>CM046666.1:65843351-67043351 GCA_025594165.1 Tamias sibiricus | reverse complement strand
CTATAGTCCTCTAAGTGAGAGGATTGGGCATTTTCTCTCTTATAGTACATTTTCTCTCTTATAGCCCACACACCCCACCTGTTTGATCCAAATCTGGCCCTCAGGCCAAACAACCCAGGGCTTGTTTTTGTCTGCACCCCACACATACACCTGCCAACAATGCCAAAACCCAGGCATGATTCTAAAAAGGAGAAGCAAAGGAGAAGAGAGGGGAAGGAAGAAGAGAAAAAGGGAGGTAGGGAGAGAAAGAGGGAGGGAAGGAGGCAAAAAGAGAGGGAGGGAGGGAGGGAGGAAGGCAGGCAAAGATGCAGGGAGGGAGGGAAGGAGGTGAGGCTTATGCAACAGAGACTCTATGTGCCCCAAATTGTCTGAAGTGTTTACTGTCTTACTCTTTATAGAAAAAGTTTTTTATCAAACAGATTCCTATATATCAGCAATGAATCCACCGAAAGAGAAATTAGGAAAACTACCCCATTCACAATAGCCTTAAAAAAAATAAAATACCTGGGAATCAATCTAACAAAAGAGGTGAAAGACCTCTACAATGAAAACCATAGAACACTAAAGAAAAAAAATAAAGAAACCCTCAGAAGATGGAAAGATCTCCCATGCTCCTAGATAGACAGAATTAATATTGTCAAAATGGCCATACTACCAAAAGCATTATACAGATTTAATGCAATTTCTATTAAAATTTCAATGACAGCCGGGCGCGGTGGCGCACGCCTGTAATCCCAGCACTTTGGGAGGCTGAGTCAGGAGGATCGCGAGTTCAAAGCCAGCCTCAGCAATGGCGAGGCACTTAGCAACTCAGTGAGACCCTGTCTCTAATAAAATACAAAAAAAGGGCTGGGGATGTGGCCCAGTGGTCTAATGCTGCTGAGTTCAATCCCCGGTACAAAAAAAAAAAAAAAAAATTTCAATGACATTCTTCATAGAAATAGCAAACCCAATCATGAGATTTATTTGGAAAAATAAGAGATCCAGAATAGCCAAAGCAATCTTTAGCAAGAAAAGTGAAGCAGGAAGCATCACAATACCAACCCTTGAACTATACTACAGAGCTATAGTAACAAAAATGGCATGGTATTGGCACCAAAATAAACACATAGACCAATGGCACAGAATAGAAGACACAGAGACAAACCCACATACAGTTATCTCATTCTAGACAAAGGTGCCAAAAACATTCACTGCAGAAAAGATACCCTGTTCAACAAATGGTGCTGACAAAACTGGAAATCCACATGTAGCAAATGAAATTAAACCTCTATCTCTCGCCCTGCATGAAAATCAATTCAAAGTGGATTGAAGACTAAGGCACTATAACAGAGACCCTGCACCTAATTTTTTTTAATATTTATTTATTTGCTTTAGTTGTACACA
Source organism: Tamias sibiricus (assembly GCA_025594165.1). Lineage (NCBI taxonomy): Eukaryota > Metazoa > Chordata > Mammalia > Rodentia > Sciuridae > Tamias > Tamias sibiricus. The sequence continues at coordinate 67,041,965 of CM046666.1, read as the reverse complement.
ATGCGTTTATTTGTATGTGGTGCTGAGGATCGAACCCGAGCCGCGCACGTGCTAGGCGAGCGCTCTACCACTGAGCCACAATCCCAGCCCTGCCCCTAATTTTTTAAAAAAAGTAGGCCCAGATCTTCACCATGTCGATCTAGCATCTGACTTCCTTAACAAGACCCCTAAAGCACAAGAAGTAAAATCAAGAATCAATAAATGGGATGGATTCAAATTAAAAAGCTTCTCAGCAAAGGAAACAAAAATGTAAGGAGAGAGCCTACAGATTGGGAGAAAATCTTTACTACATGCACTTCTGATAAAGCATTAATCTCTAGGATAAAGAACTCAAAAAACTTTGTAAGCTGCCTGGTACCGAAAACCGGGAGGAAAAACTCTCGGAGGCAGAGTTAAGCTTTTACTACTTTTACTTCTACTTTCTTAGAGCTTAGAGAGGGAAAGAAAGATTTTTAGAGAGAAAGATTAAAGCGAGCTTTTATTCTTGTCTTCTTAGCTTAGAGTCTTAGAAAGAAAGATAGAGCTTAGCTTAGAGAAAGATTAGAGCTTCTTTCTTCTCTCTTCTTTCTTCCTTCTTCTTTCTTCTGTCTTCTGTCTTCCTCAGGAGTCTCGGCCTAACTCTGACCAGTCATTACTTCTTCTATCTGGTTTCTCTTCTGTAACCGCTCTGCCTACGTTTTGGCCGCTCTGATTCTTCTGACCGACCGAGTAACTGCCTGGCTGACTGAATTCTCCGTTCTCCTAACTCGGACCGCTTTCACCCGGTTATATACCTTCAGGTTTGCGGGTGCCTACAGGTGCGTCACATACATATCAGGTGGAACTTATGGCTTCCAGCTAGCTACAACAGCCCTTCCTAATTAGGGCTCCTTCAAACTTAACACCCCAAAAAAAAATAACAACCCAATCAATAAATGGGCTAAGGAACTGAACAGACAGTTCTTTAAGTATTAATATACTTTATATACAACCAGAGATATGTAAAAATGTGCTCTACAAGTATAATATGAAATGTAATGCATTCTGCTGTCATTTATAACAACTTAGAATAAAAAAATAAATTTGAAAAAAGAAGTATTAATGTTCAATAATATCCAGCTTTCCTTTGAGTATGCAAAGGGATTCCCTGCCCTGCCCCCTTGGCATGAGACCAACTCTGATAATGATAAAGTGAGTAGAAATATTACACTTAGGCTAAAGCATCCAATTGCCAGGGCTAGAAACTGCAGCCTTCTCTTTTAGGGCTGTGGTAAGCCTGGAGCCTCCTGTTTTGATGGTGAGATGCTGGCCACAGAAGTACAGAGAGCAGAGTCCCCTGCTGACCCACAGTGGAAATGCAGCAAAGGCAAGAGAGAGACCATTGTGAATATGCTATTGAGATTTAGGATTTACTTCTATAATTCGGATCTGTGTTCAAAGATGTGTTTCCCCAAAGGCACATATGATAAAGGCTTGGTCCCCAGAAGGGTACTATTGGGAAGTGGTAGAACCATTGTTGAGAGGTAGGGGACTTGTGGGAAGTCTTTAGGTCATTTGGGGCATGGATCCAATGGGACTCTGGACCCTGACCCCTTCCTTCTTTTTTGCTTCCTGGCCATGAGGTCAGTGCTTTTGTTCTTCTGCAGCTTCTGCCATGATGGGCTGCCTCACCACATACCCCAAACAACAGGACCAACCATGGATTGGAATATGCAAAAATATCCAAAATCTTTTCTCTTTCTCTAACTCTCTCAAAATAGTTTTGTAGATGCATTCTTTTAACTTTTTTTTTTCCCCAGTAATCAGGATCAAACCCAGAGCCTTGCACATGCAGGCAAGTGCTCTGTCACTGAGCTATATACCAGTTCAATTTTTTCTCTTTTTAATTAGATTATCTCAGGTATTTTGTTGTAGTGACAGAAAACTGACTAACACAATTTTATTCTAAAATATGAAATTGAAGATAGTGCAAAGGGAGAGATTAATTATCCAAAATCAGCCACATAGAGATTCATTCAAGAGGAAGCTCTGAATGCTCACTACTTAATCCAATCATTGTTTAAAAAAAAAAAAAAGTGAAGAAACCACATAGACTGTATTAACAAAACACTTGCACTAATCACATCAGATTATGGAAAAAACAATGTCACAATAATCAATCTTCCTTGTCAGGTGCATCATTATCACAAGGTACTTCTAGTGCTGTTTTTCCCATGAACAAAAGAAAAATTATAATTTATCTTTTCTAAATAAAAATATTTGATTTATTAATGTTTTACACCATGCTTTAAAAAGATAATCCCCTCTATGGGACTGTAAGGAAATCAGCTGCCAAGTCTATACACAGAAACATGTCTATCAATTCCATGGCCAGTGTGACCTAGTAAAAGCCCATTCCATGACACATGTGTTAGATTGGCAAAAGCACTTACCAAGTGCTCCCAGAAGGGTCGTTATTCCCAAAAGCACTGAAGGAGCCATCATCCCTCTGGTAGAGAAGTTCCCTCTGGTAACCTGAAGAAACAGAAATGGACCAGTATTCAATGTAATCAACTTTTCATAATAAAAGTTCTTAATAATGACCCCATGTTGAAGAAATAGAGCAGAGCAGTGGAAGGAAGAAAACATAAACCAATATCTAATAATGAGTACTTCCTATGTTAAGTGTTATAAGAAATTTAAAATACTAGGACTTTTCAAGCAGAATGCAGAAAATAAGAACTATAATATCCCCAAATTAAATTCAAAAGAACACCATAGCATGAACAACACTTGGAGACCTTCAAAAGCAACCAAATTAAAGGAAGAGTTTTATTTAACTCTCCATGTTCCCCATGATGGTTTTTATGTTTAGTCATCTAAATTATTTGATGCCTAAAAAAATATATTACCTATGTATCATAATTAAAGTTTATAAGACCTAAAACAGTAAAAATACTTTCTACTCATATACCAGCAATAGATGGGAGGAAATGCCATATAATCTAAGATAACATCTCAAATTTTTGGTCATGGCCAACTGAGGCAAAACAAAAATCAGCCTACCACAGCTATTCCACATTTCCAGTAAAAAAAAAAAAAAAAGAAAAGAAAAAGTACTTGGTCATGAAACTGAAGTATTACTATTAAAAGTAAAAATTGGAGAGGGATGTTAAGGCTCAAATATTTGCCTTTATAAATGCAGATGTTTCATATTTGCAAACAAATTATTTCAAATCAAATACAGTTGTTTCATATTTGCAAAGCAATACATACAGGACCAAGTCCAATGACTGAGAAATAATAGGCCAAACACATAGTGAAGAAAAGAAAATACTACATTTCATAGTACTCTTTAAGACTTAAGAGCAAAAGGAATGTGAATATTTAAAGTGATAAACAATTTTGCTTAGTTTGAAGAAGGGAACATTAGATTATGATCTTTTTGTGCAACTGAAATATTATGGTACAGTAATTAAATACGCCACCTTCGTTCAACACTGATTAGGTATCAAGAACTGCTCAGGGTCCTTTGCAAGTATTAATTCAGGTAATTCTCACAACAACCCTGTGGTGTAGATGCTATTATTATCCTCTTTATACAGATGATGAGGCTGAAACTCAGAGGATAAAAATAGTACCTGCACAGTCACACAACTGGTAGATAGTGAATGTGGAATTAGCGCAGGTCTCACCAGCTCCAAATAATTCAAAGAATTCTTTCAATGATTAAATATGACACTGCATGCAAAGTCCTTAGCACAGTAAGCTCTCAACAAATGATAGGCATTGGTCTCTGACTGGTGTGTGGGAAAGGTTTTCTAAGCTCCAAATATGACAAAATAAAAATAAAAAAGTTTGATTATTAAAAAATATTTTAAACTCTTCAATGAAAAAGAAACCACTATGTTGAAAAAATAAAAGAAAATATTTGCAACATATAAAATGGATAAATAGCTAATATAAACAATATTAATAAATAAATTTTTTGTATATTTATATGTTGACATTATATATACATATCTAAAGAATTTTTTAAACTTGGGGGAAAGACTTTTTAAGTCCTATAGGAAAAAAATGAACAAAAAGACAAGAATAAGCCGGGCGCAGTGGCACACGCCTGTAATCCCAGCACTTGGGAGGCTGAGGCAGGAGGATTGCGAGTTCAAAGCCAGCCTCAGCAATGGCAAGGCACTTAGCAACTCAGTAAGACCCTGTCTCTAAATATATACAAAAAAGGGCTGGGGATGTGACCCAGTGGTCAAGTGCCCCTGAGTTCAATCCCCGGTACCACAAAAAAAAAAAAAAAAAAAGACAAGAATAGACAAGTCACAGACAAAAATATAAGATGAACTTAAATTTATGAAAAATGTTCAACTTCATCATAGGAGAAATATAAATTAAACTTACAGTGAGCTAACATATCTTGCTCATCAGATTAACAAAGACTCAAAAGCTTTACCACTCAGTATTTAAGGAAGACAGCATTCACCCATCACTAGAGGAGATTCAAAATGCTATAACTACTATGTAGGAGAATGTCTTTCCCCTTTTGAGTCAGTAACCCCACTTCTGTGAATTTACCCTGAGATACAACTCCAATAACACAAAAATATATATGCAGATTATTCATTTTTAGCATTATTTGTAATTATAAAATATTGAAAACTACCTAAAAGTGCCAAGTCAGAAATTGGTTGAATAAACAATTACACATATGTAGAACAAAGTACTATGTGACTGTGAAAAAAGATAGAGGAATATCTCAGTAAATTGATGCAGGGTCATTTGTTGGACATACCTTTAAATTAAAAGGCCAAAATCTAAAATAGCATATCTTGTATGCTACTACTTGTACAAGAAAAAAGAGAAAATAAAAAGCATACAAGTATATATTTATTTTTTCAAAAAGAACAAGTGAGAAGATAAACTAGAAACTAATAAAGTAGGTTACTCACAGGGGGCATGGAGAAGAGAAAGGAGAGGAAAAGATGTCCCTTTAAATATATTTTTTAAAATGAGATTCACAGGACAGGCACGGTGGCACACGCCTGTAATCTCGGTGGATCAGAAGTTCAAAGCCAGCCACAGCAAAAGCAAGGTGGAAACTACTCAGTGAGACCTGTCTCTAAATAAAATACAAAATAGGGCTGGGATGTGGCTCAGTGGTTAAGTTAGCCCCTTAGTTCAACCCTTGGTACCCCCCAAAAATAATAAGATTCACTTTTGGAAGCATGTTAATGTTCTGCATATTCAAAAAACAAATAAAAATAGAAAACAATAAATGATCAGCTTTATTATGAACACTACCTTAGTTCATTTATCATGTTTTAGTTTTTATACAACCTTGAAAACAAAAACAGCATATAAACTTTTCATTTTTCAGAGGCAATCAGGCATCACCGAGCAGCAGAATAATTTATTAAAGTTCACAGACAATATTAGCAAAAGAGTCTAAGACATTCTCCCTTGTTTTCCAATTCAGGACTAAATCCACTAGATAGCCGGAGTTCAACTGTGAACTCAATCTAACAGGGAAGTGGAGGGGAGAGGAGACCTTTGGGGCCCTCCATCATTACAGGAGGTTCTTGTGGGGGAGAAAGCCATGTACTTCCAAGCCCCCACATCACATCAACAACTGCAGTTCCAAGTATGAGATCTTGTAAAACCGGTCAGAGAGCTGAGATCATGGAGATGAGATCAGTGCTTATGGAAATTACCCCTCAGGTGGCTGACCTCCAACATTCCCTGTTAATATCAACAACTAGCACTATTCTTCCACTAGGAGCAACCAGCCCAGAGGAAAAGAAGAGCCACATGTAGAGCCAGTTGCGGAGTGAATTTCTTAAACTGACTTAGATAAACCTGAGAGTCTAAACCTCCTGCTCTGCTCCCATGAAAAAATAAACAAGCAGAATGCAGCAAGAAGAACTTATATGACTGTCTTTGTGGGAGTCCCCTGAGAGGTTTCCCTCCTCATGATACACCAGCCATGCATTGTTGGAGAACCCTTAGCTGTTTGTCCTCCAGCCATCCTAGTGCATCAGGCCTCATTTCCACTCCATGAACAGAAAAGGACACTGTTGATGGAGCTATAGCTTTTGTTCTTGATAAAACAATTCAACATTCCAGTGCAGTCACCCAAGTTGGTGGCTTTTCATCACGATAGGTGAGAAAGTAAAAAACATGTTTTTCTCCAAAAGTTTATGAAAAAATAAGACTATTGCTTTTAAATTAATAGTTTTATGAACAGCTCTTGAGTTTGAAAGTAATAACATAAACAGAATTGTCAGACACTTCTGAAAACTGAAATACAGAATAAGTCAAGAGACTCTTAGGATAATGACCCAGGAAGCACTGTTTATAAATGACAAAATAAGACACACACTTTTCAGGGTCATGAATTTTCTTTGGGCTAACCATGAATAAAAAAAAAATCTTCAGAATTTATCATAGTAAAGATAAAAGTACTATCTACAGAAACACATCAAAAAGTAACATTCCAGGGCTTCAGATGCAGTTCAGCAGTAGAGCAATTGCCTCAAATATAGGAGGGCCCTGGGTTTGATCCCCAGCACCATACACACACACAAAAAAGTACATTCTGAATACAGTTTGGCTTGGTTTACCCTAAATATCAAAATGATATGTAAATAAAAGAAGTAAAATCAGCTTTTTTTGACTATGTGAAGCACTTTTTCTAGCAAAAGCTGATAAAGATACTTTCTGTATTAAAAGAAAAATAATCATTATTCACTTCCTTACATTCTCTGACATGAGATATACATGGAGAAGTTTATGATCTTTTTCTCCTGTACCTTCTTCATTATTACCTCCAGCCACACTTGTGATGGCCAAAAGCAGCAACAGAATTCCGAAGCCCATTTTTTTCCCATTTTTATCTCAATAGACAAAAATATAGTGTTTTCAACCAGACTTGGTCTGATTGTCACTTGAAAAAATTGAGACGCAGATGCTACGATTTGAATATCTGAGGAAAATGAGGTTTAAATCTTCAGTTAACAGGATTCTCAGTCCTTATCAGAAACAGTTTTCATTTTATGATTCTGCTTTTTGCTTTTTTAAACAGCAAAATATACACACTTCATTCAATGATGTAGCTGTTGTTTTGACCCAAAAAATCAATGGGTTAGGTTACAGGTTTGCTGGGCCAAGCATGATTTAAGTAAAACAATGCGCTGTTCATAAATGACATTTAAATAATGTAATCATGACTCACACCAAAGCCACTTCAATTTCTTAAAAAAGAAAAACAACTACACTATATTTAAAGGACTTGGGCAAATATGATGGCAAAAGAAAAGACAGTCTCTGATTTCATTATGAAATCAGTGTCTGATTTCATAATGAAAAGTACTATACCAGGAAACTTTTGTCTACCACTTTGAAATGTAATTTAGACTAGCATGTGAGATGATGTATTTGGGGAGCTCTGTTTTGCTAACTTTCATCAGTCACTTCACCAGATCAAAAGGGAACATGTTGAAATCACGGGTCACATTTCCTGGCTGATAAGAACACACTGAGACCAGGTGCAATCTTGAGTGTCTACAGATAATCATTATGTTGTGGAAGCGCTTCAAATATCTAGGCCCATCTCTACATGAAGGTGGTGAATCTAAAGCCCATAGAAGTTAATATGGATAATTCATTCATCCATTTGGTATTTACTGAGATACCTGTAAAGTAATACAATGAAGATGCAGTTAAACCTTGTCACAGAGTTCATTCTCCAAGTGTAGGAGACAGATGACCAACAGGATAATTTAAGAATGTTAAGTGAAAAAATAAAAAATGGAGGAATGTAAATCAGAATCACTAAATGGTCAGAGAAGGTCATTCTGAGGAAAACACAACTAACTAAGGAAGACAGTCATGAAAAGACCTGAGGGAAGAGCACTCCAGAAGAAGGAAGAGCAAGTAGCTTGAAGCTGGGAATGCTCCAGACAGCACATAAAGGGAAGCAGAGAGTGGTGTCCGCTGAGGAGAAAGATAGAGGACAAAGCCAGTTCACTCGGGACCTGTGGGCCCAGGTCAGTAGCCCATTGGAGGACCTTAGGCAAGAAAATTACATAATCTAAATTTTTCAAAAGATACCTTTTATCATATATGGAGATCGTACTGAAGAGGAGTGACCACAGAAGCAGAGAGACTAATTAGAAAACCAACAGATTAGTCCAGATGAGTAACTATGCTATCAGAATGGAAGAGTTAGCACTGAGATGGAGAGATGTGCAAGGATTTCTTATTTGTTTCTAGAGGCAGAATGGGCAGGATTTGTATACTGACTTTCAACCCTAACTCCAGAGTTAGAAGAAACCAACTCTCATAACTAACATACTTAACTGTTGAATACAGTGCTAAAATATCTCTTTCTCAAATCAACTGTATCAGGTGGAAAAACTGAGGCTCCAAGAGGGCTAGGAAATCAGCCCAAGGTAGAAGCCAGGATTTAGAGCCCAGTTCTGACTGCCTCCTAGCCAGTGCTATAACCCCTGGACTCCACTTCCTTTCAAGAGGAGACCAGCTTTCCTTTCAGCAGTAGTGCTGGACAGTCTGAACAATTTGGAGGACGATTTGGCACTTAGAGACCAAATATTTCTTTGCCCTCTGGCTGCCATGCACCTTCTAACAACCAACAAAAGTGAAGAAAGCTCCCAAGTAATCAGTGAGATATCCAGAGAGCTGCTTAGAAAAACTACAGTTTGGCACCAACCTGGTCAGGATTGGCCTGAGGGAACCAGCACTGCTTTTGGAGCAAGGGCTCTTTGGAAAAGAATTGGACCAGTCATTTTTTTACAATCTTTGCTGACCCAGAACAAAGGATCTATATCACAAGCTCAAATTATCTTTTTTTTTAACTATCTTTTTTAGTTGTTGTTAGACCTTTATTTTATTTATATGCGGTGCTAAGAATTGAACCCATTGCCTCACACATGCCAGACAAGCGCGCTACTGCTGAGCCACAGCCACAGCCCCTCAAAATCATCTTTAAGGGACAAGTTATCATTCCTTAAATGTTTCAAACTATTCCTTTAATGTTCTGTCTTTCAAAAGCATTAATACTGAGTTATCCAGAGTTCATAAAGCATATATAGATATGAAATTATGGCATTTTCTGAAATATTTCACTTCACTGTATTAAAATATCACAAAGAGTGAATATAATAAATTATAAAACACCAATGTACTTCTCAAATGTACTCTCTTCTTGAAACCAAACAAACTAAATCTTGAATACACACCAGATCTTGTTTTTAAAATCCCCAATAAATTTTACTCATCTTCTTAAATATAAATAATATGCCAATGTGTAAAGATCTCATATTTTTAAAGCATGGCACACAATATGCCATAGAGAGCTCTAATAGCACTTCTTAAACAAAATTACGATAGAATTTGAATAAAAAATAAATTAATTTTAAAAAAGAAAATATCAATAATTCTCACCCTAAAAAAAAAGAATTTGAAAAATAAACAGTTCTTATGTGTATGCATTTAAAATATAACTAGCCGGGCATGGTGGCGCATGCCTGTAATCCTAGCACTTTGGGAGGCTGAGGCAGGAGGATCGCGAGTTCAAAGCCAGCCTCAGCAATGGCGAGGCACTTAGCAACTCAGTGAGACCCTGTCTCTAAATAAAATACAAAAAGGGCTGGGGATGTGGCCCAGTGGTCGAGTGCCCCTGAGTTCAATCCCTGGTACCAAATAAATAAATAAATAAAATATAACCTACAAATATATGTATAACAAATGGCAATATTTTTAAATATTTATTTATTTACTTTAGTTGTACACAATGCAATGCATTTATGTTTATGTGGTGCTGAGGATCGAACCCGGGCCACGCATGTGCGAGGCAAGCACTCTGCCGCTGAGCCACAATCCCAGCCCTAACAAATGGCAATTTTAAGAGGGAAATTCTACCCATAAAATGCCAGATCTTTGAATCCCTAGAGGGCCAAACCACCTCCTGGGTTTGAGAACCAGTCAGTGTCTGCAGGACCTTGCCACAATCTGAAGGAATCTGAAGGAAAATACACCAGTATCTCCCTCCTCACTCAGAACTCAGGTCACATTCAGCCCTAATTCCAAATCCTGGTCTCCCTAGGTTTGTCTTGTCATGAACTGCATTGCTCCTGATGTAACCCCTTGACTACCACTCAGCCTTTGTCTATACCATCCAGTCCCACAGACACTACCTCATCTACTTGGATCCAACACCTAATAGTTCACACTGTTGTAATCTGACACCGCAGATTCTATGGTGTCTATGTGATTCTATGGTGATTCTGTGGTGTCTCCTTCCCCACAGGAACCCATGTTTCTCTCTCACCATTTTATCAGAACATTCACCAAGATCTCAGTACATTAATGGTGCTCCAGCACCTTGGTCCAATTCCTGGTCTTCTTCTATTCTATCCCACTGCTTCTAACAACCTAAAAACATTGCAAACTAAAATTATCCTGCTGTATTCTGAAGAAGATCATGGACACTGGAGCAGATGACCTGAGGGTAACCATAATAATTAAGTTAGTTAACCTCTCTGTGTCTCAATTTCCTCATCTATATAATAGAAATAGCAGTCCATCTACTTCCTAGAATTAAATGAAACATATGTAGGGCTTTCCAACGGGGTTAGTTGCTATTACCATTATTACACAGACTTTGTTTTAGGTTAAATAGGTCTGTAATAATAAGGGAACCTGCAAGAAAAGCTCACATCAAAGCAGTCTTTACAGAGTTTTCCAATTCTTTTATGAAAAATTTGACAAAAGGACTAACAGCTTGCCTCTCTTTGCATTTAACCAATTCATTATAAGAAACAAAATACAAGAACTTAAGAATTGGAAAACGTTGAACTATACTTTTCATAGATTATACTGAATAAGCATTTCCCAATCATTTTGTATAAACCATTCAAACCTTCATGAGTTTGATGGGCAGCATATATCATACAAATCACACAGAGAGGAAAAACTCACACAGTGATCTTGCTGGAGGTCTCCTAACAATGAAATGCAAAAAACTAAAACTGTAACTTTGGGATGACTTTTGGAGTATTCCAGGAAATCAAATTGGTATTATTATTATTATTAAAAATATCTCAGAATTATTTATTTTGTTCCTAATGTGAATACTAAGAGCATGGACTTTGGAGGCAGATATTGGGTCCAAATCTCAGCTCTGCTACTGACTTGCTACATGACCCTGGGCAATTTAGTAAACTTTTCTGTGCCTCCACTTCTTCATCTATAAAAATAGGGTCATGCTAATATTCATTATGAACATCCAATGAGATATTAGATGTAAAGTGCTTTGAACACTGCCTTCCACATAGTAAGCTCTCAATCCTGGTAACCGTGGATATTAGCAAGTGGCCAAGCTATCTGGTATCTATACAGTTCCACCTCTCAGAGAGTCAGAGCAGAGTCATCACCAATGTGGCATTTTCTGAGAAGCTGGAAGGTCCTCTCCATACAAACACTTCTCTCCTAAATTCCATCTGATGAACACTTTAAATGCAGTGAGAAGGTCCCCACCACATGACACTGTCTTCTCCACTGACGGTGATTCTTTGAGAGGAAAGGCCCTGACTTCCTCTGTTCCCTCAGCACTAGAATTGACTCTGGCACTAAGAGATCTCCATAAATGTGTGCTGAATAAGTCTCCACTCATTCCTTTAGATTTTTTAAGAGTTTTACATTTTAGATCCCTTATTACAATACAAACCCCTCTAGAAACTACCTGCTTAAGCCACTGCAAACACCTTAGTGAACAGTTAGCTCCATGAAGGATGGTGACAGCTTCTAGCACATTCAACACCATCTGGTCCTACCATAGCACACCAGTACAATACCCACCTAGGCTGAAATATGGTCTAGGACAAACCCTGCCTGGAAAAAAGAACAAATTTTTTTTATTACAAATAAAGGTATATTTCTAAAATGTTTACCTTGCCTCATAAATGAAAGAGATTTTTCTTTTATATTATCTGTCAGTTGTTTCTTTTTTGTCAGATAATCCAAAATGTAGATGTTTGGAGCAAAATTGATCATGTTCTGTTCACCGCAGCCATAAGGCATCCGAATCAGTGAGGCTAAGCCATTGATGGAAGGCCCGAGAACATCTCCTGAAAGCACAAGACATGCAATCCATTCAGTAGTCATTCACAGTTATCTGCTGGTGGCAAATCTTCCACTGAGTACAGAAGGTATTTGTCACTAAAGCAATTAGAACAGAGTGGAAGCTTTACATAAATTACCTGGCCAGAAAAATAATAATGCAGTGGTACTGAACTTGTAAATTAGATGATAAATTAGAAGACTTTTACCTCAGTTAAAGATGTGACATTCACAGTAACAAAAACAGCATATTGGCCAAAAAAAAAAAAATCCATAGACCAAGGAACAGAAAGAAGAGAGGACCCAGAACAAATCCACACACCTTCAGCCAACTTATTCTCAACAATGGTGCCTAAAACATAACATTAACTGGAGAAAGGACACCCTCTTCTATAAATGGTGCAGGGCAAACTGGATATCCACATGAAGGATATTGAAACTTGACACATTATTTCTCACTCTGTACAAACATCGACTCAAAATGAATCAAAGACCTCAATTTAAGATTTGAAACTATGAAACTACTAGAAGAAAACACAGAGGAAACACCATTGGCAGGCAATGATTTCCTAGGTAGGACTCTAATAGGTCAGGAAACAGTGATACATGGGATTACATCAAATTTAAAAGCTTCTGCACAGCTAAGTGAACAATCAACAGAGTGAAGAGACAACCTACAGAATGTGAGAAAATCGTTATCATCTGTTCATCTGACAGAGTTTTAAAATCCTGAATATAAAAAGAGTTCAAAAAATTGAACAACAACAACAAAAAAAAAAAAAAAAAAAAAAAAAAACAGGTAATCCAATTTGTAAATGGGCAAATGACCTAAATAACCACTTCTTAAAAGAAGAAGTACAGGGGCTGGGGTTGTGGCTCAGCAGTAGAGCATTTGCCTAGCACGTGCGTGGCCCGGGTTCGATCCTCAGCACCACGTAAACATAAATGCATTGCATTGTGTACAACTAAAGCAAATAAATAAATATTAAAAGAAGAAGAAGAAGTACAAACAGCTAATAAATAAATGGAAACAGCTAATAAATATATGGAAAGAAATGATCGATATTTTTAGCCATCAGGAAAATACACATCAGAAATACACTGAGATTACATCTCACCCCAGTTAGAGTGACTATTATCAAAAAATAAACAAACAATTTAAAAAAGTAAATGATGGCAAGGATGTGAAGAAAAAGGAACACTTATATGCTGTTAGTGGGAATGTAAATTAGTATAGCATTTATGGAAAACAATATAGACATTCCTCCAAAAAACTAAAAACAGAACTGCCATATGATTCAACTATCCCATTCCTGAGTATATATCCAGAAAAAATGAAGTCAGCATACACAAGAGACACCTCCTTACCCATGTTTATTGCAGCACTCATCACAATAGCCAAAACATGGAATTGGCCTATTTGTGTCAACAGATGAATGGATAAAGAAACTGAGAGATATATACAAAATGGAATGTTATTCAGCTATAAAGAATGAAATCATGCCATCTGCAGGAAAATGGATAACACTTAAGGTCATCATGTTAAGCAAAATAAGCAGACACAGAAAGATGGTATCACATGTTTTCTTTCCTATGTAGAAATTTAATTTTAAAAAAGACTTGAAAGTAAGGAGGACTTATTAAAGACTGAGAAGGGAAGTGGGGGAAGGGAAATGTGAGGAAAGGGTGAGAAAATGTAGGAGGGAGAGTGGACATGGTCAGTGCACAATATATGCATGTATGGAAATGTCACAGTGACTTATTAAATCATAAAGTTAACATATGCTAATAAAATATGAAAAAAGGTGTGACATAAATTAGGCAAAAATATTTCTTCTTTAAATCTTGAATAAAAATGTAAGAAATGGACCATTAGGACCCATCATTCTTAAACATGAAAAAAAATGTTTTATTATTAGTATTCTTCACATGAACAGAACTTTTTATTTCTTACTAACATACTACAAATACTTGACAAATGATATTTCTTAAAACAGGGGTGGGTAGTGTTTTTCATTGTCCTCTATTTGGCAGCAACAAAGTAGAAATAACAAGTATAAGTTTCCAATGACCTTTAGGATCAAAAAATATTGGGAATATTCTTCTAAAAATGAAGCAAAACAGATACTTAACAGACTCTTCTACCCACATTCAAACACCCTCGGGAAATAAGTAAAAATTCAGATACAAGTTGAGTTTTTAATTTTGACCCCTACTGTTGTTAAGTTGTATGAAGAAGAGTATTCTTCTATGTAATTTACTTTGAAAACTTACACCATGCCAAGTCCAAATAACTAGTGAAAATTTGATCCTAACAAAGAATGAATACAAAAAAGAGAAGACCTCTATCATATGAACAAGATGCAGACATGCCAAAATGTCTTAAATTTTAGATGTTAACACAGAAAAATACAGTTCTTATGATTAACCCTGAAAAGTTACGTTTTTAATATTCAAAATGAACATAAATTTACAATCTCAAAATCCAAAGAAACAAGCTAAAATTCATACATTCTGGACCTCAAAGTATTTTTTTAATCATATAAAAATAAAGATTTGAAAATCCACTCCTTACATTCAGCAAAAAAAAAGTTAAAACTCTTAGTACTTTTGCAACCCTAGATAGGACAGACTCATTTCTATTTAGGGAGTGGTGGTATACATTTAAAATTCAGGGATTCTGGGCTGGGGTTGTAGCTCAGTGGAAGAGTACTTGCCTCGCATGTGGAAGGCACTGGGTTCAATCCTCAGCACCACATAAAAATAAAATAAAGGTATCGTGTCCATCTACAACTAAAAAAAAAAAATATTTAAAAAAAATTCAGGGATTCTTCTGTGTGTGCATTTGTGGATGTGTACTATATTTCTTGTGTACTGTATTTCTTCTGCATCTCCCAGAATACCAACACTGTAAGAGAAGCACAAGCAGAATTCCCTTAAACTTATTTAATTCTTTTAAAGAATTATATCTCAGGCTCCAAATAAAGTTCTCTGTACAGTGATTAGTTCTTTGTGCTTACAAATGTTACACCCGTAGGTAAGATTTTTTAAAAAGTCTGAAGTTGATTCACATGCACACTGAAGACTGAGAAGAGCTATTCTAGGATACATAATTTGTTAACCTTTCTAATATAATCATCAGTTGGGACCAGTTAAAAACTCTCACAAATAAATAAGAAAATACATGTATAAATAAATGAACAACATATATTATTATACACAAATAAATCCAAGACATCCTGATGTCTTGAAGGCCTAACAAACTATTTAGAGGCCTTTAATTAATACATTTTCTGCAGTTATTTGTAAAGCATAATTTATAAGCAAACTGTTTGTGGTGGTTAATTTTATGTGTCAACTTGAGTAGGACAGGTGTGCCCTGACTAAACAATGTTCCTGGGTGTGTCTGGCAAGGGTGATTCTGGATGAGATTAATGTGAGATTTTGTTTCTCTGGAGAACCCTAAGACACCTGTATGTAAAAGTTATGTTTAATTCTGAAGTATTTTAGATTGCAAGGTACTAAAGTAACTAAGAGACGTAACTAGAGTCAGTGGGTAGTTTCTTATCCTCAGGGTAACCTTTGTCTTGCAGAGAACTAACTGCTCTAGGCATAGCTCTAGCCCTTGGTTATCACAATCACTGTACCCGCCTTACTCACAGCCCAAGAAATTCTACTATAGTTGGTTTAGAGTAAAACACAGATATCTGTGTCTTTACAAAGCTTCACAGAAGATTCTGATACTCACCAGTGGTCAAGAGCTAAGAAGCTCTGCTTTTAGGAACAACCCCTTCTTCCAGACACAGCAGGGTGGCACCTTGCCAGAAGTTTCACCATAATATGCCTGGGAGCTAGTTAGAAATGCAAAATCCCAGCTCCCACCAAGAGGGCTTTCAAACAAGATCCCCAGTTGATTCATACGCACATTGAAGACTGAGAAGAGCTATTCTAGGATACATAATTTGTTAACTTTTCTAATGTAATCATCAATTGGGACCAATTAAAAACTCTCACAAATAAATAAGAAAATACATGTATAAATAAGTGAACAATATATGTTTTTATACACAAATAAATCAGTAAATGGGAATATATTCTTACCAACTGCAGTGATCTGAATTCTTTCACTGCCACTGACAGTATCAGGAGGAAATGAGAAACTCAAAGTTTTCAAGGTAGTTTGCAGTTTACTGTCAGTCAAGTCTAGTAAGATGGACTGTGAATATGATTTTTCTATTCCTTCAGCCTATTGAAAAAAAGAAACACAATTAACATGGTCTCTGCACATCTATTTACAGAGAACTATATGCAGATATGAACACAAACACTGGGCCTGTTGTTCTATAGCTTCTGTACAGCTAGATAAGTAATTACCATTTCTTAATTCTGACTTCAAATCTGTTAAGTGTTTACCTTCCAGATGAACTAGACAAAAAGTTTCACAGAATGTGATGGAAACGACAAAGGTAAAATGTGATGAGGGAAAAAAAAAAAAAAAAAAACTTATGGGGTAGGTTCTATTGTTATTGAAAGAGAGGGAGTAACTATTTTATCCAAAATCACATTCAGCGGGGCAGAGATCCAAAATGAGGGCTATCTCACCCCAGAATCCAAGTGTACATCTGCTATGCCGGCTTGTCTTTTTCTGCAGAACATCTTCTTAGACAGTCTACAGAATATCTTCTACAGGCACTGAGAATTTGAAAATTTCAAATCTACTTATCAACCTGACCATAATCTAATAGTATCCGAATGTAACAAAGACTAAACTATAAAAGAGACTGTGTGGTCTTAGACTCACTGTCCTGATTAAATTTAAAGAGGAGACTGGCAATTATTTCTAAGCATATATGTTATGTTTTTACATAGAGATAAGAAAACAATTGGGCATTATCAGGAGGATTGAGGAAAAGATGTACTATGCTTGCCAACAAATTTAACCAAGAAAAAAACCATCTCTTTGTCCTTTCCAATTCCACATACCTATTTCATTTATTTTAGACTCCAAATATTTACCTTTACTAAAATCCTCTGGGTTATAGCATCAGAAGCAGTGGGTGAAATAGCCATGACTGTGATAGGAATTTCTCCCAGATGTGTTGGCTTGACAGGAAAAGTAACAGTTGCCCCATCCTCACTGGGAACCAGAATGGTTTGCTGGTGTCCTGTGGCATTGATTTCATTTGAAGTCATTAGAATATGATATCCGTCACTTTTCTCAATGATTACCTTAACCTGGAAGAAAAAAATACCTGTGGTTTTGTATAATAAGTGCTCTTCAGCAAAGTGTCTTACCACACGATAAGTGCTATTAAATCTTGTAGCTCAAAACAAGAGAAAGATGAGGCAAAGGTTCAGCCGATGAGAGAATGAAAAGGAAAAACCTCATTCATTTCATAGGCTTTCCCTTCTACCTCAAGATATTTGGGGAAAAGGCACTCTTCACCTCCACTTCTAGTCCTTTCCCTAACATTAAATTCTGTCATTATGCAAAGCCATTGAGTGATAAGGTTGTACACAGAACCGTGGTGTAGGTACCACCACCAGCCTGATTTAACTGTGTTGTCCCTAGAGACACTGGTCCCATCAGAAAACGATGAGACAGGATGAGATGCTCTTACATCCATTGAGAGTCTCTGTGAAAATTATTCCAAGAAAAGTATGACTCAGACATCAAACCTAAAGTGTATCTTGGTTATAAACTTTTGTAAATTATGCCAAAGTTGCTAAGTCTCATCAAGAATAGCATTTCTCTAGGCCTTACATTTTACAAATTGTTTTCCAGTTTATTTTCTCATCTGCTTTTCAACGTACTTTTGTATAGATAATAGCTTTGATTCTCATTTTATACATGAGGAAACTACAATTAAATTACTTGCTAGTACGTGGCAGAGTAGACATTGAGCCTTCTGACTCCAAATCTTATTTTTTATACTGTAACCTGCTGACTACATTAAAAAAAAAATACAATTAAAAATTTTAAAGACTCAGTGGTACAGTGTGTGCTTACCATGAGCAAAGCTCTGGGGTAAATCCTGAGCATCAAAAGTAGTAGTAGTAATTATAATAATAATAATAAACATTTTATTCTCTATAGTACTTTTTAAAGTACATCATTTCCAGCCAGGCATGGTGGTGCATGACTATAATACCAGAGGCTTGGAAGGCTGAGGCAAGAGGATGGAGAGTTCAAAGCCAGACTCAGCAACTTAGTGAGGCCCTAAGCAACACAGCAAGACCCTATCTTTAAGTAAATAAAATATTTAAAAGGGCTGGGGATGTGGCTCAGTGGTTAAAGACCTCTGGGTTCAATCCCCAGTACCAAAAATAATTAAAAATGTCTTTCCATTTAACTGATTTAACTGTTAATTGCAGTTAATTGCATAGCCCTAATTACTCTAGGGGGAAATATCAACCACTTGGTTAACACTACTGTGGGCACAGGATAAGCAATGGCCCTCGTCCCTGCCTTTCAGGGAATTGACTAGCTAAGGAGACACAAAACACATGACTCAAAAAATAAATCCTTAGCAGGGCGCGGTGGCGCACGCCTGTAATCCCAGCACTTGGGAGGCTGAGGCAGAAGGATCGTGAGTTCAAAGCCAGCCTCAGCAATGGTGAGGCACTTAGCAACTCAGTGAGACCCTGTCTCTAATAAAATATAAAAAAGGGCTGGGGATGTGGCCCAGTGGTCCAATGCCCCTGAGTTCAATCCCCAGTACCAAAAAAAATAAATAAATCCTTGAAAGTGAAATATACTGTACATCCATGGGACTGTAAACACAGCAGAACAGGTTAGGTTCCTCAGGAAAGGCATCTTGGTTCCAAGCCAAAGATAAATCTTTGTCAATTGCACTGGGCACAGAATGTCAGTGAGATGTGACAACACATTCTAGATGTGGGGGACCAGGGGAAACATGGCAGGGTGAGCAAGAGAGAGAAAGGCATGCCTCCAAGACCATAAGGAAGGACTGTGGCTGAAGGGGAGAACCTGTGCTGGGAATTAAGGAGGAAGTGCACAGACCTGCTAATGATTCCCTAGGCATTACTACAGAAGAAACAGCTGACAAAGTGCATCTGTATTAACCTCCCAGAAAGGTAGAGCATGCCTAGAAGCACAGATGTGCAAACACTACCCAAGCTAATCCCCACATGTTTTCTCCTGAAACATAAACAAGCAACAAAACCTTGAACATATTACCTCAGTGGCCTCTTTCAAATAATTGAATATGGTTACTTCCAAAGCAAATTCTTCACCTCTGATGACAGAGTAGGGAAGATTCAAAAAAATAAAAAAATGGTTGGAAGGCTTGTAGCTGGAAAGAACACAGTGAGTATATATTTTTATCCAGGTCAAATGCTTCACATTATATACAATTAAAAACAATCCTCACAAAGCCTGTGAAGTTTATAAGTCCACCTAGAATTGTCCATTTGCCTACCAACAGAAAGAAAATAATAACTTTTCCCAAATAAAGTATAACAGATTGACTTGATTTGTGTTATTTAACATAATTAATCCTGTACTTTATTAAATGCCTAAGAGGAATCAGGCACTTCACAAATTATTCCACTTAATCATCACAACTTCATAAAAGACACTATGCTCCTATTAAATAGCAAAGTAAAGTTCAGGGTCTCTGTCACTAGTAGAACCTCATGTTACAAGGCAAGTAGAGGAACCAGAAGCAAGTTGCTATCTAATACTAAAGCAATTTGCTCTCTGTTATGCTATATTGACTCCGCCATCTGCCCAAATTAACAGTCCCTGTTTGGAACTAGTGTGGTAAACCTCAACACAGCCGGCCCAATGACAATCTGCTTCTACACACATAGCCCTATGTGCTTCCTCCAGGTGGTCCAACTCTGATAATGTTGGCTGAGCCCCTCCCCTGCCTCTGAGGTTTAGTTTAAGCTAATGGTCACACTGGCAACAGTAACTCCTTCTAGAGGTTTATTTGGACATTTGTGAAGGTGTCTTAGGTCATCACAATGATTGAAGGGTGGCACTTAGTGGGTGAAGGTCTGCCATATTCAGGACAGACCCAAACAATGAAGGACTGTTTCATATTCCTCAGGATTCTTGAATGTTTCTTTAGATATGCACATAGATAAAGTACCTATTTAAAATGACCTAAGCTTACAACATAATTCCAATTTATGTATAATGACACTAAATTTTTCTATTTTATACATTAAGAGAAGAATGCATCTTGGTTTGTTTGTAACTTTACCAAAAGTTGTTCACCATTTCATAAATTTACATTGCCACAGACAGTACCACTCAAGGATTTTGAGTTGCAGAAACAATACATGTACATCAGAACATGCTTGTGGCTATTGCACACAGGGTGATTCCAGGCACTGCATAAGCATTTAAATGTCACTGTATCTTTAGTGCAACAATGCCTGATCATGAACATATTGAAATACATATCATGCTATCATGTGTTACTTCCTTTTTATTTCTCTTAGTATCTTACTTCGGGCATCATGTTAACTTTTTTGAAATTGTATACATAGGTATGTTATGCTTTCTATGAATTTCATTTTGGGATGCTAAAGAGGCAAAATAAAATATATTATAAAGAATAATAGAAGCTAGAGTTATTGGTCTTTGGCCATTCATAGTCATATTATTCCTCTTAGTAACTAGGTCAAACAAGATGTGAGGGCATGCTCACTAGGGGACATCTTGAGAAGTTGTGCTCATCCATGAAGGACACATGGAAATTCTCTCTTCTCTCTCTGTTCTGGCCATTGGAAGTTGTTAGATCACATCCATAATAAACTTTTCTATCCTAATCTTAATATGGACACTTACCACTTAACACTATAATATAACTCTAAAATTTAAAAACAGACGAAAAGCAGAAAGGCAAAACCAAAAAAATCTCTAAACTATGATAAACATTATAAGCAATCATTTTTTAAAAATCTATTGAGTAGCTGGAACTTCCTTAGCTTCATGGTACTGTAACAGTAATAAGCAGCCCCTTCATAAACTACCTCCACTGGGGTAGTCGTTAATCCAAGACCTAAGTCTTCAGAGATCACAAAAGCAGTAGCCACCCAAGAAGTGATAGAATCAGGTACTGTTACTTGAAATTCCTGGTAAATCTTGGATCTGAAATCAAGACAAACATAAAAATCACAAAATCAAGAACTGACATATTTCAAAATAAGTCAACAACTATTTTGGAAGAATTTTAATTTTCTATATCACTTATATATCTAAATTTAAAACCACTTAGCATAAAAAAGCAGATTCCAAGTTCGCAAAAAATAGGTCATAATAAGGTCATAATATTGCATACTAATTCAAATTCCAATAAATTCTTTTTACAATTTTTATATCTTCAGAATTACCACTGTATGGGCTGGGGTTGTGGCTCAGCGGTAGAGCGCTCGCCTAACACATGCGTGGCCCTCAGCGCCATGTAAAAATAAGATGCGTTGTATACAACTAAAGCAAATAAATAAATATTTTTAAAAAAAAAGAATTACCACTGTATTTTCTTTTTTTTCTTTTTGGTACCAGGGATTGAACTCAGCCACTGGGCCACATCCCCAACCCTTTTTTTTTTTTTTTGTATTTTATTTAGAGACAGGGTCTCACTGAGTTGCTAAGTGCCTCACCATTGCTGAGGCTGGCTTTGAACTCGCGATCCTCCTGCCTCAGCCTCCCAATTGCTGGGATTACAGGCATGCACCCACAGTGCCCAGCTGCAGAATTACCACTGTATTTTCATAAATTTTGTATAGAGGATAAATACATATTTTCAAACTCTACTCCAATTTTTTCTCAATTTGAAGAAGAGTTACTTTTTTATATCCATATAAATACTGTTATTTATTTTGTATGAGATTATTTCAAGTGTTCCTAAATAGCTATCTAGTTTTTTTGTTTTGTGGTGCTGGGAATTGAACCCAAGGCCTTACGCATGCAAGGCAAGCACTCTACCAACTGAGCTATATTCCCAGCCCCCAAATAGCTATCTATAAATTACTGTGTAGACCACAACTTATCTCATCAGGTATCAGGTAGCACAGTGTTTAGCCATTAAGCTGAATTCCTTCCACCCCCAAGACCCTACTTCCCCTGAGGAAGTTTTATGAGTATTAGTAGCAGCACTGCAGTGGTCTAGGAGGCAATCACTAGTGCATCTCACCCAGTGACAACAAATGTACCTCCAGTCATTTTTCATCAATGAGAATTATGAGACTTCAAAGTTAAAATCACACTTCATTAGAGGATAAAAAAAAAGACCTATCTTCTCCTTGCCAATAATCTCTCACCACAATTTGCATGTGGCTTTATTAAATACTACAGTTAGATCTGATAAACATCCTAAAACAAAATCCTCTAGGTCTACTTAGTTCTTCATCAACTATGTACTATGCCCACTAGAAAGAGGGCAAAACTTATTTAAACCATATACTAAGCAAAACATATATGAACAAAGAACTTTATAAATGTTTACCCCATATCAGTATCTAGCCAAATCCAAGTCTCTGGAAAATGCTTTCTTACACGTGGATTGCTAACTGAAGAAAAGTCATTAATATCTACTGGATATCCCTCGCTTTCGTCCAAAAACCTCTCAGCATACTCTGCTGCCATATCATCTAAAAACAAATATTGATAATGGTTAGGAAAACAGTCATGGGAGAAAATGAACTGTAAACTTGGTACACAGACTCATAGCCCCTCTCAACTGAAGGAGATCTTAGTCTGTCTTGTCTAACCCTCTCATTTTCTCAGATGAGAAATCTGACAGGCAGAGAAGTCAAGTGATTTACTGAACACCACATGAACACTGACCTCAGAGCCAAAAATATTTTTTTAAACTGTTTCCTGTCCCTAATGACCAATAACTAAAAAATTACTTACAGTTCAATTGCTTAAATTTTCAACTTGAATTTTTTAAGTACTTAAAAATCATATTTTTAAACCATTTATAATTTTTCTACTCTTCTCTTTTTACTTCCTTAGTGCTGACAATAAAATAAGGACTATAGCAGGCATTGGACAGGATTTGATAAGTAGAGATGAGTAAAGATGCATAAAAACAGAGACTGGAAAATGGATAAAGACAGATTCTTGGAAGGCTCATAGGACAGAGGATTGTATGAGGAAAATTAAGTGTAGCACATGTTTTTAATACATAAATATCATAAAAAAAAGTCATAAATCTTCAAGACTATGAAATATCTTTTAAGCTTCAGAACAGAGGCTCAAGGTGTGGCAAGAACCAACCCAAAGCCAGATAGCCTGGGGCTGAGTGCAGAGTAACTGAGAACACCTGACAGGGAATTCAGAGAAAGGAACTGTGATAGTTCTGGAACACTTTCAAGATAATATTAGTACAATTTTACCTGAAAAAAAGAGAGAGAATAACTTCTACAGTTAACCATCCTTATGTATACATTTCCTTCAGTCAAAATATTTTATGACTTCTTTATAAAAGTATACTTTTTATTCTTGAGTGGCCAACTCCATGGAGGAAGAGGGTGTGTGTGTGTGTGTGTGTGTGTGTGTGTGTGTGTGTGAGAGAGAGAGAGAGAGAGAGAGAGAGAGAGCTTACTTTTGGCATCTGGGCTATTTCTGAGTGAACATCAAAAAGCTAGAGAACACAAATGTTTCAAAAACATGTTTCTCCTTTGAACTAGTTCCAAAATAATAGCACAGCTTGCAATACAAATTGGAACCAATATTTTCAAAATATAACCACCTCAAAGGATTATACAAAATAAATGAAAAGCATTCCTTTCAAAGATAGGAGCTCAGAAGAACATTTCATGTCATGGCCCAGATGTACTTCCAAGGATGTTAAATTCCAAACATTTTAAGATATAATATTCATGTTCAACCAGAAAGTATTCATACCTGTATAAAGTAATACTAAATGACTGATGTAAAAGATGAACATTTTGCAAGCATATTGCCAGGTTTTACTTACAAACAATATCACCATAATCCTTCATAAGGTTTGCATCCGTCAATACCCAGAGACCACAATCCTAAAAAAAATAATTTTAATTTTCTTTTAAAATAAACATTTAGATGCTCTCTAATCACAAAAGTCTCCAACACTCTACACTCACTCTTGCCCATTATTGAGAGCTTAGGTACATACAGTTTCTCTGTCTCTCTCTTTCTTGCTCTCTCTCTCTCTCTCTCTCTCTCTCTCTCTCATATGCATGAACAGCCATTTCAAAGTCAATGAAAGTAATATGAAGGAAATAAACTATCTGTTTAGTGATAATTCCATTTCTCTCTCTAATGGTGAATTTTTTCATTTACTTTTAAAACTGAAAGGATGATTATCTTTCCATCTCCAGTTATACTTATGTAATAGTATACTTCAGTGACACATCTGATAAAAGGTTAACATTTCAAAATGATTATTAATTCTGATAGTGTTTGATGTAATAAAAGATACTAAGGTCTTCAAATTATAGAGCAAACTGAACATACCTTAAAGACAGCAAAAGAATTCATAAACATGCCTAAATAATATCCTGTGTTATAAAGTTCCAAATCATGGACCACCTACAAAGAAGATAAAATACACAGAATGATTAGTTTCATATCAACACTTTCTGCCTTCCACATCATTTCTTATAAGTAACTTAGATTGTCATAGCCCCCATGCTTATCAAACTTGAAAATGATACAAATCAAGGAGTAATGAATATGTGAATGTTCTGCTCATGATTCAATTGGTTGGGATTGTATTTCTTCTTTAAACTTATTTTTTCTCTGCTCAGCAATCCAGAACTCCTGCAAGTGCAGAATTGAATTTTGCCCAGAAGGAACTTAAATGTCACTGATTGACAGATCAATACATCAAGGTCAGCATTAAAAATGATCCATACTTCTGGCAGAGATAAATGGGTTAAACTGGATGGCAATTAATATATCCATAAAATATCATTTACCTAATTTTTTTCAATAACCTAAACAGACAATTCAGAAAAGAGGAAATATAAATTATTAATAAAAAAATAAATGTTCAACTTCATTGATGATCAAAGCAATACAAATCACACCAATAAGATAATATTTGCGCCGGGCGCGGTGGCGCACGCCTGTAATCCTAGCACTTGGGTGGCTGAGGCAGGAGGATCATGAGTTCAAAGCCAGCCTCAGCAATGGCGAGGCACTTAGCAACTCAGCGAGACCCTGTCTCTAATAAAATACAAAAAAGGGCTGGGGATGTGGCCCAGTGGTCAAGAGCCCCTGAGTTCAATCCCCGGTACAAAAAAAAAAAAAGCAGACACTCAGAGATATTTCTATGCAATGTTCATCACAGCATTACTCACAATGGCCAAAAGGTGGAAGTAATAAGTAAATGTCTAGAATAAATAAATAAGTAAACCAATCAAATTCATAAAAGACAGAAGGATTTAGAGATTGCCAGGGGTCAGGGTAGGGGAAAATGGGGAATTACTGCCTAAATGTTACAGATTCTCTGGAGCAATGAAAGTTTTAGAAATATTAGTGGTGGAACTTTGCAAAGAAATTAATGCCACTGAATTGTACATTAAAATGGTAAAAGCGGTAGCTGGGCACAGTGGCTTACGCCTGTAATCCCAGCACTTGGGAGGCTGAGGCAGGAGGATCATGAGTTCAAAGCCAGCCTCAGCAATGGTGAGGCACTTAGCAACTCAGCGAGACCCTGTCTCTAATAAAGTACAAAAAAGGGCTGGGGATGTGGCCCAGTGGTCGAGTGCCCCTGAGTTCAATCCCCAGTACCAAAAAAAAAAAAAAAGGTAAAAGCAGCAAATGTTATGGTATATATGTTTTACTAGAATAACAAAATTAAAGTATTATGTCTTTTTAGGCATCTTTTGATACTTCTCCCTATTTACATTAGCATTGACCAAGACAAACTGAGATAAAGGTAGGATTAAAAACCATGAAAGAATCTACATTGAGGGCTGGGGTTGTGGCTCAGTGGTAGAGCACTCGCCTAGCACATGTGCAGCCCGGGTTCGATCCTCAGCACCACATAAACATAAGTGCATTGCATTGTGTACAACTAAAGCAAATAAATAAATACTTTTTTAAAAATCTACATTGAAAAAACTCATTCTAGGATAGAATAGGACACCTGCAACCTCTGTTTCAGCTATGCTAATAACCATGGTTACATCCACAGAAAGCGAACATGATGATCTGGCACCATGTTAGTTTTTTGCGGCTATGACTGAAATTCCTGACAAGAACAATTTAGAGGAGAAAAAGTTTATTCTGAGCTCATGGTTTCAGAGGTTCAGTCCGTGGTCAGCTGACTTCATTGCTCTGGGCCAGAGATGAGGCAAAGCATCATGGGGAAGAGCATGGCAGAAGAATGCAGCTTAAGACATGGTGGCCAGGAAGCAAAGAGAGAGAGGAGGAGGAGCCAGGAGGACAAGGTATAATCCCCAAGGCATGCCCCTAGTGACCTACCTCTTCCAGCCATGACCCACCTGGCTAGAGTTACCACCCAGGATGGTAATCCTTTCAACGTATTAACCCATTAAGTGATTGGATTACAACTCTCATAACCTAATCTTTTCACCTCGGAACATTCCTACATTAACACAGGAGCATTTGGGGAACACCTCCAAACTATAACAGGCACCAATAAGAAAACGATCAAATGAGAAAACAAAGTTTCATCATGTCTCAAAAAGCTGGCAAATGTAGGTAAGCCAACCATAGACAATGGAGCCAGGGCCAGAGCCAGACATAATGAGAAAAAAAGTTTTAATTTCATGACTCTAGCTCTGCCACAAAATACAAATACTTGAAGATCTGCTTCTGCTCTCACTCAAGCAGGAACAGATGTAAGTATTCAAGAAGCAGCATGTATCTCATAAAGCAATCCTCTTTTTCTCACTGCCTCAATAAAAAGCACTGCAAAGCTGCAGCACAAGCTAACAACGGGAAGGCTAATGCCTAAGAATTGTTCCTGGAAGATCTAGTACAATTGAAGTACTCTAAACACACGTTTAGCAAGAAACAGGGAAGCCAAGACAGGCTGGTATCACGGGCTCCTGACTCCCTCCTTCAGAGTCAACTCTGGATAAATAATAAAAGCAAACAGAAAATTTGGATGAGTGAGATGCAAAAATCCCCAAAAGAGCAGAGGGTATCTTGAACTGGTGCTGGAAGGAAGCAAAACGGCTTCAGTCTGAGGCAGAAGACAACTAAAGGGCCACCAGGAGACAGGATGGAGGAAAGTTTTTATAATTCTGCTGCTGCTTCTCTCCAGGAGGTAGCTCAGGAAAACCATTACTTTCAATTTCCCTGTCAAGATCAACAGCAGCAGCAGCAGCAGCAGCTGACTGCCCGGTAGACACCTCAAGGATAATAGCAGGTAGGCATTTCTGAGGTGAGGAAAACATGGCCAGACCCTCCTACCCACCTCTTCCAAACCCTCAGGGCTTGGATCATAATCTCTTCCTAGTGCTGCTTTTCCCTGAGGGTTTAAGTGAAATTCTGAACAGAAGCAGGTAGCACACAGAGAGGAACAAGAGTAATTCTCCAGTCCATGAGTTTCAAACCATTCTTTATCTTTAAAATCCCAGGACCTACACCAAATTTGGAGCCTGGTGTTCAGTGTTCCCCAGTAGATGTTATCAGAGGAGCTAGACACCTAAAGACACCCAAAAGGTATAACTACCACGAAAGAAAAACATCCAACTGGACAACATATGGCATGTGAAGCACAATTGTTGAAAAGGTCAACTCGAGAATTTAAAATAAGCCTAGCAAACATGCATAAGGAGATAAGGAGAAATACTAGCAATAAGAAAAAGGAACAAGCCAGGTACACTGGCACAGGCCTGTAATCCCAATGGCTTGGGAGGCAGAGGCAGGAGGATGACAAGTTCAAAGCCAGAGTCAGTAACTTAGTGAGGCCCTAAGCAACTCAGTGAGACCCTGTCTCTAAATAAAATACAAAAAAGGGCTGGGACGTTGCTTAGTGGTTAAGGACCTCTGGGTTCAATTCCCAGTACCAAATAAAAAGAGAGAGAAAGAGAGAGAGAGAGAGAGAGAAGAGAAAAGAAAAGAAAAAAGGAACAAATCGATACTAAAAATATAATAGCCAACAAAAATAAATTAAAAACAAAAATGAAAATCACAGCTGGCATAAAGGAAAAAATAAAAGTTATCAAAGTAGGATAGATAAGGTGATAAAAATTCGAGAGCTGGAAGAATCAATTAAAGAACTCTGAGAAAACTACAGAAAAAGAGACAGAAAACATAAAACAAAAAATGGAGAGATACAGAGGATGAAAGTAGAAATGCCAAATTTCTGAATAATAGGAGTCAGAGAAGGAGATAAAAAATGAATTAGGAAGAAAGAAAGACTGGAGACAATTTTCAGAATTAAAAACTGAAAAAAGAACACAAAGGGCACTCCACAACAACACAGAATTAAATGATACCATTATCTGGTCAGGGTAAGGAAGGAGGAGGAGATGGGGTGGAAACTAAAAGGATATGAGGATGAAGAGAAGTTGAAGGTGGGAATAGGAAAGACAGTAGAATGAATCAGACATCACTTTCCTACGTTCATATATGAATACACCACCAGTAAAACATCAGTACAACCACAAAATGGGATCCTAATTAGAATGGGTTATACTCCATGTATATATAATGTGTCAAAATACACTGTCATGTATAGCTAAAAAGAACAAATTTTTTAAAAAGAAAAAAAAGTTTATGATTAAAAAAACCGCTAAACTCACATTTTCCATTGTAATATCATTTGAGGCATTCATCAGATTCACACTTTTGTCAACAGCTACAATCCCAACTACTGAGTCCGGCTGCGTTACAGAGACCCTGAGAGAGACCTTCTCAGAAGGTTCAGCATTAGCTTTGCTCCAAAACAGCTTTATCTAAGAAAGGGAGAAAATAGGATTGATTTCACTTTTCAAAATCATTACTTACATACCCTCCCAATAACAGATCAATGACTCAAAATCTAAAAAATTCTTTATTTGCCTTGGTCTAGGGATAATTCTAAAACCATACATAACCCTTCCCGAAGATAATTAAAAAAATCCCCTCATGTTTGCAAGCCAACTTCTCACAGTAGTTATAAATCTGAATTATCGTTCCCACCTCTCTTCCCCATCTCGCTCCTTCTCCCATTCTTTATCCCCAGCCAGTGCTGGACATGAGATAGCAGTGTCCAGCACACCTGGGAAGGACAACATCCTAGAGGAGGCACACAAAAGAGGGAAGAAACCACAGGTGCCCACGCACAGGTGACTTGGACTCGGGAATGAACACAGAGAGCTTCCCAAGGCCTCACAGAACTAGCTGGGCTGTGAGATATGAGGGTTCTGTCCAAGACCTCTTTGCCCTATGTCTCCATGGCTGCCTGAACTTCCTTCATTACACTCAACAAAGCGCGGTCCTACTACTTCTTAGAAACCATCAGTCATCTCATCGCTGCTGAACAGAAGAGCTTTGTCATGAGGCCCCTTCCCACTGGGGACTCTCATTTCATCTAGCATCTCTATATTCCCCTGTGCCAGTGATGGCCTTAATGTCATCTGTCCAAGATGGTCTTAATGTCACCCTAGGCTTGATTAAACTTTGGCTAGGCTTCTTCCTGACTATAGCCCCCAACGTTCCTTTCCTCAGAGCATTTGCTTTAGACAACTTGCAATTCAAAGTCTTTCTCTGACTCTTTGAAATGTAAATCTCCTGGTGGGAGCTATCCTCTCAAAGTGTAATTATCAAGTAAGGCGAGTCCCAGCTGTTTTCCTCAGAAGTGGGAGCCAACTTCAATAAGTGTCAATTAGCAAAACTAAGGGTCTTGTGAATTTCCCCACAACAACCTCCAGTACTTTTACTTTAACTCACCCCAGTGCTTTAACACTCTCCTGCCTTTTGTTTCAATAGACTTGAATTCAATCTCTCGTCTATTGTGGGGTCTTGAGTTAAAGTCTTCCCCTTCTGCCCATCTGATCTGGTGCAATTTTTCTCTGATATACTTCTAGCCATCATATCTAGTTTACTTTCTTCACCTACACTCTAAAAGAAAGAGGGGCTATAGGGCCAGAAGTAGTATGTTCTAGGCTGTCTTAGACCTTGTAGTTCACTCTATTCTCTGAACCTCAGACATCCCATGGCTTCAACTTGCACTTCTGTGTGGATAATTTCTAAACCTACATCTTCTTATCCCTTTCTATATCTCATTCATTCATTCCATAGTCATCATTGAACATCAACAAAGATTCACAAATTTTCTTCTAAACACTTTCTACTAGGATTCATGAAGTTTCTGCATAATGTAATAATTGTTGCATAAAAGTTTAAGATCTTTGCAAATGAAACTGAAACTAATTTCCTATTTCACATGTCTAAGAAATTTCTTGAAATATGCTATCATGGGCTGGGGCTGTAGCTCACTGGTAGAGCACTTGCCTTGCACGTGTGAGGCACTGGGTTCAATCCTCAGCACCACATACAAATAAATAAAGATATTGTGTCCATCTACAACTAAAGTATTAAAAAAAGAAAGAAATATACTATCAATACACTCTGCTTCCTCGATATCCATGATCTTAGTCACTGTTACTAGTTTTAGAGCTTGATCTCACTTTCAGAAATGTGTCTCCTTGGTTAAGCCTCCATGACTCCTACTGTAAAATTCACTTTTGTCAGGTGACTATCATCACCAGACATAAAAATTGTGCTCTGAAGCTAACAAAATACAGTGTTTTCTTTTTTATTTATTTTTTGTAGTTATAGATGAACAGCATGCCTTTACTTTATGTGTTTATTTTTGTATGCAGTGCTAAGGATCAAACCCAGTGCCTCACACATGCTAGGCAAGCACTCTGCCACTGAGCCCCAGCCCCAGTCCCATAGTGTTTTCTTTGTTAAAAAAAGAAAAATATCTTATGTCTTTTCATCAGACAAAAAGTAGAAGTTTATACTCTGATAATCAAAGTTAGGGTTAACAAGTCTCCACAAAAGCAAGTATGGAAGAACCATACTCTGCAAATCACTGCTTTAAAACAACGAGGACTAGAGAGACAGCAATTTTTTGTGAACTATGGCTGATCCATGTGAGATGATTCAATCGTGTTTCTTTTCAGAGTTAGGGGCCAAGACAGCTTTCTACACAAGCTGATTACTCAAGCTATAAAAAGCACTGATGCATCTGGAGGCCAGGCTTCACACACTTCCTCACGTGCAAGGTGACCAAGTGTATTAAAAATCTGTCCCAGGTTAGTTTCCAGCTGATGCAATAGATCAACCAAAGCCCAGGTCTGCTTCTTAAATTCATCTCAGATGGCCTCACTTCCTTACTCCACGACAAGGTCAAACCACACAAACACTACAGTGCCACTGAATTTCACAACCAAGCAACATCAAGTCAACTATTTGAAAAGTCCTGAAATGGTTTCATGTTTTTAAGTTAAAGTCTTACAGCCAAGAACATTATGTCACCAATAAGAACCACAGAGCCAAACAATTCCACATGCAAGAATACATATACAGGAGCTGGGGTTGTGGCTCAGTGGTAGAGCGCTCACCTAGCATGGGTGAGGCACTGGGTTCGATCCTCAGCTCCACATAAAAGTAAATAAATAAAAATAAAGGCATTGTATCCATCTACAACTAAAAAATATTTTTTAAAATACATATGTAGTAAGTAAATACGAAGAGGTTTAACCACAGTTCTAAAAGGGAATAATATATCCTCCCAAACAATTCAGCTTAATGATATTTTTCTAAAGAAATAGTATATGTCTCAGACTTCATTAATAAAAGGTTTTCTTTTAAATATTATTATCTTAAATCTTACCTTATTTTTAAAAATAAGCTGAACAGGAACTTTTAAGACATCATTTATAATTTCGCCATCATCTTCAACATAATACACAATTATACAAGCCTTTGGTGCCCAAGAACTTTCTGGTGTTAAAGAGAAGGTTGTTGTATTTTGTTTGCCTACAGCCACCAACTGTCCCTTGGATATTACCTGAAAAAAAAAAAATAGATGAATTTAATTTTTTGCCAAAGCTAGTAGGATCTCAATTGAAGTTATATTTATCATAATTTTAAGCAAATCCATAAATCTTGACTTAAACCAGTCTGGACATCTTTTCAAATAAAAAAAAAAAAAAAAAAAACCTACTTGACAGAGAATATAACCTAAGAAATAGAAATTGAAGATTAAAGCAATGCTGATTGGAGTAACAGCTTCACAGTCAAGAATCAATATTTTTAATTTTTGATTTAATTTATTTGCATTTTTAATTTTTAGACACATAACATACTTGTGGGTCATGATATGATATTTCAATACAGCATGTAATGATCAGATTAAGGTAACTTTCATATCTATTCTCTCAAACATTTATCATTTCTTCCTCTTGGTAAAGAATCTATTTTTTTTTTTAATTTATTTATTTTTATTCTAATTTGTTATACATGTTTGCAGAGTACATTTCATTTAAGAATCTATTTTTGATTGGAGGAATACAGGACTCCACTGGGAAAGTTGGACTTAAAAAATTACAAAACCATCATGCCAATTTTTATTTGCTCTTATATTTTACAAATTTCTACCAAGAATGTATATTATTAATCTAATAGAAATTTGAATTTTAAACACACTGCCAAAATTAATTATCCATTTTAAATTAGAAATGCAAACACAGGTGAAAAATTTAAAAAATATTTTGATTGCAATATAAAAGGGACAGCCTAATTTCAAAAATTAGTAAATTCCATGTAGATATAACGTAGATACCATTTAAAATAATTCTATAATAGATCATAAATTTGAATTCTATAAGAAATTACCATATAGCTAAATTCCTTCAATTGCTTGTTGCCACTGACCACCAATTCAAAAGGTGATCCCACCTAAAAAAAAAAAAAAATCTCAGTTAATATGTACATATCAATGACAAGAGAATCCAGTTGTACTGTATTTATCAAGTCAATTACACATATTACCTTTATATTTTCATCTCTTGCTTTTAGCTGGATATATGTCTTACTGGGAGATGTAAACATGCCATGAACTGCCATGCTATTTACACTATCAAGAAAATATGCCTAGAGCAAAAGAAAGAGAGCTGTAAATTTTCACCTTGAGTAACCTTGAGAAAAGATGCTACCTGATGATTAATTACCAAAAGCCAAATTCATTATTTCTTTAAGCTGTAAAAAAAAAAAAAAAAAAAAAAAAAAAAGTTTGCAAGATACTCATCTTCATCATTTTATAGCTATACCATAAAGAATCTGCCAACTTAAAAACACAAAAGTCTTTGCTATCAAAACCTAGGGGGGAAAAAACACAGCTCTTTTCCAGAAACAAAAGTTATTTTATCAGGAAACACTGTGAGAAGAGAGAATAAAATAGAAAAGGAACCCTTTCCTTTCTCCACAACTCACAGCTCACAAACACCTCACTCAATCCACAAGGTTCAGAGTGAAAATCAAAGAAGCCACATCTGTGGAGCACCCTGCTCAGCCAGGGCCCTTAATAGAGCAGGACAGAGTAACCAGAATTAAGGCAGCAGGGATGGCTGAGGATTCTCTGGGAAAGAAAACTCAGCAAAGGTTTTACAAATACATAATCCTCTTTGATTCCATTTCCTGCCAAAATAAATTCACTTTTATTTTTATTTTCCAGTACTAGGGATTAAACCCATGTTCAATTAAGGCCTCACTCATGCTAGGCAATTGCTCTACTGCTGAGCTATAACCCCAACCCTTTCCTATTTTATTTTATTTTTATATGGCTTTCTAAGTTACCCAGGCTGTCCTCCAACTTGTGATCCTCCTCCCTCTGCCTCCTGAGTAACTGGGATTACAGGTGTGCATCACACACTGAAAATAAAATTTCAAATGGCTAAAAATCAACCTAGACTCAGGTTTTGAGGCGCTTCTCCATCATATCTTCACGTTGTTATATTTTACTCTGCTCTTCAAAATGAACTTACAAGGAAACATTCAGGGCAATTCTCAGTCACTGTCATAAAATTACTTCTAACACTTTGTCCCACTTTAAAAAACAGAAATATGTCCACTTCCTATGCACTTGGAGCTCCGATAGGTTGAGTGTCTACATAATCACAATTGAGATGATGGTGTCCCGGAACCATAATTGTGGGAAACAGAGGTCACCTTCAGCTGTAGCTCATTGGAGTTGTCCAGGATTGGGAATTCAATCTTAAAGATTCCATTTTGGGGGACAGTATAATTCATGATCTGGACAGCGTCCATGTCCTGATTGTCACGGTTCTGTCTGCTCCAGAAATCGGTATTGTTTCTCTGTGTCACTGCTATGACTACATTATTTCTTCTTTCTTCAAGAGTCAGTTGGTTGCCATCAGAACGGCTTACCTTCACCTAATTGTCAAAACAAGATATTTTTAAAACAGGTAACCAAAAAAAAAAAAAAATTAAGTTCAATTGACTGCAGTTTCCATCTATAATATCCCATGACACTAAGTCTCAACAGTTATTGGTGGCGCTCTCATTTCCAGATTCAGTGGCCTCTTTATAGGAGGCATCTAGGGGCCTGCTATCCTACCTTCTTTTTTTTTTTAATTATTTATTTATTTTAATTTGTTATACATGCTTGCAGAGTACAATTCATTTCATATTACATATAAAGAACAGTTTTTCAAGTCACTGGTTTTACATTAAGTATTTTCACACCATTTGTGTTTTTAATATATGTACTTAGTGTATTGATGTCTAACTCATTCTGCATTATTCCTATCCCCTTACCCCCTCCCTTCTATTTAACATTCCTTCATTACTCTCATCCCCCTCCCTTGCCATTATCATTCAGCATCATCATAGCAAAGGAATCAATCGACCTTTGGTTTTTTGGGATTGACTGACTTCACTTAGCATTATTTTCTCCAACTCCATCCATTTACCTGTGAATGCCATGACTTTATTCTCTTTTATTGCTGAGTAATACTCCATTGTGCATATTTACCACATTTTCTCTATCCATTCATCTACTGAAGGGCATTTTGGTTGTTTCCACAATCTAGCTATTGTGAATTGAGCTGCTATAAACATTGATGTGGCTATGTCCCTGTAGTAAGCTGTTTTTAAGTCCTTTGGGTATAGACCAAGGAGTGGGATAGCTGGGTCAAATGGTGGTTCCATTCCAAGTTTTCCCAGGAATCTCCATACTGCTTTCCAGATTGGCTGCACCACTTTGCAGCCCCACCAGCAATGTATGAGTGAGCCCTTTTCCCCCACATCCTCGCCAGCATTTATTGTTGTTTGTGTTTTTGACAGCTGCCATTCTGACTGGAGTGAGATGAAATCTTAGAGTGGTTTTGATTTGCATCTCTCTAATTGCATGATGGCTTCCTTGCCTTCTATGGCTCCACCACAGTCTCCTTCATTTCATACCTCTCTTTCTGCACCCTCTCAGTGTCCTTTTTGGTTCCCCTTTTTTCTCACAAAATATGGGAATTTGTCAAGGCCAAATAACCAGTAAACTGTTCTTATCTCTTCCTCAAAGGTCTCAGTGTTCCTCTGGCTTAGTTTGTTATTTCTTTGGGATTATACGGCAAATCTAAAACTCCTGTTCTTACCTTGCACTGCAGCTCATAACCTCTAATTCCCTCCAAGAAATTTTCACTTGGCTACCAGTTCCCTGGAACTCAGCATGTCTAACACAGAACAACCATCTTGCCTTGCTTTGTTCATTGATACCACAATTCTTCTAGACTTAACTGTCCGAATGCTCCCTCCCTTGCCCTACCTCCCACATCCAATGAACACCAAGTCATGTATTTCTCTGCTCCACCTGCAACTCACAGCCACCACCACGAGGCTCCCTGTGGCCCCACACCTAGGCTGCTTCCATCCTCCAGCACATAACCCGATCAGTCCTATCAAACTGTTTTCACCATATCCCTAGAGTATAAAGTTCAAACCCATATGGGAGACATTCAGGACCCTCCTGTTTTATCACTCCCAAAAACAATGCTCAGCTGGGATTTGCAATGTCCAGTCACTGTCTTCTGAATACCCCTGAATTTACCAGCCAGCCTCTCACTTTTTTTTTTTGTCTCAACTCATCTTGCTCTCCACCTCCAACCCCCCATACCCAAATATTTAAACCCCTACTCATGTTTTAACAGAGCATTCAGAACTTCCTCTTTCAAAAAGCATCCCTTAACCCCCATCCCTACCCCAAATCCAAACCTTCCTTCCTGAACTCCATTGTTTCCCTCATCGGGAAATAAATATCAGCAGCCTAGTGATTTTTACCTTTCAAATTGTCTCAATTATTGAGATAACTAAAATCAGTAACTATCTAAAACTTGTCTTCATATATTCCACAAGAATCAGTCCCTCCTTTCTTTAAACAAGGGTTACCTAACTGGAAAGCAGGCATGCCCATCCAGTATTTTTATAAATAAAGTTTTACTGGAATATAGCCACTCTCCTTTGTTTACAAATTGGCTGTGGCTACTTACATATTACAATGACAGAGTTGAGTAGATGTGACAAAGACCATATGGCCCAGAAAGCTAAAAATATTTATTATCTAATCTCTGCAGGAAAACTTTGCAACACCTGCTTTAAATCCCTACAGAAACTAATGAATGCTGTGAATATACTTTGAATACAAACTGTTTTATGTAAAAAGATGCTCTATATGTATAGTATGAACTGTAATACATACTACTATAAATAAAAATTTTTTAAAAATATATATAAAAAAAGAAACTAATTCATGATTGAATCTTATGCATATTTTCTGTGCATATTTTCTTGTCACCATCACAAAAACTTGGAACTCCCAGGTAGCACTGAGTCTTTCTTAGCTCCACAAGCCCTACCTCACTCCATACCTCGCACTCTGTCAAAATATACTAAAGTAATAAGTGTTAATTCAACATGTTTTGAAAAAGAGATTTGATGTTAAATTTTAAAGCTGTTTCCTTTCTAGAAATAAAATTAGCATTATAAAAATCAGATTTAAATCAGGTACAGCAGCACACACCTGTAATCCCAGCAGCTCAGGAGGCTGAGACAGGAGGATTAGCAAGTTCTAAGGTGCTAAGCAATTCAGTGAGACCCTGTCTCTAAATAAAATACAAAATAGAGCTGAGGATGTGGCTCAGTGGTTGAGTGCCCCCTAAGTTCAATTCCCCCATACTAAAAAAAAAACAAAAAGAAAATCAGATTTAAATTAAAAAATTGACTACCATCAAATCCTTTTAATTAATAAAAGCTTCAATGTAAGCAAATCTAATTTAAACTGTTTGCTAAATAAATTTCTAGGGGGACTGGGGTTGTGGCTCAGCAGTAGAGCGCGCTCGCCTGGCAAGTGTGCGGCCCGGGTTCGATCCTCAGCACCACGTAAAAATAAACACATTGTGTACAACTAAAGCAAATAATAAATATTTTAAAAAATTAATTTCTAGGAAGATATTTTTGTTGTTAGAAATGACTCTTTTAGAAAAATTAGACCCATATCACTTAGGAACAATTCTACATACCTCACATATCTAAAGAGAAAAAATAATATATCTAATTTTTGGCTTAAATTTTTGAAGAAACACTGAATACACTATTTCCCATTCTGTTTCATTCAACTGAATTTACTGCTATGGACTAGTAATAAATATACCAACTTACAGTGGCTGTGAAGTTCAGAGATGGCTTCAAGACAGTAGCATAATCAAAAAATTCAATGATGTAATCGTGTTGCTTGAAAAACACATTGGAGCTTGCATTTCTTGAGATGCCTATTTTGGAAATTGCATCATTTAGAATGAAAAAGAAATAATTCTCCAACAGCTTCTATCCACCAAATCTTTCCATCAAAGCTACTTGTGAAAGAGGCTGAAGATATCAGGACATATAAGCCTCATTTCTATAATGGCTAGCACACACTAACAGAACCACATGGCTCTATTATATTCTCTGTGGACTGCTTTTTATTAAACACTACTACCACCATCCTCCCTCAGTGACATGGACACACACCAGCAGATTAGGGCCAGTACCAGAATAGTCTTCCAGTGATTGGTTAAAGCTGTTGAAATAATAACAGAAACGTCCAAATAATTAGCATTTTTTTATTAAAGGAGAAAAACCATCTAGAACCAGGTAAGATTTCAGACTATGTTAAGTAATTTTTTAAAAGAAGGAGAAGGAGGAGGAGGAAGAAATAATAGCTGAAAATGTAGGCCTTTCTGGGTGGTTTTCAAGCTAAAAAGAAAGACTAAAAATAGAAAAATGCAAATAGCTATCACATGTGATTGAAGCACAAACTTTCACAGAAAATAAGTTTCACTTTTATTATGAAAACGTCTTGCAAGTTAGACTATTTTATAGTCTTGAAAACTTCAACATTAAATAGCATCTTTAAAAAGGCAACTAATGCCCTCAAGTGAAAGTGCAAGTTATAAAAAGAAATGACAGAGCAGCAGCACATAAGTAGCTTTACCTTCAAGTCAACGTCCACAAACCTGTAAGTGATTCTGTCACTGTGGCTAGAATTTCTACTGGCCCAGGAGTAAAGAGATCCGAGTGTTCGAAATGCCCATCTGAAAAGTCCATCACCTTTTTCATCTCTTCATCATTAAAAGAGAAGTTTGCAGATCCATTTATCTGTTTTGTTTAAAAGTTCAATTTTATTCTCACTTTAGCAATTCAAATTCTAGAAAGAAAACTCAAACTAACACCACAATGGCTCCATATTAATCACTGTGTGAGGATTAAATTCTCACTTTTCCAATGCCACAAAGCTCTTGATTTTCTTACATTCAATTTTTTTGTTAATTCAGTACAAAATCTTATTTTTAGGTAAAATACACATATTTTCCCATCACAAGTTATAAACTGCAAAAGTTACCTTAAATTGTTTTGTAATATTTTTCTTTTCTCCCCAAAAGGATAGAGGTAAAAATGTAAGCACTACATCTCCTTTCACTGGCTTCCCATATGTATACCTGAAAAACAATAAACAGGGTTTTTTTTTTTCCCTAAAACTTAACATTGTTAGAAGAACAAAATAAAAATATTACTTTCAATAGCATACACTATCAATCTAATGTAGAAGAATTATATTAAATACATGCTCCTACTACAAATTTTTAAAAACTAACCCAGGGCCTCCCACATGCTAGCCAAATGCTCTACCACTGAACTACATCTCCTACTATTTTTATTATCTTATTTTGAGACAGGATTGCTCCAGCTGGCCTCAACCTTTCAATTCTCCTCCCTCAGCCTCCTGAATAGCTGGGATTTACAAGTATGAACCACACCCAGCTTGAAGATTTTTAAATGTCAGTTGAACGTGCAATCACCATGGCCAATGGCTGCATGTTCCAATATTAGTCAGGACGGATTATTCGACCTTAGATTCTGGAGCACTGAATGAACTCACAGCTGCCAAAAATTGTTTTGCAAGAAAATCAAAAATAGTGCTTTTTTTTAATCCATAGTGTCAAACTTATCTTCTTGAATCAACTCTCCTTCTCTGATGTTGGTAGTTTATGTATTATTAGTATCCACTCTATTCATGGGAAATTCTCCTCATGTAAAGGAGAGGCACTCTTGGGAGAATCATTTTACTGCCAGGAAGTCTTTTTAAAATGTGTTTCCTAGATTTCTTCCATCTCTATTATGAAATGTGAGGCCAAATGTAAAAGTAATTTTGCTTTGCATTCCGTAAATTGTATAGTAAACTACAGCTTCCTGAATCACTGATTAGACACAGAAATAGCCCCTCATCTGGGTCAACTCAGCTCAAAAGCAAACACAGCAAACCTCAAATCAAGAAGAAAAAAAAAAATCAACCTTCAATGTACCACCCTTCCAAAGAAAAATAGTAAAGGTAGTGAAAACCCAGGTTAGAAACCTTAGCATCAAAATCACTTACTCTAAAGTATTCCAAACCTAACATTGTTTGTATCTTGTTAAAGATTAAATAAAAGCAAAGCTATAATACCAGCATGTTGTATTTTAAAAGAGCTGTATCACATGCTAGTTCTGAGAGTTTTAAAATAATAATTTATTCTCAGATGCAAATTTTTAATTTTGGCTTGAATGTGAGGCAGACTTAGCTTTCTACCAATCTGATAATAATCATTGTGAAACAGGAATATTGAAAATTATTATCCTAAATAGAATCTGAAAGCATTTAGAATACTTAATTATTCATAAAAATAAATTGAGAGCATTTTACAAAATAAATCAAAGATATTCTAGGATAGTATCATTAAGAAGACAAGATATTTTTTCCTGAAAATGGCCATAGCACAAAAGATTTATAAAATAACACCTAAAACAATGAACCCTATAATTCATGTTTCTCCCCACCTACCTTTTTTCTTCTTCATGTTATTTCCAGGATATAAATGTCTCAATTCATCAAATAAATATATTTTAATAAACCTTAGATTAAATGATATTTTTTAATTCTACTGTTCCCAGGAGTTGTAAGAGCAAACTAGATATATGCTGTGTTATTTTCTTTACAATCCTCTAAAGCTCGCTGTGGTTAGTAAGAAAAAATCTATTATTTATCTTAATAAGGTAGAAATAGTAAGTAGATATTCACATCAAAGGTAATAGACAAATACATACTTTTATTTTTTTTAGTCACCTCAGTTAAAGATCTCAAAACCAAATGGGGCCCTTTTTTAATTTGTTCTAATTAGTTATACATGACAATAGAATGCATTTTGACACATCATACATAAATGGAGTATAACTTCTCATTCTTCTGGTTGTACATCATGTAGGATCACACCGGTCATGTAGTCATATGCACACAGGGTATTAATGTACCAAATGAAACCTTTTAACCTTCTCCAAGAAATTTCTATCAATGCCCTGTACATTTAAAATAACTTTGATGGAACAGATGCCTACTAGCAAAAAAGAGTAACCTAAATTGTTTATCATCTACCCATAGAGATGACTATGACAACTATTATGAAATATATACTTACAAGATCACTTCTATAATTTAATAACAACCACATGAAAAGTAAGACAACAGAACCCATCTTTCAAAATACACCTGAGGAACTTGATTTCAGGTTCTACTCTCTACTCCCTAATTTGATAAGACCAAACCTATTGCCCATACAACTCAATTTGGTTCACTCCAAATAACAGCCTTTTAATTTGGTATGAAAACCTTGGCTGTGCTACATACAGCTTGGAATTGAAATCTTCGGAGTCCTGTTGTTCATCCATTGTTCTTTCAGCAGTATTTACTGGATGCCTATTCCATACTGTACTAAGCACCAAGGTGCAGTAGTAAGACAGACTCATTTTCAAAGAAGTGGACTAGCAAACAGCAAAGCTGTGCAACCAGTGCTGTGAGGACAGAGGGTTAGGGGAAGTAGCCACGCCTTGAAATTGCCTATATAAAGATCATAGAAAGCATTTTTCATTCTTGAAAGCACAAGTAACATTTGGGGAGTAGAGTTTGGGAGAGCAGAGAAGGGGCTGCATGGTGTCACAAAATACATTTAATGAAAACTGCAACAGTGACTAAGAAGGGATAATGTAGGTCTGAATCAAGGAAGTAGCCATGGAGAAAAGTGGATGGATTTGAGAGATATTAAGGAGACAGAATCAACAGCACTGGTTGCTGACTGGATATAGGAATTAGTAAAGGAGTAGGAAGAGCATGGCTGACTAGAGCAGCTAAACCAATGGTGGTGCAGTCCACCAAGATGGCAGGAGGGTGGGGGGGTCACAATAGAAGCATCAGGTTTCGGAGAGGTCATATGTTTAGTTAAGTATATGAGATACTCAAGGGAAGATGTCTATTGGGCAGCAAGATATGAGGGTCTAAACCTCAAGAAAGAAGTTGGGTCTGGAGACAGGGATTTAAGAATCATCTAATTATACACTGCAGCAGAATCCCTGGGGAAGGAAATGAAATAAATGTGTAAAGAAAGAAGAGTGCCAAAAATGGAGCTCTGAGGAATAAGAACTTTTTTCAAAGATGGTCAGGTGAGAGGAGACTGCAAAGAGCCTTAAAGGAGTAGCCAAAGGCAAAGAGGAAACCCAGAAAAGAAATTAGAAGGGACAGCAACGCCAAATGCTACAAAAGTGGCGGGGGGGGCAAAAATCTAAAAAAATGTGCTCATGAAACTGAACAGGAAGGAGGTCTTTGTGACCATGGCGAAAGCAATTCTGACTGATTGCAGG
The DNA here is from genome assembly GCA_025594165.1 of Tamias sibiricus. Classification (NCBI taxonomy): domain Eukaryota; kingdom Metazoa; phylum Chordata; class Mammalia; order Rodentia; family Sciuridae; genus Tamias; species Tamias sibiricus. Next base: position 66,999,646 of record CM046666.1, on the reverse strand, counting down.
TGGCTGAGGAATGAATGGAATGTGAAGAAGTGTAAAATGGATCTGTGACTGGCTGTGAAGAAGCCAAAGATAGGGCAGTGGATAGAAGGAGGCATGGAGGTTAGGGGAGGGTTTGTTTCATGATAGAGATGATTAAGAATGAAGATGCCACTAAAGAACAAAAGGTTAAAGATACTGAATGGAAAAGTCCCAACTTGGGCAAGAGGAAGTGGGATTGGGACTCTCCTGATAGCAGCCTGACAAGGCCCAAGTGGAGGAATTAGACTTTAGAAGGAAAAGAGCTTCAGCTTTCATCATGACAGAGAGTCAGGATGATGGAGACGCAGAGGGGGAGAATGATGATTATGATCATCTCCACTTCCACTGGGACACAGTATTTAAAGAGTATGTTTATGCTCATCTATAAACTGATAAAAAGTCAGACGTGGTGGTGTAGGCCTGTAATCCTAGCAATTTGCTAGGCTGAGGGAGGAGGATCACAAGTTCAAGGTCAGCCTCAGCAACTTAGCAAGTCCCTAAGCAACTTAGTGAGACTCTCTCTCTCAAAATAAAAAATGGCTGGGGTGTAGCTCAGTGGTTCAATCCCAAATACCAAACAAAAACCTGATAAAAAGATCTTGCTGGTCCAAGTATTTCCTTACTCTACACAATGTTGTAAACTACATTCTCAGTCAAATTCTCCATCCTAAAGGCAAAAGCAGACTCCTCTGAAATTCACTGGTGGGCCCAGCACTCATGTGAACTTTGGTGTAGAGTTCATGATTTATTCAAAGGCCTGGGAAGAGAGGGAAGGGTCTAGGCCATGTTAGTTGCAATTCTTCTTAAGTCACACAAAAGACCTGCACTGCTTTGGAAAAAAACTACCTTCCTTTGTCATACCCATGGGCATCACCTCCAGGCAACTGAAGCCTGAAGGAGATTTTAATAGAAAGAATGGACCATCATCAGAGCTAGCCAGATCTGAAAGCTTTAAAGTCAGCAAAGAGGCTCACTATCCACATCTAAAACACCAAGCACACTGTGATGTCCTTTAGGTTTGTCACCTTCACCAGGCTAGAGAACCCTATTACAAAATCAAACACTAATCTAGGTATTGAGGTGATGGTATTTTATATATGTTGTCAAAGTTCATAATTGGTTCACTCTAAGTAAAGGAGATTATCCTAGATATCTGAGTGGGCCTGATTCAATCAGTTCGCAGATGGTAAAAGCAGAGCTAGGACTTCCCTAAATTCTGCCTCTGGAAGCAACCTGGGCCTCTGCCTGAGAATTCCATGCTCATCCTCCATTCCTGGCAATCTGCCCTATGGATTTTGGACCTACCTAGCCAGTCCCACAATCACTAAGCCTACCTCATGTACTATATCCTTACTATATGTCTCCTACTGCTTCTGCTTCTCTGCCAACCTCTACACATACCAAGATCACAATACAGCAAGCACTACAGAAATGCCAGGAGACCTTCCGGTTCCTTCCGCTTGGGGTGTCGCTCGCACCTAGCCACAGGGTAGTGGCTGATTGCCAAGGGGGTCGGGGCCGCGGCGGGCGGGAGGCGCCGTCATGCCCCGCTATTACGAAGACAAGCCGGCGGGCGGCGCGTGCACGGGCGTGAAGGAGGACCTGGGCTCATGTCTGCTGCAGTCGGACTGTGTGCTCCAGGAAGGAAAATCTCCTCGGCAGTGTTTGAAGGAAGGATACTGCAAAGCTTTGAAGTATTCATTTTTTGAGTGTAAAAGGTCAATGAAGAAATACTTCATTTGCATTGATTCACTGAGGCTGAAGTAAAACCTCAAAACTTTGAAACCTGCCATTGGGCCTAGCTGGATGCCAAGCCCCAGAGGGTGTTGCCAAGGGCTCTTCCATCCCTGACTGCCTTTCCCTTTTCTGGTTTCATTTTCAGGCTGACCCTCTCCACAGAAAGGGCCAGTATCAGCCATGAGCTCACATCCTTAAGATCCATGATTCAAAGAAGAGAGAGTGGATTTCCCTTTCCAGGGTGCACAAATCAAATCCTACTGAAGGACTCTGGCCTTCCCTGGGTCACCTGCACTGTGACTGACAACTCCCATCAGAATCCCAGTGGAGGAGTAGCAGGCCTCTTCCCTGAAGGAAAGGGGTATTAGGAGTAGAGGGAAGCAACCCATGTGTACTGCAGACAGTAGATGTGGAAAACATGAAGTGCAGGTTTCAGATTACAGTGATTTTGTCAGGATCACTTAATATGGAAGAGAGCCAAAACCTTTAAATATATTTAAAGGTTCACCTAAAGTTGTGAGAATTCCCCAGAATGTCACTGAAGTCTGCTGTATCCTACTGCTTTTCACTGGGGAAGAGAAAATGATGGATTTCTTCAGCGACTCCTGTATACCTGTTTAAGTGCTACAACTTTTTTGTTTTTGCAGTGCTGGGATGGAACTCAGGGCCTTGTGTGATACGCAAGCCCTCTACCCCATAGTGCTATAACTTTTAAAAACTCTTTAAAGTGTGTTTTATAAAACCTTTGTTAAATAACAAAAAAAAAAAAAAAAAGAAATGCCAGGAGACCATCACAATTATGAAATTCTCAACTGTTAGTATCTTAAAGAAATTCAAGCAATACACACTGTGGTGAAACTACAAGGTTTCCTAATGGGCACGAGGTGAGGATGTCAGTGGTGAGGGCTCAGAGGGTCCACGGCCCCCTAAAATTACATGCAAAATTTTTTGGAGATTACCCAACTTTAACAACCACTGTTTTGACTGTTTCTACTAAATTCCCTGGCACACCTCTGGAAACCAAAAACAGAATCAAAGAAGAGATCCAGGCTCAATCCAACCCATGTAGACATGGATTGTGCAGATCTGCACTTATTTGGGGTTTGTCCAGAGTTGTACCAAGTTTTAAAAACATTTACCAAAGAACTCAAAATAAACCCAGAAGTGGATACTGAACCTTTGACTAAGGTCAAGTACAGTATAATAATTATGTAAAATGCAGGCATTTGTGTGTTTCCTAAACCACAAGTCCATCAACAGCCTCCAAATTCATATGGGAAGTTGTCCCTTAGTTGAACACAAGCAGATATTAATTTGGTACAAATCATAGACATGATTTTGTTTCTATATTGTGTGTGTTTTGTGTGATGTTTTTTGTTGTTGTTGTTGCATAGTTTAAAGCAGGAATTCTCAGAACATTTTGGATTGTGGAGGGCTTCTGCCAGGAGACTCACTGCCCATTGCTTACACTGACACAGACCCTCACCAAGTGGAGATACAGTGGTGAGACAGCAGTAGGGTGGGGTCCAGTTGTTATTAGCTCTTAGAAGTAAATTTCAGAAGCTGAAGCACAGATATGGACACATCAAAAAATAAAAGCTACAAAACACCAATCCTTGAATTACTTGAGGACCACATCCCAGCCTGAAGCACTAGTCTAGAACTCTGAGTATGCTTTTTGCCTCAGCAATACAAAGTGCTATGCTGTTCAAGCTAGTGAGTCCAAATCATGACAGCCACCAGACTTATGTGAGACAGGGTGAGTTGAAGGTCTCTGTGTACATATAGTGAAATGAATGAATGTTGATTATTCACATATCTGCCAATTTCAATAAGACAACCACTTTCTCTCCCACCTCCATTATTGATGAGAAAAAAAGAATAGGATTAAAGAAGAGCTAGGTGAGTTGCCTCAACTCTACATCATCTGAATGGGGAATAAGGAAATATACTTTTTTTAAAAAATCTGGCAACTTATAATGTATATCCTTAAAGTAGTCTTAGTCTTTGGGAAATATTTTAGGACTGGATTGGCTTAGAAACAGAGACATGGAGCTGGGCGCTGTGGCACACGCCTGTAATCCCAGCACTTGGGAGGCTGAGGCAGGAGGATCACGAGTTCAAAGCCAGCCTCATCAATGGCAAGGCACTTGGCAACTCAGTGAGACCCTGTCTCTAAATAAAATACAAAAAAGGGCTGGAGATGTGGCCCAGTGGTCAAGTGCCCCTGAGTTCAATCCCTGGGACAAAAAAAAAAAAAAAAAACAGAGACATGGATATAAAGACCTGTCTCATGTTTGATTATTTATTGCAAATAGTTGTTTATCGCCCAGTAGGGTATTTTGATAAGCAAAGCATAGTGCTAATATTCTGGAATATATAATGAGCTTTTTGTTTTACAGTTTTATAATGGTTGAGAGTCATATCAAAAGAAAAGTAATACTTACTTTGCTGTGATGGTGCCATTTAAATTCTTAGAAGTCAAAGAACAATATAACGGTGTCTGCAAAGCAACTTCAAATTTTGGTAACACTGGAAAAGAGAGGCAATCTTTTAAAGAATATGTTTTACCATTATCTTCAGCTGACAAAATAAAAAATTTAATTTTTCTGAGTTGATAATTTTTATTACTTAAACTTAAAATCATTAGAATCCAAACCTACATTAACACAGATGAAAACCCCTTTATTCTATTCAAATTAGAAATCCTTACTTAGGTCAGCTTTATTTTATTAAGAATGAAATATGGGCTGGGATTGTGCCTAGCACGCGCGCGGCCTGGGTTCGATCCTCAGCACCACGTAAAAATAAACGCATTAATAAACTCATTGTGTACAACTAAAGCAAATAAATAAATATTTTTTTAAAAAGAATGAAATATGTTTCAATTAACACTATTTGACATAAAACACTCCACCAGAGTAAAAATTGTTTGTTTGCTTTTTTCTGATCTACTGAATTTTTTTTCTATAGTTTCACTGATCAAAAACAGATCTAAGTCTCATAACAAGGTACCTCACCATTCAATTAACAGAAGACAAATATCAAAAAGACCTGTGGGTCCCATGGAGGGAAGACCTTTCATCCCAAATAAGGCTAAAGGTCATCTTCATGCTCCAAGTTCCCCCTGTACCAGTCTAAGCCCGGAGGCCAAAAGGGAAATTCAAATACATTCTCCTCACACATTATTGATTGGCAATCATACACTGTACCCCATACACTGGAAATAGTGTGTGTTGAGATCCTAAGCCTGAGCCACGAAGGAATAAACACACTACTTTCAGAAGGGATAAACACACTATTTTCCAGAATTTTCAGCTGCCTAAATAAAACGGTCTCAAAATGTGGCACAAATTAAATGAAAAAGCTCATATACAAACTCAAAGTAGCCATTTAAATGATAAACTAAGATGCAGATCCCATGTCTTCACCCTCATATCTCCTCCATTCATCGACAAACTAGCTGAATCCATTGTTTTCATCTGTTTTTAACACAATATTCTAAGTGCTGCACTTATAAGAATATGATTAACCTGAGTTAAATAGGTGGTCTTCAACAATGTTAACCAAATAAAAACGTGGAAAATAATTGACACTAAGATGGGTTAAGATGGGTTATGTTGGGTTGTTTTTTTTTTCCATTTGTTTGTTTTTTTTTTTTTTTTTTTTTTTGTGGTATGATAATGAAACCCAGGGCTTTGTGCATGCTCTACCACTGAACCCCAATGTTTTTTGTTTTTTTGTTTTTTGTGTTTCCTATTTTGAGACAGGGCCTCACCAAGCCGCGGAGACCAACCTTGAACTTGGGATCCTCCTACCTCAGCCTTCTGACTGGCTAGGATTACAGGCATGTATCACTGCACACAACTAACCCCAATGTTTTGACTTTTCAAAACTCAAAAATTTTTAAATATTTTATGGTCACAACAAAGAAAAAACGAAAAACTGTATAAAGGGAAAAGACTAGCATAATGAGAATTTAGGTAATATTTTTCCTACTTTATTCTTTTAATGAGATTTTAGAACTTTACAAAGGAAAATACTTGTTTAGGCCTATAAAGAACACCAAAATTTTATCTCCATTAGAATTTTTATTTTAAGTAGCCTATCTCTTGACAATTTCTCTTATCTCTGTAGAAAGTAATAACTGGGGTTTGTTTGTTTGTTTTTTCCTTCAAAACAAACTGAGGAACTCTTACCATATTCTGAGACTTGAAATGATTGATAATATGTCTGGTCCTATTGGAAGGAAAAAGCAAAAGACAAAGTATATGAGCTCTTATTCAATTATTTTGCTTGCTTACTTACCTGCATATAAAGGTTTAGCAAATTATGTTACATTTGTAATGATTTAATGAACAAAGCAGTTTATCTTAATTTGTGAAAGTTTATTTTTAGACAACTGCAACAATAAGCTTAGGAAATTTCAGAGTTTTACTTCCCAACTTGCTTACATAAATGACCTATCCCTTTGCAGGTCATTTAGATAAAACTGTTTAATATGGTTTTCATCATTTGCAAAATAAGATTAAATTTGATAATCAACAAATTTATAAAGGAAGGATAACACATATCAAATTAATAGGAATGACTTCAATTTTGTTTTGGTATCACTATCAAAAATAATGGTTAAAATAAAGTTAAACATAATTGAATTATTATTATTATTATTATTGTTATTATTATTATTTGGTACTGAGGACTGAAACTAGAGGCACTTTACCACTGAGCTTTTGATTTTTTTATTTTGAGACAGTCTTACTAAATTGCTCAGGTCCTCCCTAAATTGCTGAGGCTGACCTCAAACTTGTAATCCTCCTGCCTCAGCCTCCCTAGTTTCTGGGATTACAGGCATGAGACATCATGCCCAGTTCCAAATTTTTATACATAATCTAGGATACAAAATCATCATGAACCAACATGCTTCACCTTTCTAATTCCTTGAATTATTATCTAGTTAATCATTAAATCAATACATTCTACCCTATTTTAATAGCTACCATTAATTATTTCCTTTTCTAATATCAACAAGAAAGCATGTGGTTTATTATAATATCATTTTGTAACTCATATTTCTAACTATGCATTCTAAATAGAACCTTTTCAAAATAGCTAAGTAATTCCACCATTGAAATTTGTATTCTAAATCTGATTCCCTAAACTTATCAAAGCAACCACACAGATGTGACTATGAAATATTAATGTTTCCTAAAGTTAATCTAAAGCATCTGCATATCAAGAAGTTTTGTCAGCCGGGCGCGGTGGCCCACGCCTGTAATCCCAGCACTTTGGGAGGCTGAGGCAGGAGGATCGCGAGTTCAAAGCCAGCCTCAGCAATGGCGAGGCACTTAGCAACTCAGTGAGACCCTGTCTCTAATAAAATACAAAAAAAGGGCTGGGGATGTGGCCCAGTGGTCGAGTGCCCCTGAGTTCAATCCCTGGTACCAAAAAAAAAAAAAAAAAAAAAAAGAAGTTTTGTCTACTTGGTATTTATTTATTTTTCTAATTTGTTCTAATTAGTTATACATGACAGTAGAATTCATTTTGATATATTACTCATTCCTCTGGCAGTACATTGTGCAGAGTCATTCCAGTAGTGTAATCATACATGTACATAGGGTAATAATGTCTGTCTCATTCTACCATCTTTCCCATCCCCACAGCCCCACCCCTCCCCTCACTCCCCTCTACACAAACCAAAGTTCCTTCATTCTTCCCTATCCTCTGCCCCACTAAGGAAGAAGTTATTTTTTAATCTTAAAGGAAGGCTAAAATTACCTTAATAGCCAAAGCAATCCTAAGCAAAAAGGGCAACACTGGAAACATCACAAGACCTGATTTCAGAACATACTACATAGCCACAATAACAAAAGCAGCATGGTGCTGGCATAAAATCGGACCCATAGACCGTAATAAAACAGAGGATTCAAAAATAATCCACATACTTACAACCATCTGATTCTCAACAAAGGAGTCAAAATCACACATTGGAGGAAAAAACAGCATCTTAACAAATGATGCTGGAAAACATGGATGTCCACGTGTAGAAGATTGAAAGTGCATCCCTATCTATCACCCATTCAAAAATCAACTCAATATAGAGCAAAGGCCTGGCACAGTGGCACATGCCTGTAATCCCAGCAGCTCTGGACAGTTGAGGCAAGAGGATCACAAGTTCAAAGGCAGCTTCAGCAACTTAATGAGGCACTTAGCAACTCAGCAAGACCAAGTCTCTAAATAAAATGCAAAAAGAGTTGGGGATGTGGCTCAGTGATTAAGCACTCCTGGGTTCAATCCCTAGTACCAAAAAAAAAAAAAAAAAGTGGATCAAAGACTTGAATGTAAGACCTGAAGCTTTGAATCTACTAGAAGAAAACAGGGGAAACACTTTGAGATATTAGCATAGGCAAGAATTTCCTAAATAGGACTCTAATAGCTCAGGGGGAAAAAAGCAAAAATTGACAAGTGGGATTTCACCAAATTAAAAAATACTGCAGAGTAAAGGAAACAATCAACAGAATAAAAAGACAGTTTATAGAATGGGAGAAAATCTTTGCCAGCTATTCATCTAAAATAAATTTAATATCCAAAACATAAAAATGAATAGCTGATAGAAATTAAGTATCAGGAATATATAAAGAACTCAAAAAACTTAACAACCAAAAAAAGTAATCCAATTAAAAAAAAAAAAAAAACTGGATGAATGACCTGACAGACACTTCCCAAAAATAGGTACAAATGTCCAGTAAGTATATGAAAAATGCTCAACATCTTTAGCCATCAGGGAAATGTAAATCAAAACTACACTGAGATTACATGCTCACCCCAGTTAGAATGCCTATTATCAACAAAGTAAAAATGACAAATGCTGGCAAGGATGTGGGAGCAAAGGAACTCTTCATACACTCTTGGTAGGACTGTAAATTAGTACAGCCACTATAGAAAACAGTATGGAGGTTCCTCAAAAAAATTAAAATCAGAACTGCCATATGATCCAAGTATCCCACTCTTTGGTACATATCCAAAGAAAATAAAGTCAGCATACGAAAGGGATATCTCCTTACCCATATTTATTGCAGTACTATTTATTCACATTACCAAGGTATGGAATCAGCCTAGGTTCACATCAACAGATGAATGGATGAAGAAAAGGTAAAACACACACATACACTGGAGTAGTAGGCAATCATAAAGAATGAAATCATGTCTTTTGCAGGACCATGGATGGAACTGGAGGAGGTGTTACACAAAATAAGCCAGACACAGAAAAATAAGTATCACATATTCTCTGTCATGTGTAGAAACAATAAAATAAATGAATAAATAAGATGACCTGAAAGTAGAAGAGGGATTTTAGGGAAGAGAAAGGGGCCAAGGGGGACAAAAAGAAAGTATGGCATGAGAAGGCGTGTGGGAGGCGGGGTGTATAACCAAAGTACAATATATGCATTATAAAATTGTCACAGTCAAGCCTGTTAATTTGTACAATTAATGTGAATTAAAAATAATTTTTTAAAAGCCAAGTTTTTTCATTAAAACCCTCATGAGAGTGTTCCTTTGACATTTAGCTATTCCATTATTTTTAAAAGGCTCCTTACTAATAGTCTTTCTATGCCAGAAGATAAAGAACACTAACATTAATGATAAAATTGTATGAATTTATTTAGAAAATAAAAAAGTAAGGCTATAGTGCATTTAAAAATATAAAACAAATATAAGTACTCATATGTAACAAAATAATTGTCCAACTGGGCACTGTGGCACACACCTGTAATCCCAGCAGCTCGGGAGGCTGAGGCAGGAGGGTAGCAAGCTCAAAAGCCAGCTTCAGCAACTTAGCAAGGCCCTAAGCAACTTAGTGAGACCCTAAGCAACTTAGTGAGACCCTGTCTCTCCCCCAAAAAAGTAGAAATGGGGATGTGGCTAAGTGGTCAAGCATCGCTAGGTTCAATACCTAGTCCCAAAAAATAAATAAATCATTGATTGAAAGTTAATTTTATTATGGTCATTTAAAGAATATCCTAAATAAGTTGTGCTATTCTGATAAATCTTTTTTTTTTTTTTTTGTGTGTGTGTGTGTGTGTGTGTGTGTGTGGTACCGGGGATTGAACTCAGGGGCACTCGACCACTGGGCCACATCCCCAGCCCTTTTTTGTGTTTTTATTAGAGACAGGGTCTCCCTGAGTTGCTAAGTGCCTCGCCATTGCTGAGGCTGGCTTTGAACTCGCGATCCTCCTGCCTCAGCCTCCCAAAGTAGTGGGATTACAGGCGTGCGCCACCGCGCCCAGCTTGATAAATCTTAATCATATCTGTGATGTGACTTAAATGGTTCTTGTCAAATATAGAAATATTATAAATCACATGTATTTAATTCATTTGTAAGTTCTAATTTGTCACCCTGAAAATCAAATCAAGAAGGTTAAGTACTCAAGTATGTGTTATCAGTTTTACTGGTAAAGAAAGAATTCTAGTCTTCAAATTAGTTTTTGCTTTATTACTGAGGCCTGCACAGGTAAGGCTGTGGATAAGTAATTAAACAAGGACGATATCTCCATTAAGTTAAATGTACATAGCAAATATTAATTAAGTACTACATGCAGAACACCACATGAGGTTCTATAAAAATGAATTCAGATAGCCGGGCGCGGTGGTGCACGCCTGTAATCCCAGCACTTTGGGAGGCTGAGGCAGGAGGATCGTGAGTTCAAAGCCAGCCTCAGCAATGGCAAGGCACTTAGTAACTCAGTGAGACCCTGTCTCTAATAAAATACAAAAAAGGGCTGGGGATGTGGCCCAGTGGTCGAGTGCCCCTGAGTTCAATCCCCCATACCAAAAAAAAAAAAAAAATGAATTCAGTCCTCAGCATCAGCAGATCCAGCTGTGGAGAAGGACATAGTCAAGGGCTATAACAGCCATGCACAGTGTAACAATGGGCACAGTTCCGTGGTGGCCATACCATACAGCCAAGTGTGTAGGAACATGTACCACCTCAGTGTTGAAAGTGTACTCCACGAATGTTCATACAAAGCCAACCGCCTAATGATGCATTTCTCACACTGTGTTCCCTCCATTAAGCGAAGCATCACTGTACATGACTGACAGTGTCTTGGAATTTTGCACACGGTGCTTCTGCTCATACTTTTTCCTGTTTGACTTACTGATACTTCCACCTCTATCCATCTTTCAAGGCTTAGCTCAAAATTGTTTCCCTGAATCCCCAAACAAAAAGCAATCTCTCTGTCCTCTAAGTCTTCATGCATTTTAGCCCTTCCTTCACTTCCTGTCACTTGCTCCCCTGTACTGTAAGTATTTAGATATGTGCCTTATCTGCTGCAAGTTCTTTGAGGTCTAGATTCATGTTGGATGGTTTCTGTATTGCTCGTAGTTTATCCCTAGGGTTGCCAACCTACCCGTGACTTATGCAAAAAAGAAAAAAAAAAGTTCTGGATAAACATGTTAGATTTAAAAAAAAAATTACCAGCCTTTACAAATGTAGGAAATCAACACATTTATTTGGGCCTACTTTAAACAAAAGGATTAAAGCCAAGTTTTAAGCAATATTTGCTTAACACATAAGTAATTACAGAAGATTATATTTAAAGTAAGTTCTCTCTCCCCTACTGCCTGCTACATTGCCAATCATTCCTGATGACTCCTGGGTTTTCCATCTGTCTTTAGTCAGTCTCTTTCCCTCAAGTCTTTTGTTCTCTTGATACTCCTAAATATCTTTCTCACTCCTGCTTCTTTCGTGTGCTCTCTTTCTGACTCTTAACTGCTGGCCCTTCACATACGAACCCAGTGCTCTCTCCACTCCAACTCATAGGTAAGCTCATCAAGCCTCATGTTTTTAACCATTGTTTTTATCCTAGAGACTCTTTTATCTTTATCTCTAGCCTATACCTCAATCCGGGGTTCAGGTTCAAATCCACCTGCTGGACATCTCCACCCAATGTCCTACCGAATGTCCCAGATTTATTTATCTGAATTTAGCCCCTTCCAAGTAGACTTCCATGATGTGCTCCTCTGTGTCATGTTGAATCGCCCTCTCTCCCACACTGCTCTGTGAATTATTCAATCATTTTATTTAACACAAGATTTTTAATTATCTGCTCTACATCGTCTCCTATAAATGACTATGAAATCCTATGGGCACAGCACCTGGCCAGCAAACTGCCAACATTTGTTGAATTCGTGTATGTATAAATGAGTGAAAACTGATTCTTGTCCCCAGGCTGGTTCTGATGGTGCTCATCAGATTAGCCTCAGTTATCAGACTAATATAACCTCAGTTATCTCCTGCAAGACATTCAAATAACTCTTGAGAAGAACCAGGCTACACCAAGGAGGCAAATAACCCTCAGAGTAATCTTATCTCTGCCCTTTATTTGGAAGGAACATAAATGCTAAGGAGTAGAAGAGGCCACCAAAAAAAAAAAGAAAAGGAAGAAAGAAAGAAAGAAAGGAAAAAAAACTGAAGAAAATGAAATGGGAAAATGCTTATTTTCACTGTCATTTTAATTATTTCCATAAATCAAGAAATCATCTTGCAATCAAGGGTTAACAGTATACTTTGTATCATACCATATCTTCCCAGAGTATTTATAAGTGGTTAAATGCACACTGAGAAATAAGTTATTTTACAGTCTGTTATGGTTTGGATGTGAGGTGTCCCCCAAAAGCTCATGTGTGAGACAATGCAAGAAGGTTCAGAGGAGAAATGGTTGAGTTAGAACCATAACCTAAGCTGGGCATGGTGGCGCACGCCTGTAATCCCAGCACTTAGGAGGCTGAGGCAGGAGGATCACGAGTTCAAAGCCAGCCTCATCAATGGCAAGGCACTTAGTAACTCAGTGAGACCCTGTCTCTAATAAAAATACAAAAAAGGGCTGGGGATGTGACCCAGTGGTCAAGAGCCCCTGAGTTCAATCCCCCCCCCCAAAAAAAAAAAACCTTAAGCTATTCAATGAATTAATCCCTGAGTGGGATTAACTAAGTAGCTGGCACATGGGGTGTGGCTGGGGGAAGTAGTTAATTGGGGTCATGGCTATGGGGTATATATTTTGTATCTGGAGAGTTCTCTCTCTCTCTCTCTCTCTCTCTCTCCCCCCCCCTCCGCTTCCTGATCACTGCAATGTGAGCAGCTTCCCTCCACCACCCTCTCCTGCCATGATGTTCAGCCTCACCTCGAGCCCTGAGGAATGGAGCCAGCCTTCTATGTACTAAGACCACCGAAACCATGAGCCCTCAAATAAACTCTTCCCTCTTCTATAATTGTGCAGGTTGGGTCTTTTAGTCACAGCAGTGAAAAATCTGACTGAAACACTGTCCAAAGGATTTGGACAAAAACAAAATTGAGTTTTGCAATATTCAATGGATTGTCTACTAGGCACTCAGGATACTAATCTTCACAATGAGTTAGTTATTTTTACAAAAGATGTAATCCAGAATGGTAGAAGATACTGAAATATTTTAAATTAATAACAATTCATACAAAGAATAGCCATTGTGTTCCACATAACCACAATAATATTGATATTAAATATTTTCATTAGTCTAGAACAGGGATCTGCAAAGACCAGGCAGTAAATATTTCAGGCTGTGCAGTTTATATGGTCTTTGTCACAACTACTCAACAATACCACTGTAGTGCAAAAGCAGCCAGAGATAATATGGGGGCGGGGGAGAGTGTATGACTGTGTTCCAATAAAACCTTATTAACAGATGTCAGGGGGCTGGGGCTGGGGCTCAGTATTAGCATACTTGCCTGGTATGTGTGAGGCACTGGGTTCAATTCTCAGCACCACATGTAAATAAATAAAATAAAGGTCTATCAACAACTAAAAATATATATTTAAAAAATAGGTGCCGGGATGGGGTTGTGGCTCAGCGGCAGAGCACTCGCCTTGCACGTGCGCGGCCCAGGTTCGATCCTCAGCACCACGTAAACATAAATGCATTGCATTGTGTACAACTAAAGTAAATAAATAAATTTAAAAAAAAAAATAGGTGCCTTCATGCCAGGCTTTGCTGCCTACTGATCTAATAAAAGGAATTAAATTTATTTCCAAATTTTTCTGTTACTTTTAGCTGAACTAAATAAAACCTGACTGAATTTATCTAAAACCATGGAGGGCAAAAAAATGGTCTTTTGTATGAAGTACGAGTTTCCTTTACTAAATGATTTTCCTTCAGTTTCAAAGGAACTGAATCTACTTCAAAATGACTTGGTATGTCAATTGTAGGTAATCAAATATGGTTATGCACATTCATTCTGCCAGCAACTGGAGAAAGCAGCTGACCTGAAGGCTTAAATACTTGGACAGCCTGTCTTCTAAATAAGCACCTTCCCTGGCAAGAGAATACATAACTCATCAACGCCCTCTGAGCTCTTCTTACCCAATATAGTCACCGTTCCATGGGGAAACCTCTGCTTTAGAAGTATATATATTCAGGCTGGGTTTGTAGCTCAGCAGTAGAGCGCTCGCATAGCACGTGCGCGGCCTGGGTTCGATCCGCAGCACCACGTACAAATAAATGCATCGTGTACAACTAAAGCAAATAAATAAATATTTTTTAAAAAACGAAGTATATATATTCACTGTTTGCATCAGATGCAAGCCTTCCTCAATTAGATTTTATAAACAACTTCTAAGGCAAAAATAGAAGAATCAGTGGGTATTTTCTGTAACTCCTACAGCAAACTCTGTAACTTCTCTAAATGTTGATCCTGAATTAATAACTTTTTATAAGGTTATATGTTATGTAAATCAGTCAAATGAAAGGGAAAAAGAGAAAACATTATTTTTACTGCCTTCCAGGAAGGACTTCTAAGAAGTCATGCTATGACTAGGGTACAAATTGCAGACGTGTGAATTACTGAAACCATCTATTCCAGTCTCAGAGTTTTCCTTCTCTAATCATGAAATCATCCAACTCTTCAGAGTTTCTATTTTTAATAAATTTGAAGGAATATGGCACACTACATAACCATTTACAAACATTCATAAATGCAAGTCAGTTTCTTTCAACTCTTGCTTCTGAGGAGTAAAAAAGAAATGCTTAGAAATAGAACTAAGGAGTCAGGTGTGGCACATGCCTGTAATCCCAGCTTCTCCAGAGGCTAAAGCAGGAGGATCAAAAGTTCAAACCAGCCTTGGCAATGGTGAGGCACTAAGCAACTCATTGAGACCCTGTCTCTAAATAAAATACAAAATAAGGCTGAGGATATGGCTCAGTGGTTGAGTGACCCTGAGTTCAAATCCCGGTACCCATCCCCCCCCCCAAAAAAAAAGAGAAAAAAAAAGAACTCACAAATCATTCTAAAAAGAAAAAGTGTTAGTTTAAAATGCCTTCTAAGCCCAGAGAATTCTGATGCCAGATGACAACAGTGTTACTGTGAACCACATTTTGTAGGATAAATATTGGCAAACTCATACGTTTCATCTTTATACATCACGTAAGAATTTTTTACAGCTCCTCTCTCTTTCCCTTCTCCCAATTCAACCAGGTAGAACTGAAGGCAGCCCAGTAAGTTGGAGAGAGGGAGCCACACCAAAGAAGACCCAAGCTGGGAGAAGAGAGCACTTTATTTTATGGAGTAGTACATATGAGTTACTGAATGTAGACTGGTATGGGGGAAGAGGTTGAGTATAACCAAGAATGATTAATTAGTCCTAAAGAACAGGACTAAATGGCAAAAGAATAACATGGTGGGGGCTTTTTACTATTACTATTATACCTATTGAGTAACAAAATTTCAACCTCACCAACCTCACAGTTACAAAAAATAACTGTGCACAGAAAACTGGGCAGCTGTTCTTGTATGAAAGGCTGAGGATGAAGAAGATAGCCAAATTTCCAACTCATAGGATGTTTTTCCACAGCATTCAGTTCTGGGCTGATTCACAAAGGTTTGCCTAACGTAAGTATGTCGTGCATGAATATGAACACCCTGAGAATGCCACAACATAAAGGAAATTATATGGTCTTTTGCTGCTATCCTCACCAGATGCCATATTCACTCTCTCCTTAGAACAAAAGTTTCAAACGAGCCACTCTTCATGACACCTGTAATCTGGATTCCACCGCTACCATTGCACAGCACCAAGGATGCCCGGGAACCAGCACAGCTTGCCTCCACTTGCCGTCCCTTCTCTCTACTTGTTCTCCGAAAGACCTCCTCAGCACTGACACTGCAGCCACCCTTTCTCAACCTCTGTCCCTCTGCTCGGTGCCTGCACCCTCTTGGCTCTCTCTTCCAGAGTCTAGCTGTCTTTTCTCTAATGCTCTGTCTCCTCTTCTGAGTTCCTAAATGTGGTGATTTCTCATGATTCAGTCCATGTACCTTTTGCTTATCTCCCTCCCCTAGACTGGGCTTCCTCCCTATAGCTTTAACAAATGACTCACAAAGACCCACATCTGAAATTTCAATCACCTTTTGCTCCTTTTCTCTTTTGCCTTGATCATGATCCAGTCACTCACTGGATGATTCTTCCTTTAAAGTTTCTCTTGAATTCATCCATTCCTTTTAATATTCCCTGCTACCCCTCACACAATCCCTTATTGCCTCCAGGCTGGACTATTACAACCTGACACAGAAGATATTCAGATATTTGCTAAACAATGAAACTAATCC
The DNA here is from genome assembly GCA_025594165.1 of Tamias sibiricus. Taxonomy (NCBI): domain Eukaryota; kingdom Metazoa; phylum Chordata; class Mammalia; order Rodentia; family Sciuridae; genus Tamias; species Tamias sibiricus. The sequence continues at coordinate 66,983,256 of CM046666.1, read as the reverse complement.
TCGGACTTCAGTTTCTCCCCTCTTAATCAAAACCATACACTGCCACCAAAATGAGCTTCCTAAAATGCTGCTTCAATCACGTCAAACTGTTACCTAGGGCTGGGGACGTAGCTCTGCCGTCTTGCACTTGCCCAGCATGCATGAGGCACATTGGGTTCAATCCTTAGCATGGCATAAAAATAAATAAAAAGAAAAAAATAGAGGTATTAAAAAAAAAAGTTGTTTCTAATTATTACCTAAAATCTTGTAAACAAAATCAACAAGAAGACAACAAATATTAATGATTTTTCTGTTTGGGAGTTTATCCTAAGGGTATTATACTTTCCAATGTGTAATGTTTAGATATTTCTACCTTAATTATGCATTACTTTGATAATCAGAAAAACTGAAAAGATTTTATCATTTATAATTCAAGAGGCTCATTCACACACATTTTGCTCTCTTTGTCCTCAGTAGTTTTTATGAAATTGTAACACTGATTAGCATGCAAAGGAAAATGAAATAAAACTTTTTAGAGCTTCCTACTTTCTATAAAAAGAAATCTAAAACTTAAACCTCGTATCCAATACCCTCCACAGGTCAGCCCACAAACTCTTCCAACTTTCTCTTTCACTGCTACTGCCTACAAGCCCTCCATTCCAGGCTCGTGCCTGCTCCCAACACTACCACTCTGTCACCTAACTCAGAGCCCCAGTCACTGCCACCCAACATGTCCCCATCCAAGTCCTAAGGTCCCTCCAGCCCCATCTAGTTACATGGAGTTGGAAAGCTGTGAAGTTCTCTGATCCAAGCCTTACATTGTACAGCTGAGGAAACTAAGATTCAGAGCTGAAGTGACTTGACCTCAGTCCCTCATCGGGGGCCCCAGGACCCTGATCTCATGACTTCCAACCCAATGCTCTTTGCATTTACTTCATGAAGCCTCCTAATTTTAAGCTCCTTGAAAACAGGGTGTCTTTATCATCTTCAGATGTTTACTGGCTGGTTTACATCTTCAGATGTTTACATCTTCTGATCTAGCACATGAGAAAGAAGTTACATAGCTTTAGCTTTATTCAGATCCTTACTAACTTGGCTGTGTTTAAAATCTATCATCAGCATAACAGTAATCGTGTAATAGCCTGTCTTTTTTTTTTTTTTTTTTTGTGGTACCATTGAACTCAGGGGCATTCGACCACTGGGTCATATCCCCAGCCCTTTTTTTTTTTTTGTAAAGAGACAGGGTCTCACTGAGTTGCTAAGTGCCTCGCCATTGCTGAGGCTGGCTTTGAACTCGCGATCCTCCTGCCTCAGCCTCCCAAAGTGCTGGGATTACAGGCGTGCGCCACCGCGCCCGGCAATAGCCTTCTTTTTCCTCTTTTATCTTTACCATAAAATTGGCAAAGAGTTTAAAAATAAATAAGAAGACACAATAAAAATATTATCCTATAAAAGTGTCAGTAGATGTCTATTTTTAAATGTCTTTGTTTTATTTATTTATCTATCTATTTATTTTTTATGTGATGCTGAGGATCAAACCCAGTGTCTCACATGTACTAGGTAAGCACTCTTAGTACTCCACCACTGAACTACCAACACCAGCCCCAGTAGATGTATATTTGCCTACTTAGAGGAATGATGGAGTTAACAGGATTCACAAAATGACTGAAAATGTTTATTAGCACTTACATTTGTCGTTTCCTTTCCTGTTTAGGGCCTAAACATCTATGGTCTAAACTATAGTTGCAACCTACTTCTCTAGGGGTTTCAACCCAACTGAGCAGCAGGATCAACTATGGTGGGTTTAATATATAGAGATCCTGGTTCCCACCCCAAAACTATTGAATCAGAACCATCAGGGCTGAGGCCCAAATATAGTAATGTGTTCATCCATCTGCTCCTTCAACAGCACTGTGCTGGGCGGGGTGGGGATATGCCTTCCCTGAATGGAGATTTTCTCCTAAGTAGAAAGATATTTATCAAATAATCACACACATGAGTACATAATTACAAACTATGAAAAAGGCTGTGAATTAAACCTATAAGAATTAAGATATCTGGAGATTAGATGGGGAAAGAAGAGCCAGATCAGGTAAGGCCTTGTGTAGGCCTTGGTAAAACATATGAATTTTATTCTAAGAGCAATGGAAAGTCTTTGGAGAGTTTTAACCTAGAGAATAACGTGATCCAACAAATGTTTAGATTCCTTTTACTGCTGAGTAAAGAATTGGCTGCAAGGGGGGAAAGTAAATTTAGAGAGAAGCAGCTCAGGACATGGCAACCAGGAAACAAAGAGAGAGCTCTGCTCACCAAGGACAAAATATAAACCCTAAGGCACACACCCAGTGATCTATTTCCTTCAGTTACAACTTACCAGCCTATATTTACCACGCAGTTAATCCATTTCAGTGGATTAACTCACGGATTAGTTCATGTATATCATAATCTAAATATCTGAAGAATATTTAGGGGAAAATATTATGGGAATGGGTAATGGCCTGGATATGGGTAGGAAGTTCGTGAGCTGTCAAGGAGAACTCCAAGGCCACCTGCTTGCACAGCTGGCTGGATGTGGAATAAGTCAATAAACTGGAAACCAGGAAAGGAAAACTGGAGTGAGTTGGAGAAATGGCGGCAGAGAGATTCTTTTTTAGAATATTGGCTAGAAAGGGAGTATGAAATCATTGGAGAGGTATATAAGCCAAGGCAGAGTAGAAGTACTTGGTCTTAGATATGAAGAATAACATTTTCTGTAGGAGAGTACGCATGAGATAGACACAGAGGCAGGTAGAGGGAGTTGAAGCAATGCCCATCTGATGAGTTCTGTTCCTCTGCAAAGCAGAGTGGGAGAGTATCTACCGAGGATGAGGAGGGAGGAACCAGAATTTCCTATGAGACAGGCTTTTCCTGAGTCCCTCCTCAGAAAATATTGTAAATATCCTGGTGCTCATGAAGACTGAAGCTAACCATCTGAAAAGCTGAAGTCACTCTATACCTGACAGTCAATCATAGAGATAGGACCTGGGGAAAATGGAGCTAACCCATAAATCAGACATAGACTGAACAAGGCTCCAGTGAGCAGGACAGTGGTCAAGCATCCAGTGGCACAGGTACACTCTTTCCTAAAAACTTTTCCCATTTGTTGTTCAAGTACATTGTGCTATACAAGAAAAAACACTGGCTTCCCTGATGGAACAGTACTAACTAGAAACATACAAACAAAAATCACTCACATAGCCCTCTCCACTCCAAAGAATTAAGGTTTTTTAAAAACATATAACCTGACTACCTTTCTTGGAAACTCTCTCAAGCAAAGCTTGGAAAAAACAGCAACATAGACACAGCTTCATGTTTAATGAGAAAGTTGTCCCTGCAGTAACAGAATTCTGTTTCTTATTCTTTCCTCCTCAATTCATCCAGGGAGAGACTAGTAATCCTTTTCAGCACCCCACTCTGGTACTGTCACCTCCAGTCAGCACCAGCAAGTTAAAATATTCCAAAATTTCCTCTATGCCATTGAAAATTAAGCATCATATAGAACTATAAACATATATTCTACAAATGTCAAATTCTTGGTTTTAATATTGTCCTATAGTCATGTAAGATATCACCATTGGGTACACTGCATAAAAGGTACACAAGACCTCTCTGTACTGTCTTTGCACCTTTCTATGAATCTACTTCAAAATAAAGTATTTTGAAAATTAATCTTTTTATGCCTTATATGACCAAGATCATATGGCTGGCTAGATGATAGCTAATCTCTAATAATGTAGCAATGGATAATGGTTACCAGATAACCTATGTGCTAAAACCCAAGTCTCCTAGACTCAAATCCTCACTCAGAAGGCACGGCTGCTGTGGCCTGGATCTGAGACACCATGGGAACAATCTAATGTGTGGCAAGGTGATCCATCTGACACCCTCAAACCACATAACAGCATCTTCTCCGTCAATGGATAGAGCAGGTTCTGATGACATCTAAATTCAAACCAAAAGGGTGATCATTTTAAAACAGCAATAGCTGTACATTTTAATTTTAAAGGGCTGAAAGTATCAGGAAATCTAGCTTCTTACCCAAACCCTACTGTAATATATTATGGGAATCTTACCATATCACAACCCTTCATTCAGATTCTTCCTCCATAAAATCAGGAGATGGACCCAAGCAATGTCTAAGAGTCTCTCCAGTTCTGAAACCCCACAGTATGTGCTGGGGTTTCCTCAGATCCTCCATTTTACTGATGATCATGACATACTTAGGTCTGGTCCTAACGTTTTCTCACTGATGCTTAAAAGATGAGGGATAGGGACAAGACATTTGAAAGGAAGGCACTCCTAACTTTTCCTGGAGGGAAAGAACAACACAAAGAATTCCTCACAAAAATTCACATCAGCCGGGTACAATGGTGCAGGCCTATAATCCCAACAACTCAGGAGTCTAAGGCAGGAGGATCACAAATCTGTTGCTGCCTAAAGCATGGCCACTTGGAGCAATGAAGCTGCGGGAAGAAGTTCAGAGGCAAACTGGAAACAAACAGCTTTATATTCTGATAACTTTTCTCTCTGGCTCTAACAACGACTAACACGCGCCGCACACACCACCAAAATGGCGCTGACCCGATCAGCAATCTCAGCCAAGTCACTCGAGATCCCGGGCCAAGTCCGTGAGACTACGGAAGGCGACAATGCCCAAATCTTTGTGGCCCATAGTCAACCGCAATTCAAGCCATCTCCCCAAACAGGGCTCCTGCACAAATCCAAGGCCAGCCTCAGCAACTTAGCAAGACCCCATCACAAAATAGAAAAAAAAATTTTTTTTTAAGGATCTGGGGTATAGGTAAAGTGCCCATGGACTCAACTTCCAGTATCCAAAAAACAAAAATTATCACAGGGATTTCAGAAATAAAATGCACACCATCAAAGAACTGGCAGTAATAGATCAAATGGCTCAATAAAGTCACAGGAATAATCTGCAATGAAAACTGCAAGCACAGTTTAAATTTTATGAGAAATTAGAACCATCCATTATTGACTGAAATCTTTTTTAGTTTTTACAAATCAGAGAGCCCAGAAAATTAATCCAAAAGTCCTTTTTCCCACTAGCTAAAGTTCTCAAAATGAAAAAACATGAACATATTCTTACTAAGTCGCAGAACCATACAGCATAGAGGGACTAAAAGTCAAAGAACATCACAAATGATAATAACGGATAGCAAGAGCTCAGGAGAAACTGTTCCTTCACTCCATTCTCACATTCTTTCAACCCACAAACATAAACAAGTTCCTACAATAGGTCAAATGCCATGTCAGAATAAATATGAAAATAAAACAGGACTCCTGTCTTCAAGGATCTCACAGTCTAATGAGTGAGACATATTTTTTTTAACTACACTGATCACAACTTGAGAAAATAAAACAAGTTCTGGAGACGAATGACGGTCATGGTGGCACCACAATGTGAAGGTATTTGATGCCACTGAACTGAATAAATGGCAAATCATCCTATGTTATGTGTATCTCATCACAATAGTTGTTAAATGAAAAAAAAAAAAGACACTGATCAATTAGTGCTGTCATAGAGGTGTCTCTAGAGGTTCTGAGAGATGGAGAATAAAGTACTACACTTTTGCCAAGAAATCAGCATTCTAAAACCAACTCCTCTCTCCCTTTCTCGCTGTACATGCAAGTAAGAACTTGAGATATTTCCCTGCAAAAAAAAAAAGCATTCTTCTTATAAGCAGAGGCCAGCAACAATATTTTGGAAGCCTCATCAACATTCCAGAGAAGATGCCACTGTTTTCTACACGTCACCATTTGCTTCGTGCTTCCTGTTAAGTTGTCATCACAAGCCAGAGGGGTTACCAGAGGCTACTTGTAGAGTGCTTCAGGAACAAGATCTGTCCAAATAAAGATGTGCCCATTTGCAAAGGAAAAACAGCTCCGGCAGTGGATACGAGCTAACCTAATAGGCAACATCAGAGCAGCAAGATTGGGAAAGATAAGGAGTATTCTGAAAAGCTATCAAAAGTAGCGAGATGTTGGCAGCCCTCACCCAACATTTCTACAACTAACTCTAGAGAAACTAGATGCAACTGTTATGAGCAGAGGAAAAATTCAATGCAAGTTGTTTCTGAATTACAAATAATTTGACACACAAAATTTATTATACAGTCCCACAAAAGAGAAATTTCAAGCTTTGAATCTATTTGAGTTTTCTGCATTCTATTTCTTGTCCCCCATTTCCAACACTGAAGATTAGGACAAAGGCTGAGAAACTTCAGTGACAGCTAGAAGAGACTACAAGATTATCGGGTTCAATAGTTCCCAGGCTGGCTAAATATGGGAAGCACCCGAGATGCTACTGTAAAAATACAGATTGTCCCAAAAATTCTGATTTAGTATGTCTAAGGTGCCAGGGAGATCTACTGAGTTAGTCACCTAGAGAGGTAAAGTAAATAGCTGAGAATGTCACCACTAGGGAATTCAAAGACTAAATCAGATAACCTGTCCACAGTTCTATACAGTGTCCATTACACAACAATGACTCTCAATGGAATAAACACTAAAGATGCCTCACTATGGGCATTTGTCAATACTTCTCAAAATGTGGTCCAAAAAAACAAATATAATTTCCTAGAATTTCCTTGTTAGAAAGTATTTAGAGTTTGTCAAAACCAGAGACAGAAAGCAGAAAGATGGTTTCCGGGGGCAGACGAAGGGGGACATTGGGAGTGACTGTCTAATAGGTACAGAGTTTCAGATTTGCATGACAAAAAGAGCTCTGGAGATGGATGATGGTTATGGTTGCACAATAATATGAATATACTTCATTCCACTGAGCTACACACTTGGAAATGGTTAAGACAGTGAATTCTATGTTATATATATTTTATCACAACTTGAAAAACAGAGGGAAACTGCAACTATCTGGGAAAGGCATCAATACCACTAAAAAGATAAAATACCCAGAGAAGCACAGCAACAAATAAAAAATTAAAAAAAGCAAGGTCCAACTTTCAAAACAAGTTATCTTCCCATGGTATATCTGCACATTAAGTCAAATCATAACACATTTCCCCACTTAACCTAGAATGTAGCTAAAGTATGACAGCCCTATAAAACACACTTCTATACTGAAATGTCACAGCTGAAAATAAACCTCTTCCCTTTGAGGGGAATCTTGGTGTTTAAGGAAGCTGAGGGAGAAATGACAGAAGAGAGCTGAGCAACGAAAGTACGCGGGAGAGGTAGAGGAGACGGCGATTCTTCTAAAGAGAAGTGCAGGGCTGGGGCTATGGCTCAGTGGCAGAGCCCTTGCCTCGCCCATGTGACATACTTGGTTTGATCCTCAACACCACATAAAAATAAATAAATAAACATATTGTGTCCATCCACAATTTTAAGAATTTTTTTAAAAAAGAGAAGTAGAGTCTTGCCAAAAAGCAGCAAAAAAACTGCATAGTGGATGCAGTTACGCAAATTAAGCATATGCATAAACAACACCAAAATGTGTCAGTGTTCTTACTAAATTTTACTAATTTAAATTAGTAAAGGACTTTAAGAGGACTTCAAAATAATAATCAAGAGTTGCTAGCCGGGTGCGGTGGCGCACGCCTGTAATCCCAGCACTTTCGGAGGCTGAGGCAGGAGGATCGCGAGTTCAAAGCCAGCCTCAGCAATGGCGAGGCACTTAGCAACTCAGTGAGACCCTGTCTCTAAATAAAATACAAAAAAGGTCTGGGGATGTGACCCAGTGGTCGAGTGCCCCTGAGTTCAATCCCTGGTACCACAAAAAAAAAAAAAAAAAAAAAAAAAAAAAAAAGAGTTGCTCTCCAATTAAAATAGCATTGGAAAAAAATTTATAGGTTATGAATATATAAACTGTCTCTGTCCTTCCACCATATACCACACAATGAAGGATATAAAAAATAAAAGTAAAAACCTAGATCAAAATAAGTACTCATCGGTGGGTGTGGTGGCGCACGCCTTTAATCCTAGCACTTGGGAGGCTGAGGTAGGAGGATCACGAGTTCAAAGCCAGCCTCAGCAATGGCGAGGCACTTAGCAACTCAGTGAGACCCTGTCTCTAAATAAAATACAAAAGGGGGGGGGCCGCTGGGGATATGGCCCAGTGGTCAAGTGCCCCTGAGTTCAATCCCTGGTACCAAATAAATAAGTACTCATCATTTCATAATTCATCATTAAAAATTCTGAAGGTGAAAACAATATGTGAAGGTCAAATGCATCTAAGTTATTCCAGAAAGGTTAACAGTAAAATAAATGACATATTATCTTAATCTTCTACAAATTAACTTGTTACAATTGGATAAAAGCCATGGAGTCCATCAAATGTATTTAAAGGATCCTTTCCTGACCTAGAAGAAAGTGTATTTAAAGAAAGCCATTATCTGATTATCCACACAGTCACTACAAATCAAATCTCTAAAAAGTCCTGTATTTTTAATATGTTGGCCTTCAGTGGTGATGCTAAACATGATTCCATACCTTTTCTACAGACAGATGGGATTTCAAAATACTGTACTGAAAATAAGTTCCCCCTCCCTGAGTTTTATATTGAGAATGATCACTGCCTCAGTAAAATAAAAATGTAATCTATGATGGTGGACTATTTAATAATAAATATATTTCCTCCACAGTCATTATTCACAGCTAAAAAGAAAAGCTGATAATAAGCAATATGTAGTCCTTTAGTGATACTCAGGAGTCAAAGGAGGACAAAAACCAGAGGTGGAGCCCGTCTGGGTGGCATTTCCAAGTATTTCTTTGACTGTACTGACCCCTGGTGGCCATTAAGAAGTTTTTTAAAGGGTGGCTTTTTTTTTTTTTTTTTTAATAGTTGTGGGACACAAGTTATCATTTCATCAACAATAAGAAATACCTGATCAATATGCTTGTCTTCAAAAATAAAAAGATATTTAATAACATGTGGAAAGGGGGGCACTGTATTTAGTTCAGGACAATTAATAACTGTTGACTGCTACTTATATGTAAACCCCTGTGCTAGGTCCCAAGAATGGAGGGATGAACAGCAGCAGCTACCCTTATGAAGAGCACAGTCTATTATGGACTACCAATTAAAAGAACATGAATGCAACAAAAAAGGCACAGAATGCTAGAGGAATGTTTGGAGAGGTTTGGACACATTAGAGAATGCCCGTAAAAGCAAGCAGCTAAAATACCAGGAGAAAAAAAAACAGCATCCCAGGCAGAGGGCATGGTGTGAGGAAAAGCTCTAAGATGAGACAGACTGGTAAGTTTAAGAGATGTAAAGGATATAGTATTCTAAAACACAGAGCTCAAAGGTAAGGTGGCAGTTGAGACCAAAGAGGTGGGAAAAGGTTAGTTCTTGTGAATATTTTTAAATTTTTTAAGCAACTAAATTTCCTTAAGAGGTTTATCCCCCTACCAAAGCAATATGATAGGTCAAGTCCATAACTGCTACATAAGAAATTTTGTTGATCTTTCAACAGAAAGATCTCTCCCACAAATTTCCTCCACTCTCCTACCCTTCTTGCCTCTGATCCTTATTCTGTCCACCACTTATTGAACAAATTAATCACTTAGGACCTTTCATCCAGTTAAAACTGCCCATGCTGTTCACTGTGCAGAGGTGGTTTCTGAATGGACCAGCAAAGGACATGCTGACCCAAGGGCAGCCCATCTGGAGGCAGCCAACCATTCAAGAAGAGGCTTGCTTGTGGGGCACTGGGCCAGTGTAACCAGTCCCATTCATATCTAGTTGAGAACTCTCAAAGGGTGGCGGAAAAGTGAGAAGAGAATGAAGTAGACCATGAGATGGGAAAACAGCTAGCCCCAAAAGCACTGGCACTCATCTTTACAATAAACACTCCTTATCACCAAGGTAGCTCAAACATCTTACAGAATCCTCTGCTATTACAGTGCCTTGTGTTCTTCTGTCACCCTTATGACACTGAATGATATTATTCATATCACCACAACTATGATATTTGAAAGTAGATATCACACGTTTAGCTTTCTTGTATTCATCAGAGCACTATGATGAATAGGGATTACCTCAGCACACATTGGATAGATGGATGGATGGATAAACAACTAATTGATGGAGAACTGAAAATAAAATCCTAGCTCCTTAAAATTTACAGTATGCTTCCTCATCTCCAATTTCCATCGTTCTCTACACGATCCAATAACACTAAACTTCTCCCAAATTTCCAGACACACAGGTACTCTTCCATTTTCCCTGCCTCTACACAAATCCTTCCCTCTTCTCTTAGTCTCACAAATGCCTCACTTTCCTCCTTCTCTACAAGCTCAAGTGTCCTATCTCTATGCTTCCTCACTTTGCATCTGACCCCCACCCCCACCCCATACCACAGCCTCTCCACAGGCCAAGTGTACTCTTCAGCTTTAGGCAGCTAAAAGAGGAAGAGAATACTTGGTTTGCTGTTTTTAGCATGTGGTCCCACAAAATGTGAACTATGGGAGAAAAAAATTAAAGAATTTTGTTCCTCAGTTTAAGAAAAGAACTGAGTCTACAGAATACTTATTATATATCTACAGATTTATTGACATTATGAAGTTTACTGCTCTAATATAGAGAACTTAAAAATCTTTTTTGATATTTGTTTTTTAGTTGTAGTTGTACACGATACCTTTATTTTTATTTATTTATTTTTATGTGGTGCTGAGGATCAAACCGAGGGCCTCTCATGTGCTAGGTGAGCACTCTACCGCTGAGCCACAACCCCAGCCCAAGAACTTGAGAATCTTAAAGCAATAAAATAAATAGAAAGCAGCCATTTACCCCAAACTGAACTAAAGATCAAATGAGAAGTAAAACAACTCGTGCTTACCAGCTGAGTGTACCTGAGAAGTTCCTCTATGTGGCTGGGCCAGTGTATTCTCATCATAAAATGGGCACAATTATGCCCACCTCACAGGATTATACAGTATGCAGAATAAATACAAGAACATATCTAAAATGCCTTGTACTGTGCCTGGCCAACCTTCTTAAATCTCATTATAATTACATGACATTACAGAGAGGATTAGCTGATAAAACCAAAGAGTATAAAGGCCTAGTGTTTACATTATAAGTGACCCCTGAAGACCAGCCCTTCTATAGCTGTAAAATGGTGCCCCCATGTCTTCTCTAATTTTGTATTTGTCTAACATTTTGTTTTGGTTATTACTTAACTATATTATAAATAAGTAAAATAAGCTAATCCTCAGATACCAATCCTACAATCATGCTTTTGTGTGTGTGTGTGTGTGTGTGTGTGTGTGTGTGTGTGTGTGTGTGTAAGTATGTGTGTGTGGTTGTGGGGACTGAACCCAGGCACTTGTGCATGCTAGGGAAGCACTCTACCAACTGAGCTATATCGCCAGCCCCAATTATGCTTTTAATAGGTACCCCATAATATTTTTCTCTACAATTTGAAACTTTTTATAACATGGCCTCCAATATTCTTTAAAACCATATCGTGCGCTTAGTAGAGCTTCTGCTAAATTAAAAAGGATAAAATTGGTAAACAGCCGGGCGTGGTGGCGCATGCCTGTAATCCCAGCACTTTGGGAGGCTGAGGCAGGAGGATCATGAGTTCAAAGCCAGCCTCAGCAATGGCAAGGCACTTAGCAACTCAGTGAGACCCTGTCTCTAATAAAATACAAAAAAGGGCTGGGCATGTGGCCCAGTGGTCGAGTATCCCTGAGTTCGATCCCCGGTACCACAAAAAAAAAAAAAAAAAAAAAAAAAAAATTGGTAAACACATCATGTTAAACATCCATAAAGATGAAGCCCAGCTATCAAGAAAATATCAAAATCCCCATATGGAATAAAGAAAACATGGAATATATACACAAAAGAGTTTTATTCAGCCAGAAAGAAGAATGGAATTATGCCATTTGCAGGAAAATAGATATCTTGAGAACACTGTGTTGAGCAAAATAAGCCAAACTCAGAAAGTCAAAGGTCATGTGTTTTTTTCTTATGTGGAAATAAGAGAGGAAAAAGGAAAAGAAAGGTGGGACATATCATGAAAATAGAAGGGAGATCAATAGAGTAGAGGAAAGGGACCAGAGGGAGGAAGGAGAAGAGGGAAAGAGGAAATACTGGGGAACAATATTGGTCAAATTATGTCATCATACTGTATGCACAAATGAATATGTAACAATCCCACTATTACATATGATTATAATGCACCAATAAAAATATGGAAAAAAAACAAATAAAGAAATAAAGTTTTTAAATGTTCATGATGGAAGGCAGGGGGAAGAGTCCTATTATGACCCTAACACCGTCCTCTTTCATATAGGTCAGTTCCCACAAGGAATTCCTACACAACACTCCAAACTACAGTGCATCAAGCAAGATGTAATTTCATGCATCTCATTTTACATATCACCTGGTTTTTACATAAAGAAAAACTAATAATGTTTAATTTATTTGACATAAAGAAAAATTTATATTTGTAGGTTATAAAATATATATATTTTAGGGGCTGGCAATATAGCTCAGTTGGTAGAGTTCTTGCCTTGCATGCACAAGGCCCTGGGTTCGATCCCCAGCACCACAAAAAAAAAAAAAAAAAAAAAAAAAATATATATATATATATATATATATATATATATACACATTTTACAGAGAAAAATAAGTGTTTATGAACTATACACTTAATGGCCAACTTATAGCCCATTATTTTTATTTTTAATTATGGTAAATTATACATAATCTAAAATTCCCCATCTGAGCCATTTTTAAATGTACTGTTCAATACTGTTAAATATGTTCACATTTCTGCGCAGCAAATCTCCAGAACTTTTGCATCTTAGGGAACAGAAACTCTACCATGAAACAATCCCCATTTGCCCCTTCACCCCCCTTCCCTGGAAACCACCATTCTACTTTCTGTTTCCATGATTTTGACTACTCTAAATGTCACAAAGCACTTGTCCTTTTGTGACTGGTTTACTTCACTCAGAATAATATCTTCAAGGGTCATCATGTTTCAGGATGGCCTTCCTTTTTCAGGGTTAAGAGCCCATTATTTTTGAATAGAGCAAAAGTAAGAACGTAATTTTGAAGAAAGCATTAAGAATGCTAAATATTTTAATAATTCAAAAACTAAGCTTTTTCACTGGGTTGCTTCTTTTTGGAATGGAAATTCCTAGAAATAGAATCACAATTCTAAGACATGATAAAAATCATGTGTTTCCATTTGTTTGCCAAGGTTCCTCTTATCAATAACAAATCTGCCTGGAGGTAGGTTATCTGTTAGATTAAACCATATAAAATTGCCGGTATTAGGCACTTTTGACCTAAAAAGAAAAAAAGGACAACTTCATGTCCAAACTGATAATTTATCATTTTTCTCTTAAACTCATCTAAAAGATACTGCGTTGAATGTGAACAAAGGTGTACTACATCTTACATCTACTGACCAGGGCCCAGACTCAAGGTATTTTTACCATGGTGTTGCAGTTATGGAATTATAGGGTCAGTTTGGGGCACAGGCTTTTGGCTCCAAGCTTCATGGCAAATTGCTAAACTTCTCCAAACTTTGTTTTCATCATCTAGAAATTGAGTTTAATAAAATTTGTTTTCAGAATTATTAATTAACTATTGTGATAATGCAAATAAAAAATGGACACACCTGGGGTTGTAACTCAGTTGTAATGCACTTGGCCTAGCATGTATGAGACCCTGGATTCCATCCCCAACACCATATAATGATACCTAAAAGTAGGGCACCTATTAAATACTGGGTACTCTTACCTTGGATGTTAGGCTAACGAATGATTACTCTTTCTAATACAGTAGCTCTCAGTGGTACAGGAGGAGGGTATTTCCCTCACAGGCAACTTTGGCAATGCCTAGAGATATTTTTGTTTCACAACTTAGGGGGAGAGGAAGCAGCTACTGGCATCTAGTAGGTAAAGGCCACAGATGCAACTAAATGTCCTACAGTTCACAGGACAGTGCCCACAAAAAGGAATTTTTCCAAACATCAATAGTGAGAAGCCCTGTACTAATAGAACTATTGTTTACAGCACTTACTCATAAATACATACATTTTTTTTAATTCCAAAGAAAAATAGGAAAACCCTGAATGAACCTTCAAGTATCATGCAGTGATGCACAGGAGAAAACCTGAGGTAGAGAGATGGAGGCATTTTAATGCCTCTGCCCTGTTAGATTTCAGAGCCACACAAGTTGGCAGCAAATAAAAGAAACAGGTGAAGGCACTGGGGAGAGAGAAAGTTTAAGAAACAGAGGTCAACATGACTGCTTAAAGTCATTATTTCTTAAAACAAAGACAAAGGGTTAGTCCAATCACATACCAGGAATTGTTCTGAGACATAAAATTGGCCAAGTAAATAGCTATGTAGTCATTTCTTAGTTTTAAAATATTCAATGCATGTAATAAGTAAGAAAATGCTTATTTAATTAGTTTTATGCCCAAATGCTAAAAAGTTTTAGCTTTCAAACATTTTATTACAGAAAAAGATAACAATGATTAAAATGTTGTAATGATGGCTAATGCACTGACATGGTAAATTAAAAATAAACCACTTATATTATCTAGAGGTTCGTATTAATTTTTTTCTATTTGTTAAATAAGTGACTTTGGAGACACTTTCCCACTTGAATGATTTAAATCATTTTAATATCCCCCCAAAACACATTTATACTTACATTCACTTGAACTTGAATGGACCAGTCACCAAGTATTGGATGTGAAGATACTTGAAAAGTTTTAGAAATGACTCCAAGCTCACTTTGTTGTGACAACCACTGTTGGATCAAATTGGATTTGGGGTCCTAAAACAAAAACCACACATGTTAACTATATAAAGGTTGCCCCTGTACGTGAGTATCCTACTAGATTAGGAATGATGTTTGCAGCACCCCCAGACACATCCAGAACATTCCCCAAAATAAGACACTAAGATAGGTTTGGGGAGATGTCAGGTCTATACTACTAAAGAAAACAAATCAAAATTTCTTTTCTTATTATTTCCCCCCAAGAACATCTTGATTCTGCTCCAACTTTTAATTCCTATCACCATATTTCCTTCTATAACATGTACACCACCAAACTTAAGGTGGTGTCAAAAGAAAATTCTACTGTGGAAATAACAGGCCCCAATTATTAGAATCCCACTATGTCAGGCACTCTGCCTCGTCTATAATAATTCTAATTCTGCAGGACTGCATTGTCTTCAACTTACAGTTGAGAAAACTGATGCCTGGAGAAGCACCTGTAAGTGATTGGCATGGCCCAATATTCTAGCACCAATACATGATGGAATTGA
This sequence comes from Tamias sibiricus, assembly GCA_025594165.1. Lineage (NCBI taxonomy): Eukaryota > Metazoa > Chordata > Mammalia > Rodentia > Sciuridae > Tamias > Tamias sibiricus. The sequence goes on along the minus strand of CM046666.1, from coordinate 66,967,956 downwards.
GGATTCAAATCCAGGTTTCTTTCAATTCAACCAAAGCATATCAGAGAGATGTTTAACCAAGGACATGGATGAAAATCATTTGAGTCTTCCTATAATCTCCCAGACAGTTATCTCTTCGTGCAATATTCACCCCAGGTGCTCCAGCAGCCACCCAAGGTTCGCATTCCCAGCCCCATCAACTCTGTCTCATTCCCCCTCTCTCTCCCTCTCTCTCCCTCTCCCCCACCTCCTTTTCATCCTCACAGTCCACCACCATATCCTGTTTTCTAACTACTGCAACTAATCTCCTCCCTTCAGTCTTGCCCACTCTGACACAGCTTCCCCACTGCACAGTGTGATCCATCTGAAACACAGATCTGAGAATGAAGCACATGGTTGAAATGTTGAGCATAGTTCTTGGCATGTAGCAAGCAATAAGTAAACACTGGAATGATCATTCTAATAGACCAGTGGATACTGATGGCTTCCGTCTACATAATGGACTCTCCGCTCTTTTGCATAGTTTACAAGGCCATTAGCAATCTGTCCCCATCTACTTTTCTACACTCATCTTCTTCCAAAACATACAGATTTGTCTGCAGCTCACCCAGGAAGTCCACACATCTGGACCTCTGCAGTTGCTACATGGAATGTGATTCCTTCTTTGATCACTAATGAAATGAGTTCCAGCTTCTTACACACCTCCAAGAGGCAAAGATGACCACTTGAGCACCACTGAACCTCCAGTACATCTGGAGTTTACTCCTCTTGAGTGTATCTTACTGCTAAAGGCAGTTAAAAAAAAAAAAAGAAAAACTTGATTGTATATATTTTATTTTACAAAAAAAATATTTTTGTTCCCAACTAGATTTAAACTCCTGAGAGCAGGGAGCAAATATTTTCTCTGATTCTTATTCACTGTCCTTTGACTAAAATTAATGAGTTGGCTCTGTTATTAGAAACCAGAAGAAACCCCTCTGCCAGAGTAGGGAGATGAAAGTCAGGGTAAGCACAGTGCTGAGAACTGAGTAGGCAGTAGTTTAATCAATTGAGAATCAAGCAGTAAGCTAGAAACTAATTGTTAAAACCAGTGACCAAAGGCAGATCAAGAAGAAGCAGGTCACTGTGCCCTTGGCCAACTCCTGAGACAGGTATTGTAACTAGCAGCTGGCTCTCCTGGGCCTGCCACAGCATGAGGCATGGGAAAGCTGGGCAGTTTAAAGGCCCAGGAAGAAATATAAATAACTAATAAATATGTGCTGTCTAGTAATTAAAGGAATGAAAATGAAAACAATAAAGTACTATTTTTCTTTTTGCAGACTGACAAAGACTTTAAAAGTGAACAATAATTCTCAATGTTACCTAAAGTGTAGGGAGAGGGAACACCCATATTCTGCCAATGTCTTCTGGTGGTGAAGGTGTCATGTCCCTCTAAACAGAGCAGAATCTAGCATTTGTGCATGGTCAGCTCCTTCTGTACCCACACAGGAGGCCACTTAGAGTTGAACAGCACCCCTGGTATAGCCACAACAGCTGTATTCCAGAGACACTGGAATGGTGGCCTTCATGCCCTTCGAGTCACCTCTGAATGGCTTTGGATCTCCATCAGATGTCTCAGCACAGCACAGCACCTGCTGCCTGCACCAGACTGTCTCAAGCAGTAAATTCTGTGATTGGAGAATGTGTCTGCAAGGACTGATGCTGGGATGCTGGATCATAAGCAAGGTGTGTGTCTGTTTGGCATGTAAAATCAGAGAAGTCAAACCACTCAGGATTTGATGGCCCCTCATCTGACCAGAGTTATGGTAATGAGGTTGCCACAGCTGCTGCAGAGTGTCAGGGCACAGTCAGAGGATATTACCCCCCCACACAGCCAAATATACCTGTTCCCACACAAGATTATTCACCTAAACTAGGAGTAACAACTTCTTAAAGAGAAAGGTCGGGGTAGAAGCCAGCCAAGCCAACTGCCTTCACGGTGTCAGAGGCCCTTATGTCCATAACGTTAGGCCAAAGTAACAGAGGAGGGTCAAGTGAAGGCATGTTGCCCATTGCCAAAAGACCACTGAGGCCCCTTTCTTTCCTGAGGCCAATGACTGGCACAGGCAAAATAAATAACACCAGCAATCTCCACAAAAAAAAAACACTGAAGGTCCCTGAATAGGCAGTGATAGTCCATATCTAACTTAGGTCTTACAACCATTCTTGGCTAGGTAAAATAATTCCCAAAAAGTCAGCCTGCTGACTTGTAGAAGTGTTTCTGCACATCAGCCTATAGGTGGTATTGCTAGGAGTATAATAACCAACCTCATCAGGGGCTCAGCAATACAAACTGCAACTTTTTTCTTGGAATTTTTGCCCACAAGCCAATTATTCCACACTAAAAAAATACAGAAAGCATCACAAGATCCTGTCCCAAGTGATTATTTTCAGCAAAAGGAATACAACAGTGTGAGCCTTCGCATCAATGCCCAATCTGGCCTCTGCAAGTTACAAGAGGAAGAGAGCTAGACCTGAGTCCTTACCCAGCCTCACTACCCAGGTACAGAGGGCAGTATGGCCACCCCTCATGAACTGACCCCAAACACCACATTTCAGCCTAAATTCTTGTCCCGTGGACAAGAGGGCCACACGTTGGCCAGGCCAGTAGAATCCCTCAGAACTAGAGTGTGTTAGTCAGGTTTTTGTCACTGTGTCCAAAATGCCTGACAAAAACAACTTAGAGGAAGAAAAGTTTATTTGGGCTCATAGTTTCAGAGGTTCAGTCCATAGTCAGCCAACTCCATAGCTCTGTGCCTGATGTGAAGCAGAGCATCATGGCAGAAGGGCATGCCAGAGAAAAACTGCTCAGCTCATGACAGCTCGGAAACAGAGAGAGAAAGTGAGGTGCCGGGGACAAGATGTTATCCCTAAGGGCACTCCCCCAGTTACCTACTTCCCCCCATCATGCTATGGTTACCACGCAGTAGTCCATTTAAATTACTAATCCATCAAATCCACAGATGAAAGCATAATTTAACCATTCCACCTTTGAACAGATCATAGAACGAACACAGAGCTAACAGAGGAAGGTCTCTCTAAGCCCTTCTGGGAAAGCCAAATGTGAGGGACCAAGTCCAAAACCGGACAGAAGAGTCCAAACACTCTACAGATCTAAGGTTTCAAAGACAGATTCTAAAGTGGAGAGGCAGAACTATAAAAAATGCAGAGGCCAGGACTGGGGTTTCAAAAGGCAGAGAAATTGCTGAGCATATGTGAGGCCCCAAGTTCATTCCCCAGTACCACAAAAAATAAAAATAAAATGGAAAGGAAGGAAGGAGAAAAGGAAAAAAAGAGGCCAGCTGTCCAGAATTAGCAGTGTTAGTTCTGATTTAAGGCCTAGAACAAGCTATTTCTCTAGTGCTGTCTTTTTTTCTGCCTGCGGTAGATGGAAGGACTGACTGAAAACAGCCAGGGAGAGTAGCATTCACCTCTGAACCATCTATTTTACATCAATAGTAAGTTCTCAGCATATGTGAATAATGACAGATGGTATGAATGGAGTCAGTTCAACCCTGCTCAGAGCCCCATGAACTTAGAAATTATATTCACAGTATCAACCTGTTTTATGGATATTTCCATACCTAGTAAAGGCAGAAATTTACAGAACTGCAAACTCAAAAAAAATTCATATTTCAATTCAAGAAATATGCATTGATCACCATGACAACCAGCATGCTTTTTGCTACAGACATATCTTGGCTTGAATTTTATGTACTTGCTCTTTTGGTTGTTTGTTGTAGTTGTTTTAATTTATAAAAGGAAGAAACTAAGAAGAATAGTAAAATACCAAACTAAAAAGCCTGGCTTTACCTTCCACACTGTTATTTATTAAAACACTTAGAGTGACCAATGTCACAGGACTGAGGGATTCCTGAAACGCATGGTTTTAAAATCAGGGGCATCCTGACCAACTGGAATAAGCTGTTCATGTGATGATCAAATGTCTAGTGTGTTCCTCTGCTTAAATGTAGAAAACCAGGCCCAGCTGGACCTCAACTTGACTCTCAAAGGGAAACACCCAATCTGCTAGCCATGCTACCTCCTGTTATCAGAGTGTTCAAGCAGCAGATACCAAATGAATTCCTCTCAAAAGGGTTCTGGGCTGGGGATATAGCTCAGTTGATAGAGTGCTTGTCTTGCATGTACAAGGCCCTGGGTTCAATCCACAGCACCACAAAAAAAAAGGGGGGGTCTTATTATAATAATAACAGCTAATCACTGGTGATCAGGTACTATGCCCCAGTCATGGTTCTAAATGATTCACTCAAATTATCTCATTTAATCCTCCCCAAAACATTGTGAGTTATTATTACTACTACACATTTTACAGACAGAGAAACTGAGGCCCAGAGAAGTTGATTTTCTCAAGGTCACACAGCTAACATCTATTCTTTTACAGTTGATGGTGAGCCTTTTTTTTAATATTTATTTATTTACTTTAGTTGTACAGAATGCAATGCATTTATGTTTACGTGGTGCTGAGGATGGAACCCGGGCCACACACGTGTGAGGCGAGCGCTCTGCCGCTGAGCCACAACCCCAGCCCAATGGTGAGCCTTTTAACATGTCAAGTCAGATCATGTCATGCCTCTCCTTGAATTCTCCAGTGAATTTTCATTTCACTCAGTGTAAAATCCAAAGTCTATATGATGGCCAAAAAGACCCCACATGGGCCCAAACCCCAGCCCACTAATTGTGTCTGATCTCATCTCCTAATACTTGTCCCTTCACTCCCTGGGCTCCAGTGCATCACCAGCTAGTGGTTCTTTCAATATGCCAAATAAGCTCCCACCTCAGGGCCTTATTGTTCCCTCAGTTTGTATGTGATCATTCTTTTATTTCCTTTTCATAGTCTCATGTTTTTTATTTTCCTTTCCTTTTATTTCCTCTGTTCAAATAGTTTCCCCTAACAACTTTATGGAAAATAGCAAACACAAACTAACTTGCTCCCCTTTCTCCCAAACACACACACAGGAATACCTACATACCTGTTCATATAGATAGATATAGATATACACATTCATACACACATATATATGTACATATAAATACACATATATGTATATATTTATATATGCTATTTACTATCTGTTTCTTCACTACCCATAAACTTGATATGATATCAAGAACAAAATTGACTGGATAGGAGCAGGGACTTAATCTGTTCTCTTCACTGCCCTGTGTCAGTACCTAGAATACAGAGGTCCATTAATTGTGTGACAAATTAAAAAAAAAAAAAATCAATGAAGAAGAGCCAGGACTTGAAACTGAACAGGCTTACTTTGAAGCCTAAGCTCTGAACCCAGGCCTCTACTACCTCCCTTCCTAGACAGAGGATTCCCATGTTGAGAACAAAGCTTATCATAGGTGAAATTCTAAGCTATTACAGTGTCAGTCACAGGAGCAGAACTGGCTGGGGATGTAGCTCAGTGGTGGAGTGGTTGCCTAGCACGCACAAGACCCTGGGTTCCATCCGCAGCACTACAAAACAGTCATGTACCAAATCCTATATCATTGCTGAACATGAACAGAACTTCCAAGAGAGTGTTGGTAAGGCGGTTTGAACTCCTTGGTTTACTTCTGTTTGCCACTTACCTTAATTAGAATGTTTAAAGAGGTTTTGTAAGGCTTGAAATCCGAGAAGAGTGTAACAACCCGAAACTTCACTTCTTGCTTTGGCTTGTAGAGCATCTTGTCTGTTTGAATAAAGACAGATATTCTCTTGGTCTCAAATGATAAGCGCGTACCATCAGAGAATAAAATCTCATCCTGGGCACGTCCAGTTACATGTAGCTCATAAATCTCATCTGCACTGTTCAGAGGTAGCTGTGGGGGAGAAGAGATCAGATATACCAAGGTCTCATTTTTTAACCTCAAAAATGTCTTAATTATAAGCTAGGATAGAAAATTTAAATACACAGTTTTATCAGAAGTAATTTCAATGTTGAAAAACCTGCCCCTTCTGGGCATCAAACAATTTGTTTTCCTGTTTTAACATCCGATAGTTTGCTCTCCAACTATATCACAGGATTTCAGGAAGAGAGGACACACACCCACAGCTCGCTCTCCCTCTCAGCAGCACTTTGTTGCTTCCAACTCTATTTGCAAATTATCCTTCCGGCCAGGCGCGGGGGCACACGCCTGTAATCCCAGCACTTGGGAGGCTGAGGCAGTAGGATCAGGAGTTCAAAGCCATCTTCAGCAATGGCGAGGCACTTAGCAACTCAGTGAGACCCTGTCTTTAAATAAAATACAAAAAAGGGCTGGGGATGTGGCCCAGTGGTCAAGTGCCACTGAGTTCAATCCCCGGTACCAAAAAAAAAAAAAAAAAAAGAAGAAGAAGAAAAGAATAAAAAGAAATTTATCCTTCCCATCAGTTACTGGGGTTCAGAATCCCTCAACATCCCCCAATGTCCTTTTCTGTCCTTGACCTATTCGAGACAGTGAAAGGCACATTTGCATTGTCTTCCTGCATCTTGTTCATCATGTGCCAGTCTCAGTAAGGATGATGGTGCTGCTACTTGCATTACTATTATCAATAACAGAAACCCTACCTTCTAGCATTAACAGACAAGAAGCCATACTAAACAGTTTACATGTACTCTATCATTCTACTTCAATCATTTGGTAGATGCTTATACTAAAACCATTCCACAAACAAGGAAACTTTGGCTGAGGGGAGCTAAAGAGGTTACTCCAGGTCACTAGCCCAGACACAAACCCAACATGAGCTTTACTACTCTAAAAAGAACCTTGATTGCTGAAGAGTGGTGGCACACAACTGTAATTCCAGCCACTCGGGAAGCAAGACAGGAGGATCACAAGTTCAAAGGCAGCTTAGGCAACCTAGTGAGATCCCATCTCAAAAAATAAAGAGGGAGGGGATGTAGCTCAGTGGTAGAGACATCTTGGTTCAAATATCCAGTACCAAAAAAAAAAAAAAAAAAAAAAAAAGAAAGAAAAAAACTTCAACTGGTGATTTTAAAATATGTCCAAGAACCTCTACCATTTCTCCCTTCAAAAAGTAGAGCCTAGGGCTCAGGATATAGCTCAGTGATATAGAGCCTATCTAGCATGAGCAGAGCCCTGGATTCAATCCCCAATACAGGGGGGAAAAATTTTTAAATGTGAGCATTATTCTCCAGAGTTCACTATGAAATTCTTTAAGGTTTTTTGTATATTTGAAAATTTCATAATAATATGTTACAAAAAAATAATAATAATAATGTTGCTTTCAAGTAACCTCTGGTACTAATTTTTGCTTTTTTTTCAATAAATAAATATTTATTGAGCATCTCCTATGTACCAGGCTATCCTCAGTATTGGAATATAACTTGAACCAAAGACGTGTGCCCTCACGGGACTGAGAGTCTAGTCTTGCATTCTTATATTCTATTTTCTCAAGTGACATTTCAGTCCTCTGATTCTTTTAATCAGATTTCTTAATACTATAAGCAAGAAAATGTACACATCAGGAACCAGCATATAATATGCTTATAACTGGCATAGATTTAAAAATATTTCTTATGCAAAAATGAGATATTTGAGCCAGGCATGCCACACAAGCCTGTAATCCCAGTGGCTCAGGAGGCTGAGAGGCAGAAGGATCGCAAGTTCAAGGCCAGCCTCAGCAACTTAGCAAGACCTCACCAACTTAGAAAGTCTCTTTCTTAAAATAAAAAAATAAAAGACTGGGGATGTAACTCAGTAGTAAATCACCCTTGTGTTCAATCCCAGTACAAAAAAAAAAATTTGATGATATTGCCCTTTATAATTTGGATATAGTTTGATTGTTTTAGTGGCACAGAGGACCCAGAACAGATGGTAGATTGGATACTAATGTTAAATTAATGACACAGAGGTGCAGAGGCTTCTTAACCACAAGGAAGCCAGAGTCAGAGAATTAGAATTAACATAAATGTGCCCCCACAACATTTTCCTCTGCTCCCTTCTCCCTCCTCCTTCAGGGAGCTGACACTGACTCCAAGGGAGATGTTACTGCCCATCTTTTTGCTCCTTTTGGCTATCTTAACTAGTTCGCTTTTTCAGTTTTCCTCCATTAGAAACCCCACTTAACCACACAGAAGACTTAGGTAATTTGGCTTCCTCAAAGACTCAGTGCTAATCCCAGTGCTAGGAAGTCAGAATGATGACATGGGCCTTGGCACATGAATAGACTCTCTCTGTGCCAGACCTGGGATGGGTTGTAACCTGCTTCCCACAGCAGAGTGGACACACCCTGGTGCTCAGAAGCTCATGCATCTGTGCTGGTCAACTGCCTTCTGCCTTCTTGGGGCCACTTACTAAAAATGGGTTTCCAGAATGGGTAATAGTGCAGTCCCCTGATAAAAGAAATCCATATCTCTTATAAGGGAATCAGTATTTACCCATGGATATTTGGGACTCCTGTTTCTTGACCTGAGGGGAACAAAGCTGGAGGAAGGTAGAGAGAAGTGCCATAGTTGGAGACTGTGTGGCAGCCAAAGTGTAGGAGTTGACAGTATCACGAGGCTTTTATTGACAAAACATCAGCCTCTGAGTTGAGTATGTTGATTCTCAATTATGCTAAGCCTATTCTGTGCATCCATAAATGCAATCTGTCTGAGTCAAGGATAGCTTTCTGCCCAGGGCACATAAGAAAAGCAAGCGCAAAAGATCCTTGGTGGACAGTAAATAAGCACAACTCAATTTAATCTGAGCTCTTTCACCTCCTCTGACAGACTCTTGCACTAAGGAAACTTGAAATGACACAATTGTGTTTATCTTCATTTTACACCATGGATAATGCCAGTTACTAAAGAAACTGAAGATAAATTTTTTCAGTAAAATTGATAAATTTAAGGCTGGGCATGGTGGTGCACGCCTGTAATCCCAGTGGCTCAGGAGGCTGAGACAAGAGGATTGAGAATTCAAAGCCAGCTTCAGCAATGGTGAGGCACTAAGCAACTCCATGAGATCCTGTCTCTAAATAAAATATAGAATAGGGCTGGGGACATGGCTCAGTGGTTGAGTGCCCCTGAGTTCAATCCCAGGTACCAAAAAAAATTTTTTGTTTTTGATAAATTTAAGATGATAGTTTTTATCAAATTTAAAATAAATTTTAAAAATACTTCTAATTAGGGGTTGGGGTTGTGACTCAGCAGTAGAGCACTTGCCTAGCATGTGCGAGGCCTGGGTTCGATCCTCAGCACCACATACAAATAAATGCATTGTGTACAACTAAAGCAAATAAATAAATATTTTTTTTAAAATACTTCTAATTAAATATAACCACTCCCTTGTTTTAAGTTGGATTCCTTTACCATGAGAATAAGAGAAATCTTTCTGCCATATTTTAAACAAAAAAAAAAAAATAATCTTTATGTTAAGCATCTATAATAGTTTTTATTTTCTTCTGATTGAGGGCTATTTTATCGAAAGAGAAACAATGACTAAATCAGATAACACACATTTATTTTAATACACTCTTAAAATATACATATTTTGTAGTAAAAAGTCATAAAGACCTTTAAAAAATAATTTAAAATATTGCATTTACAAACATCAGAATACACATTACTTTTTAAAAGTTGGGTCCACTTTAACTGAACACCCATGAAAATACAGACTCTTCTATTTTTGCCATGCATTATCAAAGTTGCCCAGACATTTTATGACTAAGTCTTTAAAAATGTGTTCTAATAAAAAGGGAAATACTTCTAAATATAATCTCTAATAAAGCTTTTATTAAATAGTTGCGTCAGCTACATATAGTGGAAATGGTGTACATAATATTAAAAACATAAGGTTTGTAGTTAGTATTTCATACACTTAAGATTTAAAAAAGAACTATAATAGCCAAATTTCTAGCTAGGGACAGTCCAGACAAGCAAGGTTTAAACCACGTGGTGCTGCTGGAGACCTCTCCTGCCCTTGCCCTGCTTCCTCCTGTTTCCAGCCTTTCTATGCTTCCAGTCTGTGAAAATGCAGACTCTTGAGAAAACCAAATCATTTACTGGGCATTAAGCTATGATTCCTGAACTTAAATCCCTCCCTCCTTCTGCTATAGAGCAATTACAATACACAGGATTTATTTTAATTTCACTACCAGCCTACCCTTTCAGCAGTCATGCACACAGAATTTACTGTTTTAGGTTCTATTCATACCAACTAATGATTAATTGTCACAAAGATTGTGGTGGGCGGGGCATCCCACTTCTGCCTGTTCATGCCTTTCCCCACCCCCCTCTACTTTCTATTTTTAGCAGAAGTGTGTGTGTGTGTGTGTGTGTGTGTGTGTGTGTTACCACGATGCTGGGAATTGAACCCAGTGGTTCACACAGCTAGTTAAGCACTCTACCACTGAACTACATCCCAGCCCTTCCTTTGTTTGTTGGTTTTGTTGCTGTTCTTTGTTTGATTGTTTGTTTTTCTTTTTCTTTGTGACAGTGTTTTATTAAATTGCCCAGGCTGGTCTGGAACTTGAAAGCCTCCTGCCTTAGCCTCCTGAGTAGCTAGGATTACAGGTGCATGCCACAGTGCCCAGCTAGCAATTGCATATTTCTCAGTAAGAAAAGTACAAACACAATATGTTAGAAACTTAATTGATAAGATATATTAAGTAATTTTTATAAGTACTATTTGGGACACAGTAGTCTCTAGGAATCCCCCAAAATGAATGTGGTTTCTGAATGTGCTTAACAAACAGCCGTCAAGAGGTAATAAGTGAACTTGCTCATGAGGTAATGCTGATCCTACTCAAGTACATAATATGTCAGGGCCAAAGTCATTAGTCATCTATTCTCAGAAAAACATCAAATTGTGCCTCTTGTTGGATGATGAGGTCTAGTCCACTGTATATTAACTGCCAGAAATTCCAGAACAAAGCACAGTTATTAAAACACAAACTTCCAAATCAAAGCCATGGGAAATAGGGTGAGCTCATAAACAACATATAATAATAAGGTCTGAGGGCTCTCTCAACAAAATAATAACCCCTTTTCCATTTCTATAGTAAATTTTACAATGCTTTCACATCTTATTTCACTCCAAGGCATCCCTATGAGCTATAGACTATCTTTATCCCTTTTCTAGAGCCAGGAATAGAGTGAAGTGAGTCAGGCACTTACCTCAGAGGCAAAATTTGAGGGACACAAAACAACTCAATAATCAAGAAAATAATATTTAATATAATATTTTTAAATATCAAAATTAATACAAAGAAAATATTATGACCCCCAAAAAGTTAAAACTTTAACAAAGACAGGACCAGTATTACTGACTTCTTTTGCCTCAGATTCCAATATGGCTTGCATGACACTGTCCTCTTCAAAGACAAAAAAACTAAAGAGCAGAGTATTCATTACACATTAAAGACTGTAAGGCTCATTAAGGCAGTGAGGAACAAATGCAGTGAACTTCTCTATTTTACAAAAGGAAAATCCCTGCTAAGGTTTGAAGAACTTAATAACTAATAACCCTGAAATAACAGTATTCTTAAACAATCCAAAGGCTGTCCTTGACTCAACACAAACTTCCAAGAAATGTATACAGGCACGAAAGCCAACTAAATATTAATATATTTAGCTCACTGAGGCAATGTATTTTTTAAACCAAAAATTGCAAATGAATACTTACTGCTGGAAGAGTAAGTGTCCTGAAAGAACCTGAAAGAAGAACAGGGAAGAAAGGAGATTTGTCATAATTTGAATGTGATACCATAACATGAAATTCATAACTCTTAAATGTAGATGGGATTATAAATGCATTTGGTCAAACCAATTTTTTTAGCCTTTATTTTGTTTATTTATTTTTATGTGGTGCTGAGGATCAAACCCAGTGTGCCTCACACGTGTGAGGCAAGCACTCTGCCACTGAGCCACAACCCCAGCCCCCAAACCAATTTTTTTAAATCCCAAAATATACTAGAAATTATTACACATCCTTGTGCCAAAGCTTTAAGGATCCCAATTAAAAGGGTATCAGTGAATGGGCCCCCAAAACAGATCTGCTTCTCTTGCCATTATTATTAGTTCTCATTGTTGCTACGGCTCTCATTGCTGTCCTAAGGTTATATGCTTTTGAGGGACACTTCATAGAGCACAGGGTTTGGGGGTTCAAGAGGAGGGTGTTTTGCTGTTAAGGACTTTTTGTTTTGTTTTTTGTTTGTTTTATGTAGTGCAGGGGATTAAACACAGTCTAATGCATGCTAACCACGCACTCTACCATTAATCTCCACTCCCAGCAGTGTTTACTTTTTATGTTCTCATACCCTCATGATAAAGAGAGAAAAGGAAGACATTAGTCATGTAAAAGGGGGAGCTGCGACTCACACCTGACTCAGGAGTACTAGGTGGTGCAGATGTTTTTGCATACAGTTTCTAAACACAGGACTGCTACTTTAATTATACCAGTTTCTCATCACATCCATTTATTTTGAAGTAAAAATGATTTCAAGTTAGAAATTTAAAAGTACTTATCTGAGGTTCCCACCAGAGGTGATAATAGAACCTCCTTTCCTTGGTTATTTTTAAAACTATGTGTTAAAATTAACAAGACAGACATGATTCCTCTCCTCCTGGCAGCCACATGGGTTTATCATGTGGGATCAGAGAGGCACCAAAATGTGGCATAGCACAGAGCAGGAGTTTAAAAATGGCTTCTGAAGTCAGATCTCACTGGTTCTATCACTATCTTCTACAAGCCAGCCCTATCTTTGAACAAGTTACCTGATTCTCCAGCCCAAAGTTTTCATCCATAAAATGAGGATGTTGATAATCACACCAACCTCACAAGGTGGTAGTTGATGCCTGTAAACTGTACGGAACAGATCCTGACTCATAGACAATAGTTGATATATGTTAGCCATCACAGTGCCAGAAAGCTTGAAGAGTTTTCCACTGGGAATGTCAGCATGCCTCTACAACAATGTTCTTCAAACTTTTATGATAAAGCACTCCATAAATAAAAACATTTAGTACACATTACCCATGTCAAACTAGGTTCATAAAGTTATGTGCATGTATTTTCTCAAACTATCAAATATTAGAAAACCTTAATTTTCTAATTTTTCTCAATTATAAAAATGAAAGTACATTTTCTACCTTAACTCTTATAAATAATCTTGTATACCTTATTTTTATAAATAATCTTGTACAGATGGCTGCACACCACCACAAAAGACCACAGCTTCAGTGGAACTCAAAGAAACACAAATAAGTTTTCAGGAGCAAATAAGCAAGTCATCACCATCATTTATCACCCAGCATAAATCAGCTTATCTAATAACTGTCACCAACCACAGTTGGTGGAGGATACTGGACAAAACATGTTTTGGGAAAGTGAAGAAGAGCACTTGAACAGATAGAGAGAGGGGGAGGGTGGGGAGCATATAGAAGTAATGGAGGGAGAACACCTAGAGAAAATGATGCCAGCATCCACCATTCTAAGATAGGAGAAATTAGCAAGGTGAGGAAGGAGAGGAAGCATCCTCCAGGCAGAGGAGCAGCTGCAAATCCACAGCAGCAGAGGTCATCTTCAGTCTACGGAAGCAAAGATCTGGTTGGGCCAAGCCATTGGCCAGGAGAGGGCAGCAGAGATGAGGCTGGTTCTCTGCACAGAGTGAGCCCTCAACACCAGTATCCCAGGTGACCTGTTATCCACATCCTGATTTAACATTTGTCCTGGATTTTTTTTTTTTTTTTTTTTTTTTTTTTTAGTAAACTGTTATTCTGTGATAGGTTTAATCTGCATATTTGAAATATTTTATTCTTTTTTGATAGGTAAAAATCGTATATATTTACGGTATACAGATATTTTGATATATGAATAACTTGTGCAGTGCCTAAAAAGCTAATTAACATATGCAATACCTCACAGGTTTCTCATTTGTTTGTGGTATGAATACTTAAAATCTACTTTCTTAGCAGTTTTCAAGTATATAAAATATTGTCATTAATCACCACAACCATGATGTACAATAGATCTCATGAACTTACTCCTCCTGTCAAATGGAAATTTTGTGTCCTCTGACGAACATCTCCCCAAGCCCCCAGCCCAGCCTCTTATAATCATCATTTTACTCTCTGATTCTCTAAGTTCAACATTTTAGATTCCACATATAAGTGAGATCATGTGGTATTTGTTTTTCTGTGCCTGGCTTATTTCACTTAATATAATACCCTCAGATTTATCCATGTTGTCATAAATGATAGAATTTCCCTTTCTAAGGCTGAATCGTATTCCATAGTGAGTATATACCCCATTTCCTATAACTGTTTACCTGCTGATGGACAGACAGGTTGATTAAACATATTAGCTACTACAAGAAATGCTGCAAAAAACAAGGGAGTGCAGATGTCTTTGACATGCTGATTTCATATCCTTTGTATATATACTCAGTTGTGCTCTGAGAATATCTCAATAGGGTAAGGGGCTCTGTTCATTAAGGTTTTATTTTTAATAGAATAAATATATTCCACAGTGAGTTGAAATCAATTTGGAAAGCCCTATGGTGCTGCAGCAACTAAACTTGGTAAATCCTTGAAAAAAAAATACAGCCAATTTACTTAACAAATTCTGTCTTATAAAAATATTTGTTGGGTTAGGGGTATGGCTCAGCGGTAGAGGGCTTGCCCAGCATACATAAGGCCCTGAGTTCCATGAGAGAGGCATGGTGCTCTGTTGCTGCCTGAAGCGGAAACCGCCTTGGAGCAACGAACGCCGCAGGAAAATTCGGAGGCAGGATGAAAATGAAAAAAGGTCTTTTATTCTTCTTCTCTCTCCAGCTCCAGCAATCACTCCAAACGCTCTAACTCCAACCACCACCTTCTTCTTCTTCCCACACACACTAACTAAACTCACCCAGTTATATACATATAGCTTTAACAAGGACACGTGCTTACAGCTCGAGCTTACAGGTGCGTCACGCAGTGTTCACAGGCATACAAAGATTCTTTGGATAATGTATTACTATCAGGTGGAAACTAGAACATCTTTTATGGCTCTCAGCTAACCGCAATCTTTAGCTATCTCCTTGATTATAGGCTCCTTCAGTGCTCTGCACCCAAAAAGCCATGCCCTGTGAAAGATTTGGGCTGAAACATTTGAACATTTCAATATAGCAGGAAAAATAAAATTAAGAATATTGTTCAAAAAACAGAATTTGCTATATGGACAGTATTTTTTACATGTGGAGAGAGTGTTTTCTCAATTAAAAATATTATGGCCAGGGGCTGGGGTTGTGGCTTAGCGGTAGAGCGCTTGCCTAGCACGTGCGCGGCCCAGGTTCAATCCTCAGCACCACGTACAAATAAACGCATCATGTGCAACTAAAGCAAATAAATAAATATTTAAAATATATATATATTATGGCCAGACAACCTGACTATGGACATAAATAATGGGTTATAGGCTACCGAATAAAACAAGATTCAATGAGTTCATGCTGCTCTATTTTTAAATAAATGGTTAAATGAGGGAGAACAGAAGTTCTTACTTATCATAAAATTTCATCTAACAAATATAGACAGAATCCTGGGATTATAAAATTTCACAACTATCACAGAAATACTTGATTCAGGCAATAATCACCAATCTAGTAAGCACAAACAAGCTGAGTAAGAATTATGAGAAATAATAAACCACTGTTGTTTTAAACTAATAAATTTGGAAGTGGCTTATTTCATGGTGACAGATAACCGGAACACTTCTGAAACAAGATTAACTAGCAACCTCTAAAGCTAGGAGACTACCTATGTGGTAGTCTCTGGCCATATATGGCTATTGAGCCATTGAAATACACAGCAATTATAAAATACACCCCATATTTCTAAGTCTTAGAACAAGACTATAAAATACCTCATCAATAATTTTATCCATGTCCAACTGATGTTTGTAGATTATTGGGTTAAAGTATATTATTAAAATTAATTTTACTTGTTTCTTTTTACCTTTTTGAACATAGTTACTAGAAAATTTTCAATTCCTATGTAACAGTGATCCACTTTATGCTTTTAATACAACCCTTGCTGCTCTGCCACTGCAATTTTTTTTTTTTTTTTTTATACCAGGGATTGAACTCAGGGCACTTGACCACTGGGCCTCAACCCCAGCTCTTTTTTGTATTTTATTAGAGACAGGGTCTCACTGAGTTGCTAAGTGCCTCGCCATTGCTGAGGCTGGCTTTGAACTCGTGATCCTCCTGCCTCAGGCTCCCAAGTGCTGGGATTACAGGCGTGAGCCACCACACCCAGCTCCTGCAATTTATTTTTAAAGTGGGCATGTTTCTTTCTCCTTCTCCTTCCCTGATCCTCCCTAATCTCTCCTCTTCCCTAATCTCAGGGGAAACAGGATTGCCTTTCTTCCCCATTTTAGGCAAATTTATCTGTCCTTGAATATACACCCATCATAGGAAGGAAGTAATCCAGATTTTGGAGATGGTACTAAAAGATCTCAGAAATGACTACTTCTTAAATTCACAAGTAAATTACAACTCCAGACAGAGAACATGTGGAATGTAGCCTTTGAATCACCTCTTTTAAAAGCCCCCTTGTTCCCCCTGATGGGAGAATCACAGCCTCTGGGACAGGAGTCCCATGTTTCTCCTTTGCTAGCAAAGCAATATACCTTTGTCCTTTTTCTCAAAACTGCATCCTCATTATTGGATTAGCATCAGGGATGAGGCCCAAGCTTTCAGCAACACTTATGTAGTTATTATACTTCTATTAGACAGCCCTAACCTAAAGAATATTACACTTAAATTTTTACTTAAGAACAGATCTGACAGAATACAATTTTTTAATTTTGTGATTAAAATACTAATATTATTTATAGAGTGTTCTAAAAGTAGTGCCTATATGAACTGGTTTAATCCTCACAACAATTCTATTTTACAAATGAGAACCTTGAACCACCGAAATGTGAAGAGACTCACCTGTGATCACACAGACTAGAGTGATGGGGCCAAGGCTCTGACAGGCAGCTAAGCTCCTGGGTCTGAGCTCTTGTCACTGCTCTGCCCTGACTCAGTACAAGAAGCAGTTACACTCTCTTCTTTCTTGCATTGTACGCACCTTTGTCTACCGTCAGAGTTCCACAGCCTGCATAACCTATGTGAATGCTGCCAGCCCCATTTCCTCCATCACAGAGGTTAAGAATCTCAGTCATCTTGAGCTCCTTTCTCTCCTCAACTCTATGTTAATCAGTCATCAGAACCTGTGGATTCAGGAGCCTATGCCGGCCATTTCCAAGAGGTGGGCAACCTTGGGCCAGGTGACTCTCTAGCAGGTGCCAAAGGGCACGGCTCTGAGAGCAGCAGGCAGCGGGACCCTCTGAGCTTGCAGGAAGACGTCCTTCATGCCTGCAGGGGGATCTGGGCAGTCCAGCACAGCATCTACCAGTGTCCCACATTAGAATAAAACAGAAAAAATCACACTGCAGTGAGCTCCACCAACAAAACAGTGCCCTTCATTACTGAGAGGTACTTATTTTTCATTACTGTGGGATAAATCATCAGGAGTTGACTATTTTGTCAGCTTAGTGACTGGAGGAAACAATGTGCTTCCTTTCTCCCCTGGTCTGACCCAGAGTCTGCCTCCCTGCCAGCAAATTTACAAAGATAAGGAGAGATTGGGGGGCGGGGGGGGGGCCTGGAATTTATTTTTGTCCAAGTGACATCAAGCAAGGAGAAAGTGGAAAAGGGCTGGGAATCTACAATCCATTCAAATAAATCTCGTAGGTTGATTAGGGGAGGGTAAACATTTTAGCAATTCAAAACAAGTTCACCACGTTTGAAGGGCAAGAAATTCCACTTCATATAACTTTTTTTAAAAAAAATGTGGTTTTTGGTTTAGTCAAACCTTGGAAGGGTTTTCTCATTAGAGTGAAGTTGGAAGAGTTGACTGACTGCCTGCCTGGGTCCGGTACAGACACGTGACCACATCTGTTCACAAAACCAGGAAAGATACACAGGCAGAAAGTGAAGCTCCATCCGAAAACTAGAGTGCAGGGACAGAGATGCCTCACCCACCTCTCATTCTTGCTGGATCCTGGGAGCAGTTCAGACAATGCAAAAAGAAATCGGACTGACGGCATGGTTTCCTGTATTCTTACTTAAAGGTCAACTTTAAATAATTCTTTTTTTTTTTTTAACTTGCTATCTTCCCTTTAAATTTACAAACACAGCTTGGAATTTCATAGGTGTTTATTAAGTCCGAATTAATATTTGAAAGTCTTAACATTTTATCAATAATTTATGCCACCAAAACATAAAATTAGGAGTACTGGGGGGTGGAGCAGTGTTAGGTGAGGAATAATAATCTCTTTCTCTGCTGTTGCTAGGTTGAGAATTAAATGGATAGTATTTGCAAACTGTTGTGAATTTTTTCCCTTTTGGCGAGGCTCCACTGGGAACTAGTCACCATCTCTTGAAAGGATGCAGGGCAGTCTTTGAAATCATTAACCAAAGATACACTGTTACTTATAGTTCTTCTTAGTGTTATTCAGGATAACTCTGTAAAACTGACCATTTTTGTGTATGACCAGAGATAGTCAATCTGAAAACCCTCCCAGATGGTTTCTCCTTCCCCACGTCGCCTAAGCAACTCAAAAGAGACCTTGTTTTAAGACTTCACGCTTGGCACAGCCTGAGAACCGGCCATTTGATTTACAAATAGAGTCAAAGCTATTTTTAAGTTGTGTAATAAGCATACACAAAAACTAACCTTCCCTTAACTTTTTAAACACACTCTGTAATACCATATGCTGCCTCTTCTGACATCTGTCCTGGAGAATCACTGAAGGCAAAGTGTATAATTGGAAATCCATCTAGGTCCAGAAATACTCCCTACGAAAAAAATGAATTTTCCACTATATGTATGTGTGTGTTACTTATAGTTACTTATATATATATGGTCTCGCTTAGTGTTTGCCTCTTAATTCTCATTGGTAGCTTTTGTTTTTTAGTCATAAGCAGTAACAAACTTTATTATCACTCTATTCTTAGCTGAAAATCTTGACCCCTTTATCAACATATTAAATTTTCTCTCGCTAGCATACTCTTTGATCTACAGATGGGCAACATGAGAAAGAAGGGTCTCCACTACAAGTCTGTGGAAGACACACCTTAAAATACAATGTTACTGCTTTACAGTTTATTGTCACTTAGAGGTTAAATAACCATCCAGTGAATTGAATTTATATAGAAAGTACAAGTCAGCAAAACAGAATAAAATCTCCTGTAGTCTCTTAGATCCTCCTTTTGGTGTTTGTTTGTTTGTTCTCTCCTGCCTCCCCATGCTTACAAATACCTCAGTAAATACATAATATTTTATTCCATTTAGACAGCTCAGTGAAATCAGATCAAACAAAAGCCCACTAAACACAAAGTAAACAAAATTCACAGCATAAACTAAACGTTAGGTTAGATACAAATTGACAAACCAAGAGGCAGTGTCTTGGCTGCTAAATGGCAAGGTTGGCAAGCTATATCCTATAGAGCAAATCTGGCCCACACCTATTTTTTTTGTACAGTCCATGAACTAGGCATGGTTTTTCATTTTTAAACAGATGGAGGAAAAATCAAAAGAAGAATGATATTTCATGATAAGTTAAAATTAAACAAACTCCCAATTTCAGCATCCATAAGTAAAGTTCTGTTGGCACACAGCCACACTCACTTGTTCATGAAGAGTCTACAGCTGCTTTCAAGCTACAAAAGCAGCACTGAGTAGCTGCAATAAAGACCAAGAGGTCGGCAAAACCTACAGTAATTACCCTTTACAGAAAAAGATTGCTACCCACTGTGGTATGGTGCACTTTTTAGAGATACCACCTCCTTTCTCAAGGAATAAGGTTGAAGGCCCACATGAGCCAAACTCAGTCATGAGCAGATAGCCTTGGACTCATGCCATAAGCTTGTGCCCCCTCCAAAGGAAGCATTAGTATTAGTATCCAATACTAGGAAATGCCAACTAACATTCACTGTTTACTACACACCAGGCACTATGATAAACATTCTAAGCAATACACTAAAAAAAAGAAATGGGTGGAATTATGTATTGTATTTAACCCAATATGTCTGAAATGTTATCATCAAACATATAACCAATACAAAACAATTGTGAGTATCGTTAAAGTTTTGTTATCAAGTATTCAAAGCCCAGTGTGTGTTTTTATATTCATAGCTCATCTCAATTCATATAAGCCACAGTTCAAGTACTTAAAAACCACCTAACTAGTGTCTACCATATTGGATGGTATAGCTTTAAAGCATTATCTTATTTAACCCTTACAACAATGCTATAAGATTATCAGGTGATGTAAGGATTAATTTTCAGTGTAGCTCTAGAACTTCCATTCTTACCCATGGTGCCTCCCAAATATACAGGACAGACGAGCTATTCCTTCCAAAGTAGTCCAAACATATTCCCATCTTCCCTCCCTGCGCCTCCTCCATAGCTTACTACACTTTCATATAAGTACGTGGATACACCCAATCTTTTATCTTTTCTCTTGCCATATTATTAACTCAAACTCAGCCATGTAGATAACCATGCCTCTCCAACCCAGCAGAATCATCTGCAGCATTCCCTCCATACTCTCTGCTCCCACTAGCACACACAGTGAATTCATCTAGCTCTCCAATCCAGTAAACCCAACTTGACTTTGACACTGTCCACATAGCACTCCAACCAGCCTTTACCATCAACTCCAGTTGGCACATGAAGTGAAGCCTACCCTGCTTCCCTGGGAAGAGCACAGGGACAAGAATTATGTGTGGTCACAAATTATGTCACCTAGTATTATGCCATGTACAATTCGATGCATAATAATGTTTAAAATGCTCAAAGTAATAAACAACCTATCTTTACATGCCTGAGGAGACATCACATATATTTCAGCAAACTTTAGGTTTTTAATAGAAAATCATTTCTGCCAGCTACATCCTCACAAATGTGAATTCCTAACATTGTCCCACCAAATGGAAGCTACCAGGTGGTCTTTAAAAAAAAAAAAAAAAAAAAAAAACTTTCCTCCCCATTTATTTTCAACCTCTTTACCACTCTGGTTTTTAGATTTTAATTCATGAGTCATTTCTTCAGAAATAAAGACCCACAGACCTGCCTGCTAGCTACTTATTGCTACTCCCCCCACTAAATCTTCTTTGGCCAACTTCACCATGAGCTTGGCAAGGGATGACAAGTCAACTCAGACTTTTCCTGAGGGAAGTAAAGAGTAAATCAAGTAAATCAAGGCCAGGGTCCACTATACTCCTCCTCCTCAAATTTTGTCACTATACCTTTGGTATGATGGTCATCTTAGCCCAGACCAAGAAATAGTGGGTTATACTGCCACTCCATCCACTGACAGCCATAACAGTAATAAAATAACTCTACCCATCTCTTTAATTTTTATTCTCCCCATGCTGCCTCCATAGACACTAACACAAGTCCCAGACCTTGCATTCCAATTTCTCCCAGTCCAGCAGTGAGACAGTTTAGGGCACTACCAGAAAATTTTTCCAATTCTGTGTTTCTTTTTTTCTGATGTGCCACTACATTTATCCCCACCTCCTACAGAGAGGAATCTGTACAGGACAGATCTGTATAATTTAGAGGCAGGTAGGTTATGTAGCAAAGTTTTCCTAAAACTGCATTTCAATTGTATTTTTTCATCTCATCTATATGTCAAAATGTTTCTTTCCTTACACATTCTCTATTTCCTTCTTTTATCAAATGAAAAGTATGACTTTATGGATAATACAATCCCCTGTGCCCTTGATCCTGATCCTGATCCTACCTCCTCTGACCCATGAATTATCCACTCCCACCTTTGGTCACTTTTATCTTTCTAGTATGCCTTTTAAGAAACCATCTGCCTCTCTTCTTTCAACCTCCAAACTTCTGGAAAGAGTGGAATCACTTTCTGATTTGTCTTCTTACCTTCTGTTCATTCCTAAAAACTTGTCTTTGCTCCAAACATGCAACTTAGAGCCCTTTCCTCTGCCCTTACCTTTTCTTGTCTAGTTTTCTGGATTCCTTGGCACTGTCAAAGCTTCATTCTCAGAACTTTCCCTTCCCTTAGTTTCTGAGACACCTCACCACCTTCAATCCACCCATCTCAGACAGCTCATTGGCTATTCCTTTCATTGACTTATTTTCCTCCTCCAAAGCTTCTGCGCTCAGTCTTTCTCTTCCATTCATGTGTTTCAAATATTGTCTGTCTCTATGGAAACAATGCCTTAAATTCTCTCCCCAACTACAATTTCAAAACTGTCAGCTGAGTATCTCCACCTGAATGGTGTGCAATAGTGCTCCAGAATGCCTTACAGCTAACTGTAACTTAGTACCCATTGATCAGCCTCACTGTACTGTTTAAATATTGTATATTATTCTTCTGGAACCTCCAGTGAAATCCTTCATTTTGTCCCACAATCCCCATTCATTCATGCTTCACACACAAGAAATAATCCATGAATAATAAATTAATGAAGGGCAATGTCTTTGGAGAAGCTCACATCCAGAACGGAATGAAATGTCTCTTCAGAAAACACATAGAAACCCCTATCACCTTCATGACCACCACTCCCAGCCATCAGCTTTTTCCTCTGGCACACCCTTCCCTTCTCTAGTCTGTGAATAACCGTGGGACATTTATGAATGGGCATCTGTATCCCTCTGGAAGTAAAAGGTAACTACCATGCACAGAGTCAGACACAAGAAGCACTATTTGCAAACCACATTGAATTTTTTATACAAACAAAAAATGAAAATTTCTCTAGTCTTCTGCATTTATCCAATCTCTCATGTCAGAAATATTAAGTTATTTTAACTGATATACAAAAACATTAAAAGTGTGCTTATTCATGGGGAACCTTGTGATAAATATATAATGTAATTTTTAAATCAGGTTAAACATATCTCCTCAAACATTTATCATTTCCTTATGGTGAAAACTTTAAAAATCCTTTCTTCCAGCTTTTTGATATGCAGTATATTACTGTTATCTATAGACATTCTACAGTGCAATAATAGCACACCAGAACACCTTACCTCTAACTGTAACTTAGTACCCATTGATCAGCCTCACTGTGCTGTTTAAATATTGTATATAATTCTTCTGGAACCTCCAGTGAAATCCTTCATTTTGTCCCACAATCCCCATTCATTCATGCTTCACACACAAGAAATAATCCGTGAATAATAAATTAATGAAAGGCAATGTCTTTGGAGAAGCACTAGTTTCAGTATTATAAAGCCGTCTTAACAGACCATAAGGGATCAACAGTAACCCCAGCCCAAAGTTTTACAGGATCTGATTTCTACTTCCACCCCAACCCTTCAGTGAGTCACAAAGACAGTGACTCATTCAGTGTTAGAAAAAGAGCAGCACATGTTTAACTTAAAGTTTAAAGAATTAATGTGTTTACTTTCAACTTTACCCAATCATTAATTCACAATCAAGCCCCAAGACACATTTCTTTGTTGCTAAAAAATTGACACCAATGCTTAGGATTGGGGGCTGCTCCAACAGCAAACACCAAAGTCCAGGAGGGGCTCCTCTCAGCTGCCATGAGTCATTGCAGGCTCGCAAGGGCACGCCACTCGCTCCCAGGCTTTCCAGCATTTGGTCAAGTACAATTTGTGAGACACTAAAGGTAGTTGTTCTCATTTTATTGTGGCTAAGAATCACCTGTTGTGACGGCTGAACCTAAAACTTACATTTCTATACCTTACCCATTTCTTGAGAGTGGCCATTAATCTGCATCTTTAGAAATACAATTCATACCTTGAGAAACACGGCCATAGAATTTACTGTTTTAAAGATCTGTGATGCTCCCAGCCCATTCCCCACCCATTATGCAGAAGCAGTAGTCCATTAAAGCACTACAAATAAGCAAGTAATCATTTTCAAACTCCAAAGCTTTATTTTCTTCTACATCAGAAGAATTAACATTTGCAAATATAGTATAAGCCTTACCCAGAGTTCTCCATATATTAGGAATGTTTCTTGAAGGATAATGGAAATAACAGTGGACTGAAAATCTGGAGACCTATGTTCCCAGCTTTGCCACCAATAAGTGATCTGACCTTGACTAAGACCTCAAACACTAAGCCTCTCCTCAGTCTCCTCCACCACACAACCATTAAGTGGAAAGGCCAGCACGTGCATCCAGGTAGCCCAACTCCAAAGCCCAAGCACATCTGCTACACTATGGTCCTTTATCCTCGGGTGTTTGATTTGGCTTATCTTTGAGGTCCCTTCCAGCTCCAAAATTCTATAAAGCTCATAATAAACTAAAAGGACAGCTGGGATTTCATCTTAAAAACTTTTAGATCCAAACTAGGTTTCATTAGTTCCAAGTCTAAACTGTAAGCAAATGTGAAAATGATTTTAGAGAAAGAGGACTATACAACATTCCAGCAATATCCCAAAATGAAGCAAACCAAAAATCTTTCACTCTTTTCCAGGCAGTAGAAAACCTTATGGTTTCTAGACCTCAAACAGAACTAAATTCAAGTTCAAGCTTCACTATTTACTGACCTGGTTAACTCAGGAAAATTAACTGTTGTCTCTCAGGTTTCCTCATCTCCAAAATGAAGATAATAGTGCCTGGTCAAAGGCTTATAGAAATGAAGTATTTTGCATAAAGTCCCTGGCACTGTGGAAACATAATATCTAATGTGCTAAATACCTTCCCATTCTTTCCTAGTGATGTGTCTTTTATAGAGTTCCCAGTTTGAGATCATCCCAATAGATGATTAATAAAATTGCCTTTGACATGAATTGTTGCTATTCTCTTATAGTAACAGTAGCTACCAGTTTCTTAAACAATTCCTGTGTGTTAAGTACTTTAGATGCTACCTGATTTAATCCTCACAATAAGCATAACATTGTATGAGGCAGAAACCACTATTTTTCAGATGATAAAACTGAAACCATGAAAATGAAACCATGACTGCCCACAGCCACACAACCATTAAGAGGAAAGGCCAGCACGTGCATCCAGGTAGCTTGACTCCAAAGCCCAAGCACATCTGCTACACTATGGTCCTTTATCCTCAGGCTCCACCTACCTGTTAATATAAATCCCACACAATACCAAAGATATGTGAATGAAGCGCCTACACCCTTTAAAAATAATTCTCACATAACTACAGGTTCAGACTGAGTTCCACTGGCAAAGCTGCCTGTGAAAACCTGCTCTGGGAGATCTGCCCACACACTACACTAATTAATCTACTTTCATAAAAACCATGGGACTGATTTTGATCTGTGCAGCATGAAATGTGTGTTCAGTAGCTTTGTTTTCACCAGAAAGCCATTCTAAATGAACTGGATGGGTTTTTGTTTTTGTTTTTGTTTTTTAAGTTCTTCA
The DNA here is from genome assembly GCA_025594165.1 of Tamias sibiricus. Taxonomy (NCBI): domain Eukaryota; kingdom Metazoa; phylum Chordata; class Mammalia; order Rodentia; family Sciuridae; genus Tamias; species Tamias sibiricus. The sequence continues at coordinate 66,942,578 of CM046666.1, read as the reverse complement.
GCTAATATCTCAAATTTTAAAATTTTCTCACCCTTACCAGAACATGGTAGAAAATAAAATACCCCATACATAGCCAGGCATGGTGGCACACACCTGTAATCCCAGCACTTGGGAGGCTGAGGCAGGAAGATCACGAGTTCAAAGCCAGCCTCAGCAATGGTGAGGCACTTAGCAACTCCGTGAGACCCTGTCTCTAATAAAATACAAAAAAGGGCTGGGGATGTGGCCCAGTGAGTACCCCTGAGTTCAATCCCCGGTACAAAAAAATATATATATGTATATACATATACACCCCATACTCAAAGTAAGAAAGATAATAAAGGACAAAACAGATTTTTTAAATTCTGAAAAAATAGAAAGTGAACATGCTCCACTAACTCTTTTATCAGAGGATATAGACATAGAGAGTGCTTCATCCTTAATGGAAAGATAGGAGTGGGCCTGGCAACATCAAAACCTAATGGTGCCTCCAGCCAGCAGGCACTCACCAGGAGAGAGGCCCATGCAGAGTCCCCAATTTTCACCTAGCATTTTAGTTCAGTTCTTTTCTTTAAATCAAATTTCCAAAACCAGTGAAAATCAATTCATTAATGGGGAGAAAAACTATGCTCTTTCTTATTTGAAGGAAATCTTGTTCCAGAAAACTAGTGAAAGTGTATAAATGAAAGTTTCATATTAAAGAAAGAGAAGGGAAATAAAATGGAGATTATTTCAATGACATCAAAATAATTCAAAAATAATTCAATGTTTTCATATGCCTTAAGAGTTCTCGTTTATGACTGGTGAATCCCAACATTCTAAACTTTTTTTTTTCCTGATCTGGCATGGAACTCCAGGGCAATTCTGCATGGGGAAAGAGATAAAAAAAAAAAAAAAAAAAAAAAAAAAAAAAAGACCAGGAAAGAGAAAAGGGGGCATCACTCTCCACCCAATATTATAGACTGATTCCAAGCCAAGAGCTGCTCCATCTTCTCTTATATTTATCACCTGCTGAACTTTTCCTATTTTATCAATTATGTTTATTACTAAACTAGCTCTATAGTTGTTTTCACTGAGAGATGATGGTGATGATGCTACTGATGATGACAGTGGTGGCAGTGACATGGGGATGATGACAAGTACTCTTGAGAATCTAAATCTTTAAAGGGACATTAGGGGCTGGGGTTGTGGCTCAGTGGTAGAGCACTTGCTGATCACATGTGAGGCACTGAGTTCGATCCTCAGCACTACATAAACAAATAAATAAAGTTATTATTTAAAAAAAAAAAAACTGGGCACAGTGGCATACACCTATAATCCCAGCCACTCTGGAGGCTGAGGCAAAAGGATCACAAGTTTAAAGCCAGCCTCAGCTATTTATTGAGGCCCTAAGCAATTCAGCAAGACTCTGTCTCTAAATAAAATATATAAAAGGGAGGTGGGGATGTGGCTCAGTGGTTAAACCCCCTGGTTTCAATTCCTAGTACTAAAAAAAGAAAAAAGCTGGGCACAGTGGCAGATGCCTGTAATCCCAGCACTTGGGAGGCTGAGGCAGGAGGATCCGAGTTCAAAGCCAGCCTCAGCAATGGTGAGGCACTTAGCAACTCAGTGAGACCCTGTCTCTAATAAAATACAAAAAGGCCTGGGGATGTGACCCAGTGGTCAAGTGCCCCTGAGTTTAATCCCTGTTACAAAAAAAAAGACATTAATATACCTTTGCAGAACTCCATAAAGTTTAGTAGAAACATTTTTTTCTGAAGGGCTACTATTCATTCATAAAAGAAAAAAAAAAGAAAGAAAAAAAACATAACCAATAACCAATCCTCAATAAATATAGGACTAATCTATTTTTTAAAATGAATAATTGTAATGCAATCAATTCTGCTGGCCTCAAGCATGGAAATGTAAATAAAATTTTCCTTATATCTGTCAATCAAATAAATGAACTCTCCCCTGAAGAAAAGCCACATTTTTCTGCCTTTATTAAAATACATTCTGCAATCTGAATCCATTAGTTATTTCTATTTCTAATACAAATTAAGCCAAAAATACATTTTGATTATGGTAAAAAAAAAGAAAAAAAGTCCCCCACCCCCACCCCAGGGATTTCTAAAACTGTCCAGGACCACTGGAATTGAGCTACTCAAAATCACTCTCCTTGGGGCTGGGATTGTGGCTCAGCGGTGGAGCGCTCGCCTAGCATGTGTGCGACCCGGGTTCGATCCTCAGCACCACGTACAAATAAACACATTGTGTACAACTAAAAGCAAATAAATAAATATTTTTTTTAAAAAATCACTCTCCTTAACTCTGCTGGAAGATAAATCTCTGTTAAAACCAGTCTTTTCTTGGGGGCCTGCAAGAAAGCTGATGAAGCAATCAGACCTGAAATGTATTTGTTTGTGTTTACAGTAATGAGGGAAAAATTACAAAACATGAATTTTATAAAGATCCAGACCCAGCAGACTTAAAAGTCCTCATTTATCTACAAATTGTTACATAAACAAAGGATGTAAGAAGTTAGATAAAGTAAAGGATGTTAAGGACAAGGAGGGAGAAATGTCTTGATCCTTAAGTGCTAACATTACAGGAAGCACCTGCTCTGAGAACAATACTCACAGCTCTAATAAAAGAATAACACTCTCTTTTGAAAGAGAGAGAATGCTCCTAGCAATGGGAGTTTCAATGAAACTCTATGTTGACAGAGTCAAAAACTGCCCAAGAAAGAAGCAGCATTTTCCTTCTTTCCTTTTCAGAGATCCATTCTCTTCCCTGGACAGGGTTTTCTGACCTAGTCCTGAGCACTTGATCCTTCCCAGGAGTACATGAGGGACACTTCTCCCAAAAGAAAAAAAAACTAAGAATAAAGTTAAAAACCAAGCACCACATAAAACTAAAAAAGGCATTGTGTACAACTAAAACAAATAAATAAATATTTAAAAAAAAAAAAAAAAAAAAAAAAAAAGCCACAGTATCATGTACTCCCAGTGCAGGTACTTTCTGTTGCAAAAGAGACTGATAAGGCTGCAGGTGTAGCTCAATGGTAGAGCACTTGCGTAGCACGTGTTCAATTCTCAGCACCACATATAAATAAATAGATAGATAGATAGATACATAAATAAATGCATTGTGGCCATCTACAACTAGAAATGTTTTTGGTTGTTTTTTTTTTTTTTAAGAGAGACTGATAAAGGAGACTGCAGAAAAGATAACAGCGAGAGAAATTCTAGAATAAGAGTGCAAATATCCAAGCACAGACCAAAGATTTCTCATAATCATCTGTTATTCTTACCTCTGCACTGCAGTAAAACTGCCATACAAGTAAAGCCAAAATTATAATTTTTAATGAATAAATAGCAAACATGGAACTACCTTCAGTATTATCTCCTGTGATTTAATACTTCAATATTTTCTTTAGCCCTAGTGTAAGACCAGGTTTTGTTCATTTTCAGAAACAACAGCTCAGTAATCAAAATTGAGGTCTGCCTCCAAGTAAAGAAGGAAATGATGCTTTCTGCATCTTCTTCTTCAGTATCATTACTAATAATATTAGCAATCATTCTATATTGAGTGTATAATATGTATATTACATACTGATTTCAACTTCATAACTGCCTGGGAAAGTTGGCTTCATTATCTCCATTTTACAGATAAGTAAACAGATGATAAATAAAACTGCCCAGGATCACATAACTATTATCAGAACAGTTCCAGAACTCAAAATCAGATATTAAGACCTAACTTACACTTCCTCTCCAGAAAAATAAAGCCTACCACCTCCCTGAATTGCTCCTCTAAGTACAAAGTGACCTGCCCCCCCCACACACACATACTCCTCTCCTTGATTCTTAGCCCAAATTTACCCACCCAGTGGGTCACCTTTCTCTGTAGAGAGATCCACAGATGTAGATAAACTTTTATCTCATTTGATGATAGTGCTAATTTCTCTATGCTGGTAGAGGATAAACGTTTATATAAAGAACTATTGTAGCCTGGTGCAGGATGATCGCAAGTTTGGTGCCAGCCTCAGCAACTTAACGAGGCGCTAAGCAACGTGGCAAGACCCTGTCTCAAAATAAATATAAAAATGCCTAGGGATTTGGCTCAGTGTTTAAACACCTCTGAATTCAATCTCTGGTACAAAAAAAAAAAAAAATTGTAGAATCCCATCCATTTTTCACTATGTTCCCTTAAATGACTTTTAAAGATAGTTCTTAACATTATAGGAATTTATGCTTCAGTTTCTGGCTTCTAACAAATATCTAAACGTGTTTCCAGTTAAGTATGTTTATATTTGGGTGGCAGAATCATGGGTGATTTAGGTTTACTTCTTTAACTTCCAGTATTAATCAAGTTGTAAGCACTGAGAATATATCGCACTTGCAACTAGGAAAAAAATACAGTAAGTGTCCATTTTAAATATTTAAGTATTGACCCCCTAAAATTATTTTTTCCTTATACTTATTATTTCCCTTTTTCTTGAAAAAGAAAACATTCACTGGGTCAATATAATCATGGGCCAGATTAGAACCCAAACTCAAAACAAGAGGTGTTGGTTCCTTTACAATGGCTCCCATCTCTCTCTTTCTCTCTCTCTCTCTCTCTCTCTCTCTCTCTCTCTCTCTCTCTCTCCTTGTTACTTTAAAAAGTTTTTTTTAATTCCATAAAACTGGATTTTAGTTTAACTCGTCTTTTCCTTCCCACAGGTTCACTTAATAAAAACCTTCTACGTCCAATAATTATGGTGTGTGGCAGAGATTAGCTTTTAGCTACCCAAGTTCCTCTTCTGTGGCATACCATCACTCAATTTTCCCAGCATCCTTTGCTGACTGAATATGGACAGTGGTAGCATGACCCATTTCTAGGCCTACCACAGAAAACCCTCCCATAGGAAAGACTCCATGCTCTTCCCCTACAAATTGGGGAGCCACGTTTTGATGATGATGATTGAGCTAAATATGGAAGGAACCTGGGTGTCTTAATCCCCACTAGGAAGAGCATCCAGGAATGCCATTTTGGACTTTACATAAATAAGAATTAAATGTGGGTTATGGGGGGGCTGGGGTTGTAGCTCAGTGGTAGAGCACTTGCCTAGCATGTGTGAGGCACAGGGTTTGATTCTCAGCACTGCATATAAATAAATGAATAAAATAAAAAGGTCCATGAACATCTAAAAAAAATAAAATAAAAGATTGAGAGGGGTGCTAACAATTTAAAAATATGTTTGTTATGAAAGTCACTGTGAATTTGGGTTCCTCTGTTACACTACCTAATCCATGGCTTTATTAACATATTCCAATTTTTAACTGCAGAAAGGTAAGAATCCACGCACCTTTTTCAAAGATTCCTTCTGCTTCCAGGACAGAGACAGTTAGGTTTGACACCGTCTTGATTACCTCCGCCTTGACAGTGACCTGTGAGGGGCTATGTTCCAGAAGCTCCACCCCAACAGTCACATTTCCTCCAGGCCTGATGATCTCTGGGGCTGTCACCAGAAAACGGGGCCTAAAGAGTTACCAACAAGGGAAAAGTCAAGTTTTTTATCCTCACATCTTCATTCTTTTGTGACCCTACAATATCATAGAGTGAGACAGACTCTCCATACTGTGCTTATTGCAGTTTTACAATTAACGTTGCCCCACTGCTCCATTTAGCAATGCAGTTAAATGCTTCGAAACGACAGTAATTTCCAAAACACTATTATAATGCAGTAATTCATGCATCACTATTAAAGGAAGGCTTGTTATTACTTCCATTTTATAAACCACAAAGAGCACAAGAGGAGCTATGATGTGAAAGGCTTCCTCTGGGACATGTAGAACTTATAGGCAAAGTAGAAGCCTCCAAGTTTCTAATTTACAGATAACTTCATCCAGTGTGTTTGCCTTTCTTGGCTTAAAAAAAAAAAAAAAAAAAAAATGAGTAGGATTTTGCCCGTTTCTTATTCAAGCCTTTATACTTGGGCACCCAGCCAAGAAAAAAAAAAAAATCACTGATTGAAATATACCATCTGAAAATAAACTACCAGTGGTGAAATTTCCAGGTGAAACAGAGCATTAAAAAAACAAAAACACCTCACTAAGGGTAGCACTTTGTTTGCTAAATCTGCAGTTTAGGGATCAACTACGAAAGTCTTTAGGAATGGGGCACTATTATCTAGAAGTTCTTATCTTTCTTATGAACCCATACTTCAGGTACTTGAGCCCCACTTTGACAAACCCAAAGTTCAGACATCCTGTTTAGGAAAAAAAAAATTATCATGTCTTTGAGAGAAGGCAGCACATTAGTTGGAAGCAAAAGATTGAGAAGCAAAAGGCAGAGGCAACGTGAACTAAAAATAAAATTACTTTCTTTAGAAAGTTGTTATAGCCATAAAGATGCTTAAACATGACTGGTGGAGAACGCAACTGTCCCATGGAGAGCCACCCGGCAGCGACATATGATCAACCATCCAGGCCAATGTCGGGCTGGGTACTGCCGCAGCGCCGCCGCTTCCCACCCACCGCCGCGCAGCCGCTGCCACTTCCCGAAGCCCCGGCCCAGGCCCTTCCGCGCCGCGCGCCCTCCCCCGCGCGCCCGCGCTCCTACCCGGGGCCCGCAGCCAGCGCGGCCATGCACACGCAGAGAAGGTGGGCAGCGGTCAGGAGCGGCGGGCCTGGCATCTCGGCAGCGTCTGCTCGTGAGAAGGTCGGCTGCTGGGGAAATTCGCGGGCACTGCGGGGTGTGGCTTGCCACCTCCTCTTGAATTTTAACCCCCGACTCGAGTTTAGCAATCTGAAATGGGCGCGCCTAAAAGCGGAGTGAGAGATCTAAATTGAGACGGGACTAGGTGGCTCCACCCTTCCCACCCGCATCACAATGGCGCTTCTCTCAGCTTTGGCAAACTTCGCCAATCCAGGGGGTTAGAAAGCGGTCTCTAAATGCGGTCAGCCCAACCTGGCCCCACCATCCCTGCTCCCCGCAGAGACCAGAGGGCGCCCAATGCCCCGGCCCACCGGGTTCCTAGGGCTGTTTACACTAGCGCTCTACCAGCGGTGCCCAGAGTGAATAAACAAGTCCATCCTTGTGAGGAAAAATTCATAGCAACTATGTGAAGTGGAAAAAAATCAATCATTGTCCTCCGGACTATGAGTCAGAATTTTGGAGAAGTGCAAACGCACACACGCGCACGCACGCGCAAGCACGCCAAACGGGTACATTTGCTGGATAGCTGTCTGATGTATAGGAATGGGAACAGAGAAAAACTTTTTCTCCTTAAAACAAAAACTGAAGTATATTGCTTTCTTCTCCGAGAACGCGTTATGGTTTCTCCACTTTAAAGGAGAAGGAGGTGGTGTTGTTCAGTGGTAGAGCACTTGCCTGGCATGCGTGTGGCCCTGGGTGCCATGGGGGGTTGGGGGGGGGGGAGTGTCCCTGGCTCGTGCAACTCTAAGAAACAATTATCTGGGAAGAAGCTTTTATACTTATAGCTCTCACTAAACACATTTACTTCAGAAAGTATTCATTAGAACTGTAAAGCCTAGGGTAATTTGTCTAAACACAATTAGGGCCTGTTGGAATGAAGGCCGGTGGCCAGTGGTGGCGGTATTTAACAGTTATTGATCCCCAGCTCTTCTCCTCCTGGCTTGTCTGCTGTTCCTCCCCAGCCACCCTCTTTGGCACTGCCACCATCTTCAGATGACTCAGGTTTCACCATGACTACACCATAAAAGCAAGGAACTGCCAGAAACTGTTGGAAAACAGCACATTCAGTCCCTGACAACTTAAACTTTCTAATTCATGGAAAAGTTTTAGATGGTGACATTTTAATATGGGGCAAAATGCAACCGGAAAAGAGGTCAGCAAAAGAATGTCTCATGGCACAGTTATGTGCTAAATAAAGGAGAAAGTAGCACCTAGACCAACTGTGGTTTTTGGAGTTCAGGAACTTGCTTTCCTCCCTTTCCTGTTCCACCCTTTCTCACCCAGCTGAACAGCTTGCAAGCATCCCTCATTCCTCTCCTAGCAGCCTATGTTTAGTGACTGACCTCCTGTGCATGCAGGACTTGGGTATGGCCAGAAGTGTCAGAAGCCTGTTCCTGACACAGCTGTTACTGCAGGGCTGGCCTCACCTATGTTATTCAGAGAGGATGATCAGGTTCAAGTGTGGGCAAAGTGCCATGGTCTAAATAGGTGCTTCTCACTCTCTGATGTGTATGAGAATCACATTAAAATGCAGGTGCTAATTCAGCAGTCCAGGATGTGGACAGATTCCTGCTTCACATCAGCAGGCAGTGGATCATGGAGATTCGACAGGTAGGGGCAATTTGGGGGCATTCTGATGAGCAATGAAGTTAAGATCATTAAGATAATTCTCAAGCTAGCTTTCTTTCTTTTTTCTTTTTTCTTTTTTTCTCCCCTCTCTTTTCTTTTGTGGTGCTGGGGATTGAACCCAGGGCCTTGTGCATGCAAGGCAAACACTCTACCAACTGAGCTTATATCCGCAGCCCCTCAAGCTTTCAATTCAGAGCGGTAGACAATAAATTCAGGCAAGCAAATATAAGCAGGACTCCAAAAGACTAGCTGATAATGTGGCATTCCAAGATGACCTACAGAAAGGTTCAGAACCACCTACTTATTTTACAAAATTAAATCTGTGTAGATTTTGAACTGATACACCCTCCCAGTTTATGCCTTCCTTCTCACAATGCACATTTTTTAATTTTTTTTCTTTAGTTGTAGATGGACACAATACCTTTATTTTATTTATTTTTATGTGGTGCTAAGGATCAAACCCAGTGCCTCACACATACCATGACATAGCTCTACCACTGACCTACAACCCTAAGCCCCTCACAATGCACATTTGTTGAAAGGTTTAAACTTACAAAAATTTAGGCATTTGGATTTGCATAAAGATGAGGCTATTTCAAGCTTGGTACAGAATAGCTACACAGTAAAAAAAAAAAGGATTAATTTAAAATATTCATCTCAGAATTTTGATTTTCTTAATTAAGAAATACTTGAAATGGCCTGAACATTTAACAATAAGAAATTGGGTTAAATAAATGACTATATATTCATGTAATACTATACTATGAAATAATTAAAAATTATGGTGTTGAATTACAAATATTCATGATATATTGTTGAGTGGGAAAAGTCTGTTTAATAAAACAGAATTTAAGTGGGATTTCATTTTCATAAAAATAAGGTGTACATTCTCATTATAGTTATACATATTAAAGAAAGATTTGAAAGATGTTCACCAAAATATTATCAGAATTCTTCTATCTGCCATATTTCCTATGATGAATATATATTGTTTTTCCTGTAAGAAGAAGAAAACATAAAAATGAAACTGCTTTAGTAAATAGTTTTTGAGGATGTATCCTAGAAACTCTTGAGTAAAATTCCTTTTTTTTTTTTTTTTTTTTTTTTTTTTTGGTACTAATGATCAACCCCAGGGATGCTTAACCACTCAGCCACATCCCTAGCCCTTTTCATTATTTGATTTTGAGATAGGGTCTTGCTAAGTTGCTTAGGGCCTCACTAAGTTACTTAGACTGGTCTTGAACTTGCAATACTCCTACCACAACCTCCCAAATCATTGGGATTACAGGCATGCACCACCCACCATGCCTGACAAATTCATTAATTTTTAAATCAAAAATATTATGTGAAGCCAGGCGCAGTGGCGCACACCTGTAATCCCAGCGCTTGGGAGGCTGAGGCAGGAGGATCGAGAGTTCAAGGCTAGCCTCAGCAATGGCGAGGCACTTAGCAACTCAGTGAGACCCTGTCTCTAATAAAATACAAAAAAAGGGCTAGGGATGTAGCCCAGTGGTCGAGCACCCCTGAGTTCAATCCCTGGTACCAAAAAAAAAAAAAAAAAAAAAAATGTGCGTTCTCCCATGAAAACTGAATAGTCTTCAGGATAACAACCCCACACTGTTCCCATGTCCCTTCAGAGCTGTCTTTAGTTTGTGGTTCAGTGACAATGGCAGACTGTTTGGAGTGAGACAGACAGACACTAAAAATCCATGGTAGCTGGTAATATAGACCACACAGTTACCATAAGTTATCAAAAGCCTAAAGTCACCATAGGTCAGCCAAGGGAGAAAAGCTAAATGTAGGTAACAATAAAGAAAAACTGATAGAGGGGCTAGAGGTATGGCTCAGTGGTACAGCGCTTACCTAGCATGTGTGAGGCACTGGGTTCAATCCTAAGCACCACATGAGAATAAATAAAATAAAGGTATTATATCCATCTACAACTTAAAAAAAATCTTTTTAACTGATAGAGAACTGAAACTCATGCCCCTCTTAGCACTTCCAACTTCAATGTCATGTGTAACCTGCAGGAGAAGCTGGTTCACTAAGAGGTGCACATGTGCTTGGGTCACAATTCAGACAAACTGGAGGAGGAGATCCTCAGAGAACTTGAGCAGCTGCAGGCCTCATTACCACCTCACAGCCAAAATGTGACCTAGCACTTGCTACCCGCAAGTGTTCCTGCCTGCCTTGCTCTCCATCCTGACCTTTAGAGGGTAAAAAGTTACATAGCTCTGCTTCACTTCTGGCTTCCAAATTCATGCAAAATGTCCTATGGCCAACACGACCTAGAAGCACATGCGAAGGGAAATCTGAGAAGTTCAGCTCTGTCTTAGAGAAGATGGCACAATACAAAGCCACCAAAACCCAAGCCTCATCAACTTGGCATCCACACATACCCCCTTAACGATTTAACTTCAAAAAGTTGAAAAAAATCATACTTTCACCTAATACAATGCAAATATCCCTTTGTATTGTTGTTTCTATTTAATCACAGGACCTCTGAGTACCAAGAAATGCCCCCAGGGCTTTCCTTATATTCCAGAAATTCTATCTCCATGACTCGTGGCAACCCCTTGATGATAAAGATCATTTACTCACGGTGAGAGATAGAAGTTTAATTTCAGGGCTGGGGTTGTGGCTCAGTGGCAGAGCGTTCACCTAGCACGTTTGCGACCCGGGTTCGATCCTCAGCACCACGTAAACATAAATGCATTGCATTGTGTACAACTAAAAGTAAATAAATAAATATTTTTTTTTAAAAAAAGTTTAATTTCATTTTATTGCATATGGATTTCCAGTTTTCCCAGCACCATTTGTTGAAGATGCTATCCTTTCTCCATTTTTGGTGCCTTTGTCTAATATAAGATAACTGAAATTATATGTGTTAGTCTCTGTGTCCTCTATTCTGTACCATTGGTCCACCAGTCTGTTTTGGTGCCGATACCATGCTGTTTTTGTTACTATTGCTCTGTAGTATAATTTAAGGTCTGGTATAGTGATGCCACCTGCTTCACTCCTTTTACTAAGGATTGCTTTAGCTATTCTGGGTCTCTTATTTTTCCAGATGAATTTCATGACTGCTTTTTCTATTTCTATGAGGAATGTCATTGGGATTTTGATTTGCATTGCATTAAATCTGTATAGTGCTTTTGGTAGTATGGTCATTTTGACAATATTAGTTCTGCCTATCCAAGAACAGGGTAGATCTTTCCATCTTCTAAGGTCTTCCATAATTTCTTTCTTTAGTGTTCTGTAGTTTTCATTATAGAGGTCTTTCACGTCTTTGGTTAAGTTGATTCCCAAGTATTTTATTTTTTTTGATGCTATTGTAAACGGGGTAGTTTTCCTCATTTCCCTTTCAGATGATTTGTCACTGATATATAGAAAAAAATTCAACTCAAAGTGGATCAAGGATCTAGGAATTAGACCAGAGACACTACACCTAATAGAAGAAAAAGTAAGCTCTAATCTCCAACATGTTGGATTAGGCCCCAAGTTCCTTAATAAGAATCCTGTAGCACAAGAATTAATACCAAATCAATAAATGGGATAGACTCAAATTACAAAGCTTCTTCTCAGCAAAAGAAACAATCAGTGAGGTGAATAGAGAGCCTACTAATTGGGAACAAATTTTTACCACATGCACATCAGATAGAGCACTAATCTCTAGAATATATAAAGAACTCAAAAATATTAACACCAAAAAAACAAATAACCCAATCAATAAATGGGCCAAGGAACTGAACAGACACTTCTCAGAAGAAGACATACAATCAGTCAACAAATACATGAAAAAATGCTCAATCTCTCTGGCAATTAGAGAAATGCAAATCAAAACCACTCTAAGATTTCATCTTACACCTGTCAGAATGGCAATAATAAATGTTGGAGAGGATGTGGAGAAAAAGGCACACTCATACATTGTTGGTGGGACTGCAAAATGTTGCAGCCAATATAGAAAACAGTATGGAGATACCTTGGAAAACTTGGAATGGAACCACCTTATGACCCAGCTATCCCACTCCTTGGTCTTTACCCAAAGGTGTTAAAAACAGCATACTACAGGGACACAGCCACATCAGTGTTTGTAGCAGCACAATTCACAATAGCTAAACTGTGGAACCAACCTAGATGCCCTTCAGTAGATGAATGGATAAAGAAAATGTGGTATATACACACAATGGAGTATTACTCAGCAATAAGAGAGAATAAAATCATGGCATTCGCAGGTAAATGGATGGAGTTAGAGAATATAATGCTAAGTGAAGTTAGCCAATCCCAAAAAGCCAAATGCCAAATGTTTTCTCTGATATAAGGAAGCCAATTCACAGTGGGGTTGGGATGGGGAGCATAGGAGGAGTAGAGGAACACTAGAATGGCCAATGGGGAGGGAGGGAAAGCGAGGGGGCAAAAGGGTGAAGGAAAAAAAAAAAGATGGTAGAATGAGATGGATAACATTACCCTAAGTGCATGTATGAAGTCACGAATGGTGTGAATATACTTTGCATACAACCAGAGATTTGTAAAAATGTGCTCTATATGTGTAATATGAAATGTAATGCATTCTGCTGTCATTTATAACATCTTAGAATTAAAAATAAATAATTTTTTTAAAAAAAGATCATTTACTCACACTCCAGCCAGTAGAGTAACCCCTTCTCTAGCTGTTGAGGCACTGTCAAGAGGAACCCTAAGTAGCCAGGTGGCAATCTTAAATTTTGAATTTGACAGAACCATCATGGTATCCTCTAGTGGAAGCATTCCTGTCTTGGAACTGACATCTCTAAGAGCCCCATGTTGCAGGAATGGGAAGCAAAAGCTTCACCAGTGGATCACTAGAGGTACTAGAGGAACTACTTACTTCCATCCCTTTCTTCTCAGACCAGGGAAGTTGGCTTTAGGAGAAAAATATTCATTGCTGATTTTGGGCACATGCCACATTCTAGAATTATTTTTGTTGTTGTTTTGCAGTTCAAATTTTTTAAATTTCAGAAATATTATATATGGAATTAATATCTACTTACATTTAACATGTATTTGAGATCCAGTTGGAAACAATTTAGGTAGATTTCTGCACAGAACACCAGAATATCCTGAAAAATCTTTTTTTTTTTTTTTTTTAATCTAGGGGCAGAAGGAAGTCCCTGTCCACTGAAAGATAAGGAATGATTTTGAAATTAATAAGTAATAATAATAGTGGTATATGTCCTTTACATTCTATATGAGGGTTCAGAATTTAAAATTAGATTCTGTATCCAACGAAAATATCAAGCAAAAACAAAGATGGGATAAAAACATTTTCAGAAATGGAATGGCTCGGAAACTTTGCTTTTATGAACTCTTTTTAAGAAGTTACTTTTAGGAGGACATATTTAACAAACCAAAGAAATAAGCCAAGAAAAAGGTAAAAGAGAGCAATGAAGAAAGAATTTCCACCAGGAAGAGCCCTGGGAGAAAGGTACTGAAGGGAATAAAAGAAATCTAATAGTATAGATATGCACAAGGGAAAATTGAGACTGTGATAAAGTAAAATAGTGCAAATAAAAGGGAAGGGAATATAGAACCTTGGGGAAATAAAACACTGAATTAAAAAAAAAGGAAGTGTAAGTATGATTCAAAAAAATATATAATCATGTCATTGAAAGTATTATTTATTGATTTATAACTTATAGGACAAAACACTGATAAAGAAGAGTGAGGAGTCAGATGTGATGGCTTTAGTCCCAGCTGCTCAAGAGGCTGAAGCAGAAGGATCACTTTAGCCCATGAGTTTGAGACTGGCCTGGGCAACATAGCAAGACCTCATCTCAAACTCTAATCTCCAACATGTTGGATTAGGCCCCAAGTTCCTTAATAAGAATCCTGTTGCACAAGATTAATATCAAGAATCAATAAATGGGATAGATTTAAATTACAAAGCTTCTTCTCAGCAAAAGAAACAATCAGTGAGGTGAATAGAGAGCCTACTAATTGGGAACAAATTTTTACCACATGCACATCAGATAGAGCACTAATCTCTAGAATATATAAAGAACTCAAAAATATTAACACCAAAAAAACAAATAACCCAATCAATAAATGGGCCAAGGAACTGAACAGACACTTCTCAGAAGAAGACATACAATCAATCAACAAATACATGAAAAAATGCTCAACATCTCTGGCAATTAATGAAATGCAAATCAAAACTACTCTAAGATTTCATCTCATACCTGTCAGAATGGCAGCTATTAAGAACACAAACAGGGCTGGGGTTGTGGCTCAGTGGCAGAGTGCTTGCCTCGCACGTGCGTGGCCCGGGTTCGATCCTCAGCACCACGTAAACATAAATGCATTGCATTGTGTACACTGAAGTAAATAAATAAATATTTTTAAAAAGAACACAAACAACAATAAATGTTGGCGAGGATGTGGAGAAAAAGGCACACTCATATATTGTTGGTGGGACTGCAAAATGTTGCAGCCAATATGGAAAGCAGTATGGAGATACCTTGGAAAACTTGGAATGGAACCACCTTATGACCCAGCTATCCCACTCCTTGGTCTTTACCCAAAGGCATACTACAGGGACACAGCCACATCAATGTTTATAGCAGCACAATTCACAATAGCTAAACTGTGGAACCAACCTAGATGCCCTTCAGTAGATGAATGGATAAAGAAAATGTGGTATATACACACAATGGAGTATTACTCAGCAATAAGAGAGAATAAAATCATGGCATTCGCAGGTAAATGGATGGAGTTAGAGAATATAATGCTAAGTGAAGTTAGCCAATCCCAAAAAGCCAAATGCCAAATGTTTTCTCTGATATAAGGAGGCCAATTCAAGTGGGGTTGGGATGGGGAGCATAGGAGGATTAGAGGAACACTAGAATGGCCAATGGGGAGGGAGGGGGCAAAAGGGTCAAGAAAATAAAAAAGATGGTAGAATGAGATGGATATCATTACCCTAAGTGCATGTATGAAGTCACTAATGGTGTGAATATACTTTGTATACAACCAGAGATATTTTAAAATGTGCTCTACAAGTATAATATGAAATGTAATACATTCTGCTGTCATTTCTAACAACTTAGAATAAAAAATAAATTTGAAATAAAGTCCTCATCTCAAATTTTAAATTTTTAATTACAATGTTTCATCATGACTAAAACACACATTTTTAACATTTCTGAACTTATAATCAATGGCACTTTATAATTATAACTAGAAATTTATTTTTTTCTTGGTAATAATACATAGAGAAAATGGTGTATCTTAGAACTAATGGTATCTTAGATTGGTGAAATATGTGAAATACAGTGTGTTTACAGAACAAAATGTGAATGGCATGAGTTCTTTAAAATGGAAAAAGTTCAAAAGACTAGGCATGTAACCACCACACATCCCAGCTATATGACTTCTAAGTATTTATCCTAAAGAATTAAAATCATCATACTATAGTGAAACATACATAACCCATGTTTATAGCAACACAATTCACAAAAGCCAAACTATGGAACTAGCCCAGATGTTCATCAACAGACGAATAGATAAAGAAAATGTGCCATATATACACAATGGAGTTTTATTCAGCCATAAAAAAAAAGTAGTTATGTCATTTGCAGGAAAATGGATGGAACTTGAGAACATTATGTAAAGCAAACTCAGAAGGTCAAGGATCATATGTTTTCTCTCATGTGTGGAAGTTAGAGAGAAAAAAAGGAAAATAAAGGTGGGGGTTGAGGATCTCATGAAATCAATGGAAGACCAGTAGAGGAAAAGAACCAGGGGGAGGGGGAAGGAAAGGGAGGGAGAAAGTGCTGAGGAGTGATATCGGCCAAATTATATTGTTCTATTATGTGCATGTACACAATAAATCCTATCACTATGTACAAAAATTTGTGGAAAGGGAAAAAATGGAAAAAGTATAGATGACAAAATTTAAGAAGTCAAACTGGGATGGAGAATTCAAGGGATGACCAAGAAGCTAAGAAACTTACAAAGTAAAAAATTATGCGCCTACTGTTTTTGGATCAAGAAATAAGAAATAAGCATATTAAAGGTAAAGGTAGTATAAAAATATAGGAAAAACCAAACCAAAGTATGTCCCTTCTCCCATACACTCACTTCTACATACTTCATCTCTGTTCAATGAAATGTGTAGGGTTTCCTCCTCATACTGACCAAGCAATCAATCTCCAGGAGATACACCAGTGGACAACAGTTAGTTGTTCTCTGAATCAATTCAATTCTGACACTAACTGGAAATAGCATCAGATCCCAACAGATTCACAAGACTGATCCTCCACTTCAGATGCCAACAGCAAACACAGGTTGTGATCTGTGATACTGACACACCAACTATAAACTGCAGTCTCACAATCCTCTCCTTGGATTTGGTTAATTTGCTAGAACAGCTCACAGAACTCAAAGAAACTGTGTAGGTCAGTTTTTCATTGCTATGACCAAAATACCTGAGAAAAACAATTTAGAGGAGAAAAGGTTTATTTTGGCTCATGGTTTCAGAGGTTTCAATCCATGGTCTGCTGGTTCTATTGTTTTGGGCCTGAGTGAGGCAGAACATCATGGCTTAAGGGCATGGCAGAGGAAAACTGCTCACCTTGTATCAGAGAGAGAAAGAGAGAGAGGCAGGAAGGGACTGGGGGAAAAGACATAGTCCCCAAAGTCATGCCTCCAAAGACCCAGTCAACTGGGTCCCACCTCCTAAATTTTCATCACCTCCCAAAAGTCTATCAAGTTATAAATTTATTAGTAGATTGATCCACAGGGTTAGAGCCCTCAGGAGCTTCCCAAAAGCTCCACCTTTGAACATTGCTGCATTAAGGACCAAGCCTTCAACACATGAGCCTTTGGGGAACATTTCAGATTCAACCCATAAAAGAAACACTTTACTTGTGCTTACCAGTTTGTTAAGAAAGGATATAATAAAGAATACAGATGAGCATCTAGATGAAAAGATAACAGGACAAGGTAAGGAAGGTTCCAGAGCACAGGAGTTCCTGCACCTATGGAGTTCAGATACACCATGTTCCTAGCATGCAGATGTGTTCAACAACCCAGAAGCTCTCAGAACCCAATAATTGAGGGATTTTTATGGAGGCTTCATCATGGAGGAATGATTTGATTATTAACTCTATTTCCAGCCCCTCTCCTCTCTCCAAAGAATGGTGCTGAAAGCTTCAATCATAGTTTGGCCTTTCTTTTTTTTTTTTTTTTTTTTAATATTTTTAGTTGTAGATGGATGCAATACCTTTATTTTATTTATTTATTTATTTATTTATTTTTATGTGGTGCTAAGGATCGAACTCAGTGCCTCACATGCACGAGGCAGGCGCTCTGCCACTGAGCCACAATCCCAGCCCCATAGTTTGGCCTTTCTAGTAGCCAGTCTATCCATGCAGAAGCCCACAAGAGTCATTTCATTAGAACAAAAGACAACCTTATCACCCACGAAATTCCAAAGGGTTTAGGAGTTCTGTGTCAAACGCTTCTATTCTTAGGAGATTTGTTCCAGGAACCAGGTTCAAAGAGCAAATATTATAACATAGTAGCACACTTATCTTAAGGAAATTACAAGGGCTTTAAGAACTCTGGCAGAGACTAATTTGTATATTTAGTTTTAGTCCACAAGTTAGAAATTTAAATATTGATGTAATTACTATAAAAAATCACAATAAAACTAAAGAGTGTTTTCCAAAAAAAAATTATTTACCAGAGAAAACAGAATCATAACTAATTTGAGTTCTTACAAAGTCCCAAGTATGCTAGTGCATGGTTTCCATTATCAAATTTTAAAATCATAATACCTCCACCAATGCTAGCTTGGAAATTGATAGATGTCACCCAATAGAATTATTTATAAACAAACTAATTGACTAATTAATAAGCAAAGAAACAATTTTGAAGTAATATCAACAACAAACTTTTATTCCAGATCACACAATTCTGTAGCCAGTTGAGGCAGCGTATTACTCCATGCTTCTCATTCTCATTGTCAAAGACAAAGTCAGGAATAGGTGACATGTTCTACCTTTCTTTTAGAAGAACTGCAAATTTAATTACATGTTAAAGATGTGGATGGGAGAAAACTGGAAATGATAATTCAGTCTACCGAAACAGTTACCAAAGTTTGACCAAAGCCATGTTCTTTTTGTCAAAAAAATATTTCCATTAAGACCAATCAGCCTATCAAGGAAAGAAGAAAGAGAGAAGGAAGAGGAAGAGGAAAGAAAGAAAGAAATTTTTTAATTCATGGATTGGTAATAATTAAAATTAGTACTAATTAATTGGTACTAATTTAAATTAGTATTTCTAGAGAATGCTATACCATGTATTCATTAAAGGGAAAGAATTAAGCTCTATCCTGACTTTCCTGTATGAACTGAAACACTGGATAACTGAGTAGTATATTTGGGGAAATTTCTCTTTATAAAAGTTTCCCAACTAGTTAATGTAAAATGAATGTAATAATAATACAGTATCACAACTAATCATGAATTAATGTTATCTAGAATAGTGCTGTGCAATACAACTTTCTATGATTATGGAAATGCTCTGGTTATGGAAAACTTCTTAGTACAGTATCCATGAACGACCTGAGTTTATTGAGCATTTGAAATGTGACTAGTGTAATTGAGAAATTTAACTCTAAATTTTATTTAAGTTATTTTACATTTACATAGCTACATGTGACTGATAATGACCATATTGGATTGTGAAGACAAAGATCACAAGTACCTGCTAGTATCACAAAAGAAAACTCTAGATACCGTATGTCTCTCAATAGAACAACACGGCACCACCTGAGAAGTGGGATTTGCTTCAAAATAACAGAAACTACTCTAAACCCATTAGGATGGCTATTATTAAAAAAAAAAAAAAAAAAAAAAAAAAGGCCAGGTATGGTGGCACAAACCTGTAATCCCAGTGATTCAGGAGGCTAAGGCAAGAAGATAGCAACTTTGAGGGCAGCCTGGGCAATTTAATGAGATCCTGTCTCAAAATAAAAAAAATAAAATAAAAAGAGCTGTGGATTTAGTTCAATAGTAGAGTACTTTGGGTTCAATCTCCAGTAGTGCAAAAAGAAAAAAAGTTAAAGGTACATATTTTTCAAAGGAGGCAGAACCAAGACTCTGTGTCTAGATTTTTTCAACCAGGTCAACATTACCCATGCATAAAAATTGTCACATTGACCTAATACTTTTGCTTTGCTCTGTTAGTCACGTTTTAACTTCTTGGCATCTCCTACTTTTCTCCCACCACCACCCGCCCAAAATTTTTATTGGTACACTATAAGTTGTACATAATGATGGGATTTGTTGTTACACAGTCATACATGCACACAATACAACAATTTAATTTGGCCAGTATCACTTGACATCTATTTTTCATTTCATTGTTCATTCTTGGGTTTGGAACACCTTCTGTGTAAACTTTCCTCAAAACGAGGTAAGTACTATAGGATGGCTACTGAAAAGCTATGCATTGCCTCACTCTGCTGTGTATTCCTTTGTCAGAGTGATTGGAAACTATAATAGAAAACTTTCTATGCTCAATTCAGCCATGCATGACCATGAGACATGGCTCAGTGGTCAAGTGCCCCTCAGTTCAATCCCTGATACCAAAAAAAAAGATTATATTTACTTTCTTGTGCTAAAATGCATTTTCCTATTATACTTCCAGAAAATCACAGACTTTTTTTTCAAAAATGAATTGTATGAAGAAAAATGACAAAAATAATATAAATATAATTACATAAATCTGTACTTAATATATTTAGAAAATAGTCAGTGTACAAAAATAAAATGGCTTCAATTAGAAACAAACAAAATATAAATTATGAACCACTCAAATCACTAGGTTTGTGGTTCCATCTTCACTCTTTTTGGTTACTTGCCTGTAGATCTTGGACTCAATTCTTTTTCAGCCATATACAGTTTTATTTTCTGGGGCTGGGGTTGTAGTTCCATGGTAGAGCACTTGCCTAGCATGTGTGAGGCCCTGGGTTCAATCCTCGGCACCACATAAAAATAAATAAATAAAATATAGTTTTATTTTCCTCTGAGAAAGCACTATCTTTTAAAAAAATATTTATTTATTTAGCTGTACACAATGTCTGTAGGAGCCCTGTTTGGGGAGATGGCTTAAATTGCGGTTGACTATGGGCCATGGAGTTTTGGGCATTGCTGCCTTCCGTAGTCTCACGGGACTTGGCCCGGGATCTCAAGTGACTTGGCCGAGATTGCTGATCGGGTCAGCGCCATTTTGGTGGTGTGTGTGGCGCGTGTTAGTCGTTGTTAGAGCCAGAGAGAAAAGTTATCAGAATAAAAAGCTGTTTGTTTCCAGTTCGCCTCTAAACTTCTTCCCGCAGCTTCGTTGCTCCAAGCAGCCATCGCTTCAGGCGACAACAAATGTCATTATTCTTATGTGGTGCTGAGAATCGAAACCGGGTCGTGCACATGCTAGGTGAGCGCTCTACCGCTGAGCCACAACCCCAGCCCAGAAAGCACTATCTTAAACTTTTCAAATACAAAGTGGTAATGTGCTTGCCTAGCAGGAGTGAAGCCCTGAGTTCAATCCCCAGTAATGGAAAAAAAAAATACAACTAAAAAACATTTACAATGTTTTCCTTACTGTTGTTAGTATTGAAATATAAAATGCTGCCTTTCCCTATTTGATAAAATACGAAGCTTTTTTTATTACCCAAGGGTAAAGAATTTGGAGTATTTTAACTATAAACTACAGAAACTTTTATTTTTTATTGATTGATTTTCTTTATTGGTACATTATCATTGTACATAATAGTAGAATTCATTGTGACACATTTGTACTTGCACATAACATAATTTGATCAATTTTATCCCCTGTGCTTCCCTTTCCCTTTCCTCCTTCTTCTCCCTGATTCCCTTCCACTACTGGTTTCCCTCTGTTTTCATGAGGTCCCTTACTGCAGAAACTTTCAGATGTGTGCTTGAGAAACTTAGAGTAGTTAAATCCATTCTTCCCTAAAATTATCTTTTAATGGTGATTTGTTTAAATTCCACATGACATTCTACCAGCAAGATATGCTCTGTTAGTCTTAATTCTGTCTGATATTATCTTACCCATCTAGGCTTGATTTGCTTTGCCATGCAGTCCCTGCTTTATAGGCTCACCGGAGTCTGTGTTCCTTCATGCACATTTAACTCCTTTTGGCTTCTGCTTCTGGGGCTCATCTCAGTTCCAAAGCCATGCAGTGGCTGTTCTCTATACCTTGCTTTCACAGGGATTATAGATGTACTTCAAACTCCTAGAGAACACCACAGCTATCACATCACTACCAGATTAGTTTTGTGTATGGTCTCTGACAGAAAGATGACATTTCCACATTTCCATTTTAGATAGGTTTTGTTTGTTTGTTTGTTTGTTTGTTTTGGTGCTGGGTATTGAACCCAGAGTCTCATGTATGCTAGAAAAGGACTATACCCACTGAGCCATATCCCCAGCCATTTTAGATATGTTAAGAAATATTTAAGAAATCAGATATTAATGAGAACCTCATTTCAGATGCTTCTTTCAATTATCAAAAGAATTTATTGCACACTGCCTTTTAATTTTTGTCTTTTAATTGTCTAGGTCCAACCCATGGTCAGGGACCATGAGGGACTTTGTTAAGAACTCTAGTCCCAGGATGATATCCTGCCAAGAAAGAAAGACCAAATTGATTCAGGTAGCCTGTATGCCTCCCAGAATCAGAGAATAGCAGAAGGCTTGCTGCAAGATTAGGAAATGAGCAGGTATTCCATTCAAAAGCCAAGACAGGATCCCTGCATTTCCCTTCACAGAGATATGAAAGCCAAGAGAACTAGAGCCAGAGAAAGTCTGCTAAAATGATGGGTCACCTTGCTCAGCCAGGCCTTGGTAAAGATCAGGACAAACACAGTCATCAGTGCTGTAACATTTCAGGCTGTCCCCTCTCCTCTTGGCATGCAGCCAGGAGAAGTGCATGGGCAGACCTCAGTGAGCCCCATCCAAGAGTATGCAAATAAAGCTGAGGAAAACCAATAAGGTTTTATAGTTTGGGTTTGTTCCTTTCTTTCTTTCTTCCTCTTTTTAACTTAAAGACCAGAAGTTATCTAACAAGTTAAACTCATCTTTATTGCCTCCTCCATGGCTTTACTTCTCCCTCACTAGATATTTGGTATTGTCAGTCAGAAGCAACCATCACTGGAATTTGGTAGGCATCCTTCCAGTCAATGCCGTTACTATTAAGGTTAAATATATTTCCATGTATTAATTGTCATTCTGTTGTCATCTTCCATAAATTGCCTCAGTAAGATTTTTAAATTTTTTTTAATTATAGATGGACACAATACCTTTATTATTATCTTTGTGTGGTGCTAAGGATCAAACCCAGGTACTCCCACATGCTAGACAAGTGCTCTACCACTGAGCTGCAGCACCAGCCCTCAATAAGATTTTTGTCCAGTTTGTATTGTCTTTTCCTTGTGGATTTGACAGAAATTTATATATTTTGGATTCTAAAATGTTATCTTAATATATGTTCCCAATGTCTTTCTCAGTTTATTGTTTTTTGTTTATTCTGTCCTTTGTAGTACAGAAGCTTTTAATTAAGACATAGACAAATTTATGAAATTTTTACTTAATGAGTTGTACTTTATTGTCTCCTGCTTTTAAAAAAATCTTTTCATATATTTCAAAGAGATATATACGTATGTATACACATATACATATGTGTATATGTATTTTTTTTGTACTGGGTTTGAACCCACGGGCACTTTACCACTGAACTAAATCAACAGCCCTTTTTATTTTTTATTCTGAGACTGGGTCTCACTAAGTTGCTGAGGCCTGCCTGAAATTTGTCATCTTCCTGCCTCAGCTGGCTGAGTCACTGGGATTACAGGAGTGTATCACCACACACAGCTATATTTAGTTCAAGTAGTCATAAAATTTTGTTTTTCTCATTTGGGTTTTTAATCCATCTAAGATTTTTTACGTACAATGTGAGGAAGGTATTTGATTTTATTTTTCATGTGAATCGACTGTTCCAACCCATGTATTGAATAAGCCTATCTTCCATTGGTTTTCATTGGCTAGTGGAACAGGATCACCTAGTTGTTCTTCAGTATCCTTCTTCTCCTTTCTCCAGGTAAAGGATGCTCAGAATTTACTGTATTTCCCATTCTTACTTGCAGCTGGGTGTGGCCATATTCTGGTAAAAGAGTTGTTAGTGAAAGTAGTGTGTCTACCTTTCAGGAAATATTTTAAGTTTTCTACCCCTCATAGAAAAGATTTCTAACTAATATACCACATTTATGTCAATTTGCACATATACTTCAGTTTGTTTCTAAGCTCTCATTTCTCTTCTATTGATACATTTACCTATCACCGGGCCAGATACCACATTTTAATTAATATAATTTTTGTGAAGTTTTGATGTCTTATAGGAAAATATACCCTCCTAAGTTCTTTGAGGAGAGCTGTTCCTAGACTACTCCTCCTTCTTATAAACTTTATATTCTAGTGCCTGGGGGAATAGCATGACAGCAATAAAAATGCCTCTACTTAATTTATAGATTAACTTACAGAGAATCAACACCTTTATGCATTGAATATTCCTATACTTGGATATGGTATAATTCTATCTTTTTTTTTTTATTTGCTTTAGTTGTACACAATGGGTTTATTTGTACGTGGTGCTGAGGATCGAACCCGGGCCACCCACGTGCCAGGCGAGCGCTCTGCCGCTGAGCCACAACCCCAGCCCCTGGTATAATTCTATCTTTGTGGGTTGTTTTATTCTTTTCTTTCTTTCTTTCTTTCTATCTTTTCTTTCTTTCTTTCTTCCTTGTGTGTGTGTGTGGGGGGGGGGGGTGTTGGGAATTGAACCCACAGTCTCAGACTTTCCAGGCAAGGTCTTTACCACTGAGCCACATCCCCAGCCCTATCTTTATGTTTTTATGTACTATAATAACATTTTTTACTTTTTCTCCATAAACTTCTGCATATCTTATGTCAGCTTTATAGACCTTGATGCTATTGTAAATAATATATTTTTCTATTCTATTACCTAATGAGTTATCAATAATATCATTAATTTTTACATATCAATTTTATATTCAGCAACTAGCTGAATTTTTACTGGTTTTAAGAGTTTGACCATAGTGTTTCTTGGATTTTCTGTTACTTAATTTCCACAAGGCAACCACAAGAAAATGAAAAATGCAGATGGTGAACAGCAACAAGAGCCTTAGAACAGAAGTTCAGGAGATAGCAGTGGAGCCTGGTCAGTAACATGCAACAAGACTAACAAGGCAGGGCTGGAATTGTGAACAAGAATACAAGCTAGCGCACCACAGAGGAATGCACTGGACTGGAACCACAGGTAAGGTCATGAAAGAAAAGATCTGGGTGGAGGAGGGAGAGGAGGGAAAAATCCAGGAAAATTCAGGCATCAAAGGCAGTAACTGAACCATACAACAACATCACACCCACAGGGGTCATTTAGGTCAGTTCAGTTTGGGATAAAAATAGACTTTCTACAAACTAAAAGTTGATTTATAGCCAGGCACAGTGGTGCACATCTGTAATTCCAGTGACTCGGGAGGATGAGACAAGAGGATGGAAAGTTCAAGGTCAGCCTTGGCAACTTAGTGAGTCTCTGTCTCAAAATAAAAAATAAAATAAAATGGCCAGGAATGTAACTCAGTGGTACAGCACCCCTGAGTTCAATCCCCAGTACCATGGGAGAGAAATTTAAAGTTGCTTTATTTTGGCTGAGACACTGAACCCCACTACTGGAGAAACAAAGCAGAAAAGAGTAAGGTGAAAGAGAAAAGAACTGGATCACAACCAGGGATGGGCCACTGGAAACCAGTTTAGACTCAAACACTTTGACTTCTCGTAAACAGTGAAAAGGGACATAATTTTGTGGGGCTGCATCAGCTATCCAGAAACTGTAGTTAATAAATCCTTATTGGGACTGGGGTTGTGGCTCAGTGGTAGAGCACCTGCTTAGCATGTGTAATACACTGAATTCGATTCTCAACACTGCATATAAATAAATGAATAAAATAAAAGTCCATCAACGTCCAAATATAAATTAATAAATAAAATCCTTCTTTACAATTTCTATCACTTCTTCTGGGTTCTTTGGATCTTGTTTTTTTTTTTTTTAATATTGGTTATACGGTTATATGAGCTTCCATAAAGGACTTAACATTGTAGATTGTGAGCTCTCTAAGTCCTAGATATCTGTCTAGAGTCAACTGGAAAAACATTAATGTTTCTATTATCTGGAGTAGGATCCTTAGTCTTTTTTGTGGTTGAAGGTCCAAATCAGAAATGAGAAGGAACAATAATTGAATTTGTAGTATCATAAAGTGACAGAAGCTTGAATTCATCCAGATCTTAAATTCTGAATTCAGGAAAAGCATGCTGAAAACAGTCACTATCATGCCAGTGCCTACAGAACCTGCCAGAAATGGAACACTGGTTTCCCCGCAGCATCCAGCCTGCCACCTAGTGGTCACAGAAGTTGATGCACCACGTTACCAGGGTCTCCGGACAAACTGTATATAACCTCATCCTTTACTAGGCCTTAGAGTCAATGGTTATTCTGTAAAATCAAGGGGGAGAGGAGAGTAGACCTTCCTGTTACACTGTAGCTTAGCCCATTTGAGCTGCTATAACAGACTGGCAGGCTTATAAACAGAAATGTATTTCTTACAGTTCTGGAGACGGGGGAAGTCCAAGGTCAAGGTATTGGCGCTTTCAGTGTGTAGTTAGTGAAGACCTCTTTCCTGGTTCACAGATGGTACCTGTTCTCCAAGACCTTACATGGTGAAAGGGGCAAGACAGCTCTCTGGGGACTATTTTTATATGGGCAATCATCCCACCCAAAAGACCCACTTCAGAACGCCATCAAATTGGTGATTAGATTTCAGCATGAATAGGGGTGGGGAGAAACAGAACAGAGCACAATGTGACAGCAGTAATACAGTAGAAAAGGTTCATACAAGAGGATGCTCCTAATGATAAAGAAATGCAATTCTTATTTGTTGTGTAATTAGGATCTACCTGAGATGATTGTATAATGTCACTTGCTTAAACATCAGTGAAACACCATAAATAATCTCAATTTACACCAGAGTTTAATGGTCATGTTAGCCCCATAAAAATCTAGGAAGGATTTTAAAAAAGAGGGACCCTAGGGACTTCAGGATTACCATCATATTTATAGGTGGTCTTATATTTGTCACTGTAGACATCACTGTGGACAAAAGAATGTTAACTCCTTTCAATAAAACATGAAGATGGCCTCAACTCAGTGCCAAACTCAACTTTAGAACAAAGCCACCACCCTAGAAATATCTTTCATGCATACTTCCTGGAGAATGGGTTTTTCTAGTACCTTTTCTGTGAAAAGGAGTTACTCTGGGCCAACCCCAAAGATTCTCAGGGTAAATTTGAATGATCTCACAATCCTAGGTATCTCTAAAGTAGCAACTGTGGAGGACAGCAAGCCACGAGGCCGACTCTGGAGAGGTACTGAGTAGCAATGTCAAGACCATTCCCTAAGTTTGGAGCCCTACACATGCAAAGCCATCCTTTGTTTCAGAGCTTCACCTCCAGTACTTTAAAGTACTTTAAAGGCATCACTCACCCAGAATTCCAGGATGATGCTAATCTCTGGTTTGAAATTAATCAGTGTTCTACTGTATTGGGCTTTTTGTTTGTTTGGTTGGTTGGTTGGTTGGTTTTAGGCCAGAAAAAGTTTTCATCTCTTGTTGACTAGAAGTCGTATATGTAAATATGTAACTGATCTTACATATTTAAGGGAAAAAAGAGTAGAAAGAAGAGAATACACAGGAAGAAGGGCATTTCTTCTCCATGGTATAGGGGAGAAAGGAAGCAAATACAGATTCATGGAACTCTATAGTGCTCTAGGCATTGTATCAACTTGTGCATCACTTAAACTTTCAAACTTAGGAATTTGAGAAGATAATACTGCACCTAGATTAAGATCCTTCCTCTACTACTTACCATCTATATCCATAAGCAAATCACCTACCATCTCCAAGCCTCAAGGTCTTTGTCCAAAAGAGGGAGCCACAAAGATTAAATGAGGTAAGAGTCTGGCACAGAGAGATCCACACAATTAATGAGGTCACTGTTAAACTGGAGCAAGGTATTAATCCAGTTTATAGATGATAAAACATCAGTTCTAAATTGTTATAAACTATTTAGAAAAATTTAAACAATTTTAAACAATTGTAACTTAGAATAGAGAGAAATATTTAAAGTGTATAATTAGAGCCACATCCAGAAATCATATCAGCAACCACTCCATTGATTACCGCAGAAAAAGAAGTAGATAATAAAATGCTAGTGTGGTCTTTTACTGTATTTACTTTAAAATTTTTTTATTTGTTCTTTTTATATATACATGACAGTGGGGTGTATTTTGACATATTATGCATACATGGAGTATACCTTATTCTGATTAGGATCCCATTCATGATGTAGAGTTACACTGGTGGTGTATTCATATGTGAATATAAGAAAGTTATGTCCAAATCTGG
Source organism: Tamias sibiricus (assembly GCA_025594165.1). Lineage (NCBI taxonomy): Eukaryota > Metazoa > Chordata > Mammalia > Rodentia > Sciuridae > Tamias > Tamias sibiricus. The sequence continues at coordinate 66,914,691 of CM046666.1, read as the reverse complement.
AAAGTAGTATGGCGATTCCTAGGGAAACTTGGAATGGAACCACCATTTGACCCAGCTATCCCACTCCTCAGTCTATACCCAAAGGACTTAAAAACAGCTTTCTATGGGGACACAGCCACATCAATGTTTATAGCAGCATAATTCACAATAGCTAGATTGTGGAACCAACCCCAATGCCCATCAATAGATGAATGGATAGGGAAACTTTGGTATATACACAGGTATATATATGGGACACTACTCAGCACTAAAAGAGAATAAAATCATGGCATTTGCAGTTTAAATGGATGGAGTTGGAGAAAATAATGCTAAGTGAAGTTAGCCAATCCCAAAAAACCAAAGGTCGAATGATCTCTTTGCTATGAAGATAGTGACTTATAAAGGCAAAAGAGTGGGGATGAGAGGAATAAAAGAACTTTAAATAGAACAAAGTGGGGGGAGGGTAGGGGCAAGAGGATCAGAATAATGGTAGAATGAGTTAAGACATCATTACCTTAAGTACATGTACGAAGACACAATTGTTGTGAAAATACTTTATGTGAAATAAAAAAGAAAGTTAGGTCCAATTCATTCTTCTGTCTTTCCTATTCCCATGCCCCATCCCTTCCCTTCATTCCCCTTTGTCTAAATCACTGAACTTCTATTTTTCCCTCCTCCTCCCTTATTGTGTATCAGCATCCACATATCAGAGAGAACATTCGGCCTTTGGTTTTTGGGACTGGCTTATTTCACTTAGCATTATAGTATCCAGTTTCATCCATTTACTGACAAATGCCATAATTTCATTCTTATTTATGGCTAAGTAATATTCCATTGTGTATATGTACCGCATTGTCTTTATCCATTCATCTGTCGAAGGTTGGTTCCATAGATTAGTTATTGTGAATTGAGCTACTAACAATATTGATGTGGCTGTGTCACTGTAGTATGCTGATTTTAAGTCCTTTGGGTATATACTGAGGCATAGGATGACAGGGTCAAATGGTGGTTCCATTCCTAGTTTTCTGAGAGAAATATTCATTCTGCTTTCCATAATGATTGTACCAATTGCATTCCCACCAGCTGTATCTGAGTGTATCTTTTCCCCCACATCCTCTCCAACATTTATTGTTACTTGTATTCTTGATAATTGCCATTCTGACTGGAGTGAAATTAAATCTCAGTGTAGTTTTTTTGTTTGTTTGTTTGCTTGTTTGTTTGTTTGTTTGGGTACTGGGGATTGAACTCAGAGGCACTGGACCACTGGGCCACATCCCCAGCCCTTTTTTGTAATTTATTAGAGACAGGGTCTCACTGAATTGCTAAGTGCCTCGCCATTGCTGAGGCTGGCTTTGAACTCTTGATCCTCCTGCCTCAGCCTCCCAAGTGCTGGGATTACAAGTGTGCGCCACTGCACCCAGCTTGGTCTAGTTTTAATTTGCATTTCTCTAATTGCTAGAGATGTTGAACATTTTTTCATATATTTGTTGACCATTTGTATTTCTTCTTCTGTGAAGTGCCTGTTCAATTCCTTTGCCCATTTGTTGATTAGGTTATTTGGTTTTTTGTTTTGTTTTGGTTTGTTTTGGTTTGGTTTGGTTTGGTTTTGGTTTTGGTTTTTTGGTAAGTTTTTTGAGTTCTTTGTATATCCTGGAGATTAATGCTATATCTGAGGTACAGGTGGCAAGGATTTTCTCTCATTCTGTATGCTCTCTCTTCAAGTTTTTGATTATTTCCTTTACTATGAAAAAGCTTTTAGTTTGATACCATCCCATTTATTGATTCCTGATTTTACTTCTTAAACTTTAGGAGTGTTGTTGAGGAAGTCAGTTCCTGAGCTGACATGATGGAGATTTGGGCCTACTATTTCTTCTAGTATGTGCAGAGTCTCTGATCTAATGCCTGGGTCCTTGATCCACTTTTCCAGTTGAGTTTTGTGCGGGGTGAGAGATAGGGGTTGAATTTTGTTCTATTACATGTGGATTTCCAGTTTTCCCAGTACCATTTGTTGAAGAGGCTATCTTTTCTCCAATGTATGTGTATGGCACCTTTGTCTAGTATGAGAGAACTGTTTCTGTGTAGTTATGTCTCTGTGTTGCTATTCTTCTCCATTGGTCTTCATGTCTGATTTTGTGCCAGAAAATGAAATGCTAGTATGTTTTAAAATCTACTTTTCTTGAAGCCCAGGTTTGATTGTATGGGTTTTTTTTCTTTGTTTTTACATATATGGGATTTATAACAAACTATTAGAAACTACTTGGGACTGGGAATGTAGCTGAGTGGTAAAGGGCTTGCCTACCATGCATGAGGCCCTGGGTTTGATTCCCAGCATCACAAAATAAGAAGGAGAAGAAGAAAGGTTTACTATTTCTCTACCTTTCCTTAGTCTGTCAGAAAGTTTTAGAAGTTGCTAAAAATTTGAGGAAATAATTGCTAGTTTAATACTATTCCTTCAAAATAACCAACACTAACATCCAGCAATTCCATTAATTCCCAAGTAAGGATACAATTATAGACATGCAGAGTTTCCTTAGGCAACACTAAAGTTCTGAATTTATTTCTGGAGCAGAATAAGCTAGTTCCATCATTTACAATAGGGTAAAGAATTTAAGAGACCCCCCTTATGAACAGGAATGAATCTGAATAGCACAAACACATTAGTCTAGACTTAAGAACAGTTTCCATAGAAATATTAGACATCTAGGTAAAAATTTGTCAGTCCCCCAAAATATATTTGACATGGGAAGTTTAGTAATAACAATGAGCATTATAGTTCATGGTTTTCACTAAATTAAATCTTTATTTATAAAATCATGTGTTGCTTCTAAACAAATAAAATGTGTATTTTTTTTTCTTTCTTTCTTTTTTTTTTTTTTTTTTTTATTTTTTTTTTTCTTTGTACCAGAGATTGAACTCAGGGGCACTCAACCACTGAGCCACATTCCCAGCCCTTTTTTGTATTTTATTTAGAGACAGGGTCTCACTGAGTCACTAAATGCCTTGCCATTGCTGAGGCTGGCTTGGAACTCGCGATCCTCCTATCTCAGCCTCCCAAGTGCTGGGATTACAGACATGCGCCACTGTGCCTGGCTTAAAATGTGTATTTTTTTAATTTGAAGTTGTTGAATATGACAGTAGAATGCATTACAATTCATAATACACATATAGAGCACATTTTTACATATCTCTGGTTGTATACAAAGTATATTTGTGGGGCTGGGGTTGTGGCTCAGCGGCAGAGTGCTCGCCTCGCATGTGCGCGGCCCGGGTTCGATCCTGAGCACCACGTAAACATAAATGGATTGCACTGTGTACAACTAAAGCAAATAAATAAATATTTAAAAAAAATAAAGTATATTCGTACCATTCATGTCTTCATACATGCACATAGGGTAATGATATCCATCTCATTCTATCATCTTTTTTTTTTTCTTTTTACCCACTTGCCCCTTCCCTTTCCCTTCCTCCCCATTGACCTTTCTAGTGTTCCTCTAATCCTCCTATGCTCCCCGTCCCAACCCCACTGTGAATCAGCCTCCTTATATCAGAGAAAACACTTGGCATTTGGATTTTTGAGATTGCCTAACTTCACTTAGCATTATATTCTCCAATTTCATCAATTTACCTGCAAATGCTTTTTTTATTTTTTTTTTACATCTAATTTGTTATACATGTTTGCAGAGTGCAATTCATTTCGTATTACACATAAAGAGCACAATTTTTCAAGTTACTGGTTTTACATAAAGTATTTTCACACCATTTGTGTTTTTATACATATACTTAGGGTATTGATGTCTAATTCATTCAGTCTCTTTTATTGCTGAGTAAGACACCATTGTGTATATATACCACATTTTCTTTATCCATTCTTCTACTGAGGGGCATCTAGGCTGATTCCACAGCCTAGCTATTGTGAATTGTACTGCTATAAACATTGATTAGGCCGTGTCCCTGAAGTATGCTGTTTTTTAAGTCCTTTGGGAATAGACCCAAGAGTGATATGGATGGGTCATAAGGTGGTTTCATTCCCAGTTTTCCAAGGAATCTCCATACTGCTTTCCATATTGGTAAAATGTGTATTTTTTTTAATATTTATTTATTTGCTTTAGTTTACCATATTGGTTTAAAATGAGTGGCCATGCTTTAAGCTACAACCCCACCCAAAATGTGTATTTTTTTTAAATGTGCTTCTTTTCAACTTTCTGTTATGTTCATCAGTTCATAGGTTACCAATATTGCTAACAATTTTTTCCACACTGTTGTTTAAGACATAGGAATTAAAAGAGTAATGAACCGGGCTGGGGTTGTGGCTCAGCGGTAGAGCGCTCACCTAGTGCGTGTGCAGCCCAGGTTAGATCCTCAGCACTACGTAAAAATAAATGCATTGTTTACAACTAAAAATCAAATAAATAAATGTGGTTTTTTTTTAAAGAGTAATGAACCATAGAGCAGTAGATCCTTTACTTGAAAAAAAAAATTCTACTTTTCAAGAGAAATCCTTGCCTCACGAGGCAGGAACATCATGACCAAGATGTGAACTGCAAACCAGAACTAAAGTAAAACTCTAATAGAAGACCCTTGAATCCATTTTAAATCAAACACTTTACTAAGTTCTCCTTACTCCAGAGGAGAGCTAGAATATCACGTTCCAAAACATATAATTAGCCTATAGCATTTTTAGAAAATTATATTTTCAAAATGCTTTATTTTTTAATATTTATGTTTTAGTTGTAGGTGGACACAACACCTTTATTTTATTTTTATGTGGTGCTGAGGATCAAACCCAGTGCTTCACGCATGCTAGGCCAGTGCTCTACCTCTGAGCCACAGCCAGAGCCCTATTTATTTATTTTTTATTTTTGCATTGTTTTGGTATTGAGCATTGAACTCAGGAGCACTCAACCACTGAGCCACATTCTCAGCCCTATTTCATATTATATTTAGAGACAGGGTCTCACTGAGTTGCTTAGCACCTTGCTTTTGCTGAAGCTGGCTTTGAACTCATGAATTTCCTGCCTCAACCTCCTGAAGTCAAATGCTTTTTAATGTGCACCTAAAGTCCTAGAAATAAGTCTCAATGAACAGACCTTGAGGAGCGTTAACTCTGTATTGGCCAGAGGTTTGTTGTTGTTTGTTGTTGTTGTTGTTGTTGTTAACTCTATTGGTTGACAGAAAACCAGAAAAATCATGCAGAAAGAAAATTCATCTAAAATGTATGAAGTATTTCAAAATAACATGATGTTTCTCTATCCTTATGTAAGCAAAACATTTTTAAACATTAAACATATTTTAACATGTAAAATACCATAGAATCTTAAGTTATTTTAATCCAATAGGGTCTCTTGTCTATGGTTGGTTGGTTTTGTGGTTCTTAAGATTGAACTGAGGGATGCTCTACCACTGAGCTACATCTCAATTCTTTTTATTTTTTATTTTGAGACAGGGTCTCATTAAGTTGCTGAAACTGGCATCCAACTTGCAATCGTTCTGTCTCAGCCTCTTGAGTTTCTAAATTACAGGTATGTATGATGGTGCACAGCATTTCTGTGTATTTCAAACATCAAGATGGGGCTGGGGCTGTAGCTCATGGCAGAGCATTTGCTTAGCATGTGTTAGGCACTAGGTTTGATCCTTAGCACTGCATAAAAATAAACAAAATAAAGGCATTCTGTCCATATACAACTACCCAATTTTTTTTTAAACATGAAGATGACAATACATGATTCTGTCAAATTTTTAAAAATCCTAAAAATCAAATGGCCTGATTTCTTTGCCAAAGAAGTGGTAGAAAAGGGAAGAAAAGTATAAGTTTTATAGGCTAAAAGAGATTTAGAATGTTCTATGTCATAAGTCGTTAGGAAATTACATGTTAAAAAATAATGAGAAGTCGGGCACGGTGCCGCACACGCCTGTAATCCTAGCACTTTGGGAGGCTGAGGCAGGAGGATCACGAGTTCAAAGCCAGCCTCAGCAATGGCGAGGCACTTAGCAACTCTGTGAGACCCTGTCTCTAAATAAAATACAAAAAAGGGCTGGGGATGTGGCCCAGTGGTCGAGTGCCCCTGAGTTCAATCCCTGGTACCAAAAAAAATAAAAATAAAAAATAATGAGAAGCCAGGCACGGTGGCACACGCCTGTAACCCCAGCACTTGGGTGGCTGAGGCAGGAGGATCGTGAGTTCAAAGCCAGCCTCAGCAATGGTGAGGCACTTAGCAACTCAGTGAGACCCTGTCTCTAATAAAATACAAAAAGGGGCTGGGGATGTGGCTCAGTGGTTGAGTGCCCCTGAGTTCAATCCCCAGTACCAAAATAATAATAATAATAATAATAATAATGAGATATCAGCACAGTTATTAGAGTGGTTAAACTCCAAATCACTGGCAACACCAAATGCTGGTGAGGATATGGAGTGATAAGAACCCTCGTTCATTGCTGGTAGGAATGCAAAATACACAGCCTTTGGAAGATGATTTGCCAGTTTCTTCCAAAACTAAACATTCCGTTATCATACACTTTAGCAAAAACACCTAGTATTTGCCCAAATGAACTGATGTCCACATAAAAATCTTCATGCAAATGTTTACAGGAGCTTTATTCATAATTGCCAAAAGTTGGAAGCAAATAAGATATCCTAAATATCTAAATCAATAAACTATAGAACATTCATACAATGGTACAGTATTCAGCAATAAAAGTGTATGCATTTTTTATATTGATGTGACAATTTATTATATATTGAATTGTAGAAAAACAAGTACACTATACAAATAGTTCATTCTTTCTGCTTAAACATTATTGATAATTGTAAATACTTATGTACTCTAGTAAATATTTGTATCATATTTGTACTTAATAATTATGACTCAACAAATTTTACTTGGGCTCTTATACAGGCAGTACCTCTCTTTGAACAGAAAAATACTTAATTGAACACTCAATTCTTAGCAGTTTATTGGGTTTCAACTGAATTTAGAATTAGTTTCTAAAAAATAAAGCCCAGTGGGCTATAAATGATTAATATAGAGTCAGCAAACAGAAGAATATGACATCACTTTACTGAGGCAAGCCAGTATCTTTGGTGAACGGATTGTCACAATTCTAAAAAAGAAAAAATCCTAGATGAAGTGATGCCAGTTACAATATGTGAGAGTTACATTAGTGTTTGCTTATTTAATTTGTTAAAATTAAATAATTATAGTGAGTTGGGGTACAAATTGTTCTATCAAGAACTGCCTGTTCCTGGGCATGGTGGCACACACCTGTAATCCCAGCACTTGGGAGGCTGAGGCAGGAAGATCATGAGTTCAAAGCCAGCCTCAGCAATGGCGAGGCACTTAGCAACTCAGTGAGACCCTGTCTCTAATAAAATACAAAAAGGGGCTGAGGATGTGGCCCAGTGGTCGAGTGCCCCTGAGTTCAATCCCTGGTACAAAAAAAAAAAGAACTGCATATCAGGGCTGGGGTAGTGGCTCAACGGTAGAGAGCTCACCTGGCATGTGCACGGCCCAGGTTCAATCCTCAGCACCACGTAAAAATAAAGGCATTGTGTACAACTAAAACAAATAAATAAATTATTTTTTTAAAAAAAGAACTGCCTGTCTAGTCTTATAGCTACAATATAATTTCACCTTTCCTATGTTTCAATGTTGGTGTCTCTCTCCACTCTCCCACATCCAAATTTATACCTTAGAACCTTATGCCTGATGTGACAGTAGTAGGAGATGGGGTCTTTGGGAAGTGACTAAATTATTAGGGATCCACACTCAGGAATGGAATTAGTGCCCTCAAAGAAGAGGCCCCGACCTCCCCAACAAGACTGCCAAAGTGCAAGGCACAAAACCAAAAATCAATAAATGGGATGGACTCAAACCAAAAAGTCGCTCAGCAAAGGAAACTCAAGAATGTGAAGAGAGAGCCCACAGAATGGGAGAAAAATCCCTACCACACACACCTCAGATAGAGCACTACTCCCCAGGATATACAAAGAACTCAAAAAACCCAACACCATAAGAACAAATAGGCCAAGGAACTAAACAGACACCTCACAGAGGAAGAAACACAATCAATCAACAAATACATGAAAGAGTGTTTAACATCTCTAGCGACCAGAGAAATGCAAATCAAAACCACTCCAAGATCCCATCTCACTCCAGTCAGAATGGCAATCATCAAGAATTCAAGATTTAATAGGGGAATGAGGGAAGATGGCCGACAGGAGGGAGGTGCTCTCTGGACATAGTTACTAAAAGACGCTTAGTGGGAAGTTTGAACGCGTTACTAGCAATTCTCTTGCAACTGAAAGGAAGCTGAGACATTAGTGCACCTCTGGATGGTGAAATACAATGAATTCCAGACCACGACGGGCAGGGGCAGAGTTGGAGCAGTCCACAGTCCAAAGCAGCGCTGTTGGTGCTGCCGGCGAAGCCACCCGATAACATTGTGGCAAGGGGACGATCCACACAGTGGCTTTGAAACCGATTAGCGAGGAAGGATAGCAAGGACCCTAGAAGCGGGAGCTGTGTCCACGTAGAGCTCTTTCATGCAACTTGCCAAGCCGATCCTGCATGCTCTGGAGTGACACAAAGGTCTGTGGAACTGCTGTTGAGTGGGAGGAGAGCACCGCCATCTTTGAGGAGAGCAGTGGCTGACCCGGACAAAGGAGCAGGGCAGAAAGGAAGGGTAGCTACAGACATCCAGGGATCCACCAGTGCGCTGGGAACGGCACACACCTGGGTGAGGCTCGGGCAAACAGCAGGGGAGGGCGTGTCTGAGGCCAGCACAGCGACCCCTAGAAGCTGCAACTGTGGGTGGATGGGGAAAGGGTGCCTTCTGGAGGGTCCCTTTCCCGGTGCCATTCATCTGCTGACACACAATCCCCCTGAGCCACTCTTCCGCTGTGCCATTCTGCCACTGGCCAAAGGTGCAGCCTTGACTCCACTAACAGGATTGCTGACTGTCTGGACGTGATCCGATACAATTGGCTTAAACTGGAAAGGAAAAAAGGAGGGCTTCCCAGGGTCTGTTTTGTTTGAGACTTGTTCCTGGGTTTGACTTTTTTTTGTTAGTTTGCTTGTTTTGTTGGTTTTGGGGGTTTTTTTGTTTGTTTTTGTTTTTTGTTTGTTTGGTTTTGTTTTGCTTTGTTTTTTGCTTTGATTGACAGTGTGTTTGTTTGTTTGCTTCTGCTCCTCTTTTCTTTCTTTTTTTTCTTCATTCTCACTTTTGCATTTTTCTTCTTCCTTCATCTTCCCTATTTACACCCTGCCATTGCATACTCAACAGAGGCAAAAACAAATTATACGCAGAAATTGGGATTTCTAGAATGGGCACAATTGAACTATATAGCAAAGCAATGTTATATATAGTTTATTCTCTATTTTTTTGACTCACTCTCTCTGTCCTCTCTCTTACACCAATTCCTACTCTTTTGTCATTTTTTTTCTTTTCCATCTTTCTTTATTTCTTCTCTCAACGACTGCATAAGTTAGGCTTATATATAAATCAGTCTTTCCACCTAATTGTTCACTCCATTCTCTTTCCTCTCTCATCTGCTAATACTAAACCACTTCCATAGAACTCTCTTTTCATACTTTTTAAGAAAGAACAATTCAATACACTGACTTCCTTCTTCCTAAACATATCACCTCTGTGTCCAATACTTGAATGTATAAAACCCCATCAGAAGCGTACAGAGTAAATTGGAAACAATATCTGGGTTAACTAAATCTGAACATTGTGATCAAACTTGGATTTTCTGAATAGAAAGTGTTAGATTTTAAAGTGTAAAGGAATTATAAGGGGATCTGATAGCATTGTACTCAGGAACAACATAAGGCTTTAAGGTAAAATCGAAATAGTCAAGGTCCCACAGTGCAGGAAGAAAAGACACACAAGCAACATGAATAAACAAGGGAAGAAGGTGACACAAACAAATCAATATACCTCATCAGTAGATTCCATGGCAAGCACAGTTGGTGAAATGCCAGAGATGGAATTTAGAAATTACATATTCCAAATGTTTATGGAACTTAAGAATGAACTCAAAAATGAGATGAGGGAGCAAATACAGGTGGTAAAAGATCATTTTGACAAAGAACTCCAAAAACAAATACAGGAAGTAAAAGATTACTTCAATAGGGAGATAGAGGCTCTAAAAAGAAACCAAACAGAAATTCCAGAAATGAAAGAAGCAATAAACCAAAATAAAAGTTCAATTGAAAGCATCACCAACAGAGTAGACCACTTGGAAGAAAGAACCTCAGACAATGAAGACAAAATATATATCCTAGAGAAAAAGCTAGATTACACAGCAAAAATCGTAAGAAATCAAGAACATAACATCCAAGAATTATGGGACAGCATAAAAAGACCAAACTTAAGACTGATTGGGGTAGAGGAAGGGGCAGAGTTTCAAGCAAAAAAGAATGAGTAATTTATTTAATGAAATAATTACAGAAAATTTTCCAAACTTGAGCAGTGAATGGGAAAACCAAGTTCAAGAGGCCTACCGAACACCAAACAAACAAAATCACAACAGATCCACACCAAGACACATTATAATGAAAATGCCTAATATACTGAGCAAGGAGAGAATACTAAAAGCCACAAGATAAAGGAAGCAGATTACTTATAAGGGGAAACCAATCAGGCTATATTCAGATTTTTCAACCCAGACCTTAAAAGCAAGAAGATCCTGGAATAGCATATTTCAAGCTCTGAAAGAAAAGGGATGTCAACCAAGAATCTTATATCTAGCAAAATTGAGCTTTAGATTCGAAGATGAAATAAAAACCTTCCACAACAAGCTAAAGTTAAAAGATTTCACAACTCGAAAGCCAGCACTTCTAAACATCCTGGGCAAAATTTTTCATGAAGAAGAAGAGAAAAATAACAATGAAAATCAACAAAGGGAGATATTAAACTTAGGGAAATACCAACCAGAAGAGAAACCAAATCAAGCTAAAGACCATAATATAAATAAAAATGGATGGGAATAAAAATCACATCTCAATAATAACCCTGAATGTTAATGGCCTAAACTTGTCATTCAAAAGACACAGATTATCAGAATGGATTAAAAGAAATGACCCAACAATTTGCTGTCTCCAAGAAAAATACCTCATAGAAAAAGACATCAATAGACTGAAAGTGAAAGGATGGGAAAAGCCTTATCACTCACATGGCCTGCGGAAGCAAGCAGGGGTTTCCATTCTCATATCAAATAAGGTAGACTTCAAACCAAAACCAATCAAGAGGGACAAAGATGGATATTTCTTACTACTTAAGGGAACCATTCATCAATAGGATATAACAATCATACATCTATATGCCCCAAATAATGAAGCACCTACAGTCATCAAACAAACTCTTCTCAAGTTCAAGAGTAAAATAGACCACAACACAGTTATTCTAGGGGACTTCAACACACCTCTCTCACCAATGGATAGATCATCCAAACAAAAGCTAAACAAAGAAACTTTAAGCCTCCTTAAAACAATTAATAACTTAGACCTAACGGACATATATAGAATATTTCATCCCTCAGTAAACGAATATACTTTTTTCTCAGCAGCACATGGCTCCTCTCCAAAACAGACCATATATAATGTCACAAGGCAACTCTCATCAAATATAAAAAAAATAGAGATACTATCCTGCATTCTATCAGACCATAAAGGGATGGAATTGGAAATCAATGACAAAACAAGGAATAAGAAAAACTACTCCAACAACTGGAAGCTAAACAACATGCTACTGAATGAACAAGGGGTTGAAGAAGACATGAAGGAAGAGATTTAAAAATTCCTAGAGGTAAATGAGAACACAGATACATCGTATAGAAATCTCTGGGACACTATGAAGGCAGTAGTAAGAGGAAAATTCATTGCACTGAGTTCATTCCTTAAAAGAAGAAAAAAACAACAAATAAATGACTTAACATCACACCTCAAAGCAGTAGAAAAAGAAGAACAGATCAACACCAAAAGCAGTAGAACACAAGAAATAATTAAAATCAGAGCAGAAATTAATGAAATTGAGACTAAGGAAACAATTCAAAGAATTGACAAAACTAAAAGTTGGTTCTTTGAAAAAATAAACAAAATTGACAGACCCTTAGCGATGCTAATGAAAAGAAGAAGAGAAAAAACTCAAATTACTAACATTCATGATGAAAAAGGGAATATCACAACAAACACCTCAGACATACAGAAGATAATTAGAAATTACTTTGAAAACTTGTACTCTAATAAAATAGAAAATATTAAAAGCATTGACAGATTTCTAGAGTCGTATGATTTGCCTAAACTGGAACTGGAGGCTATACACAATTTAAACAGATTGATTACAAGCGAAGAAATAGAAGAGGTCATCAAAAAGCTACCAACAAGGAAAAGTCCAGGACCTGATGGGTTTACAGCTGAGTTCTACAAGACTTTCAAAGAAGAACTAATACCAATGCTCTTCAAACTATTTCAAGAAATAGAAAAAGAGGGAGCTCTTCCAGACTCTTTCTATGAGGCCAATATTATGTTAATTCCAAAGCCAGGCAAAGACACATCCAAAAAAGAAAACTTCAGGCCAATATCTTTTAATGAACATAGATGCAAAAATCCTCAACAAAATTCTGGCAAATCGTATACAAAAACATATCAAAAGATAGTGCACCACAATCAAGTGGGGTTTATTCCAGGGATGCAAGTCTGGTTCAACATTTGGAAATCAATAAACATAATACATCACATCAATAGACTCAAAGATAAAAATCATATGATCATCTCAATAGACGCAGAAAAAGCATTTGACAAAATACAACACCCCTTTATGTTCAAAACACTGGAAAAACTAGGAATATCAGGAACGTGTCTCAACATTATAAAAGCTATTTATGCAAGGCCCTGAGCTAACATTATCTTAAATGGAGAAAAATTGAAAGCATTCCCTCTAAAAACTGGAACAAGAAAGGGATGTGTAGGCTGCCTGTCATGGCCAGCCACGGCGCCACGGGAGAAAAACTCGGAGGCAGAGTAAAGCTATTACTACTTTTACTTCTACTTTCTTAGAGAGAGCTTAGAGAGGGAAAGAAAGATTTTTAGAGAGAAAGATTAGAGAGAGCTTTTCTTCTTGTAGAGAGAGCTTTTCTTCTTGTCTTCTTTAGCTTCTTTAGCTTAGAGAGAAAGAAAGATAGATAGAGCTTAGCTTAGAGAAAGATTATTTTTTAGAGCTTCTTTCTTCTTTCTTCTTTCTTCCTCGGGAGCCTTGGCCTAACTCTGACCAGCCCTCGGGAGCCTCGGCCTAACTCTGACCAGCCATTACTTCTTCTATCTGGTTTCTCTTCTGTAACCGCTCTGCCTACGTTCTGGCCACTCTGATTCTTTTCTCCGACCCGAACTCTTCTTCTGACCGACCGAGCGACTGCACGACTGACTGAATGAATTTCTCCGTTCTCCTAACTCGGACCGCTTTCACCGTTATATACCTTCAGCTTTTCGGGTGCCTACAGGTACGTCACATACATATCAGGTGGAACTTATGGCTTCCAGCTAGCTGCAACAGCCCTTCCTAATTAGGGCTCCTTCAGGGATGCCCCCTTTCACCACTGCTATTTAACATAGTAATGGAAACTCTGGCCAAAGCAATTAGACAGATGAAAGAAATTAAAGGGATCCAGATAGGAAAAGAAGAGCTCAAATTAGCACTATTTGCTGATGACATGATAATCTACCTAGAAGACCCAAAAAACTCTACCAGAAAACTTTTACAACTAGTAAATGAATTTGGCAAAGTTGAAGGATACAAAATCAATACCCATAAGTCAAAGGCATTTTTGTACGTCAGCGACAAAGCCTCTGAAAGGGAAATGATGAAAACTACCCCATTTACAATAGCATCAAAAAAAAAACAAAATACCTGGGAATCAACTTAACAAAAGAGGTGAAAGACCTCTATAACAAAAATCATAGAACACTAAAGAAAGAAATCATAGAAGAACTCAGAAGATGGAAAGACCTACCTTGCTCTTGGATAGGTAGAACTAATATTGTCAAAATGTCCATACTACAAAAGCATTATACAGATTTAATGCAATTCCAATTAAAATCCCAATGTCATTCTTCAAAGAAATAGAAAAGGCAGTCATGAAATTCATCTGGCAAGATAAGAGACCCAGAATAGCTAAAGCAATCCTGAGCAAGAAAAGTGAAGCAGGTGGCATCACCATACCAGACTTTAAATTATACTATAGAGCCATAGTAACAAAAACAGCATGGTATTGGCACCAAAACAGACTGGTGGACCAATAGTACAGAATTGAGGACACAGAGACTAATACATATAATTTCAGCTATCTTATATTAGACAAAGGCGCCAAAAATGTACAGTGGAGAAAGGATAGCCTCTTCAACAAATGGTGCTGGGAAAACTGGAAATCCATATGCAACAAAATGAAATTAAACCTTATCTCTCACCATGCACAAAACTCAATTCAAAGTGGATCAAGGACCTAGGAATTAGACCAGAGACAATACACCTAATAGAAGAAAAAGTAAGCTCCAATTTCCAACATGTCAGATTAGGCCCCAAGTTCCTTAATAAGAATCCTGTAGCGCAAGAATTCTTACCAAGAATTAATGAATGGGATAGATTTAAACTAAAAAGCTTCTTCTCAGCAAAAGAAACAATCAGTGAGGTGAACAGAGAGCCAACTAATTGGGAACAAATAGTTAATACGTGCACATCAGATAGAGCACTAATTTCTAGAATATATAAAGAACTCAAATACTTAACACCAAAAAAAAAAAAAAAAACCAAATAACCCAATCAATAAATGAGCTAAGGAATTGAAAAGACACTTATCAGAAGAAGATACACAATTAATCAACAAATACATGAAAAAATGCTCAAAATTGCTGGCAATTAGAGAAATGCAAATCAAAACTACTCTAAGATTTCATTTCACTCCAGTCAGAATGGCAGCTATCAAGAACACAAACAACAATAAATGTTGGAGAGGATGTGGGGAAAAAGACATACTCATACATTGCTGGTGGGACTACAAAATGGTACAACCATTATGGAAAGCAGTATGGAGATTTCTTAGGAAAATGGGAATGGAACCACCCTATGACCCAGCCATCCCACTCCTGGGTCTATTCCCAAAGGACTTAAAAACAGCATATTACAGTGACACAGCCACTTCAATGTTTATAGCAGCACAATTCACAATAGCTAGGTTGTGGAACCAACCTAGATGTCCCTCAGTAGATGAGTGGATAAAGAAAATGTGGTATATATACAAAATGGAATTTTACTCAGCAATAAAAGAGAACAAAATAATGGCATTTGCAGGTAAATGGATGAAGTTGGAGAATATAATGCTAAGTGAAATTAGTCAATCTCAAAAATCCAAATACCGAATGTTTTCTCTCATATAAGGAGGCTAGTTCACAGTATTGTTGGATGGGGGTACATAGGAGGATTAGAGGAACACTAGACTGGTCAAAGGGAAGGGAGGGGAAGGGAGGGAGCAACGGGGGAGGGAGGGGAGAAAAGAAAAAAAAAGAAAAAGAAAAGGTGGTTGAATGAGACGGATATCATTATCCTAAATGCATGATTGAAGACCTGAATGGTACTTATATACTTTGTATACAAACAGTTGTATGTAAAAAGATGCTATGTATGTGCACTATGAATTGTAATTATTATAAATAAAAAATAAATTTAAAAAATAAAATAAATAAATAAAAATTAAAAATAAATAAATAAAATAAAATTTATTTAATAAAGAGGAATGAATGGGTGGGTGAACTATCAAAGGGTCACATGTTGCTCCCAAGTAATAAAGAAAGAACTAAAGTGAAAAAAAAAAAAAAAAAAGAATTCAAGCAACAATAAGTGCTGGCGAGGATGTGGGGGAAAATGCACACCGATTCATTGCTGGTGGGATTGCAAAATGGTGCAGCCGCCTTGGAAAGCACAACTTCTCTTGTACTGGTGTGATTGCATGAATGGTGTGACTCTGCATTATGTTCAACCAGAGAAATGGAAAGGTGTGCTGTATAAGGTGGTTTTATTCCAAGTTTTCTGAGGAATCTTCATACTGCTTTCCACAGTGGTTGTACCAATTTGCAGTCCTACTAGCAATGTATATCTTTCTTTCCCACATCCTCACCAACATTTATTATTGCTTGTATTCTTTTATTTTGTTTATTTTATTTTTTGCACAAATGGAACACAACTTTTCATTTCTGTGTTTGAGTATGATGTGGAGTCATACCATTCGTGCAATCATGCCCATACATAGGGTAATGGTGTCTGTCTCATTCAACCATCTCCCCACCACACACCCTTCCCTCCCCTCCCTCTCCTGTGATCATCCAGAGTTCCTGCATTCTTCCCTTGCACACACACACACACACACTCCATACACACATTATTGAACAGCATCCACTATCAGGAGACATTTGGCCTTTGGGTTTTTGGATTGGCTCACTTCGCTTGTTATGGTGTTCTCCAACTCCATCCATTTGCATGTAAGTGCCATGATTTCATTCTTCTTTGAGGCTAGGTAGTGTTCCATTGTGTGTATATACCGCATTTTCTTCATCCATTCATCTATTGAGGAGCATCTGGGTTGGTTCCACTGTTTAGCTATTGTGAATTGAACTGCTATGGCATTGAAGTGGCTGTGTCACTGTAGTATGCTAATTTTGGGTCCTTTGGGTATAGATGCAGGAGTGGCATGGCTGGGCTGGATGGTGGTTCCATTAAAAGTGTATGCATTTTTAAGCAACAAAGATACAGGAAGGAACCTTCCATACTTATAATTGCTAAGTGAAAAAAGCTAATCTGAAAAGGTAATATACTATATGATTCCAACCACATGATGTTTGGAAAAGAAAAAACTTTAGAGACATTAGAAAGATCAAGAGTTGAGGAAAAGAGGGAAAGGATGGAGCATGGGGGTTTTAAAGTAGAGAAACTGTTCTGCATGATATTCTAAGGATGGTAATATGAAGTTACACATTTGTTAAAACTCAAAAGCTATACAATACAAGGGTAAACTCCAATGTAAACTATAGCTTTAGTTAATCATAATTGCAAGGGAGGGAAATATGGGAACTCTATATTTTCTACTAATTAAAAAGAAAGACTTAGCAACATATCAAACATTTTTAATTGAGCGTATTTTGGATCCTGATTCTAACCAAGTAACTCTAAGAAGAAATCTTTAAGATAATTGGGGAACTTTGACTATGGATGGTGATAGATACTAGGGAACTATTGTGCAATTTGTTTGATATAATATTGGCATCATTAAGTTTTAAGCCCTTACCTGAAATAATGAAATGATGCCTGGAAATCACTTTACATAGTCCAGTGGTTGTGGGGAAAAAGGGAAGCAGGGAGCTATATGGTAGAATAGGAGATAGCTGAAACAAATTTGGCAAAATATTAGTGATCATTGATGTTGGGTAGTCAATAGCGGTTTATTATTCAGTACTCTCTACTTTTGTGTACATTTGAAATCTTTCATAATAAAAAAAGATTTTTAAGGCATGCACTCTGAAATGTTTTTAAAGGATTATTCTGATCTGATTCCCTCATGACTACAGGACATAAAAAATTGAAACAGAGGTGCTGGGATGTGCCTCAGTGGTAGGGCACTTGCCTAGCACTTGTGCGGCCCAGGTTCGATCCTCAGCATCATGTAAAAATAAATCATTGTGTACAACTAAAGCAAATAAATAAATATTTTTTAAAAACTGAAATAGAATGTATTCTAGATTTTCAAATCAGACCCCTGTTGCACAGTGATGAGGGGAAAAGGTAGGGATGATTAGGCTTTAACTAAGTAAAATTGAAATTCTTTTTCAAGTTTTATGTTGTTTAGGTAATTCAATCCAAAGGTAGGGGAATTTCCTTAAACCCACATCATAGTATTCCATTTATACATTCTCATGCCTAAGGATCAGGTGTTGGGAATGTCAGTCCTTACTTTCTTCAGTTTGTTTTCTGTGGGAGAAAGGTGGTACATGGAACAGAGGAAGAGTTGAGACAACTGAAGGCAGCTATTTGGGGCCACTCCCAGGTGCTGCATGAAGGTCTCATGTCTCAAGTCTGACCCCGATAGCCCTCAGAGGTACCAAGTATTGACCACTATCTTCCTCTCTGTTTCGGATTGACTTGGCCTGATGGTGGAGGGCACCCTCACCCAATGAATCTTGGATCCTGAGATGAAGTCGTAATCTGATCTGAGGTCTTTTGAAAAAGAGGTGTGAGCCAAGTAGTCTTTCCCTCTTCATACATGCTTCTACCCCAAGTCTGTCCCTGATATCCACCTCTTAAACAGGAACCCAAGCTAGGCGCACTGGGGCATTCCTGTAATCCCAGTGGCACAGGAAGCTGAGACAGGAGGATCGAGAGTTCAAAGCCAGCCTCAGCAAAAACAAGGCACTAAGCAACTCAATGAGGCCTTGTCTCTAAATAAAATACAAAATAGGGCTGGGGATGTGGCTCACTGGTTGAGTGCCCCTGAGTTCAATCCCAGGTACCCTGCCCCCCCCCAAAAAAAAAAAAAAAAAAAAAAAAAAAACAGGGACCCATTAGGAGAGATTCTCAAGATAGAGCTCACCTAGCTTTAAAATTAGACCCAGAATAGCCAAGCCAATGCTCAACAATAAGAGCAGTGGAATTAGTTTGTTTCTGCTTTTGCAGGGTCTTGAGCTAAAATTTTGTAGTCTTTCTCTTGAGTTTTATTCCCTTCAATATCTGTGTGATCCTTTGTTGGGGGAGTGCAAGGGGGGGCTGCTTTGCTTGTTTACCCATGTGTTCAGAGGTCTTATGCTTGTATATTTGCTGAGATGGACTTCTCCTCCTCCTTTATAAGGGGGTCTTTTGATGGGTAGTTATATTTTTTGTAGTAAGTGTTGTGCTGTGGTATATCCTAGCATTAACACATAGGCTCAGTGTAATCACCCCCAAAGCCTCTCAGTATGCCACTACAGAACTACTGATGTAAGTCACCACTGCAACACTATAGATTCCTTTGAGCTACCAGATTGGAACTTCACTCTTTTTGCTGTAGGAGAAGGTATCCATGAGTGGGGCCTTAAGTCTCTCCTACCTATTTCTACCTGGGGCTTTGTCATCAGTTTGGGGTTTCGTGCTATCTCTTGGCTGGGTTGTGGGTGTTAACTCAGCAGCACAGTCTCTACCCTGTGAACTCGTAATTTTCCAGTAGATTCCCAGCACCTCTCAGAAAAGGGGGAAACAAACAATATACAGCATAAAATAAATCAAATACTCATACCTACTATGACATTTAAAATGCTAATTACCACAAAAAGAGATATTGAGAGAGTCAGCAATTAACAACAATAAGTAGCCATTAACTAGATCTAGCATTAAAGTAAATGGCAGGAGTCAACTACATTATCCACAGTACTAATAACTATGACAACATGAATGGTGGGGGCAGGAATTATATAAACTTGTTCTAAAAGATGATAAAATTATAGTTCAGGAATTATATAATGTGAATAGAGAAAAAGCTTGTTCTAAAAGATGATAAAATAAGTTCCACCTGATATGTTGTAGGCATTAAGAGAAAAGCTGTCCGAAAAACGGGGGTAGAGTCAAATCCAGAGAAAGTTAATGTGAATCTATCTTTCTTTCACTCTAAGAGAAAAAAAATCAGAAGAGAAAAGTAGTAAAAGTGATGGCCATAAAGAAAAAGAAAGAAGGGGGAGCTGTACGAGGTGGTGCATACCTGTAATCCCAGAGGCTTGGGAGGCTGAGGCAGGAAGATGGCAAGTTCAAAGCAAGCCTCAGCAAAATTGAGGTGTTAAGCAACTCCGTAAGACCCTGTCTCTAAACAAAATACAAAATAGGGCTGAGGATATGACTCAGTGGTCAAGTGCCCCTGAGTTCTATCCCCTGTACCAAGAGAGAGAGGAGAGAGGAAAGAGATGGAGGGTGGGGAGAGAGGGAGAGAGAGAGAGGAAGAAAGGAAGAAAGAAAGAAAAGGGAGGGGGGAAAGGAAACAAAATAAACAAAGAGAGAGATAGCCTGGGTATTAGAGGTAGAAGGAAGGAGGAAAAGACAAACAAGAGCCAGGCACAGTGGCACACAACAGTAATCTCAGCAACTCAGGAGTCTGAGACAGCAGGATTGCAAGTTCATAGGCCAACCTCAGCAACTCAGCAAGACCCTATATCAAAATAAAAATTTTAAAGGGTCAGGAATGTAAATCAGTGGAAGATCACCACAGGGTCTGTCCTGAGTACCAAACAAATGAAAAAGAGTAAGAAGAGAGGTCTGGGGCGTCTTGGTCGCAGACTTGCCATGGCACGGCAGCTGTCCCAGGAGCCTGGCATCACCCTGTGCAGGAGCACAGTGATCGTGGCCAAGTTCTTCTCCTTCGGGATCAACAGGATTCTGTATCAACAGTACTCTGTATCACTGCATATATCCTTTGGAAACCTTCACTTGAGTGCAGAAGTATGGACTCACCTGCTGGTAACCAGGGACCCTGAGCTCATAAAGTACCTCAACAGCGTGGTGGAACAGCCGAAAGACTGGCTGTACACGTGCTCAGTTCAGAAGCTGGTGGTGGTCATCTCGAACATGGAAAGTGAGGAAGTCCTTGAAAGGTAGCAATTTGATATTGAGTGAGACAAGACTGCAAAAGACGACAGTGCTCCCAGAGAGAAGTCTCAGAAAGCCATCCAGGATGAGATCGTCTCAGCAATCAGACAGATCACTGCGACAGTGACGTTTCTGCCTTCTGGTGGAAGTTTCTTGTTCATTTGATCTACTGATTTATACAGACAAATATTTGGTAGTACCTGAAAAATGGGAAGAGTCAGGACCATAGATCATTACCAATTCTGAGGAAGTCAATCTTCGTTCATTTGCTACCATGAACCACAAAGTAAACAGCATGGTGGCCTACAAAATTCCTGTCAATGACTGAGGGTGGAATGAGAAGATGCTGAATTGTAATTCTCAGTGTGGTTTTCCTGAAACCAAGTCAGCTGCAGTTGGTGTGCTGTATTTCATGGGTTAATTTGGCTGGTGAGCCAGCACTGTCCTGGATGAACTGGGCGTACCTATTCCATGTTTGCACCTGAGTGACCTGCCACGGGGTTGATGTGGAGAGTACACTGCACATTGTTCCAGAGCAGCCAGCAGATTCTGTCAGCATTGCAACATGAATTCTTATAGATAGAAAGTGTTTTACTACAAAAATAATTACTTTTCTCAATTGTTTTGGTCAAGTAATTGACTCAGAATGTAGATAGATATTAGAATATAAAATAATATAGCAAAAGAGCTCTGAACATTCAGAATCTTTGTTTAGATGCTGAAAGTAATGAAAAACTACTTTATTGGGGCCTTTGTCATTTATTATATTGCATAGTTACCACATGGAAAAAATACTATTTGGTTTTAATATATATAACTTGAACCCATGAAGCAATGGATAATATTGTTGGTTAATTCTTGTAATACAGAACTCTGAAACACTTTAAATGGTTTTAAAATCAAGCTTCAAATGATAATGGTGAATAAAGTTCAATCTGTATGTTTTGAGAAAAAAAGAGAGGGGGCTGGGGCTGTAACTTAGTGGCAGATTTCTTGCTTAGCATGTGTGAGGCACTGGGTTCGATTCTCAGCACCACATAAAAATAAACAAGTAAAATAAAGGCATTCTGGGCTAGGGTTGTGGCTTGGTGGTAGAGCACTTACCTAGAATGTGTGAGGCCCTGGGTTCAATTCTTACACCACATAAATAAATAAATAAATAAATAAATAAATAAATGTATTATGTCCATTTATAACTAAAAATATTTTTTAAAGGCTTTCTGGGGCTGGGGTTGTGGCTCAGCGGTAGAGTGCTCGCCTAGCATGTGTGCAGCCCGGGTTCGATCCTCAGCACCACATAAAAATAAAAGTCATTGTGTACAACTAAAACAAATAAATAAATATTTTTAAAAAGGCATTCTGTCCATCTATAACTACAAAACAAATTTTTCTTAAAAATAAAAAAATATTTTTTTTAAAAGAGTAACAAGAGAAACAAAAACAAAGAAAGAAACAAAACCCCTAATGATCAAAACAGTGAAATAACAAACACATGGAAAAATTATATAAATGAAAGGAAAAAGTAACAAATATGCACATGTTTGTGTTTGTTTCCATGATCCAATCACCACAGCAAGAGCACACACACAAAAAAAGAAAAAGAAAAAAAAAGAAAATGAAAAAAGGAAGAAAAAAAAATCCTTGATGAAAAATGAAAGGATCGTCTCTACCAAGGTGATCAAAACTGTGGACAAGGATGGGTGTTCACTGCCTATGTCAGATTGGCCTTCTTTCCATTTTCTTGGGCTATGTACTCTCTTCGAAAGAGAGAGCAAAGGTTGGGGGTTGTTAAATCCTTCCTCTTTTTGTGTTGCTCACCAAGCTGCCAGCTGGAGTGGCCTGGAACAAAAGCTGGTTGAAATAGCTCTCAGCTTCTGGTCTTACCAGTATAAAGTAGGATAGAATGAAAAGCACTGTCAACTGAAGTTTTGTCCAGACAGACTAAATCAATGCACTCCTTGAGTGGGGCTGATACAGAGTTCTAAATGAGAAGTTCCAGCAAATAGGGTTTAGCTCTCTGTAATACTCCTAGGGCTATGCAAATACTGGTTTCTGCTAAGCATGTGGATCTGGGCACCTCACAAGAACTCCATTTGGTCTACAAGTTAACCAACCCTCCATAGGTTTCATACACTTACAAATGCGCCCTTCCCAGACTTGGTCCCCTAGTACAATTGCAACCCACCTGTCTGATTCCTCAACCCTCTTTGGTGGTCATGTGAGCCATCGGACTCAAAAGGAAAACAAGTTGCATTCCCTTCCATATGCTGCATCTGAATCACCCTAAGCACAATCCTTTCTGTGCCCATTTCATTTGCATTCTGCTAGGCCCACACTAGGCTACACGGTAGACACTTGCAAGGACAGTATGGCAAAATCGCTATGATCTCCTAAGTTCCCACAGCAGCAAGCTGCAGCATGGCCTCCTCAAGATGGCTCCAGCCCCAACTCTACACATGCCAGTCAGGAAACTTGGAGCACCTTTCAAACACCAGCTCACTGTGCAGCTTCTGATTTAGCTAAGACTACTTTTCTGTTCTACAAGTTTTCCTGTGCCAAATCTATTCAACATGTTTCTCTCTCTTTGTGTTACCCCTCCCCTCTGCAGTGAACTAGCATGGCGGCCCCACCGGTTTGGCTCCAATGTGTTTTTTCTTGTTCAAAGCACCTGAATTTCTGGGTCTCTATGATTCTCTCACTCTCCAGTATTGAATATCAATGAGTTCCCTCTGTCACCCTCCTTGCTGACGAGCAGTATTGTATTGTATTGCTGAGATACATTTTTTCCTTATCTCCCTGATGCTCTTCTCCTTGAAAAGTATTGTATAGGGTCTGCCTCTGTTGACATCACTATAATGAAGCTGGCAGTTTAGTTACATGAGAAAAAATAGTGCAAAAATAAAGCAATAGAACTGTTGGGATTTTTTTTCCCCAGTAAACACAAATCAAGGTCAAAGAGAATACAAATTTTAAAATATTTCTTTAGTTGTAGGTGGACACAATACTTTTATTTTATTTATGTGGTGCTGAGGATCAAACCCAGAGCCTCACACATGCAAGACGAGTACTCTACCATTGAGCCATAGCCCCAGCCCCAAGAATACAAATTTTAACAGATTAAATACCTTTTCTCTGATTGCTGTATCCTTCAAAATACTTTTGGAACTTTCTTTCCTCCTAGAACTGTTTTAAGAGCTAGTACCTGAATCTCTCTCCCTCACACACCTGTTTTATACCCACTTTTTTTTTTTTTTTTTTTTTTTGTGTGTGTGTGTGGGTACTGGGGATTGAACTCAGGGGCACTCGACCACTGGGCCACATCCCCAGCCCTTTTTTGTATTTTATTTAGAGACAGGGTCTCACTGAGTTGCTAAGTGCCTCGCCATTGCTGAGGCTGGCTTTGAACTCGTGATCCTCCTGCCTCAGCCTCCCAAAGTGCTGGGATTACAGGCGCGTGCCACCGCGCCCGGCTTCTTATACCCACTTTTTATAGGTTAAAACTGAAACTACCTGAAGTGCTTTCCTTTATTTGAAAGAATGTTAGTATATGCATCATTAATTATGTGCCTTACTGTTGTTAGTTTTTATTTGGGGTTGGAAAAGAAGGTCAGTTAACCACATTCTATGAATAAGTTTTGGTTTCACTGTTGTCACATTTTTGTTCAGTGGTTTTGTTTGTTCCCACAAAACGGGGACTATTGATAGGGATTGGAGTCATTTCACAATTGATATAACCACTTAACCATTTCTAGCAGATTTTTTAAAAATAGAAATAATGAAAGCTTAATATTCTGATTCATTAGCATTATAAAATTATTTATTAGATTTATAAGATTGTAATTTTTTATTCCTGAAAATTTCAATTAAAAAAATAACCCAGGGCTGGGGTTGTGGCTCAGCGGCAGAGCGCTCGCCTTGCACGTGTGCGGCCCGGGTTCGATCCTCAGCACCACGTAAACATAAATACATTGCATTGTGTACAACTAAAGCAAATAAATAAATATTTAAAAAAAAAAAAAAAAAAAATAACCCAGACATAACCTGTATTTCTCTTTTTACTTGAATTGCTAGAAGGGAAAATCCAGTATAAATGTGTCCTACTAAAAGAACACAAAAAAGGGGGGGCTGGGGTTGTGGCTCAGTGGTAGAGTGCTTGCCAAGCATGTGTGAGGCACTGGGTTCAATTTTCAGCACCACATAAAAATAAATAAGTAAAATAAAGATATTATATTCAGCTACAGCTAAAATTTTTTTAAAAACACAAAAAAAATGAAAATTCAGTCAAACTTTTTCAAAATGATTAATCATAGCTTCTCTATAGATAGAAAACTCTCATGTGTTATCTTTAAATTGAATTTATGTAAAACATTTAAGAATACATCATCAGAGCTGAGTGTGGTGCCACACACCCCTATTCCCAGTGACTAGGGAGGCTGAGGCAAGAGGATCACAAGTTCAAGGACAGACTCAGCAACTTAGCAAGACCTGTCTCAAAATAAAAAAGTAAACAGGGCTGTGGTAGGCAGTAGCTCAGTGGCAGAGCAATTGCCTAGCACATGTGAGACCCTGAGTTCAGTTCCTCAATATCAAAATTCCCTTGATTTGGGGCTAGGGTTGTGGCTCAGTGGTAGAGCGCTCGCCTACCACGTACATCGCCCAGGTTCGATCCCCAGCACCACGTAGAAATGAAGGCATTTGTGTACAACTAAAAAGCAAATAAATAAATATTGTTTTAAAATAATTCCCTTGATTTGAGGACTGACTTCAGTAGAGAAAGACTTTTACCAGTTGGCCTCAGTAGAAATTCTAGGAGACTTTCAAATCTTTATTATGAATATGCATATTCATTCCTTCTCCTGGGGCAGAAGTTTCAGGATATCTTCTTCCATCTCACAGTCATGAGTCATAGACCATCTAGCTCTCTTTCCTAGGACAGTACCCTAAAAGTCCAGGACACTGGTTCTGTAAAACTGCTAGAAGAAAATGTAAAGAAAAAGCTTCTTGACAGTGACCTTAGCAGTGATTTCTTTGTGCATAAGACCAAAAGCACACATAATAAAAGCAAAAATAAATACTTCAAACTAAAAAGTTTTGCACAGCAAATAGTATGAATCTGGAGAAAATGTTTGTAAACTATATATATGATAAGAGGTTAAAATTCAAAATACAAGAAACTCAAACAACTCAACAGCAAGAAAACAAATAGCCTAATTAAAAACTGGACAAAGGACCTGAGCAGACATTTCTCAAAGGAAGACATACGAATGAATGTATGAAGGGCCAAGAAGTATATGAATAGGTGTTTAATATCAATCATTAGAGAAATGCAAATTTAAACTACAAGGAGATATCATGTCACACTTGTTAAAATGGCTATAATCAAAAGACAAAAGTTAAAAAGTATTGGTAAGGATGTGGAGAAAAGGACCTTATACACTGTTGGTGAGAAAGTAAAGTGATACAGTCACAATGGAAGACAGTCTGGCACTTCCTCAATTAAAAATAGAACTAGCATATGATCCAGCAATTTCACTTCTAGAAGCACATATCCAAAATAATTGAAATTAGGATCTTGATAATATATCTGTACTCCCATGTTCGTTGTGGCATTATTTATAGTAGCCAAGATATTGAAAGATGAATGAGTAAAGAAAACATGGCATATTCATACTATGAAATATTATTTGGTCTCAAAAAAGAAGGAAATCTTATCATTTATGACAACATAGATGAACCTACAGGAAATTGTTCACTGAGATAAGTCAGGCACAGAAGAACAAATGCTGTAAAATTCTGCTTATATGAGGTATGTTAGACAGTTTTCTGTCACTGTGCCAAAATACCTGAGATAATAAACTTTCTTTATATTTATTTATATGTTTTAGTTGTACATAATGCGCTTATTTTTACATGGTGCTAAGGATCGAACCCCGGGCCGCACACGTACTAGGCAAGCACTCTCCCACTGAGCCACAACCCCAGCCCCTGAGATATTAAACTTTTAAGGAGAAAATATTTTGGCTCATGGTTTCAGAGATGCCTGCCATGGTCAGTTGGCCCTGCTGCTTTGGGCCTATGGCAGCACGGTGCATCATGGAAGGAGTACATGGCAGAGATGCCTGTCTACCTCATGCTGGCTGGGAAGAAGAGAGAGAAGAGAACTCTGGTTCTTCATATCTCCACCAAGGGCATATTCCTTCTACTATATCTCACCTCCAAAATGTTCCACAACCTCCCAATAGAGTTATGGGTTAGGTACCAAGTCTTCAAATCATGCATCTTTGGGGGAGAG
The DNA here is from genome assembly GCA_025594165.1 of Tamias sibiricus. Taxonomy (NCBI): domain Eukaryota; kingdom Metazoa; phylum Chordata; class Mammalia; order Rodentia; family Sciuridae; genus Tamias; species Tamias sibiricus. The sequence goes on along the minus strand of CM046666.1, from coordinate 66,887,777 downwards.
TTATTAGGCCCCAAACTATAACATGAGATATGTAAAAAAAAAAAAAGTCAAATTTATAGAAGCAGAGAATAGAAGTCTCCAGGAATTGGGGGAAGGGTTAAAGGGAGAGTTGTTATGCAAGAGGTATAAAATTTTGGTCAGCCAGTGGGGTGGCTGGCGCATGTCTGTAATCCCAGCAACTTGGGAGACTGAGGCAGGAGGATCGCACATTCAAAATTAGCCTCAGAGCCGGGCGCGGTGGCTCACGCCTGTAATCCCAGCACTTTGGGAGGCTGAGGCAGGAGGATCGCGAGTTCAAAGCCAGCCTCAGCAGTGGCGAGGCACTTAGCAACTCAGTGAGACCCTGTCTCTAAATAAAAATACAAAAAAGGGCTGGGGATGTGACCCAGTGGTCGAGTGCCCCTGAGTTCAATCCCTGGTACCACAAAAAAAAAAAAAAAATTAGCCTCAGAAAAAATCGAGGCACTAAGCAACTCAGTGAGACCCTGTCTCTAAATAAAATACAAAATAGGGCTGGGGACGTGGCTCAGTGGTTCAGTGCCCCCGAGTTTTATTTCCAGTACAAAAAAAAAAAAAAAATTTTTTTTGGTCATGCAAGATGCATAAATTGTAGAGATATGCTATATAACATAGTGTCTCTAGTCAAAAATATTATACTATACACTTAAAAAGAAAGTAAACCTCAAGTTAAATGTTTTCTCAAAACAAAAAGAGGCACAAGGAAACTTTTGGAGGTGGTAGACTGAGTCTAACACCTCAACTGTGGTGATGGTTTCATGAGTGCAAGCTTCTGTCCAACCTCATCAAATTGTATACATTAAATATGTGCAGATGTTGTATAACAATTGTGCCTAAACAGTTTTTTTTAATTACATTGATTTCAGGTTTTCTTTTGTTCTAAAATGACAATTATTTTTTGAGCCACTATACTTTTCATTAGTCAGAAAATATGAATATATATGTAGAAAGAATTCTGACCAAAAGGGATTGTCAGGAAGGGCTGACTCAACAGCACTATGACTTCACATACTACTTACCAGAATAGATTTGAACCTTAATCTTCTAATCTACCTGAGTCATTCAATTTTGAGTTGCTTTGCATGCAATTATAGTTCATTTCTGAAGGTCACTGTTTCTCGTGCTTCTTGTGTGATTCTCCCAGCTGATTTACTATCTGTTCCACTGATATTTTACAACATTTGCAAATTTTTATTTAAACTCCCTCAAGTTGAAGAGATAAAGCTATGGTATGTCTTCTTAAATGTTTCAGTATGTTTAAGTTTCAGATATCAGCCTCTATCAAGCTTTTCACAGAGACAGAGTTATGTCTTTTTTCATTTTTGTGGCCACTTTTATAGCTCCCCTATATCAAGTAAATGAAAGGAAATTGACGAAGAAAATTCCATATAATTCATAAGCAAAAACTGACAACCTCACTTATTATATACTTACCATTAAGATGACTTAGTGAAATTTCACTAAGTCTAAGTGAAATTTTGCTCAAAAGTTTTAATATGCAGAGCTGAGGTTGTACCTCAGTGGCAGAGCATTTGCCTTGCATGCACAAGGCCCTGCATTAGATCCCCAGCACCACAACAAAAGAAAAGTTTTAAGATTCAAAGGTAACATACAGAGAATAGAAAATTAAGGGAATTATGAAGAAGCACCATCCTATGATTTAATATAAGAGGCAATAAATCTTAATTGTAATAGTGGCTCCCACTGATCTTGGACAAATCACTTAATGATTTGCCATCTATTAGGTCTCCTCTTTAAAAGAGTTATAATACTCACATGTTTGTATGTTGGAATAATTACCCAATTTTGAAGTTGTAAAGCACTGAGGAAATTCAAACTCTGCTGTGGAAATGATGAACATGTGATATCATATCAATGTGAAAGAAAACTGTTTACATTTTCCTGTCTTATTTGTTTTTATTTTGATCACTGTCTGAGAACACCTAACCATACAGCTGCCTAAAGAAAACAGGATATGGGAAAGCACATCCAAACTATTCATTTTTGAGACTCCTTCCTAAAAATATGTGGTCTCTTCCTCTGGAATACATTAATCACACAATACCTGCTCTCTAGAAAATGGAAGTTAAAATATGCCTTCTACCTTTCATAACTGTTAGGAAAATATATTTCCCTTGGACAGTATTAAGAAATATTTCCTTCAAAGTACATTTCACTTTTAAGCTCCCTGAAGGCAGAAACTGTGTTTATATATCTTGGATGCCTCCATGGTAACCAGGACACTAACACAAAATATGGAGCTCCATAAATATTTGTTCTGTGCTTAGAGCTGGGAATGGAAGATAAATAAGTCAAGGTTCCTGCTCTCAAGAAATGACTCCTTATTAAACTGACTGTCTTAGATAACTGACACAATGTGCTACAATTAAGGTATTACAACATACACAAGAACAGAGTAAGAGAGAGATTATCAAGGAATCATTAAGTTGAAGGTAACATTAGACTCGAAAGACAAATTAGAATTCACCATACACCAAGGCTCCAAACAGGTGGAGGGAACAAGACAAGGAGAACATGATATGTATAAGGTTCAATGAGTAGAACAAAGTGTAAAGCACAGAGAAGGTGTTAGGAATGATGGAAGATGGGATTGAAAACATAAGTGGGGCCAGATGGTAAAGGCCTCATATTCTATACTAAAGAATTTGGATTTTATTCTTTAAAAAATGGGTCTCCAAGCCGGGCGCGGTGGCGCACGCCTGTAATCCCAGCACTTGGGAGGCTGAGGCAGGAGGATCACGAGTTCAAAACCAGCCTCAGCAATGGCGAGGCACTTAGCAACTCAGTGAGACCCTGTCTCTAATAAAATCCCAAAAAGGGCTGGGGATTGTTGCCGCCTGCAGCTATCGCCGCCTGCAGCAACCGCGGGAAAGAATTCGGAAGCAGACTGAAAAAAGAATAGGCTCTTTTTTTTTTTTTTTTTTTCTGTGGTACCGGGGATTGAACTCAGGGGCACTCGACCACTGGGTCACATCCCCAGACCTTTTTTGTATTTTGTTTAGAGACAGGGTCTCACTGAGTTGCTAAGTGCCTCCCCATTCCCCATTGCTGAGGCTGGCTTTGAACTCGCGATCCTCCTGCCTCAGCCTCCCAAAGTGCTGGGATTACAGGCTTGCGCCACCGCGCCCGGCAGAATAGGCTCTTTATTCTTGCTTCTTGTAACTTCTCTCTCCGGCTCCGACAACCTCTCCAACTCCAACCACCCCTCTAACCAACCTCACCCGGTTATATACTTTTTGCCTTAACAAGTATACACGTGTTAACAGCTCAAACTTACAGGTGCGTCACATAGTTTTCACAGGCATAGAAAGATTCTTAGATAAATGCATGAATATCAGGTGAAAATACTGAAACACCTCTTATGGCTCTTAGCTAGCTGCCATTTTAGCTATCTCCTTAATAGGGCTCTTACAGGGGATGTGGCCCAGTGGTCGAGTGCCCCTGAGTTTAATCCCCAGTACCAAAAAAGAAAAAAAAAAATGGGTCTCCAAAGTAGGGTGTCCTCATCCAAGAACATCTACAAAATGATCCCAGGAAAAATCAGAACTTATGTTTATCTTTATACTTTAATTCTGATAGTTTGGGGGGGGTGTATAATTTATAAAGAAATAAACACATGTTGGTTGCATCTTCAAAATTTTTATTGATGGAACTGAAATCAATTTCCACACATGTATGAGTTTGTTGGGATGAACCCAACCACTACATATAACCATTAAGCTCTAAAATAAAATAATGGGATACACAATCACAAAATATAAATACCTAAACAATAAGCTACTACATTAAAGAAATTTTAAAAAGAGATAATAGTACCTGACCCACATTACTAAGAGAACATTTTCACAGGAAAAATTATTGCAAAATGAATACACTAGAGCAGAGGAAAATCTTAGACTTACTTGAAAGTTCCTTACCAAGATATCTTTTAAAAGTATTTTTAACATTCCACCTTAAATATTACATTAGGCCATTGTTTTAGTTAAGCTGACTTGTGGTGCTTAAAGTTTTAGTATGTCTCTTTTGCATAAATCTATTTTCTGAGCAAATATTCTGAGGATTTTTTTCTTTTTTCTTTCTTTTTTTTTTTTTTTTTTTTTTTTTTTTGGTACTGGGGATTGAACTCAGGGGCACTTGACCACTGGGCTACATCCCCAGCCCTTTTTTGTATTTTATTAGAGACAGGGTGTCACTGAGTTGCTAAGTGCCTCGCCATTGCTGAGGCTGGCTTTGAACTCACCATCCTCCTGCCTTGGCCTCCCAAGTGCTGGGATTACAGGCGTGTGCCACCATGCCCAAAAGTATTTTGTTTTTTTATTAACACTTCTGCAATCCCAGAGATTAGGGAACCTAAGGCAGGAGGATTCCAAGTTTGAGGCTAGTCTCAGCAATTTAGTGAGGCTCTGTCTCAAAATTTAAAAGTAAAAAGGGATTAAAAAAAATGAAATTATGACATTTTCCAGTAAATGGATGGAATTGGCCAGGTGCGGTGGCGCACACTTGGGAGGCCGAGGCAGGAGGATCACAAGTTCAAAGCCAGCTTCACCAATGGTGAGGCACTCAGCAACTCAGTGAGACCCTGTCTCTAATAAAATACAAAAAAGGCTGGGGATGAGACCCAGTTGTCAAGTGCCCCTGAGTTCAATCCCCGGTACCAAAAAAGGATGGAACTGGATACTATCGTGCTAAGTGAAATAAGCCAACCCCAAAAAACCAAATATTCTCTCTGATATGTGGATGCTAACACACAATAAGGGGGGATAGGGAAAAATAGAAGTACTTTTGGATTAGACAAAGGGAATGAAGGGGGGATGAGAATAGGAAAGACGGTAGAATGAATCAGACAATACATAACCAGTGTAGCTCCACATTATGTACAACCACAAGAATGGGAAGTTGTATGCCATATGTGTAAATATGTCAAAATACATTTTACCATCATGTATAACTAAAAAGAACCAATAAAATTTCTTTTTCAAAAAAAGGGATGTAGCTCAGTGGTAGAGTACCCCTAAGCTCTATGGAGGAAAAAAAAAATATAACAATATTTTGAGAAAAACTGGACAGAGGAACTTAGAACTCTAAAAGGGAAGGGTCTGCAAAAGATGAAATATTTCTGCCTAAGGAAACAATTTGAAAAAAAAGAGGTTCTAAATCCCAGAAGTTCAAAACCATAAGATAATAAGGAATTTAAAAATTAACCTGAAAGAATCAACTCTCAAATGATTAGCTACAAAGTTTTTTTTAAATATTTTTTAGTTGTTGATGGACCTTTATTTTATTTATTTATATGTGGTGCTAAGAATTGAACCTAGTGCCTCTCACATGCTAGGCAAGCGCTCTACCACTGAGCCACCACCCCAGCCCTAAGCTGATTTTTTAAAGTAAATTTGGCCAAAACAAAATACTAATTGCTAACTTATTGAGACTTACTACCCACCAGGTACTGTAATTTACATGTACTATCTTATTTAATTATTTGATCCTTATAATAACCCCATGAGGTTGTTTATATTACATTATTTTAAAAAGGAAACTAAGGAAAGCAGTAGAGACTTTTGAATTAGGTACCCTGCCCAAAAGATGGTCCTTTCTTAATGAAGAACAGAATTTGGAGGGTGGAGAAGAGGTAGGGAGAATAAGCTCTCACACGGTCTCCTGTCTCCGTCAGTGTTGTCCACTATGGCAGCCTGAGCCACAGTGGGGCTACTGAGTACATGGAATGTGGCTAGTCCTAATGGAGATGTGCTATAAGTGTAAAACACACATGGGGTTTCAAAGACTTAGTACTAAAAAAAGAGCATATCTCAATAAGTTTATATTGGTTAGATGCTGAATTGATAATTATTGGATATAGTGAATTAAATAGTATATGTTATAAAATTAATTTCACTTTTTTGTTTTTATACTTTTTAATGTGGCTACTAGAAACTTTTAAATTACATATGTGGTTTGCATTATACTTCTACTGAATAGTGGTTGTCTAGAGTATTGGCAAAGGAAGGAATTACCAATCAAAAAATAAATAATATTAACATAACAACAATCTTCTGTGGTAATATGAAATTAGGAAGTAAATGCCAGATTTAAGGAAGAAAAAGATGTCATCTTATACTTTTTAAAAACCCCTCTTGGGATAATCATTTTTTAAAAAATACAATAATATAAGTACCTTCTCTGGGCCTAGACACCTCAGTAGAAAGAAGAAAACCCAGTTCCTAGATCTTGATTTCTAATATCATTCTCCTTGGAGAAATGGCAAGAACAAAGAACATACAAGTGAACCTGGAACATTTCATTGCACCAGAAAGTGAGCTATTGCTCAGAAAACATTACAAGGGAAGCATTTAAAAGAAACACTAAAAGAGAGGGGCCAATAGAAAGAACTCCCAGTTGCCAAAACTGAAACAAGTTGATTGACAAAATAAAAAGAACATAGTGGTGAATTATAATCCAAAGTACAAAATAATGAGAAGTCTATACTAATATAAATAAGTGACTGAATAAGTAAATAAATAGGGGAGAACAGCCAAATCTCACATACAAAATAATTTTGCCCCTGAAAGTGGTAGAGCGTAACTGCCCCCCCCCCGCCCCCACAACACACACACACTTTAAGTGTAGGCTGTATATACTGACTTCCTACCAAAGAGAAAAGTTATGCAAAGGGGGGTTAAAACAGTAATTTTGTGGTGGAAAAACCTAACAAACACTAAGCCAAGCATGTAATGAGGCTTAACATCGTCAGCGATAATTATCAGTGATAAACTGTGCTGCCAGCACATTCCCTTGAAATTATATGAGAATGGCACTTTGCCTCTCTGGTCTTTTTCTAAACAATCCCATATCCACAGTTTAATTATAAGAAACTAAAATTGAGAGACTTTCTATAAAGCTTACCAGTACTCTACATAACTGTCAAGGTCAGCAAAATAAGGAAAATCTGAGAAACTGTCACAGCTAAAAGGACTCTAAGGAGACAATATGATTATATGTAACAGCGTCCTATTTGGGATCCTGAGACAGGAGGAAAAAAAGAAAGAAAGAAAAGGTAAAATTTAAATAAATCTTTTTAAAATATGAACTTCAGTTAATTATACATATCAATATTGGTTCATTAGTTGTTATAAAATATATCATACTAACATACTAACCTTGACAACAGGTCAAATTAGGCATCTTTTGCCTACTTTCTCCATATCTTTCATGGAGAACTCACTGCTATCTTTGCAACTTTTTAGATAACCTAAATTTTTTAAAAATAAAAGGTGTATTTTTAAAAAAAAAAAGGAAGGAAAGAAATAAAGCAAGGACCTCCTCTAGTTTAAAACCTTTCAAAGGGCTGGGGTTTAGCTCAGTTGGTAGAGTGTTTGCCCTTGCATGCACAAGGCCCTGGGTTCAATCCCCAGCACTACAAAAAAAAAAAAAAAAAAAAAAAAAAAATCTTTCAAGACTATTAGAATCTATTCCCTGGCCCAAGATCTTTACAACCTTGTTAGCAATATGAAATGTCAGGCCCATCCCAGATACACTGGGGCTCTTAGGATCACCCCAGCATAGGCCTGAAGGATCCATACCCAAGACAGAAATGGTAGAAGCTTGAAGGCCCAAGGAGACTGATGGTGCAGATGAAATCTGAAGAGAGGGCCAAACCTTGTGGAGCAAGCCTGTAGCACCAGGTAGTCCAGAACTTGAGGCAGGAGGATCACATCTTGAAGGCCAAGCCTCAGCAACTTAGTGAGACCCTGACTCAAAATAAAAAAATAAGGACTGGGGATGTAGCTAGAGACCCCCTGGGTTCAATCCCCAATATAAGTAGTAATATTAGAGACCTGGGTTCAATCCCCAATACCATTAAAAAGAGAGAGAGAGAAAATACAAAGAAAGAAATATGAAATAGTCTTCTGGAGGATTCCCCTTTGCTTGGGGTAGGGGGAGGGAGTGCTCTGTTTGTCCTAGTTAGGCGTTCAGCTGACTGAATAAGCCCACCCACATTATGGAGGATAACCAGTTTCACCAATTTAAGTGTTAACTTCATCCAAAAACACCCCCCAATTTGACACACCAGACCTGCTGAATCTGAAGATGTTACAAGGATCCACCAAGTGATTATATGCACACTCAAATAAGAGTGGCATATCTCTACAACCCAGTTTGAAATCTACATGGTAATTTCAGTCACTCAGAAATAAGGTCAAATTTGTTATCCTAACTTGAAAACTGGTCTAGAATTTACTGATCCGGAAATTAGGGATGCCTTCAAAAATCCTCACCCTCTTCTCTGAACAAAGGAGCTCCACCTTTGTTCCCACATGGACCTCACCAAATCCTTTTACCTGGTTTACTGAATTATTTGTTTGTGAGTCTTCCGGACTTGCCCTGTACACTTCGAGGGCATCTACACATCTTATTTTTCCGTCTATCTTCACAAAGATAGCCTCTATTACCCATGAAATCTGAACTGAAGCCTATGGCTAGGACAGAGGCTCCAGGTCTATCCAGCCTAGGCAGGCATTTTCTTAGTTTCCTCTTTCTTAAGAGTTAGCAACTACAAGAATCTGTCTGAATTAAAGGTGCAGAGAAAACACAGAGAGATGCATCAGAGGAGTTGATAGGTTGAACCATATGAAACTGCTTATATTGGGTTATTTTTTCCTATAAAATCGGCAGTCTCTTGGCACACACCTGTAATCCCAGGCGGCTCAGGAGGCTGAAGCAGAAGGCTCACAAGTTCAAAGCCAGCCTCAGAGATTTAACGAGACCCTCTCTCAAAACAAAACATTTAAAAGGGGTTGGGGATGTGGCTCATTGGTTAAGAGCCCCTGGTTTCAACCCCTGGCACCTCTCCGCCCCTCCCAAAAAAACACTGGCAATCCTATTGAACTTAGTATATTTCCATTTGCAGTTCTGTCACCTCAAAAGCATTTAGAGACCGTATGCTGTCACGGGGTAGACAGTACAAAGGTTGCCAACCGTCATGGCAACTGTACACACCACCCACTTCTCTAGCTCGACTTAAGTCCTCCCCTTAATTAGGCTCGCTTAAAGTCCCCGCAGTGGACTCGTGGCTTCCACTTGTATTCGCTCAGAAGGGGCACGAGCGCTTTACAGAGGGTCGCCCGTAGGGACACGTTCCCTAGAGCACCGGCTATGTGGCACGCGCCAAGCCTTCGGGGCGGGGCATCTCTACACCGACCTCTCCCCGCCGGGCGGAAGTCCCGGGACTCAGCCTTCCCCGCCCAATCCACGCCAGAGTTGCCCGAATCTAAGATGGCGACAGGGAGGAACCGGCGCGGCCGCCTCTGGGCGGGTTAGCGGTGACACTACGTGGCCAAGGGGTGGTGCCAAGATGGGGGCGGTACCAGAGTCCTCGCCACCGCCCGGCCCCGCCCAGCCACCGCGGCTGGGGGCTTCGGCTGTCGGGCTGGAGAGCTCCTCTCCACAGAGCAGCCTGTTCCCTGTAGGCATCATGAGGTCCTCGGTTCGAGGTCCGGTGGTGAACGATGGCGAGGACAGCACCGACAGCACCCCGCTCCTTCAGGGCGCCCGGCAGGCCGAAGCCGGTGAGCAGCCGGGTCGTCTAGGGGCTCCAGGCCCGCAACACTCCCGGGGCGGGCGGTGGTACTGGGGCAGAAGTGGCCAAGGGTACTGGCACCCTCGCCGTCTGGTCCAGAGTGGTCAGGCGCGAGGGGACTTGAAGAGGGAAAGGCTATTCAGGCCCACTCAGCCCCGCCTGACCCGGTGCCCGGAAGCCCCTCAGACGCTCGAGGGTCTGGCGAACGGGGACGGCTATGCTGGGCTCGCGCTTGGCCTCGGCAGGTGCCTCCCAGCGGGGCGGGAACTGGGAGCTCTGTGCGGCAGGTGCTTGAGCTGCTGTTCTCAGTAGTGCTGAGCCGGGAACCCGGTGAAAAACCCAACTGGGAAGAGCCTTCAAATCAATGGGGACGGGCCAGGCAGAGGGCGAACTGAGGGCCCTGGGGTTTCATCCCCGGCACACACACAAAAAGAAAGAAAGAGCGAACTGGGGGAGAAACTTGCAAATAGGTGAGCAAATGGCCACATAGCCGACTCTGACTCTCCTGCCTTTTGACCTCCAGGTTTCCACAGCTGCGTATCAGCCTGCATGTGAACCGGTAGCTCCTCAGGCAGGGAGAGAGGAGACAAAAGGATAGGGGATATAATATTTCTGAGTATGCAGAGAGCAAGTGTTGCATAATCCAGCAAATATCCTGTGATTGTGCTGTAAGAGACTAAAAATATTGCAGACATTTCAATTTTTTCCCCTCTAGCAGCCTACAATTTAAGTTAGGAAACAGTTTGGTTGTCCTCAAGATAAGCTATCTACAGAGCTGTAAGATAATTTCCCAGAGATCTTGCAACAAATCAAAAAGGAGGGATTTCAAAAAGCATGGTCTCTGAAGTTAGGAAAATAACAATATTTTGCTGTTTGCCACTTTTATAATGTAGCTTCTTAAGTAATGAAAACTAAAAAACAAATCCGTTTGCGTGCATTCTGTAGTTTCAAAGATTCACAGTATTAGAGTAGAATTGGAGATTTGACTTTTGTTGACCAAGAAGAGTATAATCTTTTTATTTGTTTTTAACACCAGATGGTGGCAGTAGAGGTGGCAACATTGTAGCTCTGTCCTGCATCTTGGAGCTTATTTTAGTCAAAGCTAAGTATAAATAACTGTAGCAAAGTGGTATTTTATCTGAAAGTTGTACTTAATTCCATAAACTGATCTTTTCACGTGGCTTATAGCATTATAATTATATAATCTTCCTCTATAAAATAATCATAGAAATGCCGAAACAAATGAATATATAATACACTATTGTATTCTGTTGCAATTGGAATATGTATGTGTGTATATGTACATACACATATTCATATATCAAAATTTAGTTCAAATATCAACCATCTTTAATTTTCAGGAAAATGCAGATTCAAACCACAGTGCTCACTAAAATAGCTAAAATTTAAAGGCTGGGAGCCAAGCACAGTGATGCAAGCCTATAGACCCAGCAGTCAGGAGGCTAAGACAGGATGATTGAAGGTATGAGGCCAGCCTCCTTTTTGTAGTGAGAACCTGTTTCAAAAAATAAGCAGTACTAGCTGGGCACGGTGAGGCATGCCTGTAATCCAAGAAGCTTGGGAGGCTGAGACAGGAGGAATAGGAGTTCAAAGCCATCCTCAACAAAAGCAAGGCACTAAACAACTCAGTGAAACTCTGTCTCTAAATAAAATACAAAATAGGGCTGGGGATGTGACTCAGTGGTTGAGTGCCCCTGAGTTCAATCCCAGGTTACCCCACACACACAACAAAAAAGCAGTACTGGGAATGTAACTCAGTGGTAGAGCACACCTAAATTCAATCCCTAGATAGGTAAATAGATAAATAGGAATACCAAATGTTGGCAGAGATATGGAATAACTAGAACTCTTGCACATTCCTAGTAACTGTAAAATAGTACAACTACTTTGGAAATTTGTTGGGAAATCTTAAATTTATATATTACCACATGATCATGTAATGTATTCAGCTGTTTTATTCATAAAATAGTCAAAAACTGGAAATAGGGGCTGGGATTGTGGCTCAGCGGTAGAGCACTCGCCTAGCGCGTGGGCGACCCGGGTTCGATCCTCAGCACCACGTACAGATAAAATGCATTGAATAAAGCGCATTGTGTACAACTAAAGCAAATAAATAAAAATATTTTTAAAAATGGAAATAGATCAATTTAGTAGATGAATATACAAATTATGTGTGAAAAGGGACAAAAATACTGATGTACATAACACATGGGTAAATCTCAAAAACATGCTGAGCAAAATAAACCACCATATTAATGTATGATCCCATCAATATGAAGTTCTAGGACAAGCAAAGGTAATATGTAATAGAAAGCAGATCAGTGATTGGCTGGAGGCTCAGGCAGTAGAAAATTGACTTCAGAGAGGCGTTAAGGTATTTTTTGAGGTAATAGAAAGTTCTACATCTTGATCTTAATTGGGTTGGACAGATATATACATTTGTCACATAAATTAGACTTTGATAAAACTGATTGAAAAAAAGATTAGCTCATATTATATCACTTTTCAAAACATCCCCCACTTGACTCATGGGTTGAATCTTAAGGTATTAGCTCTGTTTTTCCTGACTTCAGGTGACTGCCTTCATTACATCATTTCCGTTCTTATTTCTACTCTTTAGGTACCCTCTGGAAAACAAGTGAAGTAGAAGTAGTAGCAACACACACGGAATATTACTTAGTCATAAAAAAGAATCATTTTATGACGTTTGCTGGCAAATGGATGGATCTGGAGACTATCATGCTAAGTGAAATAAGCCAATCCCCAAAATCTAAATGCCAAATATTCTGATATGCTGATGTTAACACACAAAAGGGGTGGAGACAGGGAAGAATAGAAATTTAGTGAATTAGGCAAAGAGGAAAAAAGGGATGGCAATAGGAAAGATGGAATGAATTAGATATAACTTTCTTATGTTCATATATGAATACACACCACCAGTGAAACTCCATGTCATGTATAATCACAAGAATGGGATCCTAATAAGTTATACTCCATGTATGTATAATATGTCAAAATACACTCTACTGTCACATATATCTAAAAAGAACAAGTAAAAAAAAAGTAGCAACACATTATTTTTTTAAATATTTATTTATTTACTTTAGTTGTACACAATGCAATGCATTTATATTGTACGTGGTGCTGAGGATCGAACCCGGGCCGCACACGTGCGAGGTGAGCGCTCTGCTGCTGAGCCACAACCCCAGCCCCCGCAACACATTATTTTTGCTATTTAAAATATGATAAAGGGCCAGGAGTGGTTGGGAATACCTGTAATCCCAACTACTTGGGAGGCTGAAGGAGGAGGAGTCCAAGTTTGAGGCCAGTCTTGTCAACTTAGTGAAACCCTATTTCAAAATAAAAATAAAAATGCTGGAGAGGTAGTTCAGGGTAAAGTGCCCCTAGGTTCAATTCCAAGTACTGGAAAAATATTTATATACACATATATATGTGATTTAAAATAATACATATGATAAAGATTTTATAGAAGTGTCCTATATAGTTAGGCCTAGGATGGTTGCATCTATACTGAACATGTACAGATTTTATTCGCTATGTAATACCATATAACAACTATTTGCATTTTGTGCAATCTAGAAATAATTTAAAATCTACAGGAGGACATGTGTACCTATCTCCAAGATCACCATCTTTTATAAGTGACTTGAGCATCTGCAGAGTTTGGTACCATTTGGGGTTCTGGAGTCAATCCCCTATGGATGCCAAAGGACCCTGCACTTTTTTGCTCCTGACACAGGCCCCCTACCCACCATGAAACCTTTCTATAAAGAATAAATACTAAGACATCCTTAAATTTTTTACCAGCCTCCCTTACCAATGGTACCTCCTTGCTCATCAGAACCCTGGCTTTAGCTAGTACATTGGCACACCCTTGTAGTCCCAGCTACTCTGGAGACTGAGAAAGGAGAATCACTTGGGACCCAGGAGTTCAAGATGAACCCAAGCAACATTGGGAATGAACCTGGCCCATCTTAGGGCCAGGCTGTGGCTCAGTGGTAGAGTGCTCACCTAACATGTGAGAGGCCCTGGGTTCAATCCCCAGAAAGGAAAAAAAAATCCTAGTGATAACCGCAATAAAAGAAGCAGCAGCAGCCTGGCTTTCTGGGGGATCTACCTTCTATTCTCCACTGATTTCTCAAGAGGTGATTTTTTTTTCACGTTCACGTTAATTGATAGAGTTGATGACTACTTGTTCCACAATGATGCTTCCAGACAGTTACCCCCTACCCCAATGCTTTGGAGCTAGACCACCTTTCCATTACATCGTTGCTATCATCTACCCTCCTGCCATTTTACTTCATTCACTACAGGCTTTGCCACCTGACTCACATCCATCCTCCTCACTCCAGTTCCTGCCATTATCCTTAGTGACTTCCTATCCAACACCATGTCCCTCAGTTCTTTGCACTCTTCCATGTCTAATGACTTTATCCCTCCTCTGGTCATCATTATACCATGTCATCTCCCATAAATGCTTTGACCACAGCTAGGCATCCTTCCTACTTGCCTGTGTAACCACCCTACTTTGACTACTATCTAATTTCATCTGGACCTTCTTTTTTTCTTTTTTCTTTTCTTTTTGAGACAGAGTCCCACTGAGTTACTAAGGCTAGCCTTGAAGTTGTGATCCTCCTGCTTCAGCCTCCCAAGTGACCTTCATTTTTTTTTATATTTATTTATTTGCTTTAGTTGTACACAATGTGTTTATCTGTACGTGGTGCTGAGATAGAACCCGGGCTGCGCATGTGCTAGGCGAGCGCTCTACCGCTGAGCCACAATCCCAGCCCACCTTCATTTTTTTTTAATGGAAAAGTTCACCTATATAGGGGCTGTTGTTGTAGCTGAGTGGTAGAGCACTTGCCTAGCATGTGTGAGACACTGAGTTCAATCCTCAGTATCATAAAATAAATAAATAAATAAGTAAAAGTATTGTGTCAGTCCATAACTAAAAAAATTTTTAAAGTTCATGCATATGCCCATATACAATAAGAGAAGTGTATAACGAACCCCCACATAACTTCATGGCCAGTCTTGTTTCACTTATTCTTAAGTTCATACATGATTTTTTTAAGCAAATCCCAGATAACATGTCATTTCAAGAATAAATATTTCCATATATATCTCTAAAAGATGATACTTTCTTTTTCTTTTTTTTTTTTTTTCTTTTTTTTTTTTTTTGGTACTGGGGATTGAACTCAGGGGCACTTGACCACTGGGTCACATCCCCAGACCTTTTTTGTATTTTATTTAGAGACAGGGTCTCACTGAGTTGCTAAGTGCCTTGCCATTGCTGATGGCTGGCTTTGAACTCTCGATCCTCCTGCCTCAGCCTCCCAAAGTGCTGGGATTACAGGCGTGCGCCACCACGCCCGGCTAGGATGATACTTTTTGAACATAATTTCAGTATCATTATCACAATAAATAAAAATAATTCCTACCCAGTGTTCCTATTTCCCCATGTTTGTCATAATTTTTGTAGTTTATTCAAATCAAGATCCCAATAATGTCCATCCCTTCCAAATGATTGAAATTTTTATATCTTTTTCATCCTTAGGTGTTCCACGCCCCATCTCTTTCTTTCTTGCAATTTATATCACTGTGTGATAATTTAACATATTCTTCTGCCCCTCCCCATGTTTACTATAAACTGGTAATTAGAGATTTGATCAGATTATGATTTCTGTCTGCCTCATCTACTGTCAAGAGATCTTCATAGGTAGGATTGTGTACTACTATCAGGATACACCACTCCACTTTCCAGCCACAAAAAAACATTTGTATGCCAGTTCTACCAGATGCTGGTCTAGGCACTGGAGATGAACAAAACAGAGCAAAAGTTCCTGCCCTCACAGAACTTTTATATTCCATTGTGTATTTTCCTAAACTATTAGCCCTCTCCATTTTACCTTCTTTTGGAGTTAGAATCATGGTCCAATACTTTATTTTCTTGCCAGTACTCTAAACTCTCTTGCCCTCTGCTTTGTCATCACGTCCATCTGAGTGCCAGCTATCTAGTCTCTCAGCACCTACTCCTGAGCACAGACATGCAATGCTTAAAGTTACATACTAGGGCAGATTGCTTCCACCAGTTCTGTATGAAAGTCCATCCACTGGGCAATCCTGCCTGTTTCACTGGGAACCTCATACCCCACAAATCCTAATTCCCCACAAATGATTCCTAACTATATGATATTATCAACAAGTCAGTTACCAGAGGGATACTACATACTAAGCAGTATCCTAAGTATTTTACACATACTAAATAACTCAGCCAATTATTATATTAACCCTAATATATACAAAACAGACTGGTACCAAGCACATAGTAAGTGCTCAATAAATATTAGTTATTATATTATTAAACTCAATACCTTCTATCATCCCCCTCAATAGTATTAGTGTTCTCTATCTATCTGTCTATCTTTAGTACTGAGAATTGAACCTAGGGTGCTTTACCATGAAGCTATATCCTCAGCCCTTTGGAGACAGGGTCTTACTAGCTTAGGGGCCTTGCTAAGTTGATGAGGCTAGCCTCAAAATTGCAATTCTGCCTCAGCCTCCCAATTTGCAGGAATTACAGAAATCACCATAACTAGCAATTGTGTTAGTTCTTAGAGTTGCTACAGTCCCTTGTCCAGCAGCCTCAGATCATTTAGAATTTCCTGTTCTCCCTGTGCTTGCCTTTCTCATTTCCATACTTCTGAAAATGGGTTGCTCTCTCTCCTCCCATTCATTAGGGAAGACTCAGTTAAATATTGTTTCTTTGACCAATCCCAACCCCAGGCAGACTGATGGGCCTCCTTTTCCCTTGTTACACATATTTACATAGCACTTTATCTTATTTGTATAACTTTCTCTGGAGCAAAAATGAAAGAACTTACTTTTACTGAGGATATACTATAATGTCCTCTGGTTTTTCGTATAATCCTCATGTACCCCAGCAAGCTGAATGTTGGTCTTTTCATTTTAAAGCTGAGAAACCTAAGAATTAAAACTATTAAGTAACTTCTACTAAAACACATGCAGCCAGTGAAAGTCAGAACTGAGATTCATTCCCAGGTCTGCTTCATTCTAAATTAGCCTATGTTCTTTTCCTTACACCCACTCTACGTTCCTGAGTTTAAAGCACATTTTAGAAGCTAATGTTTATTTTGATGGTTGCTTTGTTCGTTATGGAAGCATTATTTTGCTTTGAACTTGATTTCAGTGTGGTGGTTGCTCCATGGATGTCCTCTTTCATGCAGGCTTTCTTTTGTTGCATCAACTTCAGAGGTTATCTAAATTCATTGGCATGTTTTGCCCTACCACTATACTTTCTTTTTTTCTGACTGAATAGGTTTATAGTCACAACAATTTTTATAAAGCAACCATGTAGTTTTAATATTTCTAAAAACTTCATAGTTATATATTTTGTGGCATCTTTGTAGGCTCGCTCTTTTCTGACTACCCCCAAAATGTAAAGTTGCCTGACCCATAACTTTTAGATCAGATTTTGAGTCACTATTATGGTTTAGATATGAGGTGTCCCCTAAAAGCTCATTGGTGAGACAGTGCAAGAAGGTTCAGAGGTAAAATGATCAGATTATGAAAGATGTGATCTAATCATTGGGTTAACCCACTGATGTGGATTAACTGAGTAGTAATGGTAGACAGATAGGGTATAGCTGGAGGAAGTAGGTCACAGAAGGTATGCCTTTGGAATTTATATTTTATCCCTGGAGAACAGAGCTCAGTCTCTCTGCTTCATGGTTGCCATGTCAAGAGGTGCTTTTCCTTCACTCCCTTACACCATGATGTTCTGCCTTACTTCAGGCCTAGAGCTATGAGATCAGCCAGCTGTGGACTGAACCTCTGAAACTGTGAGCCAAAATAAACTTTTCCTCCTTTAAGTTATTCTTATCAGGTTTTGGTCACAGTGACCAAAGGCTAACTAAAACAGTAATGCCACTAGTCATTTGAAATCATTTTATTCTCCTTTCTTTCACTTCTCAAGCTTCTACCCCTATGACTTCCTCACATGATAAGGAATATCATAGTCCAAGTCAAACACCACTTAAGTAAAAACTAATGACAAACAGTAAAATAAGGTAACAGCAAATAAGGATAGGACAAAATAATGACATTACAAGCAAGAGTAGCATAAAATAAAGTTGTTTAGAATAAGGATTACTGATAACTTCATTCCTCCCTTTTACTTCATCCCACATCTAGCATTTTGGCCAGACATTATGCCTTTAACCACACCTCAGACCTGCGTATTTGTCTCCATTGCCTCAGCTTTAATCACAGGTTAAACCATCCTCATCTCAACCTGGAAAGCTGCAATAACAGTCCCTGAGTCTACATCCCCCACACCCATTCACACTTCTCCCCTTAGCAATCTTCACACAGCAGCCAGATAAGCTCTTAAACCAAAACTCACATCCTGTCATTCTGCTGATATAGATAATGAACTTTTTAAACAGAGACCATGGCGAAACAGACAACAAAGCACAGGAATCCAGATTCTTCTTGCTCAAAATTATTTAAAGTGATGTGTTTTAATTGCTTTAATTGTTTTAATGTGTTTTAATGTGTTTAATGTGTTTAGTGTTTTAATGTGTTTAATGGGAGATCATAATTCTCCCATTCCATGTAATATTGCCCGACAAAGTGGTGATAAAGTATTCTGTTATAGAACATAGCTGACAGCATCCAAACTGTCCTTAACTGGACAGGTGCCATTTGATTGAAGCAGAGATCAAATTTGTATAAATTCAAGTAACAGTGACAGCATAAATTGAGCCTTAGAAACGCAGTTCTCAGCCGGGTGCAGTGGCGCACGCCTGTAATCTCAGCACTTGGGAGGCTGAGGCAGGAAGATCGCGAGTTCAAAGCCAGCCTCAGCAATGGTGAGGCACTTAGCAACTCAGTGAGACCCTGTCTCTAATAAAATACACAAAAGGGCTGGGGATGTGGCCCAGTGGTTGAGTGCCCTGAGTTCAATCCCTGGTACCACACAAAAAAAAAAGAAAAGAAAAGAAAAGAAAAAGAAAGAAAGAAAGAAAAAAGGAATGCAGTTCTCAAAGATCTGGATCTAACTGTGGTAGTAGCACTATAATTCTAATAGCTGTACCACTGTAAAAAGGATTTAAGAGTATCAAATGACAAGTTTTCTGTTAACTTGAACAGAAAAAAAATTGATCATAGTTAAGTATATGAAGGCTTATAGAAAAGTGAGTGGAATCATAGTGTATTAATATATGCCCAAGTAGGGGTAGGAATGTAGCTCAGTTATAGAGTGCTTGTCAGCAAGCATGAGGCCCTAAATTCAATCCCCAGCATGGATCTAGTTGTATAGTTGTGCCATATTCATTAATGTTTCAGTGTGAAACAATCATCTGAATCAGTACCAAGACCTTTATACTCTAAACAATATATTTTTCTATGAGGTCAGGTCAATGAATACAAGAGGATTCCTGAGTAGGGGGAACACACACACACACAAATATTAATGCATCATTACCAAATAAAAGCACACATTTTCATGTGTACATATATAATTTAATTTGTTAAATTAATAGCCTAATGAAACCAGTGTTCATATCTTTATTGCTGGAGATCAAACCCAGAATCTTATGAATGCCTGACAAATGTTGTACCACTGAGCTACATTCCCAGCCCAGGATTTTCCTTTTTTTTAAGGGGCAGGATCTCATTATGTTATTCAGACTTGCCCCAAACCCCTAAGCTCAAGTAAGCCTCCTACATTAGCCTCCTAGGTAGCTGGGAACTACATGTGCACACCACCACACCCAGCTTTTAAACAGGTATTTATCTAAACACTCAACATTTAGCAAACTTAAAGGTGTAAGACCATGAGTTAGCCAGTTTCTCCTTGTCACTAAGAGGTAGAATACCCTTAGTTAGTTTCCTGAATTTTCTTTCCAATCTGCAACTCAGTAAATGAAGAAAAAGGAACTCTACAATTAGAGTAAAGATTAAGTCAAACTCCTCCTCTCACATGATCCTTCTTTCATTGGTTCTTCAACTTACTCTGCTGTCTGGTATATTCACTTATTTCTCTTTCTACTTTGGGCCCTTTAAGCATGATACCTACTGAGCAACTGTCATAGATGCTGCAACTGTCATAGATTCTGCAAGTTTGTTTCTGGATTCTTAAGTTTAGTTTAGGAGAGCCTTAAGTGTACTAATCATGGCTTCTGATTTAAACCCAGCCTCTGAGGATATTCTTCCAGGTAAGAAATTGATCGAGAGGGATTTTTGTGCCTATACAATAATTTTTTTTTCTGTACTGCATTTAAGTGAGATGGCTACTAACCCAGTAGCTTATATGTGATACCACTGTAAGTATTTAAGTACTTATAGACCATGTTTGAGATAGTTTTTTAGGAATTGTGATGCCATTAAATACCCTTACCTATTTTTCTCCTGCCAGTCTTTGCCAGCTGACTGGGATTAGGGGTTCAGGTTAACTGTAGAACAGAGATTTTCTGGGCAAAACTGATAAAGCTATATCATATTTTATACCATATTTTAATGAGCTGTCTTACAGTTCAGACTCTTACATGTTAAATTTCAATCAAATAAGGGGAACAAATTCCCTCTGATAAATTTTCTTAGGTATGTTTGAACTGAGGTTGTTTTTAGAAAATATTCATGATTATTAATCTATCTGGGGACTTCTAAAAAATAACCTTTTTCATGATTTAGGCAACAATATCTAATTTACCCTTTTAATTAGTTTTCTCACAATCTTTGTTTCAGCCCCAGTGTGCTGCTCTGCTCGTTACAACTTAGCAATGTTGGCCTTCTTTGGTTTCTTCGTTCTCTATGCATTACGTGTGAATCTGAGTGTTGCATTAGTAGATATGGTAGATTCAAATACAACTTTAGCAGAAAATAGAACTTCCAAGGAGTGTGCAGATCATTCTGCTCCCATAAAAGTTCTTCGAAATCAAACGGTAGGTGCTGTTTTTTAAGCAATCATAATCCTAAAATACTTCCAAGTAAAAATATTGAAAAATCTTTTTTTATCTGAAAGAAACCAAAACAGTTGTTTTTATATGTATTCTGAATCGCTTCCTTTTTGTGTTTTCCCAGGAACTGGTTGAAAAGTAAGTTACAACTCTAGCTACTGCTGTTGTGCTATCATACACCTTAATCTATATGAAAAGTAGCTCTTGAGTTTCCTCTATAAACATACCCTCCTTGAAGAGAATTTGCAGAAACTTGTTTGATCTATCAGAAAATAAGCTTGTTTTAAATATTACTAAATAGTTGTTACAGGACTATTATTTAATAGCTGTTTCACTTACAGGATGACAGTTGCAGGAGACCATAGATAATTTCAGCTGCAAGTTGAGAAATATAAACTGGTCAATTTCTTAGGTCTGTTTCTTTTTGAGAATTTATATGTGCCTAACCTAAGCTATTTAAGTCATTTTTCCTGCTTTGTGTTATAGTAGAATTGGTAAATATATTCTTAATTTGTTTAGAATTGAGTTTTGCAAACTTTAATTATTTTACTTTGTTTTATTTAATGTTAATAATGCTACTGAATAATATATTTGAGTACACAACACCTTATGTCTCCACTCCAACCTCTATGACCTCTATGAATTATTGGGCAGTTCATAAAATCTAGGATTTCACAAATAAGCTACAAATTAGATAGAGATTTATTTCATATCTTTCCCTTTGGTAAATGCATTTGTTGACCTAGCTACTTATCTGCCTTATATAGGCAGTAAAAAGAAATCCTAGAATGGTTCTTAACACAATGACTTGGTTATACAGCTTCATGCATTAAAAATGTCAGCTATTCAGATCATCACTAAATCTTCATTAGTGTCTTACTATGTGCTGCTCCTAATTAAGACAGGTCCTACTCACATTAAGTTTATGGCTTGGTTTAAATTCTTGCTCTTTTTTAGTGTTCCATGAGCTTATTCAAGTGCTTGGTCTGAAATGGGGATATATTATTATCTATATTTGTGCATCCTAATAGCCAACATTAAGTGAATACTTAATTAATATTAAATTTAATATTCCTAGATCACATACCCAGTAAGTGATAGAGCTAGGTTTTAACCCAGGCCTGGCTCCAAAACTTGACACAATCACTATAGTATTATGTTTGATAGTTTTCTAGATTAAGCCAATGGCTCTTTTAGGGGACTTTTTGGTCAAAAGTATTAGAAAACCTCTACAGCTCATTCTCTGTCTACTTTCATAAAATAGCAAGCCTTCTTTGAAGTTTATGGCTTTTAGTTCTTTTGCTCTCACTTTAATTATTTTCCAGTTTTCTAGAAACCGAATGTTTGTATTGTGGTCACTCACGCACCTGCTAAAACATTTGCATGTTCTGCAGTCCAGGAGAGTGGTTCACAATTTTATTTGTACATACTTATATCCAATAAGAGAAAGGTGCAGTTTAATCAAGGTCTGAAAAGACTGATTTTTTTTTTCCTCCACTTTTTACAGGGCAAAAGGTACCAGTGGGATGCAGAAACTCAAGGATGGATACTCGGTTCTTTTTTTTATGGTTACATTGTCACACAGATTCCTGGAGGATATGTTGCCAGCAAAGTAGGGGGAAAATGGCTGCTAGGATTTGGGATCCTTGGCACCTCTGTCTTTACCCTGTTCACTCCCATTGCTGCAGATTTTGGAGCTGTAGCTCTCATTGTACTTAGAGCACTGGAAGGACTAGGAGAGGTGATTTAATTTTAATTTTTTAAATTTTTATTTATTCCTTTTTTTTGCCTCTTGTTTTACTTCTTAGCCTAAATCTCTTTCTCCTCATTTGAAAGATATCATTCTTTGGTGTGAATATGAACCAAGAAGTAACACTAGACAATAACAAATTTGAAAAAAAAAATTAGTTAGAAAAGAAACTGTAGTAGATGAAGTCATTGAGTAGGAGCACTCCAAAATTAGAACTTTTACTGAAAGACTGGAGAAAACACTTTCCAAGGGAGACTTTATAGCTCAAACTTAAAGAGATAAGAAAATTAACTACTATTAAAATGATTAAGGTGGGTGCAGTGGTGTATGCCTGTAATCCCAGTGGCTTAGGAGACTGAGGCAGGAAGATTGCAAGTTCAAAGCCAGCCTCCACAAAAGTGAGGCGCTAAGCAACTCAGTGAGACTCTGTCTCTAAATAAAATACAAAATAGGGCTGAGGATGTGGCTCAGTGGTTGAGTGCCTCTGAGTTCAATTCCTGGTACCAAAAAAAAAAAAAAAAAAATGGTTATGATAGGTCATCTTTATCTCTAGTACATTTTTTTTAGAGCTTTATAGTTATACAGAGTATTTGGGTTTATCCCAACAAACTCATACATGCATGGTATTCAGTTCAGGACCCCCTCATCCCTCTCCCTTTTTCCTCCCATCCAAACTTGTTTTCCTTCCTCTACTCTACTAGAATTCCTTTCCCTCGTCCATTTCCTCTTGTACTTTTGCCAAATTTTACAAGATAGACCATTGAATTGCTTTGCTTTATTTTTCAATTTGTTGTTATTCATGAAACTGTCTTTTTTTGTTTGTTTGTTTTTGTTTTTTTCTGATCTTCTAGCTTAGCAATAAATAATTTATGATTATATGTCACTATTTCAATTTAGTTCTATGATTCATCTGGACTTTCATGCTGTAAGAATTGTTTATTATCATTAATTTTTTATCTCTTTTTTTCCTCTCAAGATGTTTATTATTTACTTAAATTTTTGTTCGTTTTTGTTTCAGTGTTAGAGATCAAAACCAGGGCCTTGAGCATGCTGAGCATATACTCTACCACTGAGCTATATCCCAACCCCATTTTTTAAATTACTTCCTATCTTCCTCTCTATTTCTTTTTTGTATACTGCTATCTTTAATTATCTCTCCTTTGTAACTTTGAACTTCTATCTTTGTAATCCAGGAGGCATAGGTTTATTTTTCTGTCTTGCATTTTTTCAATTCAGGCAAAATGGTGGCCCTCTAGATCTAGCTTATAGCATGAAGGTCATGTCAAGTAATATTTTGTCATGTTATGTTGTAAGAAACACTTACTTGACTAAAGTCAGAAAATCAGAGTTCAGCCAGGTACAGTGGGTTACTCCTGTCATCCCAGTAATTTGGGAGTCTAAGGCAGAAGGATCTCAAGTTCGAGGCCAGTTTCAGCAACTTAGTGAGACCCTATCTTAAAATAAAAAATGAACAGGGCTGGGATTGTATCTCAATGGTAAGAGTACCCCTGGGTTTGATCCCCAAAACTGAAAAAGAAAAAAAAAAGAGTTTAAAAACTCTACTAATAATTTCTAACAATAAAACCTTGAGTCTTAACCACTAGACCAAATTGACACTAAAATACATTGTCAATCATAAGATAGATATAAAGCTTATATATGGTGAGGTTTGCTAGAGTACTTTGGAAATTTGTCAAGTACTACTTAAATTTAACATCACCCAGGCGTAGTGGTACACACCTGTAATCCCAGTAGCTTGGGAGGCTGAGGCAGGAGGATTGTTAGCTCAAAGCCAGCCTCAACAAAGTGAGGTGCTAAACAACTCAGTGAGACCCTGTCTCTAAATAAAATAAAATAAAAAAATAAATAACAGGAGCTAGGAATGTGGTTCAGTGGTTGAGTGCCCCTGAGTTCAATCCCCAGTGATCCCCCCAAATAAATTTAACATTTATCATTCATTTGAATGTTCTTATTTTGTCCTTATCAATAAAGATTTATCAAATAAAACCTTCCTGATTATAGAATTAAAATTGCCCTCTAGGGCTGGGATTGTGGCTCAGCGGCAGAGCGCTCGCCTAGCACGTGCGCGGCCCGGGTTCGATCCTCAGCACCACGTACAAATAAACGCATTGTGTACAACTAAAGCAAATAAATAAATATTTTAAAAAAAAAAAATTGCCCTCTATTCCCAGGTTTTTCTTATGTTTATCAAGGTAAAATATATTTATTTGTATATTTTCTCTGATCCAAGTACTAAATCTCCTTGTTCAATGTATTCTCACATTTTAGCTTCCTGTTTATGCCACTAATTTAATAGCATAGCAGGTTGCATATATTATTATTGCTATTGAGATGACCATTTTATTTCTAAATAGAATTTAAGTTGTGTATACTTAGGTTCTCTCATCTTTCTCTGTTCTTCCTTGCCTCACCCATAAATTTAGGTCAGTGTCTTTCATCCTTACTATTTGATTTTCCATAAATATACCTACATTGTCCCTAAGAAATTTATAGTAAAGTTTTCCACAACGTAATCACTGTGGGCATTTCTAAACATCTCAAGTTTTATTCTATAGTGATCCATCCCATGAATATAGATTCCTGTTGATTTGCCATGTAGCCTAAATGATCTTAGTCTTCTCTTGGTAGTTCTTCCTTTTTTGTTTTTGAAGGACTCGGCAGAAAGCACAAATTATTAACATTTATTTTTCTCTCTGTTAATAATATGAGCTACAACTGATATTTACAATTATGCAAGATAGGACATATTACCACTATTTTAAAGTTGAAGAATGGAAATTCAAGAAGGTTAAATTAGTCTTTAGGAGATTTACACAGTGAGTGAGTGGCCAAGAACTACAAATCCATTGAATTGATTTTTGGGGAGGCAGGGTTTGTTTATATGTTTGTTTTAAGTCTTCTGTTTTGTTTTGTTTTTGTTTTCTATCCTAGAGACTAAACCTTGGGCATGCTCTACCATTAAGCTGTACTCTAAACCCTCAAATCTGTTGATTTGAATCTGCCCAAACCTATCATTTCTTTTTTTGTTTGTTTTTGTGGTACCAGGGATTGAACTCAGGGGCACTGAAACACTGAGCCACATCCCCAGCCCTATTTTGTATTTTATTTAGAGACAGGGTCTCACTGAGTTGCATAATGCCTCACCATTGCTGAGGCTGGCTTTGAACTCACAATCCTCCTGCCACAGCCTCCCGAGCAGCTGGGATTACAGGCGTGTGCCACCACACCTGGAAGACCTATCATTTCATACTCTCCTGTGGTCTCTCTTCAAGGGAGAAATTGGTGCCTCCTTCCCTCCATGTTCCATTACCTCTCCATTATTAATAATTGGCATTTACTGATATATTATCACTAGGGAATAAAAGACTATAAACATTCTCATTGAATTTATCCTTTTTCTAATAAGACCATTTTTCTTATTGATTTAGATCAATTTCAATATCCTCTAGTATCCCAAAGTATTATGTCAGTGGTTTTCAAAAAGTAATAAATTAGTAATATTTATTAAAATTAATAAATTAGTAATATTCCTATGTCATCTAGGTCAATAAAGTAAATGAGTAAAATAAACCTTGAGAATGATTCCTTTATGTCACCACTTAGTAGTACAGATTTATCGTAACCCTTTGCTTATAGTCCCCAAATCCATAAATCGTTGTCTATATTTTGAAAGTGCTTCCTTGTAAGATATGTTCACTTAATACAGTAAAAACATCTCATTTAATAAAATCTGATTCTGGTTTGATTTTTATCTGGAAAATTCTTTTGTAACAAAGTACTCAATTTAAAACATTAACAAAGCCACCTTATATTTCATAAGAAATACTTTCCCTACTTCTCAGGGTGTTACATTTCCAGCCATGCATGCCATGTGGTCTTCCTGGGCTCCCCCTCTAGAAAGAAGCAAACTTCTTAGTATTTCATACTCAGGTAAGATAACTACTCTTATAAAAAAAAAAAGTTTGCTATGTTTCATTAGGTATATACCAATCTTGGGAAGAAAGTGCCTGCCTGCCAGAATCATGCAATACTGAGTGCCTCTACTGGGGGAAAATAAAACTTTTAGGGGTACACCTGTATTATTAACTTTTCTCTGTAGCTCAGCAGCATATTGCAGTGTGTTTTAATTGGCTAATATTTTCACCTCTACCACCATTTATTTCAAAGTGTATTTTCTTTTGACATGTTGGTATATAAAATGCTACGTATTTTAAAAAGAAAAGCCCATGAGCTGGAAACTTGAGTGTTTTTGTCCTTTAATTGTGATTCCTGATTTGATTGTGTAATGAACATGTCATGACTCTCAACCCCTCTCTTCATACATCTTTTTCCTATGCACTTACTTTAACAATTTTAAGCTACAGGTGAGATAGCATGAGCTTTATATATGTGAATTTTTATTCTACCAGATTACATAAGAACTTTTAGCCTTTCTTCCACTGACTGAATGGAAAATTTTCCACCTGACTAATTTTAAATATGTGGTAGAAAGGCCTGTCTGTGATAACTTTTAAGCAAAAATCTGAAGAACTAGAAGAAACCAGTCATGCAAAGAACAGAGAGAAGAGTATTCCAGCCAATCAGAACAGCATGTACAAGGGCTCTCACGCAGAAAATAGTGAGTTCAAAGAAGTGAAAAACCACTGCGGGTGGCTAGAACATAATGAATAAAGGGGATAATGGCAGAAAATGAGGTTAGAGAAATAGACAAGAACCAGATCATATCAGACCTTACAGGATGCAGGAGGGAATCTGGATTTCCCCCTAATATACAGTGGGGAGACATTAGAGGTTTTTAATCAAGTGAGAGACAAGATCCAGTTTACTTTTTAAGATCATTCTTGTAGATACAAGGAGATTGACATGATAAATTCAATGACAGGTACTATGTTTTCCCTTTACCTATTGAATAAAATCCGAAGATCTAGGGGAAAAAGATTTTTTTTTTACAATTCTGTCACTTCGTTACAGCCAGCCTAGGCCCTGGTACATAGTGCCTGGCATGGAATTAGGTACTCAGTAAGCATTCAACTTATTTTTCTAAGTAATATTCCCAAACCTACTCTCTGCTCGCCTACTCCCACTCCTTTTCTGATCCTATAACATTAGCATGTATCTTCTTCCTTATCATGTTTCTATGGGACCAAAGTTTAACCCCCTTTCCAAAGTCTAGTTGCCTGCTACATATAACTTCTCACCTCCAGAGCTTGGGAATAATATCTACCATGTTTGAACTCCACATTGCTCTGTGAAACTTAACACTTTCTAACATGTACCATATTATCTTCTATCTAAGACTGTTGTTTGGGACTAGAAATAATATCTGATTCATCATTTTAGCTTTCATTGCATTTACTAAGATGTCTCACATTTAATGGTTAAAATATATTTTTTATAATTTATTTATCTAAAACAATTGTTTATAATGTGTTATTTCAACAAGTATGCTGTAGTAGGCAATTTTTTTCAGCATTAGAGACCATCTTTGAACTGGCACCCAGGCACCTGGATATCTAAAATATGTGGCATGTACTTTGTCATGTTGTAATGAATCTTCTATTGGTTGATGGCTCCTAATTCATCAAAAATTACTTAGTTGCAGTTCATATAACTACATATTAATATACATGTTTTACATATTGTAGGTTTTCTAGAAATTGCTCCCTTAAGAAAGTAGATTATTGCCGAGCACGGTGACGCACGCCTGTAATCCCAGCACTTGGAAGGCTGAGGCAGGAGGATCGGTTCAAAGCCAGCCTTAGCAATGGCAAGGCACTTAGCAACTCAGTGACACCCTGTCTCTAATAAAATACAAAAAAGGGCTGGGGATGTGGCCCATTGGTCGAGTGTCCCTGAGTTCAATCCCCGGTACCAAAATTAAAAAAAAAAAAAAAAGCAAGTAGATTATTTATATTTACATGTAACTAATTCAGTTCCTTCAGATTTTAGTCATTCTCTCTGTTATTTATTATCTATTCCCCATCCTCTTTAAGCAGTAGCTGTTGCCCTTCTGTGTTCATCTCTCTCTCCAAAGTTTATGAAGTCTCATATGTTTTGTAGGAGCACAGCTTGGGACAGTAGTTTCACTTCCTCTTTGCGGAATAATCTGCTACTATATGAATTGGACTTATGTTTTCTACCTTTTTGGTAAGTTTAAAATTTAACCTGCCAAGTATTGTGTTGCATCCTATGATCCCACCTACTCTGGAGGCTAAGGCAGAAGGATCACAAGTTCAGGGCCAGCTTTAGCAAGTTGTCAATACCTTGACTCAAAATACAAAATAAAAAAGGCAGGGGGGTGGGTTAATAGCTCAGTGACTGAACACTTGCCTAGCATGTGTGATGCCATATGTTCAGTCCCCAGTACCAAAAAAAAATGTAATTGTAGTCTTTTTTTTTTTTTTTTTTTTTTTTTTTTTTTTTTGGTACCAGGGATTGAACTCAGGGGCACTCGACCACTGGGCCACATCCTCAGCCCTTTTTTGTATTTTTATTAGAGATGGGGTCTCACTGAGTTGCTAAGTGCCTCACCATTGCTGAGACTGGCTTTGAACTCGCGATCCTCCTGCCTCAGCCTCCCAAGTGCTAGGATTACAGGCATGTGCCACTGTGCCCGGCTTGTAGTCTAATTATTAAAAAATATATTTTATGACTCACTGAAGTAATCATCTCCTAAGCTGCAAAATTTGAAAGCACTGGTAACCTGTGGTTAAAAGGATCTATCTGAGTTATGACCTGATGTTAGTTTTGGAATATTTCTTAATAGAAACTGCTGTTGAGAGCTGGGGTTGTGACTCAGTGGTAGAATGCTTGCCTTGCATGGGTGAGGCACTGGGTTCAATTCTCAGCACCACATATAAATAAATAAAGGTCCATCAATAACTAATAAAAATATTTTTAAAATAAACTGCTATTGAATTCTGGACTTAAATGTCACACTTTCAAAAGTTACTCTCAGCCAGGAGTGGTGGCGCTCACCTGTAATCCCAGCATTTGGGAGGCTGAGGCAGGAGGATCATGAGTTCAAAGCCAGCCTCAGCAATGGCGAGGCACTTAGCAACTCATGAGACCTTGTCTCTAAGTAAAATACAAAAAAGGGCTGGGGATGTGGCCCATTGGTTGAGTGCCCCTAGTTCAATCCCTGGTACCAAAAAAAAAAAAAAGTTACTCTCTTGGTTATTATAAAAATATGTGTTTTAAAAATATTTCTTCTTAAGCAAAATAAGATGCTCTCACTGGGCAATTTTAATCTTTTTTTTTAATTTTGTTTATTCCCAAGGTATGTTTCATTTCTCAAATTCATTGTCTGGATAACACAAAAATTTTATAAGTAGATTTGCACATAGATACTTCATGCAGAAGGTATATGTACATCAAAACAAAAAATGAATTAACAAAACAGACGCCTACAGAAATATGTAGATAATGGAAATTTATTTTCCAAAAGATTGTCTTATATAAGGCAGTGTCATGTATTTAAAAGTTTTCTTCAAAATGTGTAGGAAATAATATAGTTATAACATCTATTCCATTAAAGAATTGAAACTTGGGCTGGGATTGTGGCTCAGCGGTAGAGCGCTCGCCTAGCATGTGCGCGGCCCGGGTTTGATCCTCAGCACCACGTACAAATAAAGGCATTGTGTACAACTAAAGCAAATAAATAAATGTTTAAAAAAAATAAAGATATTAAAAAAAAGAATTGAAACTAATTTTACGTTGAATTTATAGTCAGATAATTTTTAAGACATGTAGAAATTGATGTTGGTCCATTCTAATTCTTTTAACTATTATTTTCTATTTTAAGGTATAGTTGGAATATTTTGGTTTTTTTTATGGATGTGGCTAGTTAGTGATACACCAGAAACTCACAAGACAATCTCCAATAATGAAAAGGAATACATTCTTTCATCCTTAAAAAATCAGGTATGGACTTTGGCAAATTTTAAAAATAATTTTAAACCCCTTTTCTTTCAAAAGTAAGATACCAGTTGTTTAATATTTCTACTGTGCATGCCTTAAGCAAAGCAGACTGGGCAAATGAAATATATATGCAAAACATTGTCTCAGCTGGGCATGGTGGTACCTGACTGTAATCCCTGTGACTCAGGAGGCTGAGGCAGGAGGATTACAGATTCAAGACCAGCCTCAGCAACTTAATGAGACCCTGCCTCAAAAACTAGAAATAGCACAATAGCTAAAGTATGGAACCAACCTAGCTGCCCTTCAACAGATGAATGGATAAGGAAAATGTGGTACATATACACAATGAAATATTAGTCAGCCTTAAAGAAGAATGAAATTATGGCATTTGCAGGAAATGGATGGATCTGGAGATTATCACACTAAGTGAAATAAGCCAAACCCAAAAAACCAAAGGCCAAATGTTTTCTCTGATAAATGGATGCTGATCCATAATGGTGGGCAGTGGGGAATGAAATGACTTTGGATTGTACAGAAGGCAGGGAAGGGAGGGGAGAGGATGTGGGGATGAAAAGGATCATGGAATGAGATGGACATTATTACCCTATATACATGTATGATTACACAACTGGTGCAACTCTGCACCATGTTCAATCAGAGGAAGGAGGAGTTTGCTACATTTGTGTATAATTTGTCAGTATCAAAATGTATTTTACTGTCATGTATGACTAATTAGAATGAATTTTTTTGAAAACACTAAAAATAAGCTGGGATGTAGCTTGGTGGTAGAACCCTGAATTCAATCCCCAGTACCACAAAAATAATATATTGTCAGGGCTGGGATATAGTGCAGTTGGTAGAGTACTTGCCTCACATGCACAAGGCCATAGGTTTAATTCAGCACCACGAAAAATAATAATAATTATTATAATAATTTGTCTGAAAAAATTCCAATTCTTTCTAGATTAAAACCATGACGGGCTGGGATTGTGACTCAGCAGTAGAGCGCTCACCTAGCATGTATGCTGCCCAGGTTCGATCCTCAGCACCACATAAAAACAAATAAAGGCATTATGTACAACTAAAATAAATAAATATTTTTTTTAAAAAAACATGAAAAAATTACCTTTTGAAGTTATTTTAGGGGTCAAGAGTGTGGCTCAGTTGTAGAGCACTTGCCTAGCATGCATGAGGCCCTGGGTTTAATCCCCAATACCAAAAATAAAATAATAAATTAAAATATTCACTTTAAGTCTTTTAAAGTAATTATTATCAAGTGCATTTTAAGTTTGTTTTTCTTCTTAATTAGAACAAAATAAAATGTGTTATTTATTAAAAGAATCTCCTAGATACATTGTAATCATTAATTGTTAGAAAATCAACTTCTTTTGGTGCTGAGTATCAAGACAACCTAGAGCATCATGCATGCTAGGCAAGCACTTAACCACTGACCTACACTCCAACCCCTATATCTGTATTTTAAATAAGTATGATTTAATATGGAGAATAACACATTTATTATAATACACTATGATGTGTACTTGTTCTTCTAGAGTAAATTATCTTTAGAAAACAATTTATCTTATTAAAACTAGATTATTATCATTTAGTGGAACACAAAAGCATGTCATAATTCAATGCAATAAATTCTCAAGTCATAGAAACAAAATAGTTGTCTTTTAGGTGAAATAAAAAGAACATAAGAACATTAAGAAAGATTATAGAGCTGGGCTAGGTGGCGCACGCCTGTAATCCCAGCACTTGGGAGGCTGAGGCAAGAGGATCACAAGTTCAAAACCAGCCTCAGCAATGACAAGGCACTTAGTGACTCAGTGAGACCCTCTCTTAATTAAATACAAAAAAGCGTTGGGTGGGCTGGGGTGGTAGAGCACTCACCTAGCACGTGCGCGGCCCGGGTTCGATCCTCAGCACCACGTAAAAACAAAGGCATTGCATTGTGTACAACTAAAGCAAATAAATAAATATTTTTTTAAAAAAAAGGGTTGGGGATGTGGCCCAGTGGTCGAGTGCCACTGAGTTCAATCCCTGGTATAAATAAATACATACATACATACATACATGCATAGCTCAGAACCTTACTTAAGCTGGCTTTGTATTTGGAATCCTCCTGCCTCAGGCTCCTGAGCTACAGTGATTACAGGCATGCACCACCACACCCAACTACACTTTCCTTTATTTTACTCTAGTTTCCGCATAAGAGAGAAAACATTTGACCTTTGAGTTTCTGAGTTTGGCTTACTTCACTTAACATGATATTCTCCATTTCTGTCCATTTACTGGCAAATGTCATAATTTCATTCTTTTCTAAGGCTGAGTAGAACTCCATTATATACATATATCACAATTTCTTTCTTTTTCTTTTTTTTTTTTTTTTTTTTTTTTTTTTTGGTACCGGGATTGAACTCAGGGGCACTCAACCACTGGGCCATATCCCCAGCCCTTTTTTGTATTTTATTAGAGACAGGGTCTCACTGAGTTGCTAAGTGCCTCAGCCTCCCAAGTACTGGGATTACAGGCGTGCGTCACCGCGCCTGGCCATATATAACAATTTCTTAATCCATTCATCTGTTGATGGTATTTGTGTTGATTCCATAATTTAGCTATAGTGAATTGTGCTGCTATAAACATTGAGGTGGCTATATCTCTGTAGTATGCTGAATTTAGATCTTTTGGGAAAATAAAAAGAAGTGGGATAGCTGAGTCATATGCTGATTCCATCCATAGTTGTTTATTTGCTTATTTGTTTGTTTTGGGTACCAGGGATTGAACTCAGGGGCACTCGACCACTGAGCCACATCCCCAGCCCTTTTTTTTTATGTATTTTATTAGAGACAGGGTCTCACTGAGTTGCTAAGTGCCTCACCATTGCTGAGGCTGGCTTTGAACTTGCAATCCTCCTGCCTCAGCCTCCCAAGTGCTGGGATTGTTATTTTTTTAATATTTATTTATTTGCTTTAGTTGTACACAATGTGTTTTATTTTTACATGGTGCTGAGGACCAAACCCTGGCCACGCACATGCTAGGCTAGCTCTCTACAGCTGAGCCACAACCCCAGCACCCATCCATAGTTTCTTGAGGACTCTCCATACTGCTTTCCAGAGTAGTTGTACTAGTCTGCAGCCCCACCAACAATGTACATGTGTACCTTTCCCCACAACCTTGCTAGCATTTATTGTTTTTTTCATTTCTTCTTTTTAGTTATTCATGACAGTAAAATGTATTTTGACATATTATACATGCATGGCGTACAACTTCCCATTCTTCTGGTTGTACATGATATGGATGTACATTGGTCGTATATTCATATATGAACATGGGAAAGTAATGTCCAATTCATTCTACTGTCTTTACTATTCCCATTTCCTTCCCTTCATTCCCCTTTGTCTAATCCAATATACTTCTATTCTTCCTCACTGCCCCCACCCTTATTGTGAGTTAGCATCCATGTATCAGAGAGAATATTCGCCTTTGGTTTTTTTGGGATTGGCTTATTTCACTAAGCATGATATTCTCCAGTTCCATCCATTCACTGGCAAATGCCATAATTTAATTTCCCTTTATTGCTTAGTAATATTCCATTGTGAGTATGTGTGTGTGTGTGTGTGTGTGTGTGTGTGTGTGTGTGTATCCATTCATCTGCTAAAGGGCAACTAGGCTGGTTCCATAGTTAAGCTATTGTGAACTGAGCTGCACTAAACATTGATGTGCAATGTCATTATACTATGCTGATTTTTAAGTCCTTTGGGTATATGCTGAGGAGTGGAAGCATTTATGGTTATCTTTTTTTTTTTTTTGTACTGGGAGTTGAACTCAGGGGCACTGAACCACTGAGCCACATCCCCAGCCCTATTTTGTATTTTATTTAGAGACAGGGTCTCACTGAGTTGCTTATTGCCTCACCATTGCTGAGGCTGGCTTTGAACTCAAAATCCTCCTGCCTCAGCCTCTGGAGCTGCTGGGAGTTACAGGTATGTGCCACCGCGCCCAGCTGTTGTTCATATTCTTGATCATTGCCATTCTGATTGGAGTGAAGTAAAATCTTAGTGTAGTTTTGATATGAATCTCCCTGATTGCTAGAGATGTTAAACATTTTTTCAAATATTTGTTAGCCATTTGTGTTTCTTCTTTTGAGGAGTTTCTGTTTAGTTCTTTTGTCCATTTATTGATTGGGTTATTTGGTTTTTTGGTGTTAAGTTTTTGAGTTCTTTGTGTATTCTGGATATTAATCCCCTATTGGCCAAGATTTTCTCCCATTCTGTAGGCTTTCTCTCCATGCTTTTAATCATTTCCTTTACTGTGTAGCATATGTAATTCTAATTCTGATTCAGAAATGCCACAAAAAAGGAATCAAAACTTTAGGGGACTCTACAATTAATTCAAAAGGCTGTCTCATGACTAGCTTATAGGCCACCTGTACTTTAAGATCATCAACTACTGCTGTTTTAAAGATCTTTTTTTTTTTTTAAGAGCTATAGGAAGACATTACCATTTCAACCACCGAGTTTTTATTTTCTGTATACCTGGTATTGTTTAGGTTTTGTTCTTTTTTTAATTCTTGAGGATAGGATGTTTTACAACTGTTTTGCTTTTCCTTTTATTTTTAAAAAATGTATACAATTTTGCAGCACTATGAAGGTAATAAAATGGGAAACTGGGCTTAAATATTTAGTTGCTGTAAATTAAGAACAATAGAAGCTGGGCGAGGTGGCACATGCCTATAATTCCAGTGGCTCAGAAAGCTGAGACAGGAGGCTGGGCACAGTGGAGCATGCCTGTAATCCCAGCACTTGGGAGGCTGAGGCAGGAGGATCGCGAGTTCAAATCCAGCCTCAGCAATGGCGAGGCACTTAGCAATTCAGTGAGACCCTGTCTCTAATAAAATACAAAAAAGGGCTGAGGGTGTGGCCCAGTGGTCAAGTGCCCCTGAGTTCAATCCCCAGTTCCAAAAAAAAAAAAAAGAAAGAAAGAAAGCTGAGACAGGAGGATCTCAAGTTGAAAGCCAACCTCAGCAATGACGAGGCACTAAGCAACTCAGTGAGACCCTGTCTCTAAAAAAATACAAAGTATGGCTGGGGATTGGATTCAGTGGCCAAGTATTCCTGGGTTCAATCTCTGATATAAAAAAAAAAAAAATATTAGCCAGGCGTGGTGGCGCATGCCTGTAATCCCAGCACTTTGGGAGGCTGAGGCAGGGGGATCACGAGTTCAAAGCCAGCCTCAGCAATGGCGAGGCACTTAGCAACTCAGTGAGACCCTGTCTCTAATAAAAACACAAAAAAGGGCTGGGGATATGGCCCAGTGGTCAAGTGCCCCTGAGTTTAATCCCCGGTACCACAAAAAAAAAAAAAAATATATTGCATACAACTTTTCTAAATCAACTGCTGTTATTTGCATTTTATAAGAAAATATTTTTTATGAAATGTCACACTAGAATATGTTCAAATATTTGTTGAATGACCTTACCCTCCTGATATTCTAGATTTTACACATTTGGCAACAAATAATTTTTTATAGTTTGTCCTTTTCTGTTTCAATTTGTATGGGGAAAAAATGCTGCTTGAGCTATTGTTACAAATTTAATGATAGACATTCTCCACCCAAACTTCAATGCTTAATCAATTTTTTTCTTCCATGAATTTCATTATCACTCAAACCACTTTTTTTTTTTTTTTTATAGTAATGGGGATTGAACCCAGGGCTTTCACATGCTGTGCAAGTACTCTACCACTGACTTACATCCCCAGATCTTTCCATTTTTTTACTTTTGAGACAGAATCTCTCTATATTGCTGTTGCTGGCCTCCAATTTATGATCATCCTGCCTTAGCCTCCTGAGTAGCTGGGATTACAGACATAAGCCACAATGCCTGGTTTATCACTCAGATCTCTAAGGAAAGTTTGCTTTCAAACTATTACCTTGACAAATGATCTGAGCAATTTTTAAATTTCCTGCCTGTATGTATTTTCATTTATCAGCAGTGGCATTTTAGAAGAATCTAGAGCTCTAATAAGAGCTTTCATAAGTTTTTTTGGCCAACAGTTGAGTATAATGAAGCCATGGAGAATGTGTATTTACATTGCTTCATTGGCAAATCATCTCTGATAGTAATGTCTTGGAAATAATAACAAGAGAAAAATCTCTGGATTTAGAAAATTGGAAAAAGCTGTTTGTACTTCATTAAGGTCTATGGTAACCTGTGCTATACAGTATGATAGCCACCAGCCCCATGTGGCTATTAAATTTTAATTTAAACTAATATAATTAAGGGTAGGGGGTGTAGCTCAGTAGTAGAGCACATGTCCAGCATGCATGAGGCCCTCAGTTAAATCCCTAGCACCCTTAATAAAAAGTAATTTAATTAAAAATTCCATTTTTTCAGTTACATTAGCCAAATTGCAAGGACTTAATAGGCACATTTTATTGGTTCCCATATTGAACAACACAAATATAAAAAAAAGATTTTCATCATCATAGCTACATCTCTATTGGTTACCATACTGAAAAACACAAATACAGTAGAACATTTCCATTATCATAAAGGTTCTATTAGACAGTGCTACCTTAAACCCTTAAAGATTTTGTTTGTTTGTTTGTTTGTTTTTGTGGTACCAGGGATTGAACTCAGGGGCACTCGAACACTGGGCCTCATCCCCAGCCCTTTTTTATATTTTATTAGAGACAGAGTCTCACTGAGTTGCTGAGTGCCTCGCCATTGCTGAAGCTGGCTTTGAACTCGCAATCCTCCTGCCTTAGCCTCCCAAGTGCAGGGATTACAGGCATGAGCCACTGCACCCGGCTTGAAGAATTTTTTTTAATGTCTCTAGATACTTGGGTAGTTTATCCTAATAACATTTAATTTTTTTTTTTTTTTTTTTTTTTTTTTTTTGTGGTACCGGGAATTGAACTCAGGGGCACTCGACCACTGGGCCACATCCCCAGCCCTTTTTTGTATTTTATTTAGAGACAGGGTCTCACTGAGTTGCTAAGTGCCTCGCCATTGCTGAGGCTGGCTTTGAACTCGCGATCCTCCTGCCTCAGCCTCCCAAAGTGCTAGGATTACAGTCGTGCGCCACCGCGCCCGGCAACATTTAAATTTTTATTTTTCCTAGATACAGTAGCTCATGCCTATAATCCCAGCTACTAGGGAGACAGAGGCAGGATGATCACAAGTTTAAGGCCAGCCTTGACAACATAGCGAGACCTTTTCTCAAAATAAAAAAGGGCTGGGGATGGCTGGGCGCAGTGGCACACGCCTGTAATCCCAGCACTTGGGAGGCTGAGGCAGGAGGATCACGAGTTCAAAGCCAGCCTCAGCAATGGCGAGGCACTTAGCAACTCAGTGAGACCCTGTCTCTAATAAAATACAAAAAAGGGCTGAGGATGTGGCCCAGTGGTCGAGTGCCCCTGAGTTCAATCCCCAGTACCAAAAAAAGAAAAAAAAAAAAAAAAAAAGAGCTGGGGATGTAGCTCAATTGTAGATGTCCCCTGGGTTAAATCTCCAGTACTATAAATAAATAAATAAGATTTATCATGTAGCTTAGTGCTAAAGCACCCCTAGGTTCAATCCCTAGTACCAAAATAAGAGAGAACCTGCCATGTGCAGGAGCCCTGTTTGGGGAGATAGCTAAGATTGCGGTTGACTATGGGCCATAGACATTTTTGGGCATTTCCGCCTTCTGTAGTCTCATGGGACTTGGCCTGGGATCTCGCGGGAGTTGGTCCAGGATCTCGAGAGATTTGAGCGGTGACTCAGCAGATCGAGCTAGCACCATTCCTGCTCGGGCGCATGGGAAGAGACCAGAGAGAGAAAGGACAGGGTTATCGCTATTGTATAGATATATTGTAGTTTCTTGTAAGAGTAGGTGCCTTGGTTTCTTGTGAGAGTGTGTATGTGGTGTTAGAAATTACAAGAGACAGAGACAGAAAGATTAAAGAATTTTTTCGTCTCCATCCTATCTCCGGACTCCTTCCCACGGCGCTGCCGTTCCAGGCTGCAATCCCTTTCCGGCGACTACAGCCATGTATCAGACTCATATGTTGGACATACATCTGATTTTGATTGGGTGATTCTCCAAAAAAAAACCCATCAGATTATCAAAAATTAAATTGATATTTATAAGATGTGAAAATATGCAAGTCTGGCTAAAATTGTTCCATTTTTGCTTCATTTGTACAAATAAGATTACTACTAAATACTGGCAGAAAACTATAAAAGACATACAGAACCATACAATCTTTTGAAATATTACTGTCAATAAATGAGAATACACATGGCAGTAACCTTAAAATTATTAAATATTTCATACTACAGTTTATATTTCTGAGTGGTAGGATACATTTCTGATAATATGTTTCACTTTCAGAGCTCAAATACATTGTATTTTTCAATTTAAAACTATATTTCACATCCTTTATGGATTTCAAAACCATATAAAAATGGCTATGTTCCAAATTTATTCAGTCTCTAAAATCCTCTTCCCTGAGCTTTTCAATCAAGGGCTAAGAGGAAGTGGACTTCCTCTTAATCTCATCTTTACAGCACGATTGATCCCTAAACTGTGCTGTACATTGAAATCCTCTGGGATCTTTAAAAAACTATAGATGCCAGCAGGATACAATGGCTTGTGCCTCCCAGCTCCTCAGGAGGCTGAGGCAAAAGGATCACTTGAGTGCAAGAATTTGAGATCAGCTTGGGCAACATAGACCTCATCTCCAAAAATGTAGATGGATAGATTTCTCTCTCATAGACGGATCACGGTAGATAGATTGGGGTAGGGGGAGATGCCTACCTCTCATCCATCCCCAAACTTGTAATTGGTCTGGAGAATGATGTTGGTCTCCCTGGTTGACTTTAATATGCAGCAAAGTTTAGGAACCATTACTCCGTGGAATCAGCTGTGAAAGCCTTCTAAATTTTAGATTCCTTGGCACTACATTCAGATGATTTTTGTTGTTGTTTTGCTTGTTTTTGTTTGTTCAATAGATCAGGGGTAGAGTACAGGCATCTGCAATTTTTAAGTGCTGGAAGTAATGCTGAAGTACAGCTGGAATTAAGAATCACTTATGTAAGCCTGGCACAGTGGTGCATGCCTGTAACCCTGGCAGCTCATGAGTCTGAGGAAGGAGGATCACTGGTTTGAAGCCAGCCTTAGCAACTTAGTGAGGCCCTAAGCAACTCAGCGAGACCCTGTCTCAAAATAAAAAATAAAAAGGGCTTGGGGATATGGCTCAGTGGTTAAGTATCCTTGGGTTCAATCCCTAGTACCAAAAAAAAAAAAAAAAAAAAAAAAAAAAAAAAAAAATCACTGCTATAAAAGAATAAATGCCCTCTTCCCTTGTATCCCTTATCTGCCACCCCCCTTCATGGTACTGGGAATTTTTTTGTTTTTGTTTTTGAAGCCGGGCGCGGTGGCGCACGCCTGTAATCCCAGCACTTTGGGAGGCTGAGGCAGGAGGATCGCGAGTTCAAAGCCAGCCTCAGCAATGGCGAGGCACTTAGCAACTCAGTGAGACCCTGTCTCTAATAAAATACAAAAAAGGGCTGGGGATGTGACCCAGTGGTCGAGTGCCGCTGAGTTCAATCCCCAGTACCAAAAAAAAAAAAAAATGTTTTTGTTTTTGGTACTGGGGCTTTAACAGAGAAATGCTACCACTAAGCTATATACCTAGCCCTTTTAAAATTTTATATTGCAATAGGGTCTCACTATGAGACCTCGAACTCTCAATCTGAGGCTGGCCTCGAACTCTCAATCCTCCTGCCTCAGCTTCGCAAGTCACTGGGATCACAAAGAATGCGCCATTGCACCTGGCATACCCCTTATATCTCTGTTACAGACTAGGAAATAAAAGCATATCTACTAAGATATCAAATAAAAATTTGATATGAAAAAGGCCACAAGAAGGTTAATACTGATTCTTCCTCTTTTTGAAATAACAATGAACCCTGGAGACAGAAACAAATTGTTCTTGTTTTTGAGAAAGGAACCAGAGAACCTCAGTGTATAGAAAATATAAAATCCAATACCCCAAACTAGTGATCTCCAAGCTTTCTTGATCATGCAACCCATCCATAAACAGGTAGGGGGCTCACAATCTGAATGTATTGATATTTACTCAGAAGTTATCCAAATATACTATTGTACTTACATAAATTATAAGGTTTATACAAAAATAGACTTTTTTGTATTGTACTGGGTATTAAACCCAGGGCCTTGCACATGCTAGGCAAGTACTCTATCACTGAGCTACATCACCAGCCCAAAAATAGACCTTTTAAAGGGTGAATAAAATGAAATAAAAAGTATATATACATGTTTTAAAGTTTTTAATAGGAATAAACTTTTTGCTATCACTTTAAAAACAGTACTAATTAGGTAACATAATAGTGCTGTCTAATGAAGGCCATGTATTTGAATATGCTGTATTTGATGATCCCCTGTTGTTTTGCTTGGTGAGGTAGTAACAAAGTATTCATGAGGAGAAATGGCAGCTTTGATACTTTTTTTTTTTTTTTTTTTTTTTTTTTTTTTTTTGGTACCAGGGATTGAACTCAGGGGCACTCGACCACTGGGCCACATCCCCGGCCCTTTTTTGTATTTTATTAGAGACAGGGTCTCACTGAGTTACTAAGTGCCTCGCCATTGCTGAGGCTGGCTTTGAACTCGCGATCCTCCTGCCTCAGCCTCCCAAAGTGCTGGGATTACAGGCGTGCGCCACCGCGCCCGGCTGATACTTTCTTAATGTTCACTGCACCTGTATTCCTGTGATTCTCCTCTAATGACTATTGCTCTGTAGGAATCTTTTGAAGACATAGTCCACTATTTGAGGTCTGTTTTAATTAAAACTCAAATCATAAATCTACTTATATTACTTAAATTGCAAACTTCAAAATATGTCATAAAACACTAAGGGCAAATAGACAAGTGAGGATGCCATTATCAACCCCTCTGAATTAGGGAAATCATTCCATACATGATCATTCAGTATATCCAGGGCCAGCCTATTTATTAAATATATATATATATATATATTTTTTTTTTTTATTATTATTTTTTTTTTGGTACCGGGGATTGAACTCAGGGGCACTCGACCACTGGGCCACATCCCCAGCCCTTTTTTTGTATTTTTATTTAGAGACAGGGTCTCACTGAGTTGCTAAGTGCCTCACCATTGCTGAGGCTGGCTTTGAACTTGCGATCCTCCTGCCTCAGCCTCCCAAAGTGCTGGGATTACAGGCGTGCGCCACCGCTCCCGGCTTATTTATTAAATATTGATAGAGTTTAGCTTCTTTCTTAGAAAAAAAATTTAGTGTTAATAGAAATTCTAATAACTTTTTCTTCACCCCAGTGGATCATCTTATATATCTCTGGGGTGCTTACACCCTACTTTGAAGACCACTATTAGGTATGGCTATATACAAATCCTTTCTATTACATAATTTATTTTTCTTTTTGAGATGGGGTCAGACCGTGTTGCCCTGCCCGATCTTGAACTTGTGGGCTCAAACAATCTTCCCACCTCAGCCTTCCAAATTGTAACTGGATCTTCTGATCTCTTTTCTTTATCCTTATGTGAACTTTTGACTGTGATTTTGAAACTATTCTCTATTTCATAGAGAGATTGATGCTGAAGGTGACTTCTGACACTCATAAGGAGTTATTAGCATTGACATTATATCTCTACAATTAAATGACCATTTTTCCCCTATAATCTGAATTCTGGACTTTCTAGTTAATATATATATATATATATATATATATATATATATATACACATATATATATTTAATGAAACAATTAAACATTTATCATGTATCCTGCTATTTAATATTTCAAAGGAGTTGATTTTTAAATGTGGAACTTACTAATCAGGGCTGATATTCTCTATGTGGTCTAGATTGAGTCTCAGCTGATACAGGTCTTAACATTAACACAGCTATAACTTATCCTAGCTTTGTCTGTTTTCTTCAGCTTTCTTCACAGAAGTCAGTGCCATGGATACCCATTTTAAAATCACTACCACTTTGGGCTATTGTAGTTGCTCATTTTTCTTACAACTGGACTTTTTATACTTTATTGACATTATTGCCTACTTACATGAAGGAGATCCTAAGGTTCAATGTTCAAGAGGTAAGCAAAAATAATCATCTGTATCTTATATGGAATAATATTTTACAATTATGTGCAGAATTTATTTTCATCTATTATGAAACTCAAGTTATTTGTGGCTTCCCTTTTACTCTGCTGTACTAAATTTTTTGAACTTTTCTTTTTTGCCTCTACTGTCATTCCTTCTCTATGTTAACTTTTTTTTTTTTTTTTTTTCGGTGTTGGGGATTGAAACAAGGATCTCACAAAATGTGCTCTGCAACTAAGCTACAACTCAGCCCTGTGTTAATTCTTAATTCATGTATATTTTGCCTAGAATCCCTTTACCTATAAAGATGTTATTAGGCTAGGTGTGGTGGCGCATGCCTGTAATCCCAGCTCTAGAGGCTGAGGCAGGAGGATCACTAGTTCAAAGCCAGCCTCAGCAAAAGCAAGGCACT
The DNA here is from genome assembly GCA_025594165.1 of Tamias sibiricus. Lineage (NCBI taxonomy): Eukaryota > Metazoa > Chordata > Mammalia > Rodentia > Sciuridae > Tamias > Tamias sibiricus. The sequence continues at coordinate 66,844,881 of CM046666.1, read as the reverse complement.
AAGCAACTGAGTAAGACCCTATCTCTAAATAGAATACAAAATAGGGCTGGGGATGTGGCTCAGTGATCAAGTGCCCCTGAGTTGAATACCTGGTACTCAAAAAAAAGAAAATATTTTATTAGTTCCTGGCAATATGCTAGGATATCGGATGACAAATTTAAATAGTACTTTCTTCTAAAAAGAATGGTAGTGGGACTTTACCTGTGTCCAGCCTGATTTCTTAAATAGACATTAAGACTTAAGTTGACATTTCTCAATGATTACAGATAACCAGTAAGTACATATAAAGATGTTCAACATCTTTGGTCTTTAGGGAAATGCAAATCAAATCCATAATTAGATACCACTTCATACCTATTATGATGGCTGTTAAGACACACACATGCACACACAGAAATAACAAGTGTTGATGAAGATGTGGAAGAATTGGAACCCACCTACATTTGTAGTAGAAGTATAAAACAGCTGCTATAAAAAAATAGTTTGTTACTTCTTCAAAAAGTTAAACATAAAGTTATCATATGACCCAGCAATTTTATTCCTAAGTCTATACCCAATAAAATTAAAAACATAGATCCTCCTGCAGGTATGACTCAGTGGTAGAGCACTGAAGCCCTGGGTTCCATCCCCAGCCCTGGGGGCCTGGTGGGTGTATATGTGTATTTAAGAGAAATGTAGGGGCTAGGGTTGTGGCTCAGTGGTAGAGCGCTCGCCTAGCACGTGCGCGGCCCGGGTTCAATCCTCAGCACCACGTAAAAATAAACACATTATGTACAACTAAAGCAAATAAATAAATATTTTTTTAAAAAAGAGAGAGAGAAATGTAAATAAGATTTAAAAACATTTCTATCATATAAAAGCCTTTTTTTTTTTTTTTTTTTTTTTTTTTTTTGGTACTGGGGATTGAACTCAGGGGCACTTGACCACTGAGCCACATCCCCAGCCCCATTTTGCATTTTATTTAGAGACAGGGTCACACTGAGTTACTTATCACCTCACTTTTGCTGAGGCTGGCTTTGAACTTGAGAGCCTCCTGCCTTAGCCTCCCAAGTCACTGGGATTACAGGCGTGTGCCACCACGCCTGACTAGAAGCCTATTTTTAAATAGATTTTTTTTCTTGAAAATCAATATATTATATTCATTAAATAGCCTACATTTGAAATAAGGCTTGCTTTTAGAAACAAGGTGTTTAAAAATTTTAAAGCTCGGGCTGGGGTTGTGGCTCAGCGGCAGAGCGCTCGCCTCTCACGTGCACGGCCCGGTTCGATCCTCAGCACCACGTAAACATAAAATGTACAACTAAAGTAAATAAATAAATAAATAAATAAAAATTTTAAAGCTCTTTACTTTCATTATAAGCTTGCTTTTACATGTAAGTCTAGTTTCATTTGTTATCTTCACTTTTCTTTTTCCTAGTCTTTTCCAATTCTGTTTCCCTATTTCTTAAAATTCAGTGAGAGTTGAGACAATATATTTTGGATGTTAATATTTTTAAATCATTTTTGAAATAAATGAATATAAGGAATCATATCCTTGAACAGAAAACTTAGCTATAAGATGCCTATGGAATGTATAAATGTTGAAGATTTTAGTAGTTTTAGGTTGTTAAGGGAGTTTTTTTTTTTTTTTTTTTTTTTTTTTGGTACCGGGGATTGAACTCAGGGGCACTCGACCACTGGGCCACATCCCCAGCCCTTTTTTGTATTTTATTAGAGACAGGGTCTCACTGAGTTGCTAAGTGCCTTGCCATTGCTGAGGCTGGCTTTGAACTCGCGATCCTCCTGCCTCAGCCTCCCAAAGTGCTGGGATTACAGGCGTGCACCACCGCGCCCAGCTTGTTAAGGGAGTTTTTAACATCAGAACTTTAAACAAAAAAATTAAATCACTCTGAAAAATTATTGTTCCTATCCCACCAGGGAATAATACCAAAATCAGAAAATTTACCTCTATGATTTACAGTTGTTTCATGTATAGAATTCTGGCACATATAATAGTAGATGTGATCCCACCACACAGAAGTCTAAATGGAATAAAATTTATAGAGGAAATTACTCAACTACACACCAGGAAAAAAAATCTTCAGCTCAGAAGTAGAACTAGGAACATATAACATCTGAATATGGAGGACCACAAACCATGATGAAAAAAATTAAATCTCTATTTCTTTTTTTTAATGGACACAATACCTTTATTTGTTTATTTTTTATGTGGTGCTGAGGATCAAACCCAGTGCCTCACACATGCTAGGCAAGCAGTCTACCACTGAGCCACAACCCCAGCCTAAATCTCTATTTCTTAAACATGCTTAAATTTAAAACTGAGATTCACCACTAGGAAGGAAGTGTTGAGGATGGGCAGGCAAGAGAACTCTGTATGAAAAGACATCTAGGTGAGGTGATAAGTGAGAAAGAACCAGAGAGGGGGTAACTGCCTGGCCTCATTGAGGCACACTTGAGGTTTATGCACATGAAGCTAAAGGAAACAGGTAAGCATGGTTATATTTTTTGTAGCCATGTCCAGCTGTTCAAGTGCGAGTACAGACCAGAAAAAGTTTAGGTTAACTAGGCTATTGGTTTTACTAAGGAAATAAGTGAAGTGGGAGAGGAACAAGGGAGTCAGGGGCCTAGGTGAGGTAGTGATTATAATGATTAATTATAGAATTGACATTTGAGGGGAATGAGAGCAGTAAAGAGTTAAAGGACAGCCAGACTCTGTGACACACGCCTGTAATCCCAGCAGCTCAGGAGATTGAGGCAGGAGGATTGCAGGTTCAAAGCCAGCCTCAGCAATTCAGCAATACTGTAAGCAGCCTGTCTCAAAAAGAAATTTTTAAAGGTGGTGGACAGAGTCAAAAAGTCAAAGGACACTAAAAATGTGTCAGAATCAATGGATTAGGGTTAGGGTACTAGAGGATTGCAGGTTCAAAGCCAGCCTCAGCAATTCAGCAATACTGTAAGCAGCCTGTCTCAAAAGAAAAAAAAATTTAAAGGGGGTGGACAGAGTCAAAGAGTCAAAGGACAATCAAATGTGGCAGAATCAATGGATTAGGGTTAGGTACTAGGGTAACAAGCTGGAGAGAGAGGTGGTAATCCGTGGGAAGCATGAAACTAAGATAATGAAAGGTTGAAGTTATTAGTAATAGGAACATCTTTGAAGAAAGTAGGAGACTAGAGCCATAGTCCTGGCAATAGATAAGCAATGCCTCATATGGGTAAAGGAACGGTAGACAGAGAAGCAGAAAGATTCATCTTTTTGTAAAGGAAGTAGAACAGACAGTTCTTGGCAACTGGAGGCAAAACGTGGGACAAGAAACTAGCAAGAGGGACTGGGATTGTGGCCCAGCGGTAGAGCGCTCGCCTAGCACGTGTGCGCGGCCCAGGTTCGATCCTCAGAACTACGTACAAATAAACCCATTGTGTACAACTAAAGCAAATAAATAAATATTTAAAAAAAAAAAAAAAGAAAAAAGAAAGAAACTAGCAAGAGCCCAGGTCCTGGGAAAAGAAAACAATTGTATGCTTGTGTGTGAACATAAAATGCATTTTCAACTCTAAAATAGTTTGAGCTAGGCATAGTGGCACAGGCCTGTAATCCCAGCAATTTAGGAGGTTGAGGCAGGAGAATCACAAATTTGAGTCCAGTTTTGGCAGTTGCAAGACCCTGTCTCAGAATAAAGAAACTAAAACAATAGTGTCTAGGAATGCACGCCTATAGATACCTGTGAGTATGTGATACTGTATGCTCTAAGCAAGATGATGCTTTCTTATGGGGAAAGGAAGATGGTTATGATTGGACCAGAACCATAGAAGGTCTTCTCTGGTGGCCAACAAAGTTCTGTTTCTTAAATAGAACTATTTCTTGACCTAGGTGGTTCTTAGAATAATTCACTAAGCTTTACATTTATTCATGTGGTTTTCTTTGTGTGCATTTTATAGTAAAAAAATATATATACATTTTGAAATAAATAAGTAAAAATTGCCAGGAGTAGTGGCACATGCCTATAACCCCAGTGACTGGAAGGCTGAATCATGAGGATTCAAGACCAGCCTCAGCAACTTAGCGAGGCCCTAAGCAACTTAGCAAGACCCTATCTGAAACTAAAACAGTAAAAAGGTTTGGGGTGTAGTTCAGGGGCCCTGGATTCAATTCCCAGTACCAAATAAATTTAAAAAGCAAAAATTGAAGACAGAAAATGATTAGTGGAGAGAATCAACAGCTAATAGCAAGACTTATCTTTTCCCACAACCTGTATTCCAGAGTAATACCAAGATTACCTTGAGCAGACAGGACTATGGTGAGCCTTGTTTCCCTCTAAAACAGACTCTTAGTGAGCTACATTGAACAAAATCCCATAATCCTTCCAAAAGCCAAATGTATTTACTATAACTATATCAACATTAACAGAATATTGCTACCTATTTCTTTTGTTGTCAAGTGTTTATGGTTGGCTGTGATGTGCATGTATTTGTATGTGTGCACATACACACACTTCATTTTTTCCTTCCACCATAATTAATCTGTATTTTCTTATTTTTTCCAGAATGGATTTTTGTCTGGATTGCCTTATTTTGGCTGTTGGTTATGTATGATCCTGTCTGGTCAAGCTGCTGACAATTTAAGGGCAAAGTGGAATGTTTCAACTATATGTGTTCGCAGAATTTTTACCCTTATCGGTGAGTGAAGTGAATCAAGTTCTGTATGGGGTTACAGTTATTGAGATGGGTGGGGGGAGTGGGAACAAAGTATTTTCCTATTCTCACACATAATTAACACAATACTTCACACCAAAACATTTTACCTCTAGTCACCAATATGCATGTGGGAATTTCTCCCACACAGCCAGTTTTACAGTAGATACCAACTGAGTGTCCTGTATTTCAATTCTAACACTATCTACTTATGTATACTGTAGGTCCCACAAGTTGAGAGCTGAGTCCCACAAGAACACACACACACACATACACATACACACACGCTTCAGATGCCAATCTCAAGTCTTTTTTTTTTTGGTACCAGGGATTGAACTCAGGAGCACTCGACCCCTGGGCCACATCCCCAGCCCTTTTTTGTATTTTATTAGAGACAGGGTCTCACTGAGTTTCTAAGTGCCTCACCATTGCTGAGGCTGGCTTTGAACTCGTGATCCTCCTGCCTCAGCCTCCCAAGTGCTGGGATTACAGGCGTGTGCCACCGCGCCCGGCTAATCTCAAGTCTTAAGTTGTGACCTAGACATATATATATATATATATATATATTTTTTTTTTTTTTTTTTTTTGGCCAGGGGTGCTGGGGATTGAACCGAGGGCACTTTGCCACTGAGCTACTATTTTTTATTTTGAGACAGGGTCTCACTAAGTTGCTTAGGGCCTCACTAAGTTGCTGAAGCTGGCTTTGAACTTGTGATCCTCCTGCCTTAAGCCTCATAAGCCACTGGGATTACAGTCATGGGCCATCACCCCCAGCTTGTAAACTGTACTTTTGAGTAACCAGCTATAAATTGGTGTTCCCATGACCCCATGTTAAGTTCAATTAACTTCCTAGAGGAGCTCACAGAACTCAGTTAAACACTATTTATGTTTATTCATTTATTATAAAGGCTATTGCAAAGCAAATGGTTGAATGGCCACATGGAAGAGATGCTGAGGGCAAGGTATGTGGGAAGGGGCAGTGAGATTCCATGCCCTCTCCAGGAGCACTACCCTCTAGGAACTTTCACGTTTTCTGCTGTTTGGAAGTTCATCCAAGCCTTGTTCTTTTGAGCTTTTTATGTAGGCTTCATTATGCAGACATGGTTGAGTAAAATCATTGAACATTGATGATCAACTCACGTTCAGCCCCCTTCCACTCCCCAAAGATAGGAGGAGGATGTAGCTAAAAGTCCCAATCTGGGGCTGAGGTTGTGGCTCAGGGGTAGAGCGCTCGCCTGGCACGTGCGCGGCCCAGGTTCAATCCTCAGCACCACGTAAACATAAATGCATTGCATTGTGTACAACTAAAGCAAATAAATAAATATTAAAAAAAAAAGGCCCAATCTTCTAATCATGCCCTGATCTTTCTGGTCACCACCACCCATCCATAAGTGACAGGCACTGGTCCCAGTAGCACCAGTCATCTGATTAGCAAACAAAAGACAATTTTACCACTCCAGAATTCTTAGGAGCTGTATGCTAAGAACCAGGAGAAGAGACCAAATATATATTTCTTCTTGTAACATCAAAACAGTGCAAGGCAAAATAAAAACAATAATCAGTCATTTATTTTGTTCACATATTAAAACACTCTGATTCATTTAGTGCATTTAGTACATGATGGGTTTCTTTGAACCATACATTTTGAGAATTAAGATTTATAATTTCTGTTATATCCACCATAGTTCATGGTTATAAAAAAAATGACTTATATTGCTAAACATCATCCCCAGGATTTTTTTTTTAAGATTTTTTTTTAAATATTTATTTATTAGCTTTAGTTGCACACAATGCAATGCATTTATGTTTACGTGGTGCTGAGGATCGAACCCGGGCCGCGCACGTGCGAGGCGAGCGCTCTGCCGCTGAGCCACAGCCCCAGCCCATCCCCAGGATTTTATAATCACTTTGTTTCAGCTATAAGTTGGCAATGAAATAGTTTTTGTAAGTAAATACACTTTCAATTTCAAAAATATTTACTAATATTATTATAACAAACTCTAAACCAAAGATCTCAAAGGAACCTTAAGTAGTCATGTGTTTGAGACTCTTTTCAGAAAGTTAAATTTTAGAACCATCTGAGAGAGTTATTTAATTTTTTTAAGGTCTCTAGTAATTAGAGACCCTGAACTTTAGTAATTACATTGTAAAAGGACCCTATTCGAATTAATTCAGCAAACATCTGCCATCTAACCACTGGAATAGGCTGTCCTGTTCCACTGCTTACTTACTTTGACTCCACATCTACAAATGACATAAATCCTTGGATTTACTCTGATTTTCCTTTTTTAGTTTTCTATGGATGGACCTGCTCCAGTCCATACAATACAATAGCTACTAGCCATTTACAATAGCCACTAGCCATTTATATTTCATTGAAATTTTAAAGTTCCTCAGTTGCAGTATACAAATACAACATTTCCATTATCACAGAGTTATTAGATAGCATTGCAGTAGACACAGAAAAACTGACAGCCTAATTGCCTCTAATGACCTATACATACTGTTATTACTTATTGAAAATAAGATGGAGATTTTTCTAACTTTTTTTTAATATTTTTATTTATTTGCTTTTAGTTGTACACAATGTGTTTTATTCAATGCATTTTATTTGTACGTGGTGCTGAGGATTGAACCCGGGTCGCCCACGCGCTAGGCGAGCGCTCCACTGCTGAGCCACAATCCCAGCCCCCTAACTTTTTTTATAATAAATTTTTTAGTTATAGGTGGACACAATGTCTTTATTTTACTTTATGTTTTGCTGAGGATTGAACCCAGTGCTTCACTCATGCTAGGCTAGCACTCTACCTCTTAGCCACAACTCCAGCCTGATTTTCTAACTTTATGCAACAGAGTTTATTATTTATCTTCTGTCATTCTAATTTTAAATCATCACACTCTTATCAACTATGGCTTCTCTCTGCACCCATATGTCTCAGTCATTCTCTTCTTGGTCTTTTTACTAACACTATAGACCTTTAGCTGAGTTCTGATCACATGTAGACTATATAATGGGGTTTTGATCAACCTCATTATGGTTAACTATTATATTAGTTGTATTATGCCCATATGTTTTTTCTTTCTTCCTTTCTTTCTTCTTTTTTTTTTCAATGCTATTGAACCTAGGCCCTCATGCATGCTGCTAGGCAAGAGCTCGCCACTGAGCTGCATCCCCAACTCTGCCAATAGTTTTCTAATACTTTGGGGTTTTTGTTTTTTCATGAAACTCATACCTCATTATAGGCAGTTCAGTTTTCCTACATTAGGTGGCAGCAGTGTCAAATTTCAGATTTACACTATCTTAAGGTAGAGCAAATATTAATGCTGGAGCTTTTTCTTTTATAACTTTTTAACTCCAGGAATGATTGGACCTGCAGTTTTCCTGGTAGCTGCTGGATTTATAGGCTGCAATTATTATTTGGCTGTTGCATTCTTAACTGTATCAACAACACTGGGAGGCTTTTGCTCTTCTGGATTTAGCATCAACCATCTGGATATTGCACCTTCGTGAGTACAAGTACAAAGATTTGCTGTGATTGACTTTAAATTCTTTTTTTGTAATCATAGTAAAGCATACATAATATAAGATTTACCATTTTAAGCCAGGCATGGTGGCGCACGCCTGTAATCCCAGCAGCTCAGGAGGCTAAGGCAGGGGGATGACAAGTTCAAAGCCAACCTCAGCAATTTAGTGAGGCACTAAGCAACTCAGACCCTGTCTCTAAGTAAAATACAAAAAAGGGCTGGGGGTGTGTCTCAGTGCTTAAGTGCCCCTGGGTTCAATCAGGGGCTATGCAGTTGTTTTTAAATTTAAACATTTTAACTATCATCACCTCTGTTCACAGAGAAATGTTTGTTACTTATTGAGTGTACATATAGGTGAAATATGAGCTAAAGGAGCTTAAGATAATAATGAATAAAAAGAATATTTGGAGCCGGGCGTGGTGGCGCACGCCTGTAATCCCAGCGCTTGGGAGGCTGAGGCAGGAGGATCACAGGTTCAAAGCCAGCCTCAGCAATGGCGAGGCACTTAGCAACTCAGTGAGACCCTGTCTCTAATAAAATACAAAAAAGGGCTGGCCCAGTGGTCGAGAGCCCCTGAGTTCAATACCCAGTACCAAAAAAAAAAAAAAAAGGAATATTTGGAAAGCGAAATAATTTCAAGGCAACTTTGTTAAATTTAGTGATAATATGAAAGATGAGATAATTTGAAATAATAAACAAACCTTCAAGTTGAAAGACTAAAGGCACAAGAAGCCACCTCTATGGGAGAGAGAGCAGATAGATGTCTACTTTCCTAATGGTGAATGCACAGTGACTAGAGGCAGCATTTGAAATTTATAAAATAATAATTAAACCTTATTACCCAAGGGCCGGGCACAGTGGCACACACCTGTAATCCCAGCACTTGGGAGGCTGAGACAGGAGGATCATGAGTTCAAAGCCAGCCTCAGCAAGGGCGAGGCACTAAGCAACTCAGTGAGACCCTGTCTCTAATAAAATACCAAAAAAAAGTGGGGGGGGGGGGATGGGGATGTGGCCCAGTGGTCGAGTGCCCCTGAGTTCAATCCCCAGTAAAAAAAATAAAATAAATAAATAAACCTAATTACCCAAAATGGATTCAAGGGAATAGTAAATAAAGAATTAAATAGGTTCTTTTATGCTAGTACCAAAGAAAGAAATCTTGAAAATATTTCTCTTGAAGTTAAACAAACTATATTGTTCAATTATGTAGGTTTTAGAATTATAGAAAGTTAGAACCAGGAGGATTTGGAGTATTCTCATCCTATCAGTATATTCCATGGACCAGAGACCTCAACATCACCTGAGAACTCATAAGAAACGTAGAATCTCAGTCCCCACCATGGACCTACTGAATTAGAATCTATACTTCCAGGCATGGTGGCATATGCCTGTAATCCCAACTACTCAGGAGGCTGAAGCAGGATAATTGCAAGTCCAGGGCTGACCTAGGAAACTTAGTCTGACCTTGTCTCAAAATTAAAAACATAAAGGGCTAGGGATGTAACTCAGTAGTAGACCTAAGACTTAAAATCAGGTCTTCTAGCTCCAGGGTGCAAGGATCTTTCAAGTTGCCTCTCACTTACAGTTGTCCCTCAATATCTAGAAGGGATTGGTTCCAGCTCTCCCATGGCAACTAAAATCCAAGGAAGTTCAAACTCCTTATGTAGAGCTAGGCATGATGGCACATGCCTCTAATCCCAGCTGCTTCTGAGGATGAGGCAGGAGGATGGCAAGTTTAAGCCAGCCTCAGCAACTTAGTGAGGCTCTAAGCAACTAGCAAGGCCCTGTTCAAAATATATAAAAAAAGGGCTGGTGATGTGTTTCAGCAGTTAAGCGCCCTGGGTTCAATCCCCTGGACCACAAAAAGAAAATAAAGAATCCCTTATATAAAACTGCATAGTTGGGCTGGGGTTGTGGCTCAGTGGTAGAGCACTTGCCTAGCACGCGTGAGGCACTGGGTTCGATCCTTAGCACCACATAAAAATAAATAAAATAAAGGTATTGTGTCCAACTGTAGTTAAAACAAAAATATTTTTTAAAAATTTTTTAAAAACTATATAACCTACACCCTCCCATATACTTTAAATCATCTCTAGATTACTTATCATACTTAATATAATGTAAATGCTATATAATAGCTTTAATACTGTATTAGGGAATAATGGCAAGAAAAAATGTACATGTTCAGAATTTTTAAAAATATTTTTTGGGGCTGGGGTTGTGGCTCAGCAGTTGAGCGCTCACCTAGCAAGTGCTTGGCCCACGTTCGATCCTCAGCACCACATAAACATAAATGCATTGCATTGTGTACAACTAAAGCAAATAAATAAATATTTTAAAATATATATATATATGTATTTTTTGATCTGTGGTTGGTTGAATCAACAGATGGGAAAATCTTAAAGAACTGGTTGTTTAGAGATCCTAGTAGTTGTTTGAAGAACTCAGGGGGAAGAACTCATTGCAGAGACACATACTATGGTTGCTTTAGTTGGTGTAAGTGTATCATAAAACTAAGTAAATAAAGGTAAGAAGTAAAAATTATAGAGAATATAAAGTTAGTTCGGCAGCCACCCAGCCCAAAGGAAGGTGATAATCCACCTACTCTATTTCATGGAGCAGAAGTGTAGTTTAGGATTCCTGAAGACTATCCAAAGTTCTAGAATCAGGTGAAACCCTGCTCTCTTGAACTACAAATGAAAGAAAATCAGATCATCAAATAAAAATTAGGGATATTGTCAAAAGAAAATGAAAGTGGATGCTGGAGAAGAAAAAAATATCCAAGTTACCTACCCTGTAGGATAGAATTTTCAACAGTTACTGCCACAGAATTCTAGTACTCCAACAGCACAGACTCCAGACTGAGTTCATACAACAATGTTCTCTTCCAAGCAGTCATCAATCTTTCATGGCCCTTCCTGGCCAAGTGTAATATAAATACTTGAATGAGCTTCTTGGTGCTGACATTTAGAATTTCACAGCATTCATCTGCACTTAATATCTGTCACCGAAAAGACCTGGCAACATCACAGGTTCCTCCTACTGCCAAGGTGCTAATAGTTTTTTTTTAAAAAGAGAGAAGGAGACAGGGCCTGCCAAGCTTGGTTAATTTAAGATACACTCCCTAAAGGGGATGAGCCAAAAAGATCTGTGCCTCATAGTTTTGTTATTGTATTATATATGGATGTATGGGTTTTAAAAAAATTGTGATGTGTACAGATAACTGAATTTGGTTCAATAGGATTCTTTTTTTTTTTTTTTTTTTTTGTCCTAGAAATTGAACCAAGGGTCATTCTACCATTGAGTCACATCCTCAGCTGTTTTATTTTTTACTTTGTGACAGGGTTGCTAAGTTGCTAAGGCTAGCCTTGAATTTGTGATCCTCTTACATCAGCTTCCCAAATTGCTGGGATTACAGGCATGCACCACCATGCCTGGCTAGGATTTTTTAATTTAGGCACCTTCCCATTCAAAATGTGGAGAGGGATTTCAGATGAATAGTCTATAGCCTAGGTATTAAAGATCCTAATCCATAATAGAAATTGTTTAATGCCACAATAAGACTACATGAGCCAATAAAACATCAAACTTCTTTACTTTTTTTTTTTGGTACCGGAGACTTGAACTCAGGGGCACTCGACCACTGGGCCACATCCCCAGCTCTTTTTTGTATTTTATTAGAGACAGGGTCTCACTGAGTTGCTAAGTGCCTTGCCAGTGCTGAGGCTGGCTTTGAACTCGCGATCCTCCTGCCTCAGCCTCCCAAGTGCTGGGATTACAGGCGTGCGCCACCACGCCTGGCTAAACTTCTTTACTTTTGACCAAATTTTTTATTTTATAATAACACCTATTCTCAGCCGGGCGCGGTGGCGCACGCCTGTAATCCCAGCACTTTGGGAGGCTGAGGCAGGAGGATCGCGAGTTCAAAGCCAGCCTCAGCAATGGCGAGGCACTTACCAACTCAGTGAGACCCTGTCTCTAATAAAAATACAAAAAAGGGGGCTGAGGATGTGACCCAGTGGTCGAGTGCCCCTGAGTTCAATCCCCAGTACCAAAAAAAATAAAATAATAAAATAACACCTATTCTTTCAAAAAAAAATGAAAGTTCTTTTTTTTTTTTAAATATTTATTTACTTTAGTTGTACACAATGCAATGAATTTATGTTTACGTGGTGCTGAGGATCGAACCCGGGCCGCGCACGTGCGAGGCGAGCGCTCTGCCGCTGAGCCACAACCCCAGCCCCAAAATGAAAGTTCTGATGGGACTTCATATATGTCTAGGTAACCATTACGAAAAATAAATTAATAAATGTCATTTATGTGCTTAAGTACTTTTTTTATATGCCTTTGTATTATTTATTTATTTTATGTGGTGCTGAGAATCAAACCCAGTGCCTCACATGTGCTAAGCAAGCACTCTACCACTGAGCTACAACCTAGCACATTAAGTACTTTTTTTTTAACCAAACTCCTCTATCACCTTGCCAGAATATCAAACTAAACCTAATGAGTCTTCTACCATCTAGAGTCTACATCCTTCCAATATGCTGAAACACAGAAAAATAAAAAATTATGTTAAATAATCTGGGCATGGTGGCACACACTTGTAATCTCAGTGGCTCAGGAGACTGAGGCAGGAGGATCCCCAGTTCAAAGCCAGCCTCAGCAACTTATCAAGGCACTAAGCAACTCAGTGAGACCATGTCTCTAAAGTAAATACAAAAAAGAGCTGGGGATGTGGCTCAGTGGCTGAGTTCAATCCCCCCAAAAAAAGAAAAAAATTATGTTAAATGAAACTTCAGGAATGTAACCTATAAAATCCAAAATTTAGGAATATGTACAGGACAGACATCTCAGTTTCTTCAATCAAAAAGAGACTTCAAGCCAGGCGTGATGGCGCACGCCTGTAATCCCAGCACTTGGGAGACTGAGGTGGGAGGATTGCGAGTTCAAAGCCAGCCTCAGCAATGGCAAGGCACTTAGCAACTCAGTGAGACCCTGTCTCTAATAAAATACAAAAAAGGGCTGGGGATGTGGCTCAGTGGTCCAGTGCCCCTGAGTTCAATCCCCGGTACCAAAAAAAAAAAAAAAAAAAAAGAGACTTCAAGCCATTGCGTGATGCGCACGCCTGTAATCCCAGCACTTGGAGACTGAGGTGGGAGGATTGCGAGTTCAAAGCCAGCCTCAGCAATGGGCAAGGCACTTAGCAACTCAGTGAGACCCCCTGTCTCTAATAAAATACAAAAAAGGGCTGGGGTATGTGGGACTCAGTGGTCCAGTGCCCCTGAGTTCAATCCCCGGTACCAAAAAAAAAAAAAAAAAAAAAAAAAACACAGACTGGGGTTGTTAGTTCAGTGGTATAGCACCTCTGAGTTCAATCCCCAGTACCAAAAGAGACAGAGTGACAGCAATTTTTAAAAATGAACTAGTTGATACCCACAGTTTGGTTTTGTTATTGTTGTTACAACGTTGCAGTACTAAGGATTGAACTTGGGGTGCTCACCACTGAGCTGAATCCCCAGCCACCCCTCTGTTTTTTTGTGTTTTTTTTTTTTTTTAATACCAGGGATTAAACTTGGGGTCCTTAACCACTGATCAACATCCCCAGCCCTTTATATTTTTTTAATTTTGAGATAGGGTCTTCCTAAGTTGCTTAGAGCCTTACTGAATCACTGAGGCTGTCTTTGAATTTGCAATCCTCCTGCCTCAGCCTCCCAAGACACTGGAATTATAAGCATGCACCACCACACTTAGCCCCAGCCCCTTTTATTTTTATTTTGAGACAGGGTCTTCTATTCATAATAAAATTCCTGTCAGAAATTTGTACCTTTGGAGCCCATGCCCAGGCGGAAGGGAGGACTACCCTGCATGGATCAAAGTTCCCACATTCAGTGTAGTCTGAGCCCCATAGCTCTGTGCTGTAGGTCACATGCCCCCTTTCATTAGTAACATGTATTGAATGAGCACTTGCATTGTACTGGGCACTAGATATAATTAAGGGAAATAAACATGAGTTTGAAGTGAGACTGGAGTCAAAATCAGCAAACTCGAATTAGGGCAATTACTTTAAAGCCAGGAAAGATGCTGGTCAGTGTGAGAAGTACCAAGCAAGTGCTTAGGATAGAAGAAGTGTGGATAGCATAATATATAGTATGAGCAAAAAAATAGATAGCAGAGATGAACATGGCATAGACACCCACAGCCAGAATGATCTGAAGGTTGTGATTGTGCAGTACTGGGACAAGGCTGTATAGATGGGCCAGGGCCAGGTCATGGCAGGGGGGGGGGGCGAATCCAGGCAAAAGACTGCAATCTTCTTCTTTTTTTTTTTTTTTTTTTTTTTTTCTTCTCTTTTTTGAACCTCGTGGTATCAGCATTGGAAATTGAACCAGGAGCACTTTACCACTGAACCACATTCCCAGCCCTATTTTTTATTTAGAGACAGGGTCTCACTGAGTTGCTTTGCACCCTCACCTTTGCTGAGGCTGGCTTTGAACTCATGATCCTCCTGCCTCAGCTTCCCAGAGCCACTGTGATTACAAGTATGCACCACCACGCCCGGCCTGCAATCTTCTTTAAGCAAATGTTAGACCATCCTTGTAGGTACCTGAGTAGAAGAGGAGTGACCTGACAAAATCGTGACTATTCAAATTAAAGTTTATACAGTGTGAAAGGATGATCAACTGTATGTAAAATGTCCTTAAGAATGTTTATTCTCTGAGGTTCTGTTTCTTGATTAGGTGCTATTGACATTGTTGTCTTCACTTTGTGAAAATTCAGCAAGCTGTACACTGGTGGCTTGTGTATTTTTTTCATACATATGTTATGCTGAAAAAGATTTCCTTGCCAGATACAGTGCCACATGCCTATAATTCCAGTGGCCTGGAAGGCTGAGGCAGGAGGATCACAAATTCAAGGCCAGCCTCAACAACTGTCTCCAAATAAAAAGGGAATGGGGATGTAGCTCAGTGGTAGAGCACCCCTGGTTTCAATCCCTAATATCACAAAAAAAAAAAAAAAAAATTTTTTTTTCTTAGTACACCTGATAGGGTAATTAAGGGTGCTCTGCTGGGACCACTGGACGTATTAACATGTATAACATCTGTGAACTCATAGATAAGGAAAATAGCAGTCTATCACTGACTTGCATAAGGTCACACCCTAGTGGATCTAGGTTAGAAGTATTTAGGTTGCTAGCCCATCGTGGTGGTGCATGCCTAGAATCCCAGCCGCTCAGGAGGCTGTGGCAGGAGGATTGCAAGTTCTAGGCCAAACTCAGCAAATTTAGTTCGAGGTTTCTAAACAACTTAGCAAGACCTGTCCATCAAAATTAAAAAAATTAAAAGGGCTGGGATTGTGCCCCAGTGTTGCAAACCCTGGGTTCAATCATCAATACCCAGTTACCCCCCCCAAAAAAACCTTAGATTTCTGATAATCAGTCTAACAGGACTTCTTTATAAAAAATGATAAGTACTTCATTCTTTTTAAGATGGTACACTCCTGGGCTGGGGATATAGCTCAGTTGGGTAGAATGTTTGCCTTGCATGCACAAGGCCCTGGGGGGGTTTCAATCCCCAGCATCAAAAAAAAAAAAAAAAAAAAAAAAAAAAGATGGTACTTCCTGAAGATCTTGGCCTTAATAGACTTTTTTTTTTTGGTGCTGGGGGATTAACACTCCACGGGGCAAGGCTGAGGCAGGAGGATCACAAATTCAAGGCCAGCCTCAACAACTGTCTCCAAATAAAAAGGGATGGGGATGTAGCTCAGTGGTAGAGCACCCCTGGTTTCAATCCCTAATATCACAAAAAAAAAAAAAAAAATTTTTTTTTCTTAGTACACCTGATAGGGTATAAGGGTGCTCTGCTGGGACCACTGGACGTATTACATGTATACATCTGTGAACTCATAGATAAGGAAAATAGCAGTCTATCACTGACTTGCATAAGGTCACACCTAGTGGATCTAGGTTAGAAGTATTTAGGTTGCTAGCCCATCGTGGTGGTGCATGCCTAGAATCCCAGCCGCTCAGGAGGCTGTGGCAGGAGGATTGCAAGTTCTAGGCCAAACTCAGCAATTTAGTGAGGTTCTAAACAACTTAGCAAGACCTGTCTCAAAATTAAAAAATTAAAAGGGCTGGGATTGTGCCCCAGTGTTGCAACCCTGGGTTCAATCTTCAATACCCAGTACCCCCCCAAAAAAAAACCTTAGATTTCTGATAATCAGTCTAACAGGACTTCTTTATAGAAAATGATAAGTACTTCATTCTTTTTAAGATGGTACTTCCTGGGCTGGGGATATAGCTCAGTTGGTAGAATGTTTGCCTTGCATGCACAAGGCCCTGGGTTCAATCCCCAGCATCAAAAAAAAAAAAAAAAAAAAAAAAAAAGATGGTACTTCCTGAAGATCTTGGCCATAATAGACTTTTTTTTTTTGGTGCTGGGGATTAAACTCAGGGGCACTCGACCACTGGGCCACATCCCCAGCCTTTTTTTTTTTTTTTTTTTTTTTTTTTTTTGTATTTTATTAGAGACAGGGTCTCCTAAATTGCTAAATGCCTCAATATTGCTGAGGCTGGCTTTGAACTCACAATCCTCCTGCCTCAGCCTCCCAAAGGCTGGGATTACAGGTATGTGCCACCATGCCCAGTCATAATAGACTTTTTTAGTTTACATATATTCCTTATGTATTATAAATTTGAAAAAATCAATAGGACACTACCATTTTTCAAATACAAGCAAAAATTCTTTAGATTCTACGCCAGGTATAGTGGCACACACATGTAATCTCGGCAATTTAGGAGGCTGAGGCAGGAAGATCACAAGTTTAAGGCCAGCCTCAGCAACTTAGCAAGACCCTGTCTCAAAATAAAAAGGGCTGGGGATTTGGCTCAGTGGTAGAGTGCCCCTGGGTTCAATCCTCAGAACCAAAACACAGCGCCTGTGGACGTAGCTCAGTGGTAGAGTGCTGGCATAGCAGCGTGTGAGGCCCTGAGTTTAATCCCCAGTACCAAAAAAAATAGTAATAATAAGATAGACACAGAAAGCTTCCTATATAGATACAGTGATGTGTGGAAATCATTTGTCAGCATTATTCTTTTTTTTTTTTTTTTTTTTAATTTGGTACCAGGTATTGAACTCAGGGGCACTTGACCACTGGGCCACATTCCCAGCCCTTTTTTGTATTTTATTTAGAGACAGGGTCTCACTGAATTGCTAAGTGCCTCGCCATTGCTGAGGATGGCTTTGAACTCTTGATCCTCCTGCCTCAGCCTCCCAAGTGTGTCAGCACTATTCTGCATCAGGATAAAAGGGATAATTTCACTGGCTGTGTTCCTCTATATAATGTTCTGTTAATTAACTACTGAAATGCAAGTTTTCCACCAGCTGAATATAAAATCCTAGTTCAGTAAATCATTTCATTAAGACATAAAATTTCATAAGAAAGCAACCGGGCTGGGGATGTGGCTCAGGGGTAGAGTGCTCACCTAGCACATGTGTGGCCCGGGTTCGATCCTCAGCACCATGTAAAAATGAACGCATTGTGTACAACTAAAAGCAAATAAGTAAATATTAAAAAAAAAAAAAAAAGAAAGAAAGCAACCTGTCAGTAGAATAGCAATCTGTTGAGAAAAGCTGCTTCAATGTTTAACATAGTAATACACCTCTATGAAAATGTGTCCCCAGGTATGCTGGTATCCTCCTGGGCATCACGAATACCTTTGCCACTATTCCAGGAATGGTTGGGCCTGTCATTGCTAAAAGCCTGACCCCTGATGTAAGTAGACATTTTGCTTTTAAATTGAAAAGGTTTGGGAACTATGCATCTGTGTCAGAGTTGAATATATTTTAATGGTAAAGTTCTGAATTTTTTTTTTCTTCGCAGTGTTAGCAATTGAACTCAGGCCTCATGCATTCTAAGCAGGTACTCTACCACTGAGCTACATCTCCAGCCCTTGAATGTGTATTCTTAAGAAATTCTTTATGGCAACAAAATCTATAAGATTTAATGGATGAGAAAGTATACATTTTCAAAGGATACTCTTTGGGTTTTAGAACAGTATAACTAAGTTAAATGATAATTTTGTGGTGGAAACAACACAGTATTAAAAGCTGTGATAGTTTACCATATGAGTAATTTATGCATTTGGTTTGAACAAATAAAAATTGGCAATGTAAAATGATCAAAAACTGGACCCATCAGAGTGAGTAAAGTGTCATGAAATCATGTGATAATGAAGGAGGAACGGTTGAAGTATTCAAGAATGTTTGAAGGGCCAAAAGACTTGGGAAGACCTGATGGGTGTCTTCACATATTTGAAGGGCTACTGAACGAAAAATGGTGACTTATTCTCAGTAGTTCTACAAAGACAGATGGAGAGAAGTTATGGGAGACATTAGGAAATTTTTCTGTGCAAAGCTGTTACTTTATGAAATGGGCTGCCTTATGAGTGAGTCAGTAAGCCCTGAAGCAGTGGAACATTAATTCAAAAGGCATTTCTGGAGTGTTTATCAGCATGCTAGATACTGAGGATTCAAAGGCAAAATGACATCCTTCTTCTATACTTCTGAAAAAATTCACCATTTACAGATTATATGTAATCAGAGAGTTAAAGTGCAGTTTGACAGATGCTACAGAAAAAAAAGATGTGTGTGGTGTGCTAAGGCAAGAGAGGAGGAGACCACCACTTTTCCTCGTGGGGAGGGAGCCACTCAGGAGTGAGCCATGTGGGTGTGGTCTGGCAATAGGTCTGGGCAAGGGCACCAAGTGCAGAGAGGCAAGGTGGGCCCAGGGTTGGTTAGGTCTTAAAGCTGGAGGGCAGCATGAGGCGAGGTCGGTGAGCAGAGCCTTTTGAAACATTACCTGTGCTCTGCAAGAAATCAAAATAAAGGACCACAAAGGCCCTTTCCAACTCTAGTTTCTAAAGTTTAAATGTATCTCAAGCTAGGTGTGGTGGCACATGCCCATAATCCCAGTGGCTCTGGAATTCAAAGCCAGCCTCAGCAACTTAGCAAGGTGCTAAGCAACTCAGTGAGACCCTATTTCTACATAAAATATAAAAAAGGGCTGGAGGGCTAGGGTTGTGGCTCAGCACTAGAGTGCTCATCTAGCACATGCGAGGCGCTGGGTTCAATCCTCGGCACCACATAAAAATAAATAAATAAAATAAAGGTATTATGAGGTATTGTGTCCAACTACAACTAAAAAATATATATTAAAAAAAAAACCAAAGGGCTGGAGATGTGGCCCAGTGGTTGAGTGCCACTGGGTTCAATCCCTGATACAAAAAAAAAAAAAAAAAAAATGTATCTCAAGGACTGGTGGAATAAGTTCTTCAATAGGCTGACTTAAACCTCTCAAAGAAACCTAATTTTCTCTTTTGTCTTTTTGATCCAGTCAATGTCATATATATATTTGTTGAATTTCAGTACATATAAACCTTCTTACCAAATATCTTGATTTCAAACATACATGTATTCTTCACTATTCTCCACTCTTCACCATTTCTAATTCTTTACTTAAGTGAATTGGTGCCTCCCATCACTATTTCCTCTCAATAGAAAGAAATGTTGCAGTAGTGTTTTTTCTAAAGTTCTGTGTCTCAATATGAACATGTCAGAACTGTTTTATGTTGTCTTCTTGGAGCAGTATGGCAACCCAAGAACCTAGGTCTACATACTACCATGTATTAGTTATCAATACTATGTATTATTGTTGATAATTCTAGCACTTCTGCTAGAGAAATATGGATGCCTGAACTGAATCCTAAGTGTTCATAAAGTAGGAACTGAGCTGGATTTTGAAGATGATGTAGCTGGATGTAGTGGCACACACCTATATAGTATCAGCTCCTTGGGAGACTGAGGTAGGAGGATTAATTGAGCTTAGGAGTTCAAAATCCATAAAACAAAACACACATCTGTAATCTCAGCAACTCAGGAGGCTGGGGCAGGAGGATTACAAGTACCAGGTCAGCAAGAAAGACCCTGTCTCAAAATGAAAAAAGGGCTGAGGATGTAGCTCAGTGCTAGAGCACCTGGGTTCAATCCCCAGTACAGGAAAAGAAAAAACAACAAGTAGGAGCCACATGAGATTTCTGGTACAATTGAATGATTTTAAATCACTGTAGCCCACATAGAGATTTGTCTTAGGTAATCCTAAGAAACTGTCTTAAATATTTCTTTCTGGTATAAGATATAATTATTGACTAAATTCTCCCCTAGAGAATGATGACACATCATTAACATAATTAAATTTTAGTACTAAGATTAGTTGCTTAATTTTAGTTACTAAGTTTAGTTGCTAAAATTTATGATGTATTTCTAATTTTTTCTTTTTTCATTTCAGACAAGTATAATAGCCACAGGTAGCTCCCTTCTTTCTCCATGTTTTTCCTTTTTTTTTTTTTTTTTTTTAATTTAAATAAAATGACTTCATACTGGCTTCCTAGTGCCTTATCTTTTTCTTCCACATTGCCAATACTACTATTTAGTTAGTTTGTTTGTTTATTTGTTACAATAATGCAAAGTTAGCAAGTTAGCACTCTGGTTAGATTGAAATTATCAAAATTTCACAATTGTTTATCAAAGGTAGTCCTATAACCCAGAAATTTAGATAACTTTGATATTTTTAATACTACTTTTTAGGTTACACATTGAACAATTGTTGATTTCTTGTATACAAATCCCATGCATGCCCTACTTTGTGCCAGTCAAAAACTTTCACACTGGGGGCTGGGATTGTGGCTCAGCGGTAGAGCACTCGCCTAGCACGTGCGCGGCCCGGGGTCGATCCTCAGCACCACGTAAAAATAAATGTATTGTGTACAACTAAAGCAAATAAATAAACATTAAAAAAAAAAAAAAAAAAAAAAAAACTTTCACACTGGCCAGGCCTCCCTGCAACATCCCAGATCCTCAAACCTGAACTTCAGAGTCCTTCTGAACTTATGCTTCCTTGATTTATCCACCATACACCTCCCACCTAAGAATTTGGGAGATGAATGCAGAGGTATAACTTGCCTAATAACACATGATTCAAGAGCATGCCATAGCTTTTGTTTTTAGTAAGCTTTTTATTGAAGTATAACATGTATTTTTAAAATATGCAAGTCATAAGTATACAGCTGAATCAATATTCAAAATATTAACATATCTGCATAGCCATTACCCAGTCAATAAATAGATCATTGCTCCCTCAGCAAGGGAATTTTGCCTCTTTGATATTCCTGCTATTCCTCCCTCATCTCTTGCAAGAGGAACTACTCCTGACTTTTAACCATAAATTAGTTTTGTCTGATTTTTAGCTTTATATAAATGGAATCACTCTCTATGTACTCTGTCTTCTTTTGCTTAATACTTTGTGAGATGTATCTGTTGTAGCTCATTCATTCTAATTGCTATAAACTATTTTATTGGACTTATACACCACAGTCCTACTGCTGATGAACATTTGGGTTGTTTCTAGCATGGATCTTTGATGAATAATGTTGCTGTTATAACACTTTTGTGATACCACCTTTTTTATAAACTGGACACAATTTTTTTCATTGCATTTTTTTTCTTTGTTTCTCTATAGAACACTGTTAGAGAATGGCAAATTGTTTTTTGTATCGCTGCTGCTATTAATGTATTTGGTGCCATTTTCTTTGTACTATTGGCCAAAGGCGAAGTGCAAAAGTGGGCTGTCAATGATTACCATGGACACAAAAACTGAAGAAAACAATAAATAACTCTGTATCTATTAATGTACTTTTATTTATCATGTAACCTGAAAAGTGCCTTTGATATTTTAATGTGTAAACATTCTATATATTAAAAAATGTACTTGTATTAAATTTTAAGGCTTGTAATCATGAAATGTCACTAGTTGCCAGATTAGCAAAATTTGCTCTTTTTAGTAATTAATAATATATATGCAGGACCTTAAACTTTAGGTTCACATACCTGGCTGAAAGTCAGGTGACATGAAATAGGAGAACTCTACTTATTTTTAAAGGCCACATTTAAGGGAATGAAATGAAATGAACCCTCCTATACTGCTTAATTAAACTAGGAATAACCTCAGGTTTTGGGAAACACCTGTTTTTTTGTTCACTTTTCTCATAAAAATTATTATTAACTCTCCCTGACACTTAGTCTCAAACGCAGCATCTCTGTAGAGCTGCTAGCCACTGTTTAATTAGGCCTGGCACCTAGATTGAGCAAAGCATGCCCAGGCAGCTGCCAAGCATTCCCTCCCTGGCATCAGGGACAGAGTGTCTAGCATTTATCAGAGGCAGCACCCAAGTCCAGGGTCAGTGCCAAAGTCTTTGGATGGTGTTCTCCTTCTGGGACTATTAATGTGTAGATGAAGCCCTGAGTAGACAAGAGCAGTGAGATCCACAATTATGGTCTTGATGAAGCTTCAAACTTTCCCTTTCCATCACTTTATCTACTCTCATGGAATCTGCAAAAAAAAAAAAAAAAAAAAACGAGATGCCCAGTCTATCCCAAATAATAGCATCCTTGACTAAAACTAATTTCATGTGAATCAGAGTATAAATTCTGAAATTATAGTTTTTTAATCACATTAAAATAAGACCAAAAATATTTTTAGATCTCTTTTTCTTTAGCCTGGCTTTATGTAAGCTTCTGGTTACAGTTTAAAGTGACTTTTAGAGCTAGGAATATAGCTCAGTGGTAGAGTGCTTGCTTGCCTAGCATTCATAAGACCCTGGGTTTAATCTCCAGCACCATAAAAATAAGTAAGCTAAAGTGACTTTTTAAAGACCACAGGCAGGGCCTGCGGCCCATGGAATCATCTTTACTGTTTGTTCCTGAAATCTTTTTTTCCCAGTTTTTTCCTGATTCATCTTCTGGTAGTTGTTGAGTATACCTTGAAAGCATTTATGTTTAAAATTTGGTTTATGTTTTGTTTGTTCAAGATTACCTATAACATTTTAACTAAAACTGTTTAATGTAACATGATGTGAACACTTTTATGTAAATTAATTTTTAATGTGTAAATATAAATTAAGTTGCTATGGTGATATTTCTTTTATAAATCATCAAAATAAACCTTTTTGATTTTTCAATCTGAGAGTTCCATGGTATTTTCTCATGTCCACTATGACTATTTTTATATCTTCTCTGTATTCTCCTGAAACCATCCATCTACCTCAAAAATGCTTCTCTGCCACCACCAAACTGAAGAGACAGACCATCAAAGTGATACAGCATCTGAAATCTCTATTGCCTTCCATCTTCCCTTCATACTTCTGAAAGGATCCACCCTGCTTTTTTTTTTTTTTTAATATTTATCCATTTGCTTTTAGTTGTATACAATGCATTTATTTTTACATGGTGCTGAGGATCGAACCTGGGCCGCGCACGTGCCAGGCGAGCCCTCTACCGCTGAGCCACAACCCCAGCCCTCCACCCTGCTTTTTTTTTTTTTTTTTTTTTTTTTTTTTTTTTTTGTGGTACCGGGGATTGAACTCAGGGGCACTCGACCACTGGGTCACATCCCCAGCCCTTTTTTGGGATTTTTTTATTAGAGACAGGGTCTCACTGAGTTGCTAAGTGCCTCGCCATTGCTGAGGCTGGCTTTGAACTCACGATCCTCCTGCCTCAGCCTCCCAAAGTGCTGGGATTACAGGCGTGCGCCACCGAGCCCGGCTGCCACCCTGCTTTTTAAAGTACATAAGGACATCACTGATTCTGTCCCCTCCTACCTCCTCTAAGAACTTGCTTCAGTAATTCCTCTAATTTGCTTCTTCCATCTGTTTCTCTGATCCTTTCCCTTCTGTCTCAAGGATACTAGCCTTTAAACAAGTACACAAAAATCTTCCAGGGACATAAAAAGCATATATATCATAATATCTCTAGAATAATACTCAAGAAACTGGAAATAGTGGTTACCTCTGGGGAGAGAAAACAGGCCACCAAGAGTAAGAAAGGGAATTAATTTTTACTTTACGAAATGTAGCAGTATAATCTATTCAAATAAATACATTATTTTTAAAGCAAAACACCACCAGGCACAGTGGTGCATACCTATAATCCCAGCAACTCTGGGAGACTGAGGCAGGAGGATGGCAAATTGAAGGCCAGCCTGGGCAACTTAGGGAAATCCTGTCTCAAAAAATAAAAAGGGGGGCCAAGTACAGTGGCACATGCCTGTAATCCCAGCAGCTCAGGAGGCTGAGACAGGAGGATCAAAAGTTCAAAGCCAACCTTAGCTCAATTATGAGGAAGAGATAAATTATTCATTCAACAAGTATTTATTTACTTTGGGACAGTGAGGCTCTGTCCATCAATAAACGAATAAATAAATAAGGAAGGACTGGGAATGTGGCTCAATGGTTAAGCCCCTCTGGGTTAAATCCCCAATACTGAAAAAATAAAAATAAAAAGGGCTGGATACATAGCTCAGTCGTATAGGGGTTCTAGGTTCAATCCCCAGTCCCACCAAATAAATACTAAACAAATAAAAATTACTTTTTGCTCAAACTGCTATGTAATCACCAGCAGGTTTTCAACTGCCTATTAGACATCCCCAACTGACTATCCCTTTTGCAGCTGACACTATTTAAGTTCAACCTCACTCCCCTCCACTCCTCAAATAAAACCAGCTGTACCTGCCCCCTTCCTTATTCCCCTTAAAAGTACTATTTCCCCAGTCATGTAGGCTTGGACCTGGAATCATATTTTGTACTTCCCTAGTCTCCCATCCCCAACCCCATGTCTAATCAACTGCCTTTTTTCAATCTGACAGTTCCATGTTGTTGTTGTTGTTGTTGTTGTTGTTGTTTTTGGTATCAGGGATTGAACTCAGGGGCACTTTACCACTGGGCCACATCCCAGCCCTTTTTATTAGAGACAGGGTCTCACTGAGTTTGCTAAGTGCCTTGCAATTGCTGAGTCTGGCTTTGAACTCGCGATCCTCCTGCCTCAGCCTCCCAAGTGCTGCGATTACAGGTGGGTGCCACCACGCCGGGCTAGTTCCATGTTTTTTCATGTCTCTGGAATTTTGCTTTTAATCCTTCTGCCATCTCCTAAAAAATAAAGACTGGTCACTTTTGTTTCTCCCTGGAGTAGAAAAGATAAATGGTCTCAGTGCCACACATGGTGGTGCACGCCTGCAATACCAGCAACTCCAAAGGCTGAGGCAGAAGGATCCCAAGTTCGAAGTCCTCAGCAACTTAGCGAAACCCTGTCTTAAAATAAAAAAGAAAAAGAGCTGGGAAAGTGGTTCAGTAGTTCATCCCTTCGTCCTAGAAGGTTGTTCTTCAACCCCACCTCCTTCCTCATCCCTGAATTTTCCCACCCTCCCTGATAGAGAGGCAATCTCTTCCTTTGACCCATTAAAACATTATATTATTTATTTATTTGGGGTTCTTTAAAGAGGTTTGGCTCAAGGATTTAAGCTGAGTTATGAGTAAGAGATAAATCATTCATTCAACAAATATTAAATATTTCCTCTTTTTGCTAGGTAATAATGATAGGAATAGGCCGTTGATGTGCCGCTTTCCCTCCCAAGGGCTCAATCTGGCTCCTGATCAACTTTCTCCTCCTTTCTTATACTTAAGAACACATATCTGTGCCCTGTTAGATTCTTCACAAGCATTTTTTTTTTAATACCATAGATTGAACACAGGGGCACTTCCACTGAGCCACATGCCAGCCCTTTTTATTTATTGAGACAGGGTCTTGGAGAGTTGCTTAAGGCCTCACTTAGTTGAACTGGGGATTCTTCTGCCTCAGCATCCCTCCTGACCTGCTGGTATTACAGGCATGCACAACCGAACCCAGCTCCTTCACAAGAATCTTAAGGCCATGCTCCATTTGATCCTTACACAATGGTCTCCCGCACAACATGTGCTTAGTCAGTTTTAGGTGTTCAATAAATATCTTGTAAGGAACTCCTTAAATGAACAATAAATTAAAATTTTTCATCTCACATTGTTTTTTCTTTTTGTTAATGTGATTAAACCCAGAGGCACTTTACCACTGTGATCATCCCCAACACTTTTTTTTGGTACCAGGGATAAAAAAACTCAGGGGCACCTAACCACTGAGCCACATCCCCAGTCCTACTTTTTTCTTTCTTTTTTTTTTTTTTTTTTTTTTTTGTGGTACCGGGGATTGAACTCAGGGGCATTCGACCACTGGGTCACATCCCCAGACCTTTTTTGTATTTTATTTAGAGACAGGGTCTCACTGAGTTGCTAAGTGCCTTGCCATTGCTGAGGCTGGCTTTGAACTCGCGATCCTCCTGCCTCAGCCTCCCAAAATGCTGGGATTACAGGCGTGCGCCACCGCACCCAGCTGCTACTTTGTATTTTATTTAGAGACAGGGTCTCACCCAGTAGTTTAGCGCCTCATCATTGCTGAAGCTGGCTTTGAACTAGGAGGGATCCTCCTGTCTCAGCCTCCCAAACTGCTGGGATAACAGATGTGCGCCACCACGCCAGGCCCCTTTTTATTTTTTATTTAGATATAGGTCCTTCATAACTTACGAGACTGAGGGAGGAAGATCCCAAGTTAAGCCACTTAGCAAGACCCAGTCTCAAAAAAGAAAGGGGAGCTGGGGCACCACGCCGGCCTGTAATCCCAGCACTTGGGAGGCTGAGGCAAAAGGATCAAGAGTTCAAAGCCAGCCTCAGCAATGGCGAGGCACTTAGCAACTCAGTGAGACCCTGTCTCTAAATAAAATACAAAAAAAAGGTCTGAGGATGTGACCCAGTGGTCGAGTGCCCCTGAGTTCAATCCCCGGTAACACAAAAAAAAAAAAAAAAAAAGGAAAAGAAAAGAAAAGGGGAGAGGGGGAGAGGAGCTGAGCTGGGAATGTAGCTCAGTGGTAAACTACCCCTGGGTTCAATCCCCAGTACAAAAGAGAGAGAGAGAGAGAGAGAGAGAGAGAGAGAGAGAGAGAAAATAAATGTGACCTTAACTCTTTTTCTTTTATTTTTTTTAAGTTGGAGATGGACACAATACCTTTATTATACTTTTATGTGGTGCTGAGGATCAAACCCAGTGCCCACATGAGCTAGGCAGGTGCTCTACCACTGAGCCACAACCCTAGCCCATGACCTTAACTCTTATAAAGAAGAAGTGAAGGGCTGGGGTTGTGGCTCAGCGGTAGAGCGCTCGCCTCGCACGTGCGTGGCCCGGGTTCGATCCTCAGCACCACATAAACATAAATGCATTGTGTACAACTAAAGCAAATAAATAAATATTAAGAAGAAGAAGAAGTGAAGCTGGGTACAGTGGCGCAAGCCTGTAATCCCAGCACTTGGGAGGCTGAGGCAGGAGGATTGCGAGTTCAAAGCCAGCCTCAGCAATGGCAAGGCACTTAACAACTCAGTGAGTTGTTATAAAATACAAAAAAAGGGCTGGGGATGTGGCCCAGTGGTTGAGTGCCCCTGAGTTCAATCCCCAATACCTAAATAAATAAATAAAAATAAGAAGTGAGGGGCTGGGGTTGTGGCTCAGCGGTAGAGTGCTCACCTAGCATGTGCACAGCCGGGGTTAAAGACATTGTGTACAACTAAAACAAATAAATAAATATTTTTTTTTAAAAAGAAGCAATTATTTGTAAATGACTTTGAAAGTATTTGAGAATAGCTAGAATAGCTAAATTCTGTATAGGCAAAATAGTTCTTAAGCATTTATTTATTAAGCATTCACTGGGTGCCAAGCATTGTTCTTTACATGGGATAAGGCAGTGGTGGGAAGGGGGAGAAAGTCCCTTTTCTCATGGGGTTCGTATTCTGATTTATCAAATCTTTTTCTTCTTCATAAGTCCCAGCCTTTAAAAACTTCAAAGTAAAACATCACTACCCACCCAACAATCAAATCATATGGGAATGAATGTGCCAACTGACCTTGAGAATCAGGTTTATAAAAGAAATTAAGGTGGATGGAGCATGCCTGTAATCCCAGCAGCTCAATGGCTCTCCCTGAGACAGGAAGATGACAAGTTCAAAGCCAGCCTCAGCAAAAAAACGAGGCACTACGCAACTCAGTGAGACCCTGTCTCTAAATAAAATACAAAATAGGGCTGGGGGTGTGGCTCAGTGGTCTCAAGTGCCCCTGAGTTCAATTCTTGGTACAAAAAAAAAAAAAAAGAAAGAAAGAAAAAATAAATTAAGACAAATGCTAAAATCTATCAGTCACTATAATGTCATTCTTACTTCAGCATTTGTTTATTTTCAAGAAAGCAGAGAGAGAGAGATGTTTGAATTGGCTCCTGTTGCAAAGTGGATTATCTAGCCTCCTCTCTGAGGGTGGCACATTACTGTTCAAAATAAAATTGCCCCAAACAGAAAAATATTGACGTAGTATTTAAGTTTGAAGACAGGAAGAGCACCAGGAAATGGCCTGGTTCCTCTCAATAAAAGCATGTTACTGCCTCAGATAAACAGATATGGATAAATATCTAATTTCTATTTTAAAGAAAATTAACTTTCTAGTAGAAATATAAATTAAGAGAGATTACAAGTTTTTTCAGATGCCCCTGCTTTTTAGAGCAACTGTAGTAGAAAAGCCAACCATAAGACTTCTTACTCATAAAGGATAATAGTGAAAATTGTTTCCAGGAGTTCTGCAACAGAAAGCTGATTCCAAGCAAACTGAAAGAAAAGAAAGAAATGTAATGAATTTTCTGTCCTTTCTTCTCATGTGCCTTGAGGAGGAAGAACACTAGTAATTTTCCAGAGTGCCTGTTTACTTTCACTTTATCTTGATGTTGGGGGAGGAGGAAACAGAAGTTCCCAGTCACTGCCAATCCTGTGCTGATAATGGAGTAGCCATTATTATCCTACTGAGCTGAAAAAGTGTTTGAACTATCTCCCCCACACCCAGACACATCTTCAGCCAAAACAGTCCAGACTTTCATGGGGGCGAGGGGAGATAGAGATAGAGATATATGGGTATTATTAAATATACATATCCACATATATACAGCATTAAAACTTTTTCTTAAGCACTCTCGGCTGGCTGAACAACTGAAATATGCTCACATTTTCAACTGTGTCATCACCTCTCAGGATCAAGTGTGCATATTAGTCCCAGTCTTCTTTCAGCATACCACAAATAGCTCCTTGTTATAGGCATTTTACAGTTTCTCTCCACAGTCTGAAATTTGAGCTTTCCCCAGAATTCTGGTTGAGATTAAAGGCAATCTGGGAAGAGTAAGTAATCAGGTCTTTTTAATGCTTAAGAACTGTTTTACGTGAAGTGATGCTGTTAGAGAAAATTCGAGTCTGTATATTATATAAATCACCCATACAATACCTACCATAATGCACTTGTCCATCAGGGGCATTGACCACTGGGCACATCCCCAGGCCTTTTTTTGTATTTTTTTTTTTTTTTTTTTTTTTTTTTTTTTTTTGTGGGGTTTTTTCACATCCCCAGGTACCTTAGAGACAGGGTCTCACTGAGCGCTAAGTGCATTGCTGAGGCATTGAACCGCGACTGGCCTCAGCCTCCCAAAGTGCTGGGATTACAGGCGTGAGCCAGCGCCCGGCCTTTTTTTGTATTTTAATAGAGACAGGGTCTCACTGAGTTGCTAAGTGCTTCACCATTGCTGAGGCTGGCTTTGAACTTGCGATCCTCCTGCCTCAGCCTCCCATGTGCTGGGATTACAGGCATGCGCCACCAGGCCCAGCTAATGCACTTGTGGTTTTTTTTTTTTTTTGGTTTGTTTGTTTGTTTGTGGTACCGGGGATTGAACTCAGGGCACTTGACCACTGGGTCACATCCCCAGCCCTTTTTTGTATTTTTTTATTTATAGACAGGGTCTTACTGAATTGCTAAGTGCCTCGCCATTGCTGAGGCTGGCTTTGAACTCGCGATCCTCCTGCCTCAGCCTCCCAAAGTGCTGGGATTACAGGTGTGCGCCACCGCGCCCGGCTGCACTTGTCTTTTTAATGTTAAAAAAATTTCAGCTGGGAATGGTGGCACACACCTATAATCCCAGCTACTTGGGAGACTGAGTCAGGAGGATCACAAATTTGAGAACCTGTCACATTTTTTTTTTTTTTTTTTTTTTTTTTTTTTTTTGGTACCAGGGATTGAACCCAGGGACTGAACCACATCACCAGCCCCCTTTAAAATTTTTTTTTTTTT
Source organism: Tamias sibiricus (assembly GCA_025594165.1). NCBI lineage: Eukaryota > Metazoa > Chordata > Mammalia > Rodentia > Sciuridae > Tamias > Tamias sibiricus. Next base: position 66,814,552 of record CM046666.1, on the reverse strand, counting down.
TTAATTTTAAGACAGGGTTTCACAATCTTCCTGCCTCAGCCTCGTGAATTGCTGGGATTACAGAAGGGCGTCATCATGCCCAGCATAAAATAAGAATTTTTTAAAGAGGCTGAAAATGCAGTTCAGTGGGGCTGAGATTGTAGCTCAGTGCTAGAGAGCTTGCCTAGCCCATATGAGGCACTGGGTGTGATCCTCAGCACCACATAAAACTAAATGAATAAGGACTGGGGTTGTGGCTCAGTGGTATAATGTTTGCCTCACATGTGTGAGGCATTGGGTTCTGTTCTCAGTGCTGCATATAAATAAATGAATAAAATAAAGGTCCATTGATAATTAAAAATAAGTAAATAAATAAAATGCATTGTGTCCATGTACAACTAAAATAAATAAATAAATAAAAAAAACAAAGCAGTTCAGTGGTAGAATACTTGCCTAATAGTGAGAGGCCCTCAGTTCAATCCTCCATACCATAATATAAGGAAAGAAAGAAACTTTGATATCATTAAGTGTTGGCAAAGGATGTAGCAAAATGTAAATTCTTTTCCACCAGAGAAGTGGGGAGGATTACAAACCGGCAAATCCATTCCAGAAACCAAAATGGGTTTATGCCTCTTGGCCCTATATATATGCCACACAGCTGAATTTATGTCCCAGAATAACTCTTGCTCAAGTCCATAAAAGAGCAAATGTACCACACTGTTTATAGTGATACAGCTGGAGGCAACCCAGGTGTTCATCATTAGGGAAATACAAGTTAAATGTAGTGGATGTTTATTAAGGAATGATATGATATAGTTATAATGTACAGAGACCTCAAAAAGTATTTAGCAAGAAGAAGATTTATAGTCCAACACTACTTCCAAAAATTAACCAAAAATACAAAAAAAAAAAAAAAAGTGGTATTTTTCCAAGGATACTTCAAAATTTAGAACATAAGAAACTCAATAGAGTGGGTAGTAATGCAAGGGAGGAGAATGAGTAGAGATGAGGGCTGAAGGAAGAAAAGTAAAAATAAGACTGTGGGCTTGCACTGAACATAAGGCTCTATAAACAGAAGGCTATGAGATAAAAAATAATTTTTAAGTTGGTACTCTAAATGTGTTAAAGTTGGTCATGGGGAAAATACTTTCTAATTTTCACTCTTCTGTATTTAAAATATATATATATATATATATATATATATATAAGGAATATGCATTCCTTTAGTAATTAAAAATAAAATGCTGGGGCTGGGGCTATAACTCAAGTGGTAAAGCACTTGCCTCACAAGGTTGAGGCACTGGGTTTGATCCTCAGCACCATAAAAAAATAAATAAAGAGCCAGGCGCAGTGGCGCACACCTATAATCTCAGCACTTGGGAGGCTGAGGCAGGAGGATTACAAATTCAAAGCCAGCCTCAGCAATGGCGAGGCACTTAGCAACTCAGTGAGACCCTGTCTCTAATAAATACCAAAAAAGAAAGGGCTGGGGATGTGGCCCAGTGGTCAAGTGCCCCTGAGTTCAATCCCTGGTACCAAAAAAATAAATAAACAAATAAATAAATAAATATACTGTGTGCTCATCTACAACTAAATAAATATTTAAAACAAAATAAAATGCTAAAAGAATTTGAAAATTAAACTAAAAATGCTGCAGAAGAATAGTTATTAGGAATGTTGGTTAATGTTCATAATATATCATAGTGATTTCTTTTTTTTTTTTTTCCCAGTGCCATGGCATTATACATACTAGGCCTACTCTGCCACTAGGCTATATCCCCAACTCCTACAGTATAAATGTTTGGATGTTTGTGTGAGGGTGTGTGGTACAGGGATTGAAACAAGAGGCATTTACCACTGAACAACATCCTCCAAACCCTTTTATTTTAAATTTTGAGACAGGATCTCACTAAATTGCTGAGGCTAGCCTCAAACTTGTGATCCTCCTGCCTCAGCTTCCCAAATTGCAGGGATTATAGGCATGTATCACCACACCTGTCTTTATTTTTTTATTAGGGCTTTATTGAGTTATAATTCACTTACCATAAAATTCACTTTTGAAAAATATATGATTCAGGAGCCAGGCACGGTGGCGCATGCCTGTAATCCCAGCACTTGGGAGGCTGAAGCAAGAGGATCGCGAGTTCAAAGCTAGCCTCAGCAATGGTGAGGCACTTAGCAACTCAGTGAGACCCTGTCTCTAATAAAATACAAAATAGGGCTGGGGATGTGTCCCAGTGGTCCAGTGCCCCTAAATTCAATCCCCAGTACCAAAAAAAAAAAAATTGTATATGATCCAGGGGCTGGAGTTGTAGCTCAGTGGTATAGCACTTGCGTAGCATGTATAAGGCAATGGGTTCAATTCTCAGCACCACATATTAATAAATAAAATAAAGATCCAAGCCGGGCGCGGTGGCGCACGCCTGTAATCCCAGCACTTTGGGAGGCTGAGGCAGGAGGATCGCGAGTTCAAAGCCAGCCTCAGCAATGGCGAGGCACTTAGTAACTCAGTGAGACCCTGTCTCTAATAAAATACAAAAAAAAGGGCTGAGGATGTGATCCAGTGGTCAAGTGCCCCTGAGTTCAATCCCCAGTACCAAAAAAAAAAAAAAAAAAAAAAAAAAAAAAAAAAAGATCCATCAACAACTAAAAACAATAGTAATTTTTTTAAAGTGTACAATTCAGCTGGGTCCAGTGGCACATACCTGTAAACCCAATTTCTCAGGAGTCTGAGACAAGAGGATCACAAAATTAAGCCTAGGGCTGGGGATACAGCTCAGTTGGTAGAGTGCTTGCCTCGCATGCACAAGGCCCTAGGTTCAATCCTCAGTGCTGCCAAAAGTACTGCCAAAAGGAAAAAAAATCAATCTTAGCTTGGGTAATTTTTTTTTTTTTTTAATACCAGGGATACTTAACCACTGAGCCACATCCCCGTCAAACACCCCTCCCCACCCCGTTTAAAATATTTTATTTAGAGGTAGGGTCTAAGTTGCTTTAGGGCCTCACTATGTTGCTGAGGCTGGCTTTAAATTCACAATCCTCCTTCCTCAGCTTCCCAAGCCACTAGGATCACAGGCATGTACCACCATGCCTGGCATTAGCTTGGGTAATTTAATGAGACGCAGTCTCAGAACAAAATTTAAAAATAGTGCTGGGGGTGTAGCTCAGTTGTAGAGTGCTTGCCTAGCATGCCCCAAGCCTTGGGTTCAATCCCCAGTACTGAGACAAAAATAAAAGTGTATAATTCATGACTGGGGATTTAATTCAGTGGTAGGGTGGTTGCCTAACAGGACCCTGTCCCACAAAAAAATAAATAAATAAGTGTGCAATTCAATGACTCTGTGTGTGTGTGTGTCTGTCTGTCTGTCTGTCTTAGAGACTAAACACAGGGCTGCTCTACCACTGAGCTATATTCCCAATCCCTCCACCTTTTTTTTTTTTTTTTTTGAGTCAGTCTCACTAAATTACCCAGCCTGGCTTCAAATTTGTGATCCTCCTGCCTCAGCTTTTTGAGTCTGGGATTTCAGGCATGTACTACTGCAACCAGCCAGTGACTTTTAATATATTCACAGAATTACACAACTAACAAATATCTAATCAGAACATTTCATCACTTCCCCATTAAAAAAAAAAAAAATCTAGATTCATTAGCAGTCACTTCCCATGACCCTCAACCACTAATCTAACTTTTCATCCCTTCCATCTCTTGCCTATATTTTGTATCAGGGATTGAACCCAGGGGCACTTTACCACTGAGCTACATCCCTAAACCCTTTATTTGAGACTGGGTCTAGCTGAGTGGCTTAAGGTCTCACTACATTGCTGAAGCTGGCCTCAAACTTGCTGTCTACCTGCCTCAACTTCCAGAGTCTATTACCTCCTCCTTGGCTCAAACTCACTGGCTCTAATTTCCATTTTCTATAGATATGGTGATTCTGGACTTTTAAGTAAATGGAATCATATAATATGTAGTTCATTACGATTGGCTTTTTTCTCTTAGCATGTTTTCAAGGTGTCCTGTTGTAGCAATATAAGTATATCATTCCTTTTTGCGTGTATGGTACAGGTGGTTGAACCCAGGGCCTCACAAGCGCTCTATCACTGAGCTTCATCTCCAGTCTTTTTATTTTTATTTGGAGATAAGAGTCTTGCTAAATTGTCCCATCTGGCCTGGAACTTGCTATCTTCCTGCCTCAGCCTCTGGAATTACAAGTGTGTATCAGCTCTCGGGGAAAATACACTTTTTATACCATTTTTTGCTTAACCATTCATCTGTATTTTGGTTTTGGGGGGGGGTTGTTGTTGTTTTTGTTTTTGTTTTGTTTTTTTGGTGGGGGTTGCTTACTGGAGTCATGTAATGTGGGAACACTTTATCTGTTGATGGATATATTTGGGTTGTTTCTAATTTTTGGCAGTTGTAAATAATGCTGCTATGAACATTTGCTTACAGGTGTTTTGTATGGGCATATATCTTCCATTTCTCTTGACTTCAGTGATACCACTTTTGTTTACACAAAATAGGCCTAGGGGGAAAAAAAAAAAACTGAACACACATCAAAATGTTAACAGCGATTATTTGTAGATAGTAGATAAAAGATAATTTTTTCTTTCTTATTCTTTTTTTATTTTTTAAAATTTTTGAGAATTAAAAAAAATCATTTAATCAGGAGAAAAATGCATCGCTGAAACCAATAGAAAAATAAATTGCAATGTCTAATGTCATGATGCTTTCCTAATTATTTTCTTTTAAACTCAGGGTCAGCCCCTGAACTCCACCCTACTTCCGCTCAGTCCAGCTCCTGGCTGGAGTGCTCTGCCCCTCCCCGCTTCAACCTCCTCAAATTTCACACAGCAGGGAGGACGACTGAAGAGCCTTCCCTGGCCTACAAAGTGGCTCTTGTCGATATTAATGTCAGCCCACAAGCCATGCCAAATGACCCATATTTACATGCCAAAAAGCCAAACTGACGTCCCTGGAGGCTGTCATTCAGCTCTTCTACTTTCTGCTCCCGATAAGTGTAAATGTCCATAATTTTATATTTTTAAAGACACTTTTAAATTAAGAACAGATTTTTAAACCATACAAACACATTCCTTTCTCTTCAGGCGCTTGGAATACACAGCAGTTTCCCTGCCTTAAAAAAACCACTCAAGGCGGGGCTGTGGCTCAGGATCATTTTACACTGGAAACTCCTCCAGATTCGAGCCTTTCCGTGGTGAAACGAAATGTGGGCGTTTCATATCAAGGCGGGGAGAGGAAATATTTATAGCTCTCAGGAAACATGAGTTTGACTCATATTTTTGCTAACTCGTGAATCATAACTATCAAAGACTAGATTTCTTTTGTCTAAGGAAAGAAGGTGACTATTAGAGCAACCATCTCTGTGCACTCGCTCGGGAGAGAGAACACAAAGGAATTAGAATGACTCAGCCCAGCGGAGGGGTCGGAGCTGACCTCCAGCTTAATGGAAAGTCACAGCGGGGTCTCGGAACTCGCGACTACACCCGCCCCGACCGCTAGGGGGCAGAAGGTACAGTAGGCAAAAAGTGACCTTTTCTTAACCCTCTTTTCTTGATTTTTAGACTAAAATGCACAATTAGCTCTTAAGACTACAATTACGATTTATTTGTTTGTTTGTTTGTTTGTTTGTTTGTTTGTTTGGAACTGGGGCATTTGATCACTGAACTACATCCCAGCCCTTTTTGTTTTTTATTTTGAGACCGGGGACACATTAAGTTGCTTAGGCTAGCCATGAACTCTCCATCCTCCTGCCTCATCCTCCCCACTTGCTGGAATTACAGGTGGGCACCACTGCGCCCTGCAGGATAGTTTTCTGGTAAATTAAGAAAACATATTAGCTGGGCGCGGTGGCGCACGCCTGTAATCCCAGCACTTTGGGAGGCTGAGGCAGGAGGATCGCGAGTTCAAAGCCAGCCTCAGCAATGGTGAGGCACTTAGCAACTCAGTGAGACCCTGTCTCCAAATAAAATACAAAAAAAAGGGCTGGGGATGTGGCCCAGTGGTCGAGTGCCCCTGAGTTCAATCCCCGGTACCACAAAAAAAAAGAAAGAAAAAAAAAGAAAACATATTTAGGCGGGCGCAGTGGAGTATGCCTGTAATCCCAAGTACTCAAAGAGATTGAGGAAGGGGGATCACAAGTTCGAGGCCAGCCTCAGCAAATTTACAAGACCTTGTCCCAAAATGAAAAGGGCAGGGGATGTAGCTCCATGGTAAAGCGCCTCTGGCTTCTATACCCAGGAGGGAGAAGGGAGAGGGGAGGGGAGGGAGATATTGGGAGTTGGGAGAAGAGAGACAGGAGAAAGCAAGAGAAAGAAAGCTCTGCCGAAAAAACAACTCAAAGGAACGGCTGGGTGGGTGGGTGGGTGTCAGCATGTTTGCCTAGCATGTGTGAGGCCCTGGATTCCGTCTTCAGGACAAAATAAAATAAGAAGTTTGAGAACCCCACATCCTAAGCCATTGCTTCCAGGCCAGGGTGGGATGAGGGATTCACTAGAGCGGGAGGAGGCCAGCTTGGACTTCACTGTATGCAAATTGGCCCTTTCTGGCTGAAGCAGAAAAAATTGGCCTGAGGCCTGTGCGGTTAGAAGAATGTTTCTGAAAATGCAATCACCTAACACAGAATCTATTGAGCTTGGGTTTCCTCTGTGAGATTCAGTTACTCTCGAGGAATCTAGAGGGTGCAGCCAACATTTAAAACATCAATAGACTATGTTGCAGGTAGGGTTTTTTTGTCTGTTGTGTATTTGCTGGTGCCTGGGATGAAATGAAGTCTGAGGCAGGTTGGAAAGTTCCACCAGTGCCCAAGGCAGTATGGAACATCCCTGAAGCCCCAGCTTTGCAGGCCACTCTGGAGCATTAGCCCTGCTGAGAAAAAGAGGCATTGTGGACTGGAAAACTTCCATTTCCGGCACCCCCTGCCCATGGCGTCTGGTTTACCCAGGACCTGCCCATAATAGCTCCTGGCTTGTGCCCAAGTTCAGGGTATCATCAAAATTCAAAAATTGCCCTTCTAATTCTCCCCAGGGACACACTAATACTCACAGTCCCTGATATGCTAATTAATACATGCTAAGTCCTCTTCATTCTCCACTTTTCCTATAGATGAGATAACCATATAGTTCACCAACCAAACCAATACTTTTAAAAGGGAAAGGGGCCTACCACAGTGGTGCATGGCTATATGTAATTCTATCCACTAGGGAGGCTAAGGCAGGAGAATCACAAGTTGGAGCCCAGCCTGGGCAACTTAGCAAGACTCTGTCTCCAAAATAAAAAGGGCCAAGGGTATAGCAGAGCAGTAAAGTGCCCCTGAGTTTAATCCCCAGTACTGGAATGGGGGAGTAGAGGGAAATGGGTGCTATTTATGTAACTAAAAGTTCCATCCTCATCCCTGCCAATCCAATAAGGAAGAAAAGGTTTTGAGAAAAAGGAAACTGCCAGCAGCGGTGGCACCCGACTGTAATCCCAGCACTTGGGAGGCTGAGGCAGGAGGATCCCAAGTTCAAAGCCAACCTCAGCAATGGCGAGGCACCTAGCAACTCAGTGACACCCTGTCTCTAATAAAATACAAAAAAGGGCTAGAGATGTGGCTCAGTGGTCGAGTGCCCCTGAGTTCAATCCCCGGTACCAAAAAAAGAAGGTTTATTGCTTTGCTAGCAAAGGCGAAACACAGGGGACTCCTGTCCCAAAGGCTGTGATTCTGCCTATCCACAGAAACAGGGGGCTTTTATAGAGGTGATTCAGAGAAAATGAAATTAGGGAAGAGAGATCAGGAAGGAGAATATCAAGGAAAAGAAGATCAGGGAGGAGAAGTTTAGGGAAAAGAAGATTGGGAAAAAGAAGAAAAATATATATACCTTTCAAAGCCAAAAGGGATATAGTCAAAGCATCAAGTGAACTCCTGTTACATTAATACTTAACACAACAGCAGAAAACCTGTCCCAGGCTAAGTAGAGTACTAGTACACACCTTCACCTTGGGAAACTTGAGCAATTTATCAAAACTCAGTGGGTACAGTAGTGTATGCCTGTAATCCCAGTGGCTCAGGAGGTTGGTTTTTTTTTTTTTTTTTTTTTTTTTGTGTGTGTGTGTGTGTGTGTGTGTGTACCGGGGATTGAATTCAGGGCACTCGATCACTGGGTCACATCCCCAGCCCTTTTTTTTTTTTTTTTTTTTTTTGTATTTTATTTAGAGACAGGGTCTCACTGAGTTACTAAATGCCTTGCCGTTGCTGAGGCTGGCTTCAGGAGGCTTAAGTAGATCATAAGGTGGAGGTCAGCCTCAGCAACTTAGTGAGGCCCTAAGCAACTTAATGAGAGACCCGGTCTCAAAATGAAAAATAAAAAAGGCTGGGAATGTAGATCAGTGATAAAGTGCCCCTGGGTTTAATCCCCAGTATCAAACTAACAAACAAACAGAACTCTACTGCTAGAGTCTGTGCTCCTAAACCCTAAATTATACTGACCTGATCTGTGAATGCATAGGAGAGTGGCAAACAGGCTTGATTACACTTATTTGCTAAAGTACTTAAAGATGTATTTTATTGCTACCCATACCTCTAATAAATGCTCCCATTAGCCATCCCAAAATAAAAGCTGTTACAAGGACTCACCCCAGTGCTTTAAGACTATTAGCCAGTGTGACCCCATCTTCTTTCCCTGTAACCCTTAGCTGCAGCTAAACTGAAACTCCATATTTTCCTGCCTCAGCATTTTCTCAGTGCTTTTCCCTCTACCTAGAATGTCTCCCAAGCCATCCCTCTCTACCCAACTTCTTTTATTGAAACCCCACTTACTTTCAAGGCCCAGATCAAACTGGCATTCCATTGTCACACAAAACAGAATCTCTCCAAAGTCTGAAATCCTACAGCCTTTATCTGCACCACTCGCAGGCCCACATATCTTATCTCCTCTACTCAGTCAGCAATTTCTTTTCCACACAACACTTAGCACAGCACATTTCCACATAAATAGTTTTCAGTGAATGTATAGCCCTACATTGTTTGCCCTTCATCCATCCTCTCTGCTAAATGTCTCCAAAGAAATATGACGCATTGATTATAAAAAGGCTTCCTCAAAATAAAAGGCCTGTTTTTTTTGTTTTTGTTTTTTTTTTTCTTTTTGTACTGGAAATTGAATGGTCACTCTTCCACTGAACTATATCCCCAGACCTTATTTTATTTATTTGTTTGTTTGATTATTTATCTATATTTTGAGACTGGGTTTTGCTAAATTACTAAGGGCTGGCCTTTCTAATTTATTATCCTCCTGCCTCAGCCTCCTGAGTTGCTTGGATTATAGGCATGGGTCACTAAGCTCAATTTTCTTTTTCTTTCTTCTTATTTTTTGTACTGGGAGTTGAACCAGGGGCCTTGCACATGCTAGATAAGTACTCTACCACTGAGCTACTTATTGTGATTACGTGTTTAAATGATGTTTTGGATATACTATGCTTTTCTCTTTCTCTTTTTGTACTGGGAATTGAATTACTCCCTGCCCCATCCTGCCAGTCATTAAAAAAAATTTTTTTGGAGGGAGGGTACAGGAGATTGAACCCAGGGGCACTTAAACTCTGAGCCACATCCCCAGCCCTTTTAATATTTTATTTTGAGACAGGCTCTCCCTAAGTTGCTTAAGTTGCTTAGTGCCTCACTAAGTTGCTGAGACTGGCTTTGAACTTGGGATCCTCCTGCCTCAACCTCCAGAGTGGCTGGGATTATAGATGTATGCCCATGTCCAGCTCTTGCAAGTCCTTTTTTTCTTCTTCTTTTTTTTTTTTTTTTTTTTTTTTTTTTTTTTTTTGGTGTGGTGCTGAGGATTGAACTCAGGGTCTTGTGTAAGCAAGACCAACTGAGCTATTTCCCCTGCCCTTGCCAGTCCTTTTTATTTTTTTATTTTATTTTATTTATTTGTTTATTTATTTATTTATTTTGGTACCAGGGATTGAACTCAGGGACACTCGACCACTGGGCCACATCCCCAGGCCTTTTTTGTATTTTGTTAGAGACAGGGTCTCACTGAGTTGCTAAGTGCCTCGCTATTGCTGAGGCTGGCTTTGAACTCATGATCCTCCTGCCTCAGCCTCCCAAGTGCTAGGATTACAGGCGTGTGCCACTGAGCCCAGCTCAAAATTAAAATTTAAAATAAAAGGGACTGCTGGGCGCGGTGGCGCATGCCTATAATCCCAGCACTTGGGAGGCTGAGGCAGGAGGATCACGAGTTCAAAGCCAGCCTCAGCAATGGCGAGGCACTTAGCAACTCAGTGAGACCCTGTCTCTAACAAAATACAAAAAAGGGCTGGGGATGTGGCCCAGTGGTCGAGTGCCACTGAGTTCGATCCCTGGTACCACCAAAAAAAAAAAAAAAAAAAAAAAATTTTTTTTAATTTTGAGACAAGTTTTCCCTAAGATGCTCAGGTTGGCCTTAAACTTGCAATTCACCTGCCTCAGTGTCCCAAGTTGCTGGAATTAAAAAGTGTAGAGGCTGGGGCTGGGGCTCAGTGGTAGTGCACTTGCCTGGCATGTGTGAAGCACTGGGTTCGATTCTTAGCACCACATATAAATAAATAAAATTAAAGGCCTATCAACAACTAAAAAAAAAGTGTATACCAGCTGGGCTCAGTGGCACACGCCTGTAATCCTAGCACTTGGGAGGCTGAGGCAGGAGGATCGCGAGTTCAAAGCCAGCCTCAGCAATGGCGAGGCACTTAGCAACTCAGTGAGACCCTGTCTCTAATAAAATACAAAAAAGGGCTGGGGATATGGCCCAGTGGTCAGTGCCCCTGAGTTTGATCCCTGGTACCAAAAAAAAAAAAAAAAGTATACCATCACACGATCACACGAGGAAAACCATGATTTTGTGCAGGAATCTTTTCTATCAAGTTCTGGAAAAGTTCTAGTGGCCACATTAAGAAAAGCAAAATAAAGGGCTGGGGATATAGCTCAGTTGGTAGAGTGCTTGCCTTGCATTGAGTTCAATCCCCAGCACCACACACACAAATAAGGAGAAGGAGAAGGAGGAGGAGGAGAAGGAGGAGGGAGAGGAGGGGGGAGGGGGAGGGGGGGAGGAGGAGGAGGAGAAGGAGAAGAAAAAGTAGAAGAAGAAGAAGAAGATGAGGAGGAGAAAAGTAAAATAAATTTATTTAATCCAATGTATCCAAAACAGGAGTGGAGAAGATAGCACAGTGATAAAACACTTGCCTAGCATGCTTGAGACCTTGATCCCCATCAGTGTAAAAAATAAGAAAAGAGAGAAAGAGAAAAGCATAGTATATCCAAACATCATTTAAACACGGAATCAGGCTTGGTGCAATGGTGCACATCTGTAATCCCAACTACTCAGCAAGCTGAAGCAGGAAGATCGAAAATTCAAGAATATTCTTGGCCCTAATCAATTTAGGGAGACACTGTCTCAAAATAAAAATATAAAAATGGCCAGGGATATAGCTCATCTGTAAAAGTGCCCCTGGGTTCAACATCCTGTACTCCCCAAAGCAAAACAAAATCCATGTATAATCAATATAATCAATATAAAAAAGTTAGAGATTTTATTTATGTATATGTGTGTATGAAATTTTTTGATTTTTAAAAAAAATTTTTTTATATTTATTTATTTGTTTTAGACAATGCCTTTATTCGTACGTGGTGCTGAGGATCGAACCCAGGCTGCACACGTGCTAGGCGAGCGCTGTACCACTGAGCCACAACCCCAGCCCAATTGTTTGATATTTGAAATGTATTTTACACTTAGGACATATATTAACTCAGACCAGCCACAGTTCAAGAGCTCAATTGCCACAAATGTCTAGTAACTGGCATATTGGACAAGGCAGGTCTGAGCCCATCAGCACAACATTCCCATGGTGGCCATTATCAGTCCAGTAGTGTGGTTGGCTGGAGACCTAAATTGGGCCAGTCAGACCAAAGCACCTGATTTATCGTCCCTCTTTTGGAGAGGTTTCCACCTGCTGGTATTGACTGAGGGGGCCTGTAGCTTAGCTCTGATTGCCACTGGCAGTCATAGTGGAAATAATCTTGGAACCATGAGGAAACCAGACAGGACTAGCATTAGGATGATGCCAACCCTCAGGATAGAAGGCGTAGGAGGACAAAAAGACCCCTGCTTCTTTTGGGGGGGGAAGAGGGAGAGCATACAGGGACTTGAACTCAGGGGCACTCGGCCACAGAGAAACATCCCCAGCCCTATTTTGTATTTCATTTAGAGAAAGGGTCTTACTGAGTTGCTTAGCACCTCAATTTTGCTGACACTGGCTTTGAACTTGCCATCCTCCTGCCTTAGCCTCCCAAGCTTCTGGGATTACAGGTGTGCACCACCATGCCTGCTTCTTTATTAACATCACTGATCAAGTAAGGCCTGCAGCTCACTCTACTTCTGGTTAGGAAAAATAAATTTTCCTTTCGTTTAAACCAGACTGAGTAAGAGTTTTCAGAGCATCAAGTGAGAGCTAACTCTTAAATCTAGATCTACAATCTCCTATGCCCAAGTTCCTCTATCAGCATTCCTCACAAGAAAGATATTTAGCTAATTCTTTTGGATCCCTCTTCGGGTCTTTCTGTGGCTCAGTGGTGTTAACTGCCAGTGAAGTGGAAGTAAAGATCCCTTATCCACCAGGTGCATCAGCACAGCTGCAGATGTCATTTTGGAGCACAGGAGGGTCGGAAGTCTCTTCCCCAGCAGCGGCTATTGCAATGTGCTCTCAAGCTAGCCAGTGCTTGAACAATCTCCCAGAGCAGACATTTGTCACAGCCCTGAAATACCTCTCCTAGATTGGACAGACCTGGGGCTGGTCCAAAGCTGAACAAGCAGGAGCCCTTTGCCAGGAGACAGCCCATAAAGCCACACTTTCTGCTGTTGATAGGAGTGTTTTCTGGCAGGGTCCTAGACCTACTGCTTGTGTGAGTCATTTGGAAGAAAGGCCAGAAAGTCTGATGAGAGAATTGACAAACACAGGGCCATAGGTTAAAGAGGAGCAGCAACTAGAAAATGGACTGAAGAAATGCCACGATGTGAGTGAGAGAAAAGTGCTCATAAGCTCAATTCAGCACATGTTATTAGAAGGAGCTATAGTGTGTGTACAAAACTGCTCTAAGGCAAACAGACTTTATGGTTCACTTAAAATGTACAGGTCTTATAGTTCCAAAACTAGAAGGGAAGGCAGAGCCACAATTAACAAAGACACTCTTCCAATCTGTCTTAGAGAATACACCACGCACCAGTCAAAAGTAGTAATGTGGAGGTCTAGGGAGGTAACCCCAGTGATAGAGCACTTGCCCAGCATGTGTGGTCCTGGGTTCGATCCCCAGTGCTGAAAAAAAAAAAAAAAAAAAAGTAATAACATGGTATAGTGAGAATCTATGTGACTTCTGGACAAAGATCTGTCACTCAGTGCTGGTACAATGGCAGGCAAGTCACAGGCCTCCTTAAGGCTCTGTTTTCTAGTCTATAAAATGCCTTCTTATATCTCTCAGCTTTGAAAGGGTGATTTTCTACAATGTAAAATCCTTTGTAAGCCATTAAGTTCTATAAACATTGTAATTTTTTTTTTTTTTTTTTTTTTTTTTTTGTACTGGGGATTGAACCCAGGGATGCTTAACCACTGAGCCACATCCTCAGCCCTTTTTTTTTTTTTTTTGTATCAGGGATTGAACTCAGGGGCACTGGACCACTGGGCCACATCCCCAGCCCTTTTTTGTATATTATTAGAGATAGGGTCTCACTGAGTTGCTCAGGGCCTCGCTAAGTTGATGAGACTGGCTTTGAACTCTCCATCCTCCTGCCTCAGCCTTCTGAGCTGCTGGGATTACATGTGCTGCCACCATGCCTGGGTATGACTTCTTCTTCTTTTTTTTTTGGTAATGGGGATTGAACTCAGGGGCACTTGACCACTGGGCCACATCCCCAGCCCTTTTCTGAATTTTATTAGAGACAATGTCTCACTGAGTTGCTAAGTGCCTCACCATTGCTGAGGCTGGCTTTTGGCTTTGAACTCATGATCCTCCTGCCTCAGCCTCCCAAGTTCTGGGATTACAGGCATGCACCACCGCACCCAGCTATGACTTCTTTTTGTAAGAAAAAAAAAAGTGCTCATGGGTTTGTTTCTTCTTCTTCTTTTTTTTTTTTTTTTTTTTTTTTTTTTGAGGAGGTCTTGCTGTATTCTGTATTGCCCCAGCTGGCAACTCTTGGACTCAAGCAATCTTTTCCTGCCTTAACTTTAGGAGTAGTTGCGATAGTAGGAAAAGGCATTACTATACCTAGCTTGCTCTCAACTTTGAGGGCTCAATTTATAAAAAGAAAAATTACCATCTGTTAAACCTAGAAGATAGTTATATTGGTAACATATTAGTTGCTGTACTTTTAAATGTTTGAAATATTCTACTGGACTTGGTGGCACACACCTGTAATCCCAGCAATTTGAGAGGCTGAGACAAAAGGATTGCAAGTTAAGCCGGGTGCGGTGGCGCACGCCTGTAATCCCAGCACTTTGGGAGGCTGAGGCAGGAGGATCGAGAGTTCAAAGCCAGCCTCAGCAATGGCGAGGCACTTAGCAACTCAGTGAGACCCTGTCTCTAAATAAAATACAAAAAAAAGGGCTGGGGATGTGACCCAGTGGTCGAGTGCCCCTGAGTTCAATCCCCGGTACCACAAAAAAAAAAAAAAAAAAGGATTGCAAGTTAAAGGCCAGCCTCAGCAACTTAGTGAGGCCCTAAGTAACTTAGCAAGACCCTGTCTCAGATGAAAAATAAAAAGAAAGCCGGGCGCGGTGGCGCACGCCTGTAATCCCAGCACTTGGGAGGCTGAGGCAGGAGGATCGCGAGTTCAAAGCTAGCCTCAGCAATGGCGAGGCACTTAGCAACTCAGTGAGACCCTGTCTCTAATAAAATACAAAAAAAGGGCTGGGGATGTGGCCCAGTGGTCTAGTGCCACTGAGTTCAATCCCTGGTACCAAAAAAAAATAAAAAAAAAAAAAAAAAAAAAAAAAAAATCCCAGCAATTTGAGAGGCTGAGACAAAAAGGATTGCAAGTTAAGCCGGGTTTGCGGTGGCGCACGCCTGTAATCCCAGCACTTTGGGAGGCTGAGGCAGGAGGATCGAGAGTTCAAAGCCAGCCTCAGCAATGGCGAGGCACTTAGCAACTCAGTGAGACCCTGTCTCTAAATAAAATACAAAAAAAGGGCTGGGGATGTGACCCAGTGGTCGAGTGCCCCTGAGTTCAATCCCCGGTACCACAAAAAAAAAAAAAAAAAGGATTGCAAGTTAAAGGCCAGCCTCAGCAACTTAGTGAGGCCCTAAGTAACTTAGCAAGACCCTGTCTCAGATGAAAAATAAAAAGAAGCCGGGCGCGGTGGCGCACGCCTGTAATCCCAGCACTTGGGAGGCTGAGGCAGGAGGATCGCAAGTTCAAAGCTAGCCTCAGCAATGGCGAGGCACTTAGCAACTCAGTGAGACCCTGTCTCTAATAAAATACAAAAAAAAGGGCTGGGGATGTGGCCCAGTGGCCGAGTGCTCCTGAGTTCAATCCCTGGTACCAAAAAAAAAAAAAAAAAAAAAAGCTGGGGGTGGTGGTGGCGTATCTCCTGTCCTTTTCTCTATTTTATTTTTTTTTTTTTGGGGGGGGGGGGTTTCTGGGGATTGAACTCAGGGGCACTGGACCACTGAGCCACATGCCCAGCCCTACTTTGTATTTTATTTAGAGACAGGGTCTCACTGAGTTGCTTAGTGCTTCTCTGTTGCTGAGGCTGAGCTTCAGACTCGTGATCCTCCTGCTTCAGCCTCCCAAACTGCTGGGATTACAGGCATGAGCCACCATGCCTGGTTCCTTTTCTCCTAAACATAAATGCATCTGAATGTTGTAAGGAACTCTGCCTAAGAAGAATCTGAGAGCTACAGATATAGCTCAGTGGTGGAGTGCTTGCCTAGCATGTGTGAGGCTATGAGTTCAATCTTCAGCACCACATAAAAATAAACAAATAAAAGGTATCGAGTCCATCTTCAACTAAAAGTATTTTACAAAAAAGAAGAAGAATCTAAGCCTGTCTCAGTGGCATGAACCTGTAATCCCAGTGGTTTAGGAGAGTGAGGCAGGAGGATTACAAATTCAAAGCCAGCCTTAGGTATTTAGCAAGGCCTTAAGCAATTTAGTAAGACCCTGTCTCAAAAATAGTAATAATAACTGGGCATGGTGGCACAGGCCTGTAATCCCAGCACTTAGGAGGCTGAGGCAGGAGGATCATGAGTTCAAAGCCAGCCTCAGCAATGGCGAGGCACTTAGCAACTCAGTGAGACCCTGTCTCTAATAAAATACAAAAAAGGGCTGGGGATGTGGCTCAGTGGTCAAGTGCCCCTGAGTTCAATCCCCGGTACCAAAAAAAAAAAAAAAAAAATAGTAATAATAACAATAATAATAATAATGAGGGACAGGGATGTGGTTCAGTGGTTAAGCACCCCTGAGTCAATCCCTGGTACCAAAACAAAAAAGGGATGGGGATGGAAATGTAGCTCAGCAGTAAGGCACCCCTGGGTTCACTCTCTAGTATGGAAAATAAATAAATAACTTGATAGCCACAAATCAGAGAATAAATGTATGACTGTACTTAGGCTAAACTTAATTTATGCTAAAATTGTAAAAGGAAAGGAAATTTTGATGAGAACATCATCTTCCTATAGGCAGTCAAGACTAAAAATATAAATTTGAAATGGAAAATTTTAACATTGATAATCTTTTTTTTTTTTTTTTTTTTTGGTATCGGGGATTGAACTCAGGGGCACTCGACCACTGAGCCACATCCCCAACCCTTTTTTGTATTTTATTAGAGACAGGGTCTCACTGAGTTGCTAAGTGCCTCGCCATTGCTGAGGCTGGCTTTGAACTTGTGATCCTCCTGCCTCAGCCTCCCAAGTGCTGGGATTACAGACTTAGCAACTCAGTGAGACCCTGTCTCTAAATAAAATACAAAAAAAGGGCTGGGGATGTGACCCAGTGGTCGAGTGCCCCTGAGTTCAATCCCCGGTACCACAAAAAAAAAAAAAAAGGATTGCAAGTTAAAGGCCAGCCTCAGCAACTTAGTGAGGCCCTAAGTAACTTAGCAAGACCCTGTCTCAGATGAAAAATAAAAAGAAGCCGGGGCGCGGTGGCGCACGCCTGTAATCCCAGCACTTGGGAGGCTGAGGCAGGAGGATCGCGAGTTCAAAGCTAGCCTCAGCAATGGCGAGGCACTTAGCAACTCAGTGAGACCCTGTCTCTAATAAAATACAAAAAAGGGCTGGGGATGTGGCCCAGTGGTCTAGTGCCACTGAGTTCAATCCCTGGTACCAAAAAAAAAATAAAAAAAAAAAAAAAAAAAAAAAAAAAATCCCAGCAATTTGAGAGGCTGAGACAAAAGGATTGCAAGTTAAGCCGGGTGCGGTGGCGCACGCCTGTAATCCCAGCACTTTGGGAGGCTGAGGCAGGAGGATCGAGAGTTCAAAGCCAGCCTCAGCAATGGCGAGGCACTTAGCAACTCAGTGAGACCCTGTCTCTAAATAAAATACAAAAAAAGGGCTGGGGATGTGACCCAGTGGTCGAGTGCCCCTGAGTTCAATCCCCCGGTACCACAAAAAAAAAAAAAAAAAGGATTGCAAGTTAAAGGCCAGCCTCAGCAACTTAGTGAGGCCCTAAGTAAAACTTAGCAAGACCCTGTCTCAGATGAAAAATAAAAAGAAGCCGGGCGCGGTGGCGCACGCCTGTAATCCCAGCACTTGGGAGGCTGAGGCAGGAGGATCGCGAGTTCAAAGCTAGCCTCAGCAATGGCGAGGCACTTAGCAACTCAGTGAGACCCTGTCTCTAATAAAATACAAAAAAAAGGGCTGGGGATGTGGCCCAGTGGCCGAGTGCTCCTGAGTTCAATCCCTGGTACCAAAAAAAAAAAAAAAAAAAAAAAAGCTGGGGGTGGTGGTGGCGTATCTCCTGTCCTTTTCTCTATTTTATTTTTTTTTTTTGGTGGGGGGGGGGGGGGTTCTGGGGATTGAACTCAGGGGCACTGGACCACTGAGCCACATGCCCAGCCCTACTTTGTATTTTATTTAGAGACAGGGTCTCACTGAGTTGCTTAGTGCTTCTCTGTTGCTGAGGCTGAGCTTCAGACTCGTGATCCTCCTGCTTCAGCCTCCCAAACTGCTGGGATTACAGGCATGAGCCACCATGCCTGGTTCCTTTTCTCCTAAACATAAATGCATCTGAATGTTGTAAGGAACTCTGCCTAAGAAGAATCTGAGAGCTACAGATATAGCTCAGTGGTGGAGTGCTTGCCTAGCATGTGTGAGGCTATGAGTTCAATCTTCAGCACCACATAAAAATAAACAAATAAAAGGTATTGAGTCCATCTTCAACTAAAAGTATTTTACAAAAAAGAAGAAGAATCTAAGCCTGTCTCAGTGGCATGAACCTGTAATCCCAGTGGTTTAGGAGAGTGAGGCAGGAGGATTACAAATTCAAAGCCAGCCTTAGGTATTTAGCAAGGCCTTAAGCAATTTAGTAAGACCCTGTCTCAAAAATAGTAATAATAACTGGGCATGGTGGCACAGGCCTGTAATCCCAGCACTTAGGAGGCTGAGGCAGGAGGATCATGAGTTCAAAGCCAGCCTCAGCAATGGCGAGGCACTTAGCAACTCAGTGAGACCCTGTCTCTAATAAAATACAAAAAAGGGCTGGGGATGTGGCTCAGTGGTCAAGTGCCCCTGAGTTCAATCCCCGGTACCAAAAAAAAAAAAAAAAAAAAATAGTAATAATAACAATAATAATAATAATGAGGGACAGGGATGTGGTTCAGTGGTTAAGCACCCCTGAGTCAATCCCTGGTACCAAAACAAAAAAGGGATGGGGATGGAAATGTAGCTCAGCAGTAAGGCACCCCTGGGTTCACTCTCTAGTATGGAAAATAAATAAATAACTTGATAGCCACAAATCAGAGAATAAATGTATGACTGTACTTAGGCTAAACTTAATTTATGCTAAAATTGTAAAAGGAAAGGAAATTTTGATGAGAACATCATCTTCCTATAGGCAGTCAAGACTAAAAATATAAAATTTGAAATGGAAAATTTTAACATTGATAATCTTTTTTTTTTTTTTTTTGGGTATCGGGGATTGAACTCAGGGGCACTCGACCACTGAGCCACATCCCCAACCCTTTTTTGTATTTTATTAGAGACAGGGTCTCACTGAGTTGCTAAGTGCCTCGCCATTGCTGAGGCTGGCTTTGAACTTGTGATCCTCCTGCCTCAGCCTCCCAAGTGCTGGGATTACAGGTGTGTGCCACCGCGCCCGGTTTAACATTGATAATCTAACTAATCAATCCCAAATCAGATAAAAGTGGTGCATGTCACTAATCCCAACAATTTGGGAGGCTGAGGCAGTAGAATGAGAAGTTCAAGTCCAGCCTCAGTAACCTAACAAGACCCTGTCTTATAATAATAAAAAGGGCTTAAGATGTAGTCTATTGGGGCTGGGATTGTGGCTCAGTGGTAGAGCACTCGCCTAGCACGTGGGCGACCCGGGTTCGATCCTCAGCACCACGTACAAATAAAATGCATTCAATAAAAAGTATTGTGTACAACTAAAGCAAATAAATAAAAATATTTAAAAAAAAAAAGATGTAGTCTATTTACGGTAGAATGCACCCTTGGTTCAATCTCTAATACCATACACACAAAAGAAAGCTGTACAAACTTGGAGAAATTTATATTTTTTGGTCGAATGGGAACAAACCCTTTCTGATAAGAATCTTACCGTTTTTCTTATGATAATGATAATATTCAAACCGTGTGACTGTCTTTAAGGTTAACAGCCTTTAAATTTAAAATTAATATACTAAAAACCCAGTGATTTGTGTCATATTTTCTGAAATTTTCCTACTGTATATTTAACCAACCTATTCTGAATGATGTTATCTAGGGCAAAGGCTGGTATATCTAGTTTTGTGTGCAGTTGCTTTACTGGATGACCTTGCTTACATTTCCAGTTCCATCTGCTGCCACTCCTTGGCCACAGGCAGCCATGAGCAAGTCATTGTTTTCTTTCCTCCTTGTCTTTATATACATTGTTTCCTCTCCCTAGATTAGAGTCTCCCTACTCAGGTCCCGACCCCAAAACCCAGGTCCATTGTCATCTCCTCCAGATAATTTTTCTGGGCTCCACCAGGCAGGTATTTGTATATACCTGCATGTCACTCCTTATGTCTTTGCAGGAATTATCTGATTTCACATTTGTCTCCTCTAATACCCAGAGAGTCCTAATGATCTGACACTATAATCTACACATATTTGTACTTTCTTTTTTTTTTTTTTTTTTTTTCTGTTTTGGAACCCAGGGGCTCTTAACTACTGATCCACATCCCCAGTCCTTTTTACTTCTTTTTTTTTTGTGTGTGTGTGGTACCAGGGATTGAACTCAGGGCACTCGACCACTGGGTCACATCCCCAGACCTTTTTTGTATTTTATTTAGAGACAGGGTCTCACTGAGTTGCTAAGTGCCTCGCCATTGCTGAGGCTGGCTTTGAACTCGTGATCCTCCTGCCTCAGCCTCCCAAAGTGCTCGGATTACAGGCGTGCACCACCGCGCCCGGCTTTTTTTACTTCTTATTTTGAGACAGGATCTCACTAAATTGCTTAGGGCCTCACTAAGTTGCTGAGGCTGGCCTCGAACTTTTGTGATCCTCCTGCCTCAGCCTCTTGAGCAGCTGGGATTACAGTCCTGCACCACCATGCCTGGCCCATCTTTGTACTTCTAATGTCAAGTATGGTGCCAGACATTGAATTAATGTTTAGTAGACAAATGACTGAGGATGATCAGATAAATGAGTGAATAAATGCATGTGACCCCACAAAGCTGTATTTAAAATTATTTGTTTGTGTGCCACTAGGGAACATAAAGAAAATGGTGAAGTAATATAAACATGCCCAAAGAGGAAGCACTTGATAGTATGCATGTGGTTAAACAGAGAGACTCCTGATCATGTGTGCTGAACAGAACTGAGCTTCCACATTGGGTCCTTGGTTCATCTGAGTCCCTACAGCTGTGTGCCTCTGCATTCTGGAGCAATCTCAGTGCAGAGGTAGCGATTTTTCCAACGATGAAGGATACTGTGGGTTGAAAGTATACTTACTCATCATGCCTTGCCCAAATCCTGCTGTTCCGTTCCCAAACTGCTGTATTTCCACAAGTTTTCCAGATGGTATGGCCAGTGTGTACATTCCGGCGAGCTGAGGGGAAAACAGCAACACCAAGGGAGTCAGAAAAAAAGAGCAAGTTATGTAATAAGGAAGCACCAACAAGATTTGCTATGCTGGAACTCTGGAGACCCAAAGGGTTTGACCATCTTTCCAAAGATAATCCAACCTGGAGAGCATCCATCTTATAAACATGAATTCTTTGAAATTATCCAGGCTGGGATTGTGGCCTAGTGGTAGAGCACTTGCCTAGCATGTGTGAGGGTTCCATTCTCAGCATCACATATGAATAAATGAATAAAATAAAGGTCCATCAACAATTCAAAAAAAAATTTATAAAATTGAAAACAAGAGAAATTATCCTATAGTCTATGTCATGGGATTGTGTGTGTGTGTGTGTGTGTGTGTGTGTGTGTGTGTGTGTTTTTCTTTTTTTTTTTTTTTTTTTTCCTTCCAGGTGCTAGGAATTCAACCCTGGGCCTTGTGCATGCTAGGTGAGTGCTCTACCACTGAGGGACAACTCCAGCCCCTGTAGTGGCATTCTTGATTTATAAAGACATTATTATATCTAAGAGCATACTTGTTCAACTATTACAACTATGCATATAAAACTAACTGGGATATTTGTAACACAGGGCAAAATGACTGGGAAAGAACCACTACTTTTTTTTTTTTTTTTGGTACTGGGGATTGAACTCAGGGACACTCGACCACTGGGCAACATCCCCAGCTCTTTTTTTGTATTTTATTAGAGACAGGGTCTCACTGAGTTGCTAAGTGCCTCACCACTGCTGAGGCTGGCTTTGAACTCACAATCCTCCTGCCTCAGCCTCCCAAGTGCTGGGATTACAGGTGTGCGCCACTACGCCTGGCAGAACCACTTCTGAACCAGTTTCGTAGCTGGCAGGATGAGACTTGGGAGTGTGCTGAAGTAGCTCTGGGGCCCCTCTGTGATGGTAGTCAGTCACTGGTTCTTTTTTCTTTTTGTGGTATTGGGGATTGGACCCAGGGCCACTCTACCACTGAACTACATCCTCAGACCTTTTTATTTTATTTTAAAATGCAAAGTATTGCATCTAGGTGGGACTTAATAATTCACAAACTCTAATGGGATTCTATTTTAACCTGGATTCCAGGTAATATGAATGAATCCTGAAGTGTGACAAACACTATTCTAAAGTATCCAGGGCTCTTGCAGTAGCTCGAGGGTAAACACCTTGAACCAATTTTTTCTCATTCTGACTTGCATGGAATTTAAAACTGGGCATCCCCAATCGCTTGTTGAATTCATGGCCATTCCAGGAGCCCACTTTATACCTCAACTGAGTAATCCTTGGCTGCTAGTCTATTTCCTTGGCGGCCTCTGCTCAGCTTCCCTCACTCTTTCTTCTTCTTCTTCTTCTTCTTCTTCTTCTTCTTCTTCTTCTTCTTTTTTTTGCAGGGGGGGGGGGGGGGGGGGGGGTGGTGACCAGGGATTGAACTCAGGAGCATTCGCCCTCTGAGCCACATCCCCAGCTCCCTATTTTGCATTTTATTTAGAGACCAGGTCTCACTGAGTTGCTTAAAGCCTCACCTTTGCTGAAGCTGGCTTTGAAATCGTGATCCTCCTGTTTCAGCCTCTGGAGCTGATAGGAATTACAGGCCTGCGCCACCGTGCCTGGCCCCTCACTTACTCTTCTTCACAATTTACTCTCATATCACCGCAGCATTTTCTAGAAAATATACACAACAGGAGCTGGGATTGTGGCTCAGCGGTAGAGTGCTCGCCTAGCACGCGCACGGCCTGGGTTCGATCCTCAGCACCACGTAAAAAATGAACCGCATTGTGTACAACTAAAACAAATAAATAAATATTAAAAAAAAAAAAAAAAAGAAGCCGGGCGTGGTGGCGCACGCCTGTAATCCCAGCACTTTGGGAGGCTGAGGCAGGAGGATCGCGAGTTCAAAGCCAGCCTCAGCAATGGCGAGGCACTTAGCAACTCAGTGAGACCCTGTCTCTAAATAAAATACAAAAAAGGGCTGGGGATGTGACCCAGTGGTCAAGTGCCCCTGAGTTCAATCCCCAGTACCACAAAAAAAAAAAAAAAAAAAAAAAAAAATACACAACAGGCCAAGTGGACACAAACTGAAGCATGGATTCTTTGTACCCAGCTCTTTTGCACAACCAATTTGCCATTAAACTGGCTGAGCACAGGAAAACTGACTCTGCCTGTGGGCTGAGAACACAAGGAGGACATGCCAAAAACATAGTGGCAAGCTTCCTTTTGTTACTAAAAGCTTGGTCTTTGTCTCCGATGCCAATCAATAATGAGGACACGATTTTGAGAAAAAGAAAAAAAAAAAAAAAAAGATTTATTGCTTTGCTAGCAAAGGAGAAACACAGGGGCACTGTCCCAAAGGCTGTGGTTCTGCACATCAGCAGGAACAAGGGGGCTTTTAAAGAGGTGATTCAAAGGCTACATTCCACCTGTTCTCTGTCTGGAGTTGTAATTCACTTGTTAATTTGGGAGAGTCATTTCTGAGATCTTCTGGTACCATCCCCAAAGTCTGGATTACTTCCTTCCCGTGGCGAGTGTGTACTCAAGCACAGATAAATCTGCCTAAAGTGGGGAAGAGAGTAATCCTGTTTCCCCAAAGATGAGGGAGGGGGAGAGATTAGGGAGGAGCTGGGAGAGAGGAAGAAAAAGAAACAAGTCCATTTTTAAAATAAATTGCAGTGGCAGAGCAGCAAGGGCTATATTCAAAGCATAAAGTAGACCACTGGTACAGTACCAGTAAATAAACAAATAAATAAATGAATTAAATTGCTGTTCGCTCCATGTATATAATACTTGAGAAATATTCTTCACTGGAGCTGGGTTTGTGGCTCAGCAGTAAAGCACTTGCCTAGCATGCGTGAAAACACCGGGGTCCATCTTCAGCACCACATAAAAATAAATAAGTATCGGGGGCTGGGGTTGTGACTCAGCGGTAGAGCGCTTGCCTCTCACGTGCGCGGCCTGGGTTCGATCCTCAGCACCACGTAAACATAAATGCATTGCATTGTGTACAACTAAAGTAAATAAATAAATATTTTTTAAAAATAAATAAATAAAATAGAGCCATTTTGTCCATCTACATCCAAAAAATATATTTTTTCATGCCGGGCATGTTGGCGCTCGCCTGTAATTCCAGCAGCTCAGCAGACTGAGGCAGGCGACTGAGGCAAAGGGTGAGACCAGCCTAGCAATTTGGGGAGGCCCTAAGCAACTTGGTGAGATACTTTCAAAAATAAAAAACAAACAAAAAATTAAGACAGCTTAGGGAATGTAACTGAGTAGTAAAGCACCCATGGGTTCAGTGTTATTATTTACCAAAATAATAATGATATGATAATAAATATAAGAGAAAAAAGAAATTCAGTGAAGTCTACTGTAATAAGCAGAGGCGACTTAAACTGTCTCCACCCGAAGGCCCATTAACCCACCCTTAAACCATCTCCACCTGAGGGCCTGAGGGAGTATTAACCCTGTGCTTTATAAACCCTGCCCTTGCTACAAGCAGGCTCCATTTTCTACCACCCTGTTTTGTGCGGGTAGTAGTTGGTGACCCCTGCCGGAATAAAGTCTTCATTGGCTATTACTTGAGTGGCTTGTGAGACTTTTTTCCTGAAAATTGGGTACAATACCACAATTTCCAGAGACTCAGAGGGCAGGAAGCTCCATTAAATCAGATGGTTATTTCCGAGGCCCTGTAGGACCAATCCCCATGAAGGACTTGACATTTGTATGACGTATTTGTTTCTTTCTCCCTCTTCTCCCCTGCTTTTCTTTTGCAGTGCTGGTTATCAAACTCAGGGCCTTTCACATGCCAAGCATGACAGTACCTCTAAGCTACCTTCTCCAGGCTTTTTTTTTTTTTTTTTTTTTTTTTTTGTAAATTTGAGACAGGGGTCTCACCAAGTTGCTGAGGATTTAGTCAAATCGCTAAGATTGACCTTGAAATTTGTGATCCTCCTCTCTCAGCCAGGATTACAGGTCTGTGCCACTGCACCCTATTTATTTTCCTTTGAGACTGTTTCTTGCTAAATTACCCAGTCTGGTCTCAAATTTGAAATTGCTATACTCCTCTCTCAGGCTTGAGTAGCTGGGTAACAGGTGTGTGCCACAGGGCCTGGCTTCTGTTATTTTCCTTGTAAAGGGGGATAGTACCATGGGGAAATAACTGATTAATTACCCTCAGGTTACTTCTATTGTGGAAGGATTAAAGCACAAGGAACTTCATTATCATGCCAATTGAAATTGGCTGATTTGAAGTTTGGCTGTTTATCCCTTTAATCCTGACTTCTGTGAAGGTCAGATAAACAGCTCAGTTTCAGTTTGGTGACCTGGAACTTTAGTGTGAGTGACTTCATTTTGATTTTCAGTCTGTCTACAAAGGAGCTTAGTTCAAAACAATGGTCTCCTGTAATATTTGTCTTAACAGAAAACTACTCTCCCTCAAGGTGTACAAAAACCACAAAGATAAGCACAGTTGTTGCCCTCATTCTAGCTGAACCATCCTTTCAAATTCCCACAAATACCTAGAAAATTCTTTCCACAAGTCAAATGGTCTGGACTTGTATTTTCCTGCCCTCCTACTTGTTAGAGAAAAAAAGGCAAAGTTAACCTAGGGCCGGGAATGCCATTTAATAAAAGGGAAGTTTATTAGGGTGCCACGTGGAAGGGGGGAGAAGAGGCGGCGAACAGGAACAGGAACAGGCGCGAAGGTTTCAGTCCCGGGCAGGCTTAAATAGCGAACTGGTGATCAGAGAGCCCCCTGGAGTGAGTGTCTCCATAGGATGCCGGAGGTCAAGAGGCAGTGGCCAGGGCACCTGCTGACCAGGTTCACTGGCCAGGCTGAGGCACCTGGGAAATGTAGTCTTTTCACAAAGTATCTGGGGAGGTGTGGCCTTCTACCTGGGAGGCGCAGCCTCCCTGCCTGGAATCCAACACTACTGGGCTTCAAACCAGTCCCTCCCCTGGGAGGCTCCTTACTCTCTTCCTGGTATAACCAGATCCTATGCATCCTTTAAAATCTGACCAAAAGCAGCATTAATTTTCCCAAAAATGCTGTGATGCCTGCCATGTGCTTCAAAAATAATTTTGTTGAAGAGGGGGAAGTAGTAGGGTAGGATGATATAAGACCTCCATGAGTTAATAATAGATGCATTTGATGGATGGTATATGGAGAATAGGAGATAAGGGAAGAATTATTTTCTCATTACTTCTACTTTCATGTGTTTGCATTTTTTTTTTTTTTTTTTTTTTTTTTTTTGTGGTACCAGGGATTGAACTCAGGGGCACTCGTCCACTGGGTCACATCCCCAGCCCTTTTTTGTATTTTATTTAGAGACAGGGTCTCACTGAGTTGCTAAGTGCCTCGCCACTGCTGAGGCTGGCTTTGAACTCGCGATCCTCCTGCCTCAGCCTCCCAAAGTGCTGGGATAACAGGCGTGAGCCACCGCGCCCGGCTTTCATGTGTTTGCATTTTTCCATAATAAAAAGTAAAGTTAAAAGTACATGTGGCGGGGCTGGGGCTGTAGCTCAGTGGCAGAGAGCTTGCCTAGCATGTGTGAGGCACTGGGTTCAATCCCCGGCACCACATAGAAATAAACAAATAAAATAAAGGCATTCTGTCCATCTACAACTACAAAAAAATTGAAGAAAAAAAAAAAAAGTACATGTGCCACCCAATGTGGTGGGGTGCATGTCTGTAATCCTAGCGGCGTGAGAGGCTGAGGCAGAAGGACCAAGAGTTCAAAGCCAGCCTCAGCAATTTAGCAAGGCCCTAAGCAACTCAGTGAGACCCTGTCTCTAGATAAAATACAAAAAAAGGGCTGGGGATGTGGCTCAGTGCTCCTGGGTTCAATCCCTGATTAAAAAAAAAAAAAATGTACATGTGCCTAAAAAATATAAATATTAAGTATTAAATAAAAAATAGTTGATGATGAGATATATAGTACATTGCCCAATGTGTATGAAAATCATTATACCCTAAGATAATAATGCAAAGTTAATGTTTAGATAAAGAATTTACATTAGTGGTGTTAGAAAATGCTGAACAAAGTTAACTTAGCCGGGAACACCGTGTTAGTGAAATAAAAGGGTTTATTGGGGTGCCACGTGGACAAGGGTAGGGAAAGGAAGGGAAGGGAAGGGGGATAGGGAAGGGACGAACGGGAA
The DNA here is from genome assembly GCA_025594165.1 of Tamias sibiricus. Taxonomy (NCBI): domain Eukaryota; kingdom Metazoa; phylum Chordata; class Mammalia; order Rodentia; family Sciuridae; genus Tamias; species Tamias sibiricus. The sequence continues at coordinate 66,787,127 of CM046666.1, read as the reverse complement.
CAGGGACAGGCAGGAACAGAGAGAGGTTTCAGACCGGGGCTGGCTTAAATAGCAGACTGCTGGTCAAGCAGACCCCTGGGGGCGAGTGTCTCCATAGGCTGCCGGAGGTCAGGGGTCAGCTGTGAGGGCACCTGGGAAAGGTAGTCTTTTTACAAAGTAGCTGGGGAAGTGTGGCCTTCTGCCTGGGAGGCATAGCCTCCTGCCAGGAATCCAACAAGTGGGACATTATATACATATATAAAAGTGTATATACATCTAACAACATTATATGTAAATATATAAAAATGTATGTGTATGCATTTACCAGCATTTCTAGTTAGAATCACTTGTTTCATTCCCTGTGCTGGCTCAAGATGTTGTTTTGTTAGCCGTGCGTGGTGGCGCACGCCTGTAATCCCAGCACTTTGGGAGGCTGAGGCAGGAGGATCACGAGTTCAAAGCCAGCCTCAGCAATGGCGAGGCACTTAGCAACTCAGTGAGACCCTGTCTCTAAATAAAATACAAAAAAGGGCTGGGGATGTGACCCAGTGGACGAGTGCCCCTGAGTTCAATCCCCAGTACCACACACACACACACACACACACACACACACACACAAAATGTTGTTTTGTTGTTTACTATTTCAAATATCTATCTTCTCTTTAATCCAGACCCATTTTGTTCTGAGATATATCCTTGAAGCCTAGCACATTCTCTAGTTAGATGAATGTAAAATCATCCTTAAAAATATAGTTTGCTAGGGCTGGGGTTGTGGCTCAGCGGTAGAGCGCTCGCCTAGCATGTGCGCGGCCTGGGGTTCAATCCCCAGCACCACTTAAAAATAAAGGCATGAGCCAGGCGCGGTGGCGCACGCCTGTAATCCCAGCACTTGGGAGGCTGAGGCAGGAGGATTGCGAGTTCAAAGCTAGCCTCAGCAATGGCGAGGCACTTAGCAACTCAGTGAGACCCTGTCTCTAATAAAATACAAAAAAGGGCTGGAGATGTGGCCCAGAGGTCAAGTGCCCCTAAGTTCAATCCCTGGTACCAAAAAATAAAAAAAATAAAAAATAAAGGCATGTGTACAACTAAAGCAAATAAATGTTTAATATATATATATGTATATATATATATATGTATGTACATATAGTTTGCTAGCCAGATGTGGTGGCGCACATCTGTAATCCCACTGGTTCAAGAGGCTGAGTTCAAAGCCAACTTCAGCAAAGGCAAGGCACTAAGCAACTCAGTGAGACCGTGTCTGTAAATAAAATACAAATAGCCGGGCGCGGTGGCGCACGCCTGTAATCCCAGCACTTTGGGAGGCTGAGGCAGGAGGATCGCGAGTTCAAAGCCAGCCATCAGCAATGGCAAGGCACTTAGCAACTCAGTGAGACCCTGTCTCTAAATAAAATACAAAAAAGGTCTGGGGATGTGACCCAGTGGTCGAGTGCCCCTGAGTTCAATCCCCAGTACCACAAAAAAAAATAAATAAATAAATAAAAATAAAATAAAATACGGGTTGGGGATGTGGCTCAGTGGTCAAGTGCCCCTAAATCCAATCCCCAGTACCCCCCCAAAAAAAGAAAGTAAAATATATATATATATGTATGTATATATATATATATATACACACACATATATATGTGTATATGTATATACACATATATATAACATTTGCTGTGGGACATGGAGGCACATGCCTGTAATCCCAGTAAAGAGGCTGAGACAGGAGGATTGCAAATTCAACACCAGCCTTAATAATTTAGTGAGACCCTCTCTCAAAATAAAAAATGAAAAAGGTCTGGGGATAGAGCCCAGTGGTAAGTACCCTTGGGTTAAATTCCCAGAACCAAAACAAAAACACTTTACTATAGCAGTACTTCAGGCCAATTTCTGGTAGAATGGAAGTTATTATGTTGTACCCAATTCGCAGGAAAAAATGTCTCACGAGCCACTCATGTAACAGCCAAAGAAGCTTTTATTCTGGCCAGGGCCACCAACTCTGACCCACAGGAGGCAGGATGGTAGAAGATGGTGCCTGCTCCTAGCAAGGGCAGGGTTTATAAAGCACAGGGCAGTTGCCTCTGCTTATCACAATTGCCTGTTGGAGAGAAAAGAAATTGAATATTGGCTAATTTGAGTATCCTTCTGGTAATTCAAGACGCCATGGCAGCCAGGCAAGGTGACACAAACCTGTAATCCCAGCAGCTCAGGAGGTTGAGGCAGAAGGATTACAAATTCAAGGCCAGCCCCTAAGCAATTTGGTGAGGTCCTTGTCAAGGCCCCAAGCAACTTAGTGAGACCCTATCTCAAAATAAAAAGGGCTAGGGATGTGGTTCAATGGTCAAGTACCTGGGTTCAAACTCTGGTACCAAAACAAAACAAAACAAAACAAAAAGATGCCATAGCAAAACACACTTGAATCATAAGAAATGCAAAGTGGGGGCTGGGGATGTAGCTCTCTGGTAAAGAGTACTTACAAGGCATGTCTCAAGACCCTGAGCTAGGAGGTGGGGATATATAGCTCAGTTGGTAGAGTGGCTTGCTTTGCATGCACAAGGCTGGGGGGGTTCAATCCTTAGCACCAAAAAAAAAAAAAACAAAACAAAAACAAAACAAAAAAAAACCCTGAGTTAGAGCCCCAGTACTGGGGCTGGACTTTGCAGATTTGTATGTTAACTTGAACTAAATATGCAGGAATCCCAGAGGCCTAGAGGCAAGAACGCATGGCTGTCTGTACACTCCCAAATGGTAAACATTCTTTTAATATCTGCAGACCTTGCCACTTCTGCCTGTCTCCTACTCTCTCTCTCTCTCTCTCCTTTTTTTTTTTTTTTTTTTGATACCGGGGATTGACCTCAGGGGCACTCAACTACTGGGCCATATCCCCAGCCCTTTTTTGTATTTTATTTGGAGACAGGGTCTCACTGAGTTGCTAAGTGCCTCACCATTGCTGAGGCTGGCTTTGAACTTGTGATCCTCCTGCCTCAGCCTCCCAAGTGCTGGGATTACAGGCGTGCGCCACCACACCTGGCTCTCTCACTCTTTATTTAAATTTTTTGTAGTTGTAGATGAACAGAATGTCTTTATTTTATTCGTTTATTTTTATATGATGCTAAAGATTGAACCCAGTGCCTCACACATGTTAGGCAAGTGCTTTGCCACTGAGCTACAGCCCCAGCACTCTGTCCCTTAATCTTAAATCACCCAGTGTCCATTGCTAGTCTTGCCTTTCTCCAAATGTCTAAACCAAAACAGCACAGTACTGTAACAGTGCTTCTTATACTGAAGTGTGCATACAAATTATTTGGAAACTTGCTACAATGCAAACTTGAATTCAGTAGATCTAGGGTGAGTCTAAGATTTTGCCTTTCTGACAAATTCCAAGAGATTGCCCCTTGTTCCTGGTCCACAGAGCACACTTTGAGTTGCAAAGCTCTGTATAGCAGGAGTCAGCAGACTTTTTTCTATAAAGGGCCAGATAGTAAAAAATTTAGACCTGATGGGCCATACTGTCTCTTTCCAACTGGACAATTGTGCTGTTGTAATATGAAAGTCCACAAACATGTAAATGAACCGATATGACTATGCATAAAACATTATGGATGAACCTTGAAATGTGAATTTTATAGAATTTTCATGTCAGGAAATTATATTCCCTTTTTTGATTTTTTTTTAACCCCTACATTTTTTTTTTTTTCCTTTCACTTTAAGGAATCAAATCCAGGGCCTCACACATGCTAGATAACCACTCTACCAATGAGCTATAACCACAACCACACCCTTTTTTTTTTTTTTTTTGGTACTGGGGATTGAACCCAGGGGTGCTCTAAGCTACATCCCCAGGCCACTTTTTTTTTTTTTTTTAAACACATTTTTTGTTGATTCATTATAGTTGTTCATATTGATGGGATTTGTTGTTACACATTTATACATGGAGGCTAGGGATATACTCACTTGATAGAGTGCTTGCCTTGCATGCACAAGGCCCTGGGTTCAATTCCCCGCACCACAACAACAACAAAAAAAAAATTGTACATGCATAAAATATGACATTGTAATTTGGTCAAACTCACTCCCCAGCACCCCTATGCTTTTTCTTTTATGTTGAGATCAGATCTGGCTAGATTGCTGAGGCTGGCCTCAAACATTTAATCCTCCTCCTGCCTTAGCCTCTTGAGTTGCTAGGTTTACAGAAAGGAACCTCCACACCCAGGTTCCCCTGCCTATTGAAGATATAAAAACTGCCTGGGGGTGTAGCTCAGTGGTAGAGTGCTAACCTATTTGTACAATGTCCTGCGTTCAATCTCCTGCACTGCAAGAAATAAACAAATGAATGTATGAGAACCAGAAGGGAAAAGGAGAACCAAAGGGAAGTTAAAGAATCATGAAGCAATGGGATTAGAGTGTTTCATGAGACTTTGGTTTTTATTTGGTTTTGTTTTCTTTGATTTTTTGGTGCCAGGGATTGAACTCAAGCTCTTGAGCATGGAGCTACACCCTGGTCCCTGGGTGTCTTTTCATTTTGGTTGATATTGTTGTTGTTATTGTTGTTTTGGTACCGGGGATTGAACTCAGGGGCACTCTACCACTGAGCCACATCCCCAGCCCTATTTTGTATTTTATTTACAGACAGGGTCTCACTGAGTTGCTTAGAACCTCACTTTTTTGCTGAGGCTGGCTTTGAACTTGTGATCCTCCTGTCTCAGCCTTCTGAGCCACTGGGACTATAGCTTGCACCACAGAGCCGGCTGTTTTTTTTTTTTGAGACAGTGCCTTGCTGAAGTTGCCAAAGCTGCCTTTGAACTTGTGATCATCCTGCCTCAGCCTCCCAAATTGCTGGAATTACAAACTGTATGCCACCACGCCTGGATTTGATTCCTAAGTATTTGAAGTTAACTTCCTTTTTTCTTTCCCCCACTTTGTTTTCCTTGTGGTTTTGTTTTTGTTGTTGCTGTTGTTGTTTGCACCAAGGATGGAATCCAAGGCCTCACACATGTCAGGTAATAAAGCAAGTGCTCCACCATTGAGTGCTAATCCTGAATTAACTTTTTATTTACTATATTTATTTATTTGAGATGGGATCTGGCTAAATTGCCATGTTGATCCTGAACTCCTTGGCTCAAGAGATCCTCCCACCTCAGTCTCTTTAATGTTGGGATCACAAGAGTGTAGCACTGTCACCGCCAACTTGCCCAGTTATGTAACTAAGTCACTTTCAACTTTGCAAAGAGGATTATGGTACTATAATTGTCATACATAAAATTCGACTCTGCCTATTTCAGTGGTGGAAATAGGATTAAAAATGGTAAGGAAGGAAGATTTGCTCAATGATTTGTATCTTAGAAACTGGATTTGGGACGGGAGTTTGAAAGTAGAAGTGAGATTCCTTTGAGAGTGTGTGTGTGGGGGTGTGAACTCTCTAGTTTCTATTATAGATATAAGCAGTGGCTATTTGCAGTTTTTTTTTTTTTTTTTTTTTCCTTGTGGTGCCAGGAATCTAAAAATTCTTTTAAAAAGTGGGGGTAAGGATGCAGCAGCTCAGTGGTAAAGAAAGCACCCCTGGCTTCAATCCCCAGGACCAGGAGAAAAAAAATGTTTTGCCCTATAGTTCCCTAATCAGACAAAAGCAAGAAAACAGGAGGACCAAGTGCAGCAGCCCTAGACTAGACCTAGCGCCTTAATTAACCAAACCAACTGCCTGCAGCATACTTCAGTTTAAAGCTTAAGCCAGTGCACCACAGAGATTTTTATTCAGTGAGGAGATAGGAAGCTGCAGGGTGGGGAGAGAGGGGAGAGAACCAACAAAACTTGACATAATAAAGGTCAAAAAAAAGGGCTGGGGATGTGACCCAGTGGACAAGTGCCCTGAGTTCAATCCCTGGTACCACAAAAAAAAAAAAAAAAATAAAAAAAAAAAAAAAAATAAAGGTCAAATTAGTGAAGAAAGGAAAAAAAAAAAAAAAAAGAGGACTAATCAGCTTCTATCTTCAATGGAGATGAGGCGCTTCACCCCTTCGCCCTGCAGCTACCCTGGCCAAGGTAAGACAATTACTGAGTTCAGTCCTAGACACCCCCAGCCCTCTATGACATCCTTTCCCTGAGCCACCCGGAAACTTCATATCTCAAGGGTGGAAGGATTTGAAGACCTTTAATGCCTACTGAGCTACTCATCATTTCCTATTCGTGCTCAAGCCATCCACCCCAGCCCTCTGGAGGACCTATCTTTTATGTCTCTGGATTACTAAATTAATTAATGTGGCTGAATGGTCATCTACTGCAACACTCACTGGGTTTTTATATTTGTTTAACTTCTTTCAGGGGAACGAGCATATAAATAACTTAATTAGGAATCTGGTTTTACCTAGGGTTTTTTTTTTTTTTTTTTCCTTGTATAAATGATGCAAATAGTGAGTTTCCAAATTTATATGCTTTTGGTTTACCTATGTACCTGTACACTGGGCAAATCAAAGTAAAATATTCCTATCAGCTTAAACCCCTGATTAAAATATGTTATTTCTGCATCTTACTGAAGTCTCACCCATGAGCCTGACATTTATTCTCTATGTAAAAGAGTAACCAACCCAAAGCCAGGCATGGTGGTGCACGCCTGTAATCCCAGCACTTGGGAGGCTGAGGCAGGAGGATCACAAGTTCAAAGCCAGCCTCAGCAATTGTGAGGCACTTAGCAACTCAGTGAGACCTTGTCTCTAATGAAATACCAAAAAGGGCTGGGGATATGGTCCAGTGGTCGAGTGCCCCTGAGTTCAATCCCCAGTCCCAAAACAAACAAACAAACAACAACAACAACAACAAAAACTAACCAACCCAATTCCAAAGAAAATTTGAAAACAAGTGTAGTCAAAGTCTACCATGAGAAGCTTTGTTAAGGAAGAGATCCCAACCAGTACTGAGAACTATTTGAGCTTTTGTTTGTTTGTTGTTCCTGTCCCCCCACCCCTGCCCCTTACCAGGGATTGAACCCAGGAGCACTCTACCGCTGAGCTGCATCCCCTGCCTTTTTATTTTTTAAGACAAGATCTCCTTCAATTGTCCAGGCTGGCCTCAAACTTGCAATCCTTCTGCCTGAACCTCCAAGGCAGCTGCGATTAATAGACCTGCACCACCACTCCTGGTTAATGATAAGTATTAATGTAACTGTACCAACACAGCCATTTATGGTGATGCAAATGACTAAACCTTTTTTTCTCATCTTTCTGAAAAGTCAAGGGACTTCTACTTTTAGTGCTATCTAAAATATTTCAGTGGGATCTTCACAATTCGAAGACAACCGAGACTGTAGATTGCTAAATAAACCCCATTGCTTAAAAAAAGAAAAAAAACGAGAGCTACTTCTGGACTCATGATTCATTTCCCTATTACCAGACCGGCGCCCCGCGTCCTCGGTGTAGTTCTCCGCAGGCGAGAGCGGTCAAGTGCAGCAGAGCGCCGGGGCACAGCCATGCCTTCTCGGGGGACTGCTTTACCGTCTCCCTCTGCGCTCAGCGGACAATTATAGCTCTGTTTCAAGTACACACTGAAAAATTAACAGTCTCCTGAGCAATCAGGGAAATTATCAAGGCCACATGGCCCGGGGACTGAGTCTGGAGTGCAAGGACCCGGGTTTCTTTTGCCTTTGCTGGAAGCACTGGGCTGTTCGTTGCTTGAGGTTTTCTTCCCTCGTACTTAGAAGACAAACTTAAGTGAGGCTGCAGAGGGCCTAAATGATTGTAAAAGTCTTCCAAATTCTCTGATTTTTCTGTGGCTTTTTAAAAACTGAGAAGTTGGTCCTTGGGGGTGCAGCTCAGTGGTAGAGCACTCGCCTAGTACTGGATGAGGCTCCGTTTTCCATCCCCAGCATCATTTTTTTTTTGGGGGGGGGGGAGGGGGAGGCAGCACGCTTCTAATCCTAGAGGCTCAGGAGGAGGCTGAGACAGGAGGATCACAAGTTCAAAGCCAGCTTGAGCAATTTAGCTAGGTCGTTAAGCAACTTAGACCCAGTATCAAAAAAAAAAAAAAAAAAAAAAAAAAGAAAGAAAGAAAAAATTAAGAGGGTGGCTTCTTTGAGAGTATGGAATAAAGTCATTATCCAAGATCACTTTCTAAACCCTGGAGAAGCTTTCAGTTCTGTATTATTTGACAGGGAACAGAGAGAGGGAAATGTGACCAGCTCAGAGATGAAAAGGATGGCTTTCTCCTTACCCTGTAGGGATGTTTAAAAATAGCAGGGGAATTACAAAGAGGCATCTCAAGCCTGTAGGAGAAAGAGGCCATACAGAAATGCAGTGGGTGGTTTAAACTTACACAGCAAGAACAGGACAGTGGTTCCTTCATTCCAGCAAGTGCCATCCAGCTCCTTTCCTAATACAGAATTCACATTTGGAGAGGGTAAGATGATAGGGTCAGCAAGAAAAAGAAAAAGAAAGGAGGAGGAGGAGGAGGAGGAGAAGTAGTAGTAGTCAGAGAAACACTTCTAATTTCTCCTATTTTCAAAAAGTACACCTATTGATGAAGATTCAAAATAGTCCCTTCAGTTTCCCTCCTCTTAAGGTAGCCAGCAATTCCTTCCACTGTTGGCTCCCTTCATACAGAAGTGTTTTTACTTGGCTGACTGACTTAGCATTGGCAAACTTGAAATTAGTGGAGGTGGGGAAGAAAACCACCGGTCCATAGCCCCACTAACTAGACACATCTACTGTTAATATTTCACTACATCACTATCCAGTATTTTTATACTGTAGAGTAAAAATAGAAAAGGAAAACAAAGCAAAATGAAAGGGGAGAGAATTGATGAAAAACATTTAGCTTGGCTTATGGTGCATTCCTGTAATCCCAGCAACTGGGGGCAGGGAGGGGGGTGTGCTAAAACAGGAGGATAGAAAATTCAAGGCCAGGCTCAGCAATTTAGTGAGGCCCTAAATAAAAAAATAAAAATAAAAAAGAAACAGGGGATGTAGCTCAGTGGTAAATTGCCCCGGGGTTAAATCTCCAGTACCTCCCTTCCCCCCAAAAGAAAGAAAGTTAACATTTACACCACTGTAACACTAAGAGTTGAAAGCTTAGTGCTATCTGTATAGGAAGGCCAAGCACATTCATCTCTCAGAGGAGCCATCTGAAGCAATGGTAGGTGAAAACTAAGGAGTTATATCTATTTGCTTTTAAGATGTGATCTGTAATTCCTATCTCCCGTGAATGATAATTGCATTTCTAACCTACAAACTTTTGCTAATCGGAGGATAAACTGGAGTTCAAGGTTGCCCTTGAACCTTATATTATTCACATTTCCTAAGACCTGGGGCATTTATAAGGAATGGAGGCTACAGTAGAGACTCTTTTTTTGGGGGGAGGTACTGAAGATTGAACCCAGGACCTCACACATTCTAGACAAGCACTTTACTCTGAACTACATCTGCAGTTCTTTTAAAAATTAAAAAAAAGAAACAAACAAAAACCATTGGTGGGTGTGCACCAACAATACACTGTAGCTTTATGGCAAAACTAAGATTAGAGCTGGGTACGGTGGTGCACACCTGTAATCCCAGCATTTTGGGAGGCAGAGGCAGGAGAATCTCAAGCTCAAAGCCAGCCTCAGCAAAATCAAGGTGCTAAGCAGCTCAGTGAGATCCTGTCTCTAAATAAAATACAAAATAGGGCTGGGGATGTGGCTCAGTGGTCGAGGGCCCCTGAGTTCAATCCCTGGTATCCCCCCCCCAAAATCTAAGATTAGGGTAACTTGGCTAGGTGGTAGATCACTTGCCTAACATGTGCTTCAATCCCCAGTACAGGAAAACAAACAAACAAAAATGTTAAAACTAAATTTAGACTAAATATTTCAAATTTCAGCTTAAAAGTTTTCCTGTACAGCACTATGCCCCATGCAAAATATGTTCCTGTGATTTTGATAGTCTAATATGAGCTTCTTACATCAGCATGGTCTTTTTGCCTAATCACATCTTTATTATTACTTATGCTAACAATTGTCAGTATTATAAATCATTGAATTAGGAGTAGATCAATTATTTACCCCATGCTAACCCTTTATTTCCTTAATGGAGGCGAGTAGACCAGATAATCTGAGTGGTAAATGAGGAAAATAATTTGCTTTGGAGCCAAGCAGTGAATTGTGAGTTGCCACCATGATCAGGTTTCTTCATTTCTCAAAGTCTGTTTCTTCATCTGTGAAATGCTTATAACATGTATCTCATTTAATATGTAAGGGCTAAATGATATATAATACAGTGATTTACAGTTATTGAGAGTTCTGGACTTAATGAATTCATTATGTTTTCTTTCTTTCTTTGTTTTTTTGTTTGTTTGTTTTAGTTGTAGGTGGACACAATACCTTTATTTTATTTATGTGGTGCTGAGGATCAAACCCAGGGCCTCACACATGCGAGACGAGTGCTCTACCGCTGAGCCATAGCCCCAGCCCCCCCATTATGGTTTCTGTACATTCATCTTGTCTTTTATACTGAAGCGCAAGTTCCTTTAAAAGTGGTGTGTTCTTTTTTATGCCCTGGAAACTCAGCACATTAATAAAGAGGGAGGAAGCTCCAATTGGCAGTATTACTGCATTATCATCATTCTCCAAGTTAACAATGAGTTTGAATTTTAATGAATGGTACTCGCGAGCTGATATTAACTCACTATACTCACACAGTTGCAAAACGTGCCACACATTGAGTAATGTTTCAGTTTAAACAAACTAACAAACAAACCATTAAAAACCTTAGCTATTTAATGAGGTTCTTGCAAAACTGTTCTTCCTGGACTGGAATAGCTTAACACTGATGAAGATAAAGTTGAAAAGTGATCAAATAAGACAAATTGTGAATGAACCTTGGGGCAGGGGGCAAGGGGTCAAGTGTCAAGTGCAGAGGATTAAATCTTGTATGATCAGCAGTATGAGTGACTTTAAAAAGAGCCATTAGGAAGGTGTAATTAGCAAGGCTGTTAATTAAGGTGCAGTTTGTAGTTCTGTCATAGAGAATAATAATTTGTTAGCCTGAGTAAGGTCTTGTTTTTTGATTAGTACTTTCACTGTTCAGACATGAGTGAGGCTTGACATTAATGAAATGTTAAACAGGGTGTTGTGGCACAGACCTGTAATCCAAGCAGTTTGGGAGGCTGAGGCCAGAATATCCTAAATTCAAAGCCAGCATCAGCAACTTAGTGAGGCCTTAAGCAATTTAGACCCTGTCTCAAAATAAAAAATAAAAAGGTTTGGAGATATAGCTCAGTGATTAAGGAAAAAAAGAAAAGAAAAGAAAAGAAATGTTAAAGGAGTGAGAGTATAGAGGTTTGCCTAGCTTACAAGAGACCCTGTGTTTGATTCCCCAGCAATACACACACAAAAGTTCCAGACTAGCCTCAGCAATTTAGTGAGCCCCCAGCAACTTAATGAAAACCTGTCTCAAAATAAATAAAAAATAAAAAGGACAGTGGATGTAGCTAAGGGTATAGTGCTCCTGATTCAATCTCCAGTACCCACCTCCCAAAAAAAATCTTATTGGAACACAGCCACACCCATTCATTTATGTGTTGTCTCTCACTACTAAGGAACTAGCAGAAGTGAGTAATTGCAACAGACACCATACAGCCAGCAAAGCCCATATATATATATATATATTATGAAATCTGGTCTTTATAGAAAAAATTACAAATCCCTTATACTGATGGCATTAGAGGTTTTAAACCAAGATCAACAAGTAAATGAGAGTAAAATACATTATTCTTTTTGTTGGTTTATTTGTTTGTTTGTTTGTTTTGGTACCGGGGATTGAACTCAGGGGCATTCAACGACCACTGGGCCACATCCCCAGCCCTTTTTTGTAGTTTATTAGAGACAGGGTCTCACTGAGTTGCTAAGTGCCTCACCACTGCTGAGGGTGGCTTTGAACTCGTGATCCTCCTGCCTCAGCCTCCCAAAGTGCTGGGATTACAGGCGTGTGCCACCCCGACCAGCTCCCCATTATTCTTTTTTTTGGTACTGGGGATTGAACCCAGGAGTGCTTTACATTGGGATACATCCTCAGCCCTTTTTATTTTTATTTTTTTCTATTTTGAGACAGGGTCTTGACAAATTGCTTAGAGCCTTGCTAACTAGCTGAGGCTAGCTTCAAACTTATATAATTCTCCTGCCTCAGCCTCCTGAGTTATTGGGATTACAGGCATGCAACAATGATTGAAAAAAAGTCTTTTATATTTACCTAGATATTTGTCTTCTTTATTTATTCCTTCCTGAAGATTTGAGTTTCCATTTGATGTTATTTCTCTTCTGCCCAAAGAACATCCTAAAGCATTTCTTTCTTTCTTTCTTTTTCTTCCTTCCTTTATTTATTTTTGTGGTATTGAGAATTTAAAAATCAGGTACATGCTAGGCAAATGTTCTACCACCACTGAGCTTTACCCACACCCCCAGCCCTTGTAGGATTTCCCATACAAAAATGTATCTATTTTGCCTTCTTTTTTTCTCTGTCTCTCTCTCTCTCTCTCTCTCTCTCTCTCTCTCTCTCTCTCTATTTTTCCCCAAGTTTTTGTCATATGATTAAACTGTACCTATTTAAAGTATACAATTTGATAAATTTTCACATACATATATCCATGTAACTACCATCACAGTCAAGATGATGAATATATTCATCTTCCCAAAAGGCTTATCATATCTCTTTGTGATCTCCTCTCTCTCCTGCCTAGCCCCCTTCCCCATCCCCTAGCAACTATTAATGTACTTCTGTCATCACAGATCAGTTTGCATTTTCTAGAATTTTATATGTGTAAAGAATCATACAATTTGCATTCTGTTCAATTTTGTATGGCCTCTTCAATCAACATAGTTATTCTGAAAGTATTCATGTTGTTGCATCAGTAGTGCATTCCTCTTTGTTGCTAAGCAGTTTTCTAGTGCATGAATAAACCATAATTTATTTATTCATTCACCTGTTGATGGATATCTGCATTGTTTCCAGTTTTTGGTGATTATAAATAAAGCTGCTATGAAAATTTTGTCCCGAATCTTTTGTGTAGACTCATTCTCTTGGGCAAACATGTAGAACTGGAATGGATGGCATATTGTATATGTATGTCCATTTTTTTTTTTTTTTTTTTTTTTTTTTTGGCGGGGGGAACAGGGTCTCACTCTGTTGCCCAGGCTGACCTTAACTCCTGGGCTCAAGCCATATTCCACCTTAGCTTCCTGAGTAGCTTGGACAATAGACACATGACAACATGGCAGGCTATGTATGTTTAACTTTTTAAACAAACTGGTAAACTGTTTTCCTAAGAGATTGTTCCCTTTTTCATTCTCATGAGCTGTGCGAGTCCTCAGTGCTGAGTCCTCAGTGCTTGCCAAGAGTTGGAACAGTCTTTTTAAATTTCATCCACTTTAGGGGTGAGCCATGGTATCTCATTGTGATTTTGTTACCTTCATTTGTAAAGGATATTTGCACTAGGTATAGAATTCTGGGATAACAAGGTTTTTGTTTTTTATTTTTTCAGCACTTTAAGATGTTCTTTGTGCTGGGGTGGAGCTGAGTGTTAGAATGTATGCCTAGCATGTGCAGGGTCTTGGGCTCATCCCAGCACCAGGTGAAAGTAGAACATTGTTGTTCATCTATCTCCTTGTTGCCATTTTTTTTTAAATTTAGTTTGATTTTTCCAGTACTGGGGATTGGCCCCAGGGCATTCTACTATTAAGCTACATCCCAAGCCCTTTTTTTTTTTTTTTTTTTTGGTACCGGGGATTGAACTCAGGGATACTCGACCACTGGACCACATCCCCAGCCCTTTTTTGTATTTTATTTAGAGACAGGGTCTCACTGAGTTGCTAAGTGCCTCGCCATTGCTGAGGCTGGCTTTGAACTCGCGATCCTCCTGCCTCAGCCTCCCAAGTGCTGGGATTACAGGCGTGTGCCACCGCGCCCGGCCTCCAAGCCCTTTTTATTGTTTATTTTGGGGAACCATTTTGCCTAGTTGCTGAGGCTGGCCTTGAACTTGCTATCCTCCTACCTCAGTATTCTGAGCTACCAAAATTATACAGTCACTTCAATCATTGCTTCCCTGTATGTAATGTGCTGTTTTTCTCTGAGCACTTTCAGTTTTGTTTGTTTGTTTTCAGTTCTAGATGGGCTCGATATCTTTATTTTTATTTATTTATTTTTATGTGGTGCTGAGGATCAAACCCAGGTCCTCATGAGTGCAAGGCAAGCACTCTACCACTGAGCTACAACCCCAACCCCTGAACACTCTTAGTTTTTAATCTTTTTTTCCATATGTTTTTATTTTTTATTTTTAGACAGGGTCTCCCTAATTTGCTTAGGGCCTAGGTAAATTGATGAGGCCGTCCTCAAATTTGTAATCCTCCTGACTCAGCCTCCCAAATTGCTGGGATTACAGACTTGCGTCAACACACCAGGCTTTGATATATGCTTTTCAACAGTCTGACTGATGACTATGATGTGCCTAGTCTTACAGGGTTTCTCTGAGTGGGTTAAACTTGTCCTTCACCAAATTTAGGAAATGTTCATCCCATATTTCATCATCACATACTAATGTAGACCAACATTTTTTTTTTTTAATTGTACCAGGGATTGAACCCAGGGGCACTTTACTGCTGAGTTCAGTACCCAGCCCTTTTTATTTTTATTTTTTTAAATATTTTTTTAGTTGTAGAGGGACACAATATCTTTATTTTATTTATTTATTTTTATGTGGGGCTAAGGATCAATCCCAGTATCTCATGCATGTGAGGCAAGTGTTCTACCACTGAGCCATAACCCAGCACCCCCCTTTTATTTTATATTTTAAGACAGGGTCTTGTTAAATTGCTGAGGCTGGATTTTAACTTGTAATCCTCCCGCCTCAGCTCCTGAGTTACTGGGATTACAGGCGTGTGCCATTGTTCCTGGCTTAATGAATGGAGACCAAATACTTTAAAAGTGGTCTGACCTACAGCTTTCTTTTGCCTTCAACTAGAAATCTGATAGTGAGAATCAGTTTTCCACAATTTTTTTTAAAATTTCTTGAGTCAACTAGTTAATTTTGGCACAGAGAGGCAGCTTACTCTGCATCTATTTAGCTGTTTATTTAACAAATATTTACTGTTTTAAGTACTGAGGATAGAATAATGAACAAAACACAAAATAATAATAAATACTTTGAGACTATAAAGAATATTAAAATATACACACTAATTTATGTAATCCTCTTAACCACTCTATAAATAAGTACTATTATCCTCCTTTTAGAAATGAAGAAGTTGATATTTAAAGAGGTTAAGTAATATCTCTAAGGTCACATAGCTACTAAATGTCAAAACTGGGCTTTGAGAGCCAGGCGTGGTGGCGCACGCCTGTTATCCCAGCACTTGGGAGGCTGAGGCAGGAGGATCACTAGTTCAAAGCCAGCCTCAGCAATGGCGAGGGACTTAGCAACTCAGTGAGACCCTCTCTCTAACAAATACAAAAAAGGGCTGGGGATGTGGCCCAGTGGTCCAGTGTCCCTGAGTCCAATCCCTGGTACAAAAAAAAAAAAAAAACTGGGCTATGAACCTAGTTAGTGTGGCTCTAGTATGAGTACTTTTTTCCTCTTGTGGTACTAGGGATCAAACCCAAAGAGGACTCTACCACTGAGCTACATCCCCAGTCTTTCTTCTTCTTCTTCTTCTTCTTCTTCTTCTTTCTTCTTCTTCTTCTTCTTCTTCTTCTTCTTCTTCTTCTTCTTCTTCTTCTTCTTCTTCTTCTTCTTCTTCTAATATTTATTTATTTGCTTTAGTTGTACACAATGCATTTATTTCTATGTGGTGCGAGGCTCGAACCCAGGCCATGCACATGCTAGGCAAGCGCTCTACTGCTGAGCCACAACCCCAGCTCCATCCCCAGCCCTTTTTAATTTTTATTTTGAGATAGGGTTTCACTAAATTGCTAAGGCTGACCTTTAACCTGCCTTAGCCTCCTACATAACTGGGCCTAAAGGCATGTGCCCCCACATCCAACTGCATTATTTTTTCTTTCTTTCTTTTTCTTTTTCTTTTCTTTTCTTTTCTTTTTTTTTTTTTTTTTTTTTTTTTTTTTTTTTTTTTTTTTTGGTATGGGGCCTACCTATGTTGCCCAAGCTGGCCTTTAACTTTGAGGCTCAAGTGATCCTCCTGCCTCAGCCTCCCAAGTAGCTAGTATTATAGTTATTTGCCATCATGCCCACTTCTAGAATATTCCCATTTCTAGAAAATGTACTTTTAATCCCTATTGCTTTATCTAATGGAGGGAAAAAATGGAAGTCAAAGAATTGGCAGGATTGATCTTTAGCTACATTAGCAATGGGCAAATCCCTCATTCTATTTTTTTCTCTCATATAAAACCAGTTGTTTTCACTAGATGAAGAACAAAGTCTCTTGCAGCATAAGAGTCTATTATTCTAGAGAGCAAAGGTTGGTATAGCTACATGGAATTAATTAAATCAAATATGGAAATAATTAAGTGCTATACAAAAAAGGACCATGATAGTTATTTTGCAGTGGATCCACAAGTGGTATATATACAAATTAATGGAAAAACACTGTCAATAGTCTTTTTTCTTTTTTTTTTTTTTTTTTTGGTACCAGGGATTGAACCCAGGGTTGCTAAACCACTAAGTCACATCCCCAGCCCCTTTTTTATATTCTATTTAGAGACAGGGTCTCACTGAATTGCTTAGGGCCTCACTAAATTACTGAGATTGGCTTAGAATTTGCGACCTTCTGCCTCTGACCCACTGGGATTACAGGAGTGTGCTGTCAACAGTCTTTATGTACATGATGGCATTCAGATTCTTTGGTCTGTTTGAATGAGTCTGTTCTTAAAAAAGAAAAAAAAAATAGGAAGACAAAATTGTAATCTCAGAGACTCAGGAGGCTGAGGCAGGAGGTTCAGAACTTTGGGGCCAACCCGGGCAGCTAAACCAGTCTCTGTCTCAAAAATACTGTAAAAACCGGGCTGGGTATATAGCGCAGTGGCAGAATATTTGCCTTACATTGGCAAGTCCCTGTGTTTAATCTCCAGAATCACACGAGAGGAAGAGAAAGAAGACAAAGATCTAAGAATTTACCTCAGTGGTTGCCCAGTTATTGCGACCTGTTTCCCCTTCTCATTGATGATTGTGTGCAATACGGAATGATTGAGTGTTTTTTAAAACTAAGTCTGCAAAGTTCCTTTGGCAACAGGAATGGCTTGCCAATTGACATACTGGAAGCAGATGGTACTAGAAAGACAGAGATGACACAGCAACAATTCAAAAGATACTGTACTAAAAATGAAAAAGGATAAAGGACATTGAATCTTAGAAAGTACAAGGATATGACAGGATTTCAGAATCAAGGTTAACTGTCCAGTTGCTTTCTTCTTTGGTACTGGGGATTTAATCCAGGGGTGCTTAACCACTGAGAGCTACATTCCCAACCCTTTTTATTTTTTATTTTGAGAAAAGTTCTCACTAAACTTCTTAAGGTCTTGCTAAATTGCTGAGGCTGACCTGAAACTTGCAATCCTCTTGCCTCAGCCTCCCAGGCCACTAGGGTTACAGGTGTGTGCCACCATGCCTGATTTGTTGCCTTTGATTGAAAAAAAAAAAAAATCCTAGTTATTTATTTATTTTTTTTTGTTAACTGGGTATGGTGGGGCACACCAGCCTGAGAAGTGTTATAAGGAGGCTGAAGCAGGAGGATTATAAATTCAAGGCCAGCCTCAGCACCTTAGGTGAGACTCTATCTCAAAATAAAAATGAAAAAGGGGAGGGCATATAGATCAGTGGTAAAGCATCCCTGGATTCAAGCCCCAGTACCCACCCACCCCTCCAAAAAGAAATATTCTGGGGGCTGGGGTTGTGGCTCAGCGGTAGAGCGCTTGTCTAACATGTGCGCGGCCTGGGTTCAATCCTCAGCACCACATAAAAATAAACACATTGTGTGCAATTAAAAGCAAATAAATTGCCGGGTGCGGTGGCGCACGCCTGTAATCCCAGCACTTTGGGAGGCTGAGCCAGGAGGATCGCGAGTTCAAAGCCAGCCTCAGCCATGGCGAGGCACTTAGCAACTCAGTGAGACCCTGTCTCTAAACTAAATAAAATACAAAATAGGGCTGGGGATGTGACCCAGTGGTCGAGTGCCCCTGAGTTCAATCCCTGGTACCGAAAATAAATAAATAAATAAATAAATAAATATTTTTAAAAAAGAAATATTCTAAAAGTGAAACTGATAGGAAAATCAATAAGAAAAGGGAAAAAGCAGGGATGTGAAACACAGAACTCAAAGCAAATGGTCATTAAGCCATTCATTTTTTTGGGGGTGGGGGCGCCAACTGGGGATTTAACACACAGAGACTTAACCACTAAGCCACATTCCCAGTCCTTCTTGTTATTTGTTTTGAGACATAGTCTCACTAAGTTGCTTAGGGCCTTGTTGAATTGCTGAGGCTGGCTTTGAACTCCCAATCCTCCTGTCTCAGCCTCCCAATCCACTGGGATTATTGGTATGCATACGGTACCCAACTGTGCTGTTATTCTTTTTTTTTTTTTTTTGTGGTACTGAGGATTGAACTCAGGGGCAATCAACCACTGGGCCACATCCCCAGCCCTTTCTTTTGTATTTTATTTAGAGACAGGGTCTCACTGAGTTGCTAAGTGTCTCGCCATTGCTGAGGCTGGCTTTGAACTCGCGATCCTCCTGCCTCAGCCTCCCAAGTGCTAGGATTACAGGCGTGCGCCACCACGCCCGGCTTTTTTTTTTTTTTTTAATATTTATTTATTTACTTTAGTTGTATGGTGCTGAGGATCGAACCCGGGCCGCACACGTGTGAGGTGAGCGCTCTGCCGCTGAGCCACAGCCCAAGCCCCTGTTATTCTTTATATACATATATATATATATACATATACATATATATATATGTATATATTTATTTATTTATTTATTTTTATGTGGTGCCAAGGGTCGAACCCAGTGTTCTACCATTGAGCCACAATCCCAGCCCCATTATTTTTTGATATTTTGGTGCTGGGGATTGAAACTAGGGCCTTGTGCATGTGAGGCAAGCACTCTACCAACTGAGCTATATCCCCAGGCTGGTTATTCTTAATAAAGAAACTTCATTTTGCCAGGTGTGGTAGTGTACACCTGTAATCTTAGTGGTTTGAGAGGCTGAGGCAGGAGGATCCTAAGTCCAAAGCCAGCCTCAGCAATTTAGTGAGGCCTTAAGCAACTTAGCTAGACCATGTCTAAAAATAAAAAATAAAAAGGCTGGAGGGCTGTGAATGTGGCTCAGTGGTTAAGCCCCACTGGGTTCAATTTCTGGTACCAAATTAAAAGAATAAAAGAAAGAAACTTCATATCTTCATTTTATATCAACATTCTGGTTAATGATGAATATAAAACAACAACAACAACAAAAATGATGGGGTTGTGGTTGTGGCTCAGTGGTAGAATGCTTGCCTAGCGAGGCCCTGGGTTCGATCCTCAGTACCACATAAAAATAAACAAATAAAATAAAGGTATTGTATCCAACTACAACTAAAAATTAAATATTAAAAATGATATAAGAAGCAACCATTAAGATTTATTAAGTCTGGGTATGTGTAAGGCTCTGGTTCACACCCTAGCACCAAAAAAGAAAAAAAAAAAAAATGATTGAATGCTTACCCTAGTGCTTGATTCTGTGTTAAGGACGTTACATTGACTGTTTCATTTAATCCTCAACACATGCTAAAGGGGGTAGATATTATTTACTACTATCCTCACTTTATAAATTCGAAAACTGAGGCTCAAGAGGTTAAATCACTTGTTAAATATCCTATGGCAAGCCGGGCACGGTGGCGCACGCCTGTAATCCCAGCACTTTGGGAGGCTGAGCCAGGAGGATCGCGAGTTCAAAGCCAGCCTCAGCCATGGCGAGGCACTTAGCAACTCAGTGAGACCCTGTCTCTAAACTAAAAAAATACAAAAAAGGGCTGGGGATGTGACCCAGTGGTCGAGTGCCCCTGAGTTCAATCCCTGGTACCAAAAAAAAAAAAAAAAAAATAAATAAATAAATAAATATTTTTAAAAAAGAAATATTCTAAAAGTGAAACTGATAGGAAAATCAATAAGAAAAGGGAAAAAGCAGGGATGTGAAACACAGAACTCAAAGCAAATGGTCATTAAGCCATTCATTTTTTTTGGGGGTGGGGGCGCCAACTGGGGATTTAACACACAGAGACTTAACCACTAAGCCACATTCCCAGTCCTTCTTGTTATTTGTTTTGAGACATAGTCTCACTAAGTTGCTTAGGGCCTTGTTGAATTGCTGAGGCTGGCTTTGAACTCCCAATCCTCCTGTCTCAGCCTCCCAATCCACTGGGATTATTGGTATGCATACGGTACCCAACTGTGCTGTTATTCTTTTTTTTTTTTTTTTGTGGTACTGAGGATTGAACTCAGGGGCAATCAACCACTGGGCCACATCCCCAGCCCTTTCTTTTGTATTTTATTTAGAGACAGGGTCTCACTGAGTTGCTAAGTGTCTCGCCATTGCTGAGGCTGGCTTTGAACTCGCGATCCTCCTGCCTCAGCCTCCCAAGTGCTAGGATTACAGGCGTGCGCCACCACGCCCGGCTTTTTTTTTTTTTTTTAATATTTATTTATTTACTTTAGTTGTATGGTGCTGAGGATCGAACCCGGGCCGCACACGTGTGAGGTGAGCGCTCTGCCGCTGAGCCACAGCCCAAGCCCCTGTTATTCTTTATATACATATATATATATATACATATATATATATGTATATATATTATTTATTTATTTATTTTTATGTGGTGCCAAGGGTCGAACCCAGTGTTCTACCATTGAGCCACAATCCCAGCCCCATTATTTTTTGATATTTTGGTGCTGGGGATTGAAACTAGGGCCTTGTGCATGTGAGGCAAGCACTCTACCAACTGAGCTATATCCCCAGGCTGGTTATTCTTAATAAAGAAACTTCATTTTGCCAGGTGTGGTAGTGTACACCTGTAATCTTAGTGGTTTGAGAGGCTGAGGCAGGAGGATCCTAAGTCCAAAGCCAGCCTCAGCAATTTAGTGAGGCCTTAAGCAACTTAGCTAGACCATGTCTAAAAATAAAAAATAAAAAGGCTGGAGGGCTGTGAATGTGGCTCAGTGGTTTAAGCCCCACTGGGTTCAATTTCTGGTACCAAATTAAAAGAATAAAAGAAAGAAACTTCATTTCTTCATTTTATATCAACATTCTGGTTAATGATGAATATAAAAACAACAACAACAACAAAAATGATGGGGTTGTGGTTGTGGCTCAGTGGTAGAATGCTTGCCTAGCGAGGCCCTGGGTTCGATCCTCAGTACCACATAAAAATAAACAAATAAAATAAAGGTATTGTATCCAACTACAACTAAAAATTAAATATTAAAAATGATATAAGAAGCAACCATTAAGATTTATTAAGTCTGGGTATGTGTAAGGCTCTGGTTCACACCCTAGCACCAAAAAAGAAAAAAAAAATGATTGAATGCTTACCCTAGTGCTTGATTCTGTGTTAAGGACGTTACATTGACTGTTTCATTTAATCCTCAACACATGCTAAAGGGGTAGATATTATTTACTACTATCCTCACTTTATAAATTCGAAAACTGAGGCTCAAGAGGTTAAATCACTTGTTAAATATCCTATGGCAAGCCGGGCACGGTGGCGCACGCCTGTAATCCCAGCACTTTGGGAGGCTGAGGCAGGAGGATCGCGAGTTCAAAGCCAGCCTCAGCCATGGTGAGGCACTTAGCAACTCAGTGAGACCCTGTCTCTAATAAAAATACAAAAAAAAGGGCTGGGGATGTGGCCCAGTGGTCGAGGGCCCCTGAGTTCAATCCCTGGTACCAAAAAAAAAAAAAAAAAAAAAAAAAAAATATCCTATGGCTAATTGTGCTATAGCCAACAGGGATTCTAGTTGAAGACATTCCAGCTTCAGAGCTGTCTCATTCTTTAAGCACTATACAATATACATAATGGGTTAAAATGAATGAAGAAGAAACAAATAATTCCCTGCAAATTATTGTTCTAAAACTGATGCAAAAAAGCAAAACAAACAAACAAACAAGGGTGGCACACGCCTGTAATCCCAGCACTTGGGAGGCTGAGGCAGGAGGATCGCGAGTTCAAAGCCAGCCTCAGCAATGGCGAGGCACTTAGCAACTCAGTGAGACCCTGTCTCTAATAAAATACAAAAAAGGGCTGGGATGTGGCCCAGTGGTCCAGTGCTCCTGAGTTCAATCCCTGGCAACCAAAAAAAACAAAAACCAAAAAAAAAAACCCCAAAAAAACATGGTGTCACATGTATTGGTGAATCTATAGTTCTAATACTGAAATAGACCAAATAGTATTCATTGCTAGGATGAATGTAAAATTTGGTAAATTTCTCTATATTTTGAATAGATTTTCTTGCTTTTTTTGGTGGGTGGTGGGGTACCGGGGATTTAACCCAGGAGACTTAACCACTGAGCAACATCCCGGGCCCTTTTTTTTTTGGTATCGGGGACTGAACTCACGGACACTCGGCCACTGGGCCACATCCCAGCCCTTTTTTGTATTTTATTAGTGACAGGGTCTCACTGAGTTGCTAAGTGCCTTGCCATTGCTGAGGCTGGCTTTGAACTGGCGATCCTCCTGCCTCAGCCTCCCAAATGCTGGGATTACAGGTGTGCGCCACCACACCCGGCCATCCCGGGCCTTTTTTTTTTTGTATTTTGTTTAGAGACAGGGTTTCACTGAGTTGCTTATGGCCTTACTGAGTTGCTGAGGCTGGCTTTGAACTTGCAGTCCTCCTGTCTCAGCCTCACCAACTGCTGGGATTACAGCTGTGTCCCATTGTGACTGGTGCTTTTTATTTATTTAAAGAGCTAATGAGTATTTTATAATTATAGTGAGCACTGACGTGTAAAAATAGTTTGAGTCTTCAGGTAATTATCTTATTTAATCCTTATTATCAGTTCTATGAAATAGATGTTAGACCATTTTATAAGTGGGATAATGGACTGAACATGAGGGTGATTTAATCAAGATCACATTAAAAAGGAAAATATCTAGGAATAGACTCCAGCTCTTCCTCTTTTCTTTTCTTTTTTTTTTGGTACTGGGGATTGCACTTGACCACAGGACCACATCCCAGCACACACCCCCCCCCCTTTTTTAATATTTATTTGTTTGCTTTAGCTGTACACAATGGGTTTATTTGTACATGGTGCTGAGGATCAAACCCGGGCCGCGCACGTGCCAGGCGAGCGCTCTACCGCTGAGCCACAACCCCCAGCCCCCACCCCTCTTTTTTGTATTTTATTAGAGACAGGGTCTCACTGAGTGCTAAGTGTCTCGCCATTGCTGAGGCTGTCTTTGAACTCATGATCCTCCTGCCTCAGCCTCCCAAGTGCTGGGATTACAGGCGTGCGCGCCATTGCACCCTGCTCCAGCTCTTCCTCTTAGTCCACTGTTTTTCTACTAATTATGTATGAAGACACAGAAATATTGAATTGTACTCAACTAGGGTCGTTTTGACCCACTTCACCTTCTCTTTATTGAAGGGCAAAACATCACACCGGGGACAGCCATGCAGCCAGGAGATTTATTCAACAGCCTTCGTGGCTGGTAGCAGAATCGGAGAAGAGGTGCTCTGGTCGAAGGTCGAAGAGGTGCTGGGAGAGGGGAGTCAGGGAGAAGGGAGTGTGCAAGCTCTGGTGGGAGAGGGGAGTGTGCAAGCTCTGAACAGAAAGTGGGTGCTTGGTCACACCGGCTGGGATCTCTGGAGCTATCAGCTAAAGCAGCTTCTGTCTGGCTGGAGGCTGGAGCTGTCAGCTGGGAGCGACCGTCGGGCTGAAGGCGATGGGTCTGGAGCTCCTGCAGTGGCTTCTTCCTCTCCGCAGGGTCAAGCTGATGTGTCTTAAGTGACTTCCTCCTCTCAGCAGTGACGAGCTAATGTTGTGTGTCTCTGTGTGTCTCTCTGTCTGAGTCTCTCAAACAGGGCCCTATGTAGGGATTTCTGGTGGGAGGTGCACCAGAGCACCCCCAACACCATTGGCTCTTTGCCCCTAGAACAGGGTGACCTTTAAGCCTATTGGCTCTTGCCCAGGGAAAAGAAACATCCTGCCCGGGAAGAAACATCCTGCCTGGGGGAAAAAACATCCTGTCCAGGGAAGAAAACATCCTGCTGAGAATGAAACAAGGTTGCTTCTCTCAGGATGTGGAGAACTCTGGGGGAGGGTAGCCCATCTATCACTTATGATTTCAGATCTCATGATTTTGTTTATGGTTTTGAATCATAGCAATAGCCACTTATGATTAATGTACTGACATGTTTTACTTATGATATAAAAGGTGTGCACTAACCCCTGGAGGGGGTCGAGGAGTATAGTTTGCCCTTGTCCCTTCATCTGGTGTCCCGCTGGCTGGTAACTAAAGGTGGTTCTGTCTCCTGCTTTAAGATCAACTCAGTGATTTATTGCAATCTTGCCATAACCTTTTGATTTTACTTCTTGCACTTTAGGAGTCTTGTTAAAGAAATCAGTTTCTGAGTCAACATGTTGGAGTGTTGGTTCTCCATCTTCTTCTAGGGAATGCAGGGTTCCTGATCTAATTCCAAGGTCTTTGATCCACTTTGAGTTGAGTTTTGTGTAGGGTGAGAGATGGGGGTTAAATTTCATTCTACTACATATGAATTTCCAGTTTTCCCAGCACCATGTGTTAAAAAGGCTATCTTTTGCTGGGTGCAGTGGTATCTGCCTGTAATCCCAGTGGCTTGGGAGACTATGGCAGGAGAATTTCAAGTTCAAAGCCAGCCTCAGCAATTCAGTGAGGCCCTAAGCAATTTAGAGGGACCCTGTCTCAAAATTTAAAAAATGGGTCGTAGATGTTTCTCAGTAGTTAAGCTCCCCAGGGTTCAATCCCCAGTACCAAAAAATAAATTAAATAGATCAATAAATTCTATCTTTCTCCAATGTGGTATTTTGTTTGTTTGTTTGTTTTTGTTTTTGTACTGGGGATTGAACTCAGGGGCACTCAACCACTAAGCCACATCCCCAGCCCTATTTTGTATTTTAGTTAGAGACAGGATCTCACTGAGTTGCTTAGCGCCTTACCATCGCTGAAGCTGGCTTTGAACTCTCAATCTTCCTGCATCAGCCTCCTGAGCCACTGGGATTACAGGTGTACCATCGCACATGGCCTCCAATGTGATACTATTTTCTATTATCA
The DNA here is from genome assembly GCA_025594165.1 of Tamias sibiricus. Taxonomy (NCBI): domain Eukaryota; kingdom Metazoa; phylum Chordata; class Mammalia; order Rodentia; family Sciuridae; genus Tamias; species Tamias sibiricus. The sequence goes on along the minus strand of CM046666.1, from coordinate 66,761,909 downwards.
GATAACAATTTATGTGGGTTTGTCTCTATGTCTCCTGTTTTGTCCCATTGATCTTCACACCTGTTTTGGTGCTGGTACCATGCTGTTTTTGTTACTATAGCTCTGTAGTATAATTTGAGGACCAGTATTGTGATGCCTGCTTTGCTTTTCTTGCTAAGGATTGCTTTGGCTATTGCGCTCTCTCTCTCTCTCTCTCTCTCTCTCTCTCTCTCTCTCTCTCTCTCTCTCTCTCTCGGTACCAGGGATTGAACTCAGGGCACTCGACCAGTGGGCCACATCCCCAGCCCTTTTTTTTTTTTTTGTATTTTATTTAGAGACAGGGTCTCTCTGAGTTGCTAAGTGCCTCACCATTGCTGAGGCTGGCTTTGAACTCAGGATCCTCCTGTCTCGGCCTCCCAAATTGCTGGGATTACAGGCATGTGCCACCTCGCCCAGCCTGGTCTCTTATTTTTACAAATGAATTTCATGACTGCTTTTTCTAGTTTCATGAAGAAGGTTGTTAAAAATTTTGGTGGGGGACTGCATTGAAATTTTGGTAATATGGCCATTTTGACAACATTAATTCTGCCTATCCAAGAACATGAAGGGATTTTCCATCTTCTAAGGTTTTCTTCAATTTCTTTTTTTTTTTTTTTTTTAATATTTATTTATTTTACTTTTAGTTGTACACAATGCAATGCATTTATGTTTTTATGTGGTGCTGAGGAACGGACCCTGGTCGCGTACGTGTGAGGCGAGCGCTCTGCCACTGAGCCACAACCCCAGCCCCTCCTCAATTTCTTTCTTTGGTGTTCTATAGTTTTCATTGTAGGGGTCCTTCACCTTTTTTTGTTAGATCGATTCCCAAGTTTTTTTTTTTAGGATATTGTGAGTGGGATAGTTTTCCTAATTTTTTTAAAAGCAGATTCATCATTGGAGATAGGAAAGTGATTGTTCATGGATGTTGGTCTTGTGTCCTGATACCTTGCAGAATTCATTTATGAGCTCTAGAAGTCTTTTGTTGGAGTCTTTGGGTCTTCTAAATATAGGATCATATGATCAGTAGAGATAATTTGTGCTTTTCTTTTCCTATTTGTATCCCTTTAATTTCCTTCTCTTCCCTATTTTTAAATGTTTATAATTAAGAAGATATTTATGAGTTTATTTTCTCTACTGACTCTAGTTAATGTTACAAGGCTTACAAACTGAAGGCAGGCATTCTCCAAATAGCCTGTAGACACACTGTCTTGTTTAGCTAATAAAGTGCCTCTATGTCTTTGCATGTCATTGCATATTAGAATTGTGAAGTAGGTTCTAAGAATAAATGATGAGCTGACCCATTTCACAGATGTACACAGAGGAATCTGGAATTGGTGGCTTTCACAATCTATAAGTGGGAGAGGGTGGACTGAATTCTTGATTTTCTGACTCTTATGCCACTGCTATTTTCATTACAGCAGGCTACCTACAGCTGTTGGTAAGGGCTAGGACTAGCTCTCCAGTTTGATTAACTGGGCTCAAATTCTCTGTGAGGCTCTAAAAGACTCACAAGAAAAGATTGCAAAGATGTATTAAGTGAAAAAGGCAATGTGGTACATGGTATTTTACCATTTTATGCCAAAAAAAAAAAAAAAAAAAAAAAAAAAAAGAAGAAGAAAGGAAAAAGAAAAACTTAAAAAAAAAAAGAGTGTCTGTTTTTGCTTATTGTGCATAAACTGTTGCTTACAACTTCTCCATCTATAAAATGTGGGTAGTGGGATTATATTAAATACTATAAATATTAGGACAGTGTCTGCCACACAGAAGTGCCGTTTTATTTGGCTTCTCAGTCCAAATAATTCCTTGGCTTAATCATATTCTAAAATACCCTTTAAAAATAATTTTCAATTGGCACAAGCAAGATGAAAACGTGGCAAGCCAAGCAAAATTTAAATTACTTAAAGCTGCTTTAAATTACGCCCAATAGCAAAATGATGAGCCAATACTGAAAGATGCTTGGCAAATCACAATTATATATCTCAAAGAATCATTACTGTTCACCCTTTTACCACGAAAATAACTAAAATCCTTATTTTTTCCCTCTTAAAACAGCATGTTGATGAGTACTTAAAATATATTTTAAGTTTGACACTCTAAATGATACAAGCAGGTTTAAAGAAAATATCAAACAAAATAATGACTGTAGATTATAACTCCCAAACAAATTTGTCTCAACAATGTTACTGTTACTATTTTAACATTTAAGTTAGTAAAAAAGCATACTGTATCTGCTGTAAAACTGTTCCCGTTATAATAAAGACAGAGGGTCTGGGAACTGAAAAAAAATCCACTATTCGCTTCAGTCTTTTAGAGGCTAGGCCCTTATGGGAGTCAGTGCCTCCTCCAGGGCCCTTTCTTCCGCAGTCTTGGGAGGGAACCAAGTGACCTCAAGGTGGGGGCGTGTCAAGGGGCGGTCTTGCGCTTTGGAAATCTGAGCTGGCAGAATTTTTGGCCCTCGGTGGAACCCGCCAGGCGCACAGGTGTTTGCGCGCTGACTGGGCCGGCTGCGCGTTCTAGGTAGCTGGCGCCAGAGAAGGACCGCCGGGCCGCTGCGTCCCGGGAGCCACGCGGCTCTGTCCTAGGGACCCGCGTTACTGTCCTGCTCAAGCCCCCCTGGCCCAACTCTGGCCTCGATCGAAGGCTTCAGTCTGAGCTCGACCCAGAGAACAAACGCAAGATAATTTGACCTCGATGCGTCGAAGATACTGGCTCTTTAGCGTAATGTGAATCGAGATCTCCCTTTGCCCAAGGGAAGTCCCGGCCATACTGGCAACATTTAAGAGCACCCAGTGTGGTGCGCAGTAGGTTACTTATACATAAATCAAGGACTCGTGTAATTTTATTGTTCCTTAGGTGACATTTTAAAAAAAGGTTCTTTGTAAGGTATTTATAAAGTTTATACTTTTGTATGTGGCTAAGGGGCTTGGGAAAATTTACATTTTGAGATAAATTTTGGAGTCATATTTAAAATTTTTCCTTCCGCAATCTGTGCATAATAATGAAAATTTGACTACCTTACCTATGTTTAAGGAACGCTTTTTGACCGTTTTGTTAATTATGTTTAGAATGTTATTTCTTTGTGTGTGTGTGTGTGTGTGGTTTATAGTTTGAACCCAGGGCCTTGTGCATTCTACCAACTGAGTTATATCCCTAGCCCTGTTGGGTTATTTTCGCCATCCAAAGGAGTAAGGTTGAGGTACTAGGAAACGTTTTGGGTCGCATTTGAATCAGGAGCTTTAGTTCTTTGTTTTATTTTTCTTTGTTTTTGCAGTACTGGGGATTGAACCCAGGGCCTCACACATGCTAGGCATATTAAGGCATGCTAGGCAAGCATTCCTGTAGACAAGCTACATCCCCAGCCCAGGAGCTGTAGTTTTTTCTTTCTTTTCTTTTTTTTTTTTTTTTTTTTTTTTTTTTTTTTGGTACTGAGGATTGAACTCAAGGGCACTGACCACTGGGCCACATCCCCACCCCTTTTTTGTATTTTATTAGAGACAGGGTCTCACTGAGTTGTTAAGTGCCTCGCCATTGCTGAGGCTGGCTTTGAACTTGTGATCCTTCTGCCTCAGCCTCCCAAGTGCTGGGATTATAAGTGTGCACCCACACGGCAGGAGCTGTAGTTTTTATAAATTGTGAAAACTGTTGGCAGTCATCTCTTTTTAAAGAATTCCAACATGCCCCTGTAATCCCAGCTACTAGGGAGGCTGAGGCAGGAGGATCAAAATGCCTCAGCAATTTACCCAGGCCCTAAGCAACTAACTTAAACCCTGTTTCAAAATAAAAAATAAAAAGGCTGGGGGATGTAGCTCAGTGGTAAATTGCCCCTGGGTTAAATCCCCAGTTACTCCTCCCCCCAAAAAATATTTCCAAAACAGCACCGACTATACATTTCAGATTAAACTAAAATAGGTCCATATTTTAAAACAGAACAATTCAACTAAAAGCTTACATCTGCCGGGCGCGGTGGCGCACGCCTGTAATCCCAGCACTTTGGGAGGCTGAGGCAGGAGGATCGTGAGTTCAAAGCCAGCCTCAGCAATGGCGAGGCACTTAGCAACTCAGTGAGACCCTGTCTCTAATAAAATACAAAAAAAGGGCTGGGGATGTGGCCCAGTGGTCGAGTGCCGCTGAGTTCAATCCCCAGTACCAAAAAAAAAAAAAAAAAAAAAAAAAAAAAGGCCTACATCTGCAGTTATTATAATTTTAGGATTATATAATAGAACATTTACAATGAATTATACATATTTCAGAGATCACTTTTCCCACCTTTATTTTTCTAAATTGAAATTACCATCAAGAAAAAAAAGATGGTAGAATGAGATGGATATCATTAGCCTAAGTGCATGTATGAAGTCACGAATGGTGTGAATATACTTTGTATACAACCAGAGATTTGTAAAAATGTGCTCTACAAGTATAATATGAAATGTAATACATTCTGCTGTCATTTCTAACAACTTAGAATAAAAAATAAATTTGAAAAAAAATTACCATCAATACTTTTCTCTTTTTCCAATATTTTTTTTCTTAGATGTTAGTGGTGTTTCTGGGTCCCATGTCCAACTGTCAAATATTCAACTTTCAGTCTTTCTTCAATATTGGCTTCCTTCCCTCATGTTACTAAATAACCATTTCTTTACGTTTCCAAAATTTTGCCATTCCTGTACCAGGCATAGTGGCGCATGCCTATAATCCCAGCAGTTTGGGAGGCTGAGACAGGAGGATCTCAAGTTCAAGTCTTAACAACTTGGTGAGGCCCTAAGCAACTCAGTGAGACACTGTCTCAAAATCAAAAATATAAGTGCCCCTGGGTTCAATCCCTGGTCCAGTAAATAAATAAAATAAAATAAAATAAAATTCTCCATTCCTGTTAAAATATTTGCCTTAGTATTATCTCCAACAACATATAAACCAAAACCATCTGAGGTATACAGGAGTCATGAAAAATAATGTCTAGTGTAGTACCCTAATCTTAATCTGAAATAACTGTAGTTAATATTTGTGTGATCTATTAATATGGTTAACTGTGGAAGTCTAGTGCCAAGGAGAAGAATCATTAATGAATATTTCTTTTTCTAATGAATTTGTTTCTTTGGTACTAGGGATTAACCCCAGGGGTGCTTTACCACTGAGCCACATCTCCAACACTTTTTATTTCTGATTTTAAGATAGGATCTCACTAAATTGCTTAGGGCCTCACTAAGTTGCTGAGGCTGGCTTCAAACTTGCAATCCTCCTGTCTCAGCCTCCGGAGCCACTGGGATTACAGGTGTGGCCCACCGTGCCTGGCATTAATGAATGTTTCTAATAAATGAGAAAGTAAGGTATTTGCATCATTCTATTGCATGTAATTGATTTTCATTGGCAATTCTTACTTCGTTTGTTACAGAGAGGGATAGGATATCAAGGTAATTTTTTTTTTTTTTTTTTTGTGGTACCAGGGATTGAACTCAGGGGCACTCGACCACTGGGCCACATCCCCAGCCCTTTTTTTTTTTTTTTTTGTATTTTATTTAGAGACAGGATCTCACTGAGTTGCTAAGTGCCTCGCTATTGCTGAGGCTGGCTTTGAACTCTTGATCCTCCTGCCTCAGCCTCCCAAAGTGCTGGGATTACAGGCGCGCGCCACCACGCCCGGCAAGGTAATTTTTTTTGACATGTATATGATTGGCTAAAAGTGCCAGGAAAATTTGATGAGACAAAAGAATTGTGAAAGGAGATGCTAGTAATAAAAACATTATAGAAAAGGCTTTTGTGGACAGAGATTTCATTATATATATTTCTTTTTTTTTTTTTTTTGTGGTACTGGGGATTGAACTCAGGGGCACTTGACCACTGGGTCACATCCCCAGCCCTTTTTTGTATTTTATTTAGAGACAGGGTCTCACTGAATTGCTAAGTGCCTCGCCATTGCTGAGGCTGGCTTTGAACTCGCGATCCTCCTGCCTCAGCCTCCCAAAGTGCTGGGATTATAGGCGTGCGCCACCACGCCCGGCTCATTATATATATTTCTAGGAAAATTTTGCTTGGTCTAGATTCTTTGATTAAAATTATCAAAGCTGAAAATGAGATGACTAGAAACCTCTTAATGAAGGAATAAAGAAACCTTTTTTTAGAAAGTTATATCTACAAGGAGTAGTAAAACAAGATTTAGGAAGGCTAATCCAGAAGACTTTTTTTCACTTAAAAATAAAGTATTGGATTGTGAAAAGTAACTGAAACCTAGAACTGTTTTTCTTAATTCTTTTTTTAAATATGTATTTTATTTAGTTGTCAATGGGCCTTTATTTTATTTATTTATTTATATATATGTGGTGCTGAGAATTGAACCAGGGCCTCACATATGCCAGAAAAGCACTCCACCAACTAAGCCACAACCCCAGTCCCTAGAACTATGTTTTACAATGACACAAGTAACTGTTATCTAAGTTTGCCTTTAATTGCTTCCCGATTGTTTTATTTATTTATTTTTGTGGTACTGGGGACTGAACCCAAGGCTTGTGCATGTTAGGTAAGCTGTCTACTAAAGAGCTACATCTCAGCACCCACCCCCCCCCACCCCCCCCCCTTTTTTTTTTTTTTTTGGTACTGGGAATTGAACTCAGGGGCACTCGACCACTGGGCCACATCCCCAGCCCTTTTTTTTTTTTTTTTTAATTTTATTAGAGACAGGGTCTCACTGAGTTGCTAAGTGCCTCGCCATTGCTGAGGCTGGCTTTGAACTCGAGATCCTCCTGCCTCAGCCTCCCAAGTGCTGGGATTACAGGCGTGTGCCACCTTGCCCCCCCCCCCTTTTATTTCCCCATTTTGAGACGGGTCTTGCCAAGTTCTCCAAGCTGGCCTTGAATTTGCCATCCTCCAGTCTCAGCCTCCTGAGTAGCTGGATTATAGGCATGTGCCCAGCTCCAATTGTTTTATATATTAGCTTTCTTTTTCTAAATTGATTATGAGTTCTTTTTCAGAAGGACACTTCTTTTGCATACTCCACAGTGCTTCACTGAGAACTGGATGTGTAATAATTTTTCAAACACCCATTCATAGTTTGGCTTAAGAAGTTGGGCAGTGATTTCTACACCTGAGAGATGTAAATATCTAGTAGTTAGTGTATTAAAATTAAATGCTTTTTAGACTGGCACATGGCACATCCTTGTAATCCCAGTGACTTGGGAGGGAGGCTGAGGCAGGAGTATGGCAAATTGGAGGCCAGCCTCAGCAATTTAGGGAGATCCCATCTGGAAAAACAAAGGACTGGTGATGTAGGTCATCAGTAAATTGCCTCTGGGTTTAATTCCCAGTACAAAAATAAAATAAAATAAAATAAAAAAATAAAAAATAAAAAAAAATATATTTTTTTTCCTCCTTAATGATTTTAGGGCTGGGATTTAGTTCAGTGGTAGAATGCTTGTCTGGAACGTGTGAGGCCTTGGGTTCAATCCTCAGCACCACCCCTCCCCCCCCCCCCCCCCCCCCCCCCGCCAAAAAAAAAAATAGACAAATGCTTTTTTTTCAGCCTCCACCATCAGAAAACAAAACAGCAGCAAAACCTGTTTCTTTTCTTAAAGAAATATTTCCCAGGGCTTGTCCTGATAGCCATTCGCAAATGCCAAAGTTGAACAGCCGATGCCCACCTTTAGTCCCAGCTACTAGAGAAGCTGAGAAGGCAGAAGGATCACTTGAGCCCAGGAGTTGGGGACCTGCTTGGGCAGATCCTAAACAAAAAAACAAGGACAAAAACAACACACATGTGTGCGCGCACGCACACATTCCCAAAGGCCAAATCTCATCCAATCTCGCCTTATATTTAATGCTAAAATGCAGTTACAATCAATAGGACAGAAAAGTAGAGAATAAAGGTATTAAATAGGCTAGGCCATTTTTGAAAAGCAGTGGTTTCACAGCAAGTGTTAAGGACAGAATACTGGGTGGATAAACTTGCTGATGCTGTAGATCTTAGTCAGTATATGAGATCATGTGAAAGACTGAATTTGAAAGATTCTTTTAAAGTTTCTCGTGTTTGCAATCAAATGACTGGACATTTTTAAAACAATGTACCACGGAGGTAGACAGATACACACACACTCTCTGAGGATCTTCTTATTGCAACAAAACTAGATTTAGAAGTAAAGCTAATTGTAGGATTAAAGTCTATTCTAAACTGAAACAGCGGACATCAGGAGTGCCCCGGAAGGTGAAGTGCGTTCCAGGCTTCCACAAAAACAGCTGGTTCTGAATGGAGCAAACCAAGAAGCCAGTTAGGCAGCAGACTGGTTGCGCTCAGGGCCACCGAGCTAAAAGCCCTCTAGGATTCCTGAACCGTGAAGCCAGTCCCCAGCCCTGCCCTCTGCCCCAAGTCCCTCGCCTCCGGGGGCCTCGTAGTCGTCTCCAGGCAGCAGGAGCCCGGAAGGCGGGGGCGGAGGAGGAGCCTGTCCGGGACCCCAGTGCGACCCGCGGGGTAAGCGGCTCTAGGGGCTTGTCCCACGCGAGCGAGAAGGCAAGGCTGAGTACGGTGGGTGGTTTGCAAGGTGAAGGGACAGCCCAACCTCCATACAACCTTTGAGGTTAAGCCTGGGATGGTGCAGGGAAGATTCTGGACATGCCCTCCTGGCCGCTTCCTCGCGGCCCCACCCGCTGGCTGAAGCGGAGAGTAATTCATACAAAAGGGGGACTCGCCTCTGCCTAAGGGAATCCCAGGGACCGTCGGTAAACTTCCATTAACCTAGATGCGAGAGGGATCGCTGCGTCCCCGCCCCCAGTCTCAGCATCCTCGGGATCGAGAGGAGCATGCGCGGGGAGCTGTGTGCGGTGAGTGGGCTGAGCGCACATCGCCCACAGTCCCCGAGAAGTGGTTGGGGGGAGGGGATGGCAATTGAACCGGTGCCTAGTGGAGGTGGCGCGGGGTAAGCTGGGAAAGTGGTGTCGTGTGTTGACTCCGCCCTTTTCCTCGAGGGTGGGGGAGAACGGTATATAAGTGCCGTAGTCGCCCTGAACGTTCTTTTTCGCAACGGGTTTGCCGCCAGAACACAGGTGAGTGCCGGGTGTGGCTTCCGCGGGCCTGACCGCCTTGAGTGGGCTGAGGCCCTCGCGTGCTTTCTCTTCCGCCATGCTACTGGGCCCCTTTACGAGGTTCTTACCCCGAATTTCGGGTTATTAGGGGGTTGGGAGAGTTCGAGGTCTTGAGATTTTTTTTCAAGAATCCCTTCGCCTCGTGCTTGGGTTGAGGCCTGGCTGGGGCGCCCGGGCCGCCGCGTGCGGATGCGATCGCACTTTAGCACACGCCAGCTGCCCAGGTTTAGGGCTTAAGTTTCCACGTGAGTCGTTGGGGCCTTTTTCTCTGCCGAGATGGTCCTGCCGGTCCTGTGTGGGTCAGGGTCTCCGCGGGCTCTTCGTCCGGTTCTTGGCTGTGGGGCGGCTGCGGGGCCCGCCTGTCGGGCGCACATGTCCAGAGCGGCCTCGGCGAGGCGGGGACCCGCGGGGCGGCGGTAGGGAGTTCGGTCGGGCGGGCCGGGTGCCCGGCCTCTGTGGCCCGGGCCGCCCCACCCTGGGCGGCGAGGCCGGGCCCGCTCGGCACCAGTTGCGTGCGCGGAAAGATGGCCGCTCCGGCCCTGTTGCAGGGAACTCAAAATGGAGGACGCGGCGGCCCGGGAGAGCGGGCGGGTGACTCACCCACACAAAGGAAAAGGGCCTTTCCCTCGGCCGCTGCTTCCTGTGACCCCCCGGCGTACGGGGCGCCGTCCAGGCACCTCGAGTTCGTCTCTCAGCCTTTGGAACCCAGCTCCTTTCGGCTGGGGGAGGGGACTTCTGCGCGATGGAGTTTCCTCACACTTGGTGGGTGGAGACTGAAGAGTTAGGCCAGCCTGGCGCTGGATGTAATTCTCCTTGGAATTTGCCCTTTTGAGTTTGGATCAAGGCTTATCCTCAACCCTGTCGGACAGTAGTTCAAAGGTGCTGTTTTTTAATGCTAAATACCATTTTAGGTGTCGTGAAAACCACCGCTAAATCAAAGCCAAAATGGGAAAGGAAAAGACTCACATCAACATCGTTGTCATCGGACACGTAGATTCGGGCAAGTCTACCACTACTGGCCATCTGATCTACAAATGTGGTGGGATCGACAAAAGAACCATTGAAAAATTTGAGAAGGAAGCTGCTGAGGCAAGTACAATAACAAGAAGGGAAAGTGTTAAAAATACTGCTAAAATCTTTTTTTAAGTGCAGGTAACTTTCTTACAGACATGGTTTTGCTAAAATAAACTAAAGCTTTTTAATTGCTTAGATCTAACTGTTCTGACAGTACAGAGTCAAGAAAAGCTATAGATTGTAAAATGGAACCATTTGTGCAAAATAATGGGGCTCCTGGAATTTCAACTGCTGTTTTCCTAACCATGTAACCATTCTAAATCATAGATGGGAAAGGGCTCCTTCAAGTATGCCTGGGTCTTGGATAAACTGAAAGCTGAGCGTGAGCGTGGTATCACCATTGACATCTCCCTGTGGAAATTTGAGACCAGCAAGTATTATGTGACTATCATTGATGCCCCAGGACACAGAGACTTTATCAAAAACATGATTACAGGCACATCTCAGGTATGTGGGATGAAGTAACTTGAGAAACTACTAAAATTTGGGTCTTGAATTAGTTTAGGACAAATTTTTTGTTAACAGGATGTATTATTTTCCATAGGCTGACTGTGCTGTCCTGATTGTTGCTGCTGGTGTTGGTGAGTTTGAAGCTGGTATCTCCAAGAACGGGCAGACCCGTGAGCATGCCCTTCTGGCCTACACACTGGGTGTGAAACAACTAATTGTTGGTGTTAACAAAATGGATTCCACTGAGCCACCCTACAGTCAGAAGAGATACGAGGAAATCGTTAAGGAAGTCAGCACCTACATTAAGAAAATTGGCTACAACCCTGACACAGTAGCATTTGTGCCAATTTCTGGTTGGAATGGTGACAACATGTTGGAGCCAAGTGCTAATGTAAGTTTTTTTTTTTCAAGACGCTTTTTAAAAGAAAAATTAGTGGCAAGTTGATGGTAACATTAATTGGCAATTTTGTGTTTAAGATGCCTTGGTTCAAGGGATGGAAAGTCACCCGTAAAGATGGCAGTGCCAGTGGAACCACATTGCTTGAAGCTTTAGATTGCATCCTGCCACCAACTCGTCCAACTGACAAGCCTTTGCGTCTGCCCCTCCAGGATGTCTACAAAATTGGTGGTATGTTGGATGTCACATGTCATACATAGCCTTAGTTTCCAGCAGGCACAATACCTTTGCCTTTACAGGCAGAAGATATTTGATCTATGCTATAATTTTAGGTATTGGTACTGTCCCTGTGGGCCGAGTGGAGACTGGTGTTCTGAAACCTGGCATGGTGGTCACCTTTGCTCCGGTCAATGTCACAACTGAAGTGAAGTCAGTTGAAATGCACCATGAAGCTCTGAGTGAAGCTCTCCCTGGAGATAATGTGGGCTTCAATGTCAAGAACGTGTCTGTCAAAGATGTTCGTCGTGGCAATGTTGCTGGTGACAGCAAAAATGACCCACCAATGGAAGCAGCTGGTTTCACTGCTCAGGTAACAGATTAAAAAGTCACATTTCTAATCTGAGCCCTGAAGTCTTGAGCTCCACTAAATATATTGTCTTTTCCCCCAAGGTGATTATCCTGAACCACCCAGGCCAAATCAGTGCTGGGTATGCCCCTGTACTGGATTGTCACACAGCTCACATTGCTTGCAAGTTTGCTGAGCTGAAAGAAAAGATTGATCGCCGTTCTGGTAAGAAGCTGGAAGATGGCCCTAAATTCTTGAAATCTGGTGATGCTGCCATCGTTGATATGGTTCCAGGAAAGCCCATGTGTGTTGAGAGCTTCTCTGACTATCCTCCTTTGGGTAAGGAAGACTTAAGTATTTTAATTAGAAAACTTTGCATTCGATGACAAATTGCCTCCTGTGAACCAGGTGTTTCTCACTGTAACACAATTTGTTTTAATAGGTCGTTTTGCTGTTCGCGATATGAGGCAGACAGTTGCTGTTGGTGTCATCAAAGCAGTGGACAAGAAGGCTGCTGGAGCTGGCAAGGTCACCAAGTCTGCCCAGAAAGCTCAGAAGGCTAAATGAATATTACCCCTAACACCTGCCACCCCAGTCTTAATCAGTGGTGGAAGAACGGTCTCAGAACTGTTTGTCTCAATTGGCCATTTAAGTTTAATAGTAAAAGACTGGTTAATGATAACAATGCATCGTAAAACCTTCAGAAGGAAAGGAAAATGTTTTGTGGACCATTTGTTTTTTTTGTGTGTGTGGCAGTTTTTTAAGTTATTAGTTTTTAAAATCAGTACTTTTTAATGGAAACAACTTGACCAAAAATCTGTCACAGAATTTTGAGACCCATTAAAACAAAAGTTTAATGAGAAAACCTGTGTCTTCTTTGGTCAACATGAACTTATATACAAATGTTAGCCAAGAGTTCCTGGACTTATTTCTGGTGTTGAATTTGTTAAGTTCATAAGTATAATTAAGCTTTCTGGCTGGGAATTTAGTTGAGAAAGGAAACTGGGAGGGATTTTCAAGTACCTAGTGAATATCTGGGAGGGGTGTATTGATTACAACACTTGGTTAGGGTAGAAATATAACTAATTTACTTTAGAGGAACAAATTCCTGTAATATTAAAGGCTGTTACTTCTGAAATTTTGTGTAGCTCCATTAATACCAAATGATGTTGATTTAAGTTTCCCATTTGTTGAAATGTGCTTTAATTTGTAAGCATTGGAGTAGTTAAGTGAGGATTATTAAATAGTACTGCAAATTGGATTTTCAGTAAGGAATTATTTATCTAAGGAGCAAGGTTAGGTAACAAACATTGGGCAGTCTAGAGATTAACCCAAAGTTTGAAGAGGCAAGAGCTCCAAATGGAGTAGGTTGAGCATCTTTCAATAAGATGATGGATTTTGGGGGGGGTAATTGGTAATATTTGGAGTGTGCTGATTGTTAGGAAAAAGGTGACTAGCTGTCAGTGCTGACCCATTTAAATTTCCAAGTTTTGGTCAGTTGGTAAATCTGAGCATTTTGAAAAATTGAAACAATTGACATGAACTTACAGTAAACCTGTACATATGATTTTAACATGTATTTTTAACAGTAATCCTGCATATGGAATAGTATCTCCTAAAGGATATTCTTGGGCTGGGGATACTTAGTTGTAGAACGTGTGCTTAGTATGTGTGAGCCCCTGAGTAACATCAATACTGCAAACAAGTTTTGTTATGAACTGGGGTTGTAAACTAGGCTACTGCACATGCTAGGCAATCTTTGGGCTATGTCCCTAGCCCTGTTGAAGACAAGTTTGCAATGGATCATTCCTCAGCCTCCCAAGTAGCTACCATGTCTATCTAGAAAATTTTCATTCCAGCTTGGAGAGATGGGCAAAATTACATGGGATGTAAATTTTATAAGGCCCATCTGTATGGTGAGTGGATTTTAAATTTGATTCAAAATGCTTGTGCCTGGTAACATTTCTTAGGCCAAAATTCAAAGGGTACCCTGTTGGTGCCAGGACCGTAAACATCCTACAAATTAGTTGCCTTTGGTAGAAAAGGAATAAACTTTACCTGACTTTTTAAATGAGGTTTGGTATGCCTGTTTACAGATGTTTGCTTATTTGCTTGATTGAAAACCAACTTACCAATAGATGACAACCAATAAAACAGATTTACCAAGCGATGATTTCACTCCCCCAGCCATCTGGAAAATATACCACCACAGAGGGACAGGAAGGAGAGAAAATGAGTTAAACCAGTCAGCTTTGGTTTAGCCAGTGAACATACTGTGGTTCACTTCCTCTGAAACCCTGTTTCTTTGTGTATGCTTAAGACAATTACCTGGTTTGAGCACCATCTACTGGCAGTTGTTAAATTTTGTTCAAAGCAGTTAAGTGAATTTTTAGCTAAGGGTTAAGTAGCATTGTACTTTTTCTACATTAGCTGTTGCATTTGACTTGATTAGAGGCAAAATATTTGGGAATAGACAAAAGTTAATTTATTTAAAATAAAGTTGTTGAGTCACTATTAAAATTTGCCCCCAGAGAACTTTGATTTTAGAATATGAAAGGAAATGTGAGGATATTCTGGTTTGGGAATTAAACAGACGCCTTTGTGTGTGTATATATTTGGCAGTACTGGGGATTGAAAGCTTGGCTTTGCACACGCTCTACATGTGCTTTACCACTTTGCTACATGCCCAACCAACCCTTTTTTAAAGTTTTCAGAGTTGCTAGGGCTTGAACTTGATCCTTCTGCCACAGCCTCCCAAGTAGTTGGCATTACAGGTGTGCTATTGTGCCTGACTGCTTTAGTTTTTTTGGTCATTCATCCTGACATAGGAGATCCAAAATTACTGGGCTTTTGCCAGGTCAGAACTCAAATTCAAAACCATTCCCACACTACTATTGATATCTGCCTTATAAATATGTGCATCAGGCTCCAGTTATGACTCAAGAACTGATTGTTCCTGTGGGACACAGTTTGTTTTGAATGACCATCAACCCAGTCTTTCTCTGCAAAGAACATTTGACAACTTATGTCAATATGTCTGAATTTAAAGCACTGAAGGGCTGGGTTTGGTAGTGCTGAAGGAGGTTTTTACATTTTTTTTTTCCTTTGTTAAAGTGGTTTTTTTTTTTTTTTTTTTTTTTTTTTGGTACCGGCTATTGAACCTGGGGGTACTCAACCTCTGAGCCACATCCCCAGCCCCCCCCCTTTAAATTTTTTAGTTATAGTTGGACACAATACCTTTATTTTTTATGTGGGGCTGAGGATTTAACCGAGGGCCTTGCATGTGCTAGGCGAGTGATCTACCACTGAGCCACAACCCCAGCCCTTTTTATTTATTTTTTTCAGAGACAGGATTTTTAGAATTATATTTATTCTAATTTGTTATACATGCTTGCAGAATGAAATTCATTTCGTATTACATATATAGAGCACAATTTTTCAAGTCACTGGTTGTACACAGAGGTTCTTGCTAAGTGCCTCACTAATTTGCTGAGGCTGGCTTTGAACTCATGATCTTCGTGCCTCAGCCTCTGGAGAGTTGCTGGGATTAGAATCGTATGCCACCATTCCTGGCTTGTTAGCATGATCTTTCTTTATTTTTTATTTTTTTAGTTGTAGTGCTAGACGAACACTCTACCACTGAGCCACAAACCCAGCCCCTAGCATCTTTGTAATGTTTCACACAATATTTTAAGGGAGTATTATTACCACTTTTACTGGGGTAATTCTAAAACGTTTTGTCCCTTATTCTGATAATTTTGCAGCTTCAAAAACTCAAGTTCCAAGCCGGGCGTGGTGGCGCATGCCTGTAATCCCAGCACTTTGGGAGGCTGAGGCAGGAGGATCGCGAGTTCAAAGCCAGCCTCAGCAATGGCGAGGCATTTAGCAACTCAGTGAGACCCTGTCTCTAATAAAATACAAAAAAAGGTCTGGGGATGTGGTGGTCGAGTGCCCCTGAGTTCAATCCCTGGTACCACAAAAAAAAAAAAAAAAAAAAAAAAAAAAAAAAAAAAAAAAACTCAAGTTCCCCACAGCCCTCAGAACATTACTAAACTCAAGCTGAGCATGCCATACGCCTGTAATTCCAGTGGCTTGGAAGGCTGAGGCAGGAGGACTGCAAGTTCAAAACTAGCCTCAGCAATTTAGTGAGGCCTTAAAGCAACCTAAGAGACCCTGTCTCAAAAATTTAAAAAAGGGGCTGGGAATGTAGCTCAGGGGTCAAGTGCCCTTGCATTCAATCTCTGGTTACTGACTCCCACCTCCCCAGCCCCCTACCAAAAAATTCTGTCTCAGAAATTTTTTTTGCTGGGAATGTAGGTCAGTGGTAAATTACCCTAGGGTCTAATCCCTAGCACGCTTGTGCATGCACACACAACTAAAATCACCTTAGGTTTTTTAGTATTTGGTACCTAAATTTTTCTTTTATATGATATAAACTGTAAGTTGTCCACAACATATGTTGTAGGAAAGCGTTTTGAAGATGATCAATTGTCAAACTAGGAGGCTAAGTTTGATGTGGCAATGCGATTATAGAAGCAACAACTTTTTCACAAGCATAGAAAATAGATTCATCCATTTTGCACATATATATCTGGGCAGTGATTTTACCCAACAAAGGCTATTGACTGCTTAAATGGTGAAGAGTTTGTGATTTTTCAGTAATTTTCTGTATGGTATGATACCGCTGGTTACCAGTGACAAGTTCTGCTCCTCACATGTTGAAGTATAACATTAGAGAAGCACACTGAGACAAGCATATAAAGCAGTGTTTATTTAAAAAGAGGTAACATAGGGCTGGGGTTATGGCTCAGCACTAGAGAGCTTGCCTAGCACGTGCGCGATCCTGGGTTCGATCCCAGCACCATGTAAAAATAAATAAAGGTTTTGTGTCCAACTACAACTAAAAAATAAATATTTTTTAAAAGGGGGGGTAACATAGACTTCTCCCAGGAGGGAGAAGGGGGCCATAGCTGGTATCCTGGTATCCCAAA
Source organism: Tamias sibiricus (assembly GCA_025594165.1). NCBI lineage: Eukaryota > Metazoa > Chordata > Mammalia > Rodentia > Sciuridae > Tamias > Tamias sibiricus. Next base: position 66,745,351 of record CM046666.1, on the reverse strand, counting down.
AAGCAAGGGTGCTCTTTTTATGTCTTAGGCTTCCTTTGTTCTGCTCTCTTCCCCTTATCTCTCTCCTTCCTGCATAATGTGACTAGGCCCAGAAGATGGAGCAGCCCAGGACACATTAATTAACAACTTTATAACTCCCTATAGGGAGGGACAATTCCTGGGACAGCTTACCTTAGAAACAAGTTGGAGCAGGGACAGGTTATTTTGATAAGGGTGGAGGAAGGGCTCTGAAGGAATTAACATTTCAATTCCTCCATTCTCTGGATCCAACCCTTGCCTATCTGCCTAATTCTGGCTTCAGTATGTAAAAATCCTAGAAAATATTACAAGGAGTTTGATTTCTGTTTCATTAAAATTATTATCTGCGGCGCTGGGATGTGGCTCAGCGGTAGGGTGCTCACCTAGCACGTGTGCAACCCGGGTTCAATCCTCAGCACCATGTAAAAATGTATGCATTGTGTACAACTAAAGCAAATAAATAAATATTTAAAAAAAATTATTATCTGCCTGTGGTGGCACTTGCTGGTAGTCCTAGCTACTGAGGCAGGAGGATCAATTGAGCCCAGGAGTGTTTAAGGCCAGGTTGAATGAGACTCAGTTTCAAAATAAAGTTATTTACATTAGTAACCTCTTCTGCTGAACTGAGCACCGAGCTGATGCCAAAGCAAGCTATGGCCATAGTTATAAAAATTCTTGAAATGGGGAACTCTCCAGAAAAGGGGTTACAACAAACAACGTGTATGTCAAAAGATGGACCTTCCAGATATTTTAGATTGGTAGTATTAGTTCATTTGTCATCATGGATAGCTGCAGAAATAAATCCCTATAAGTTGAGAACTAAACTTGCATTCTGGAGTTATACTGATGGGAGTGAACAGCATGAGTTCCTGTAATGGGTAGAGAGGATGCTCTCAGATGAGTGAAGAGGGAGAAATAATGCTACCCCCCCCCCCACAGCCTTTTATTTTCCTGAAGGATCTTCTTCTTCTCCTTCTCTCCTTCTCCTCCTCCTCCTCCTCCCCCCTCCTCCTCCTTCTCCTTCTTTTTAATAGAGGAGGAAGTTTATTTGTGGGCTCATGGTTTCAGAGGTCTAAGTCCACAGAAGCCTTCCTCGGGGCTCCAGGTGAGACAGAACACCACGGCAGAAGAGTGGCAGAAGGAAGAGGCTCACATCATGATCAGAAAGTGGAGAGACTCCACTCACCAGATATAAATATATACCCAAAGCCAGGCCCTACCACACCTCCTCAGGCCACCTCCTACCACTTCAGTTAATATCAGGGGATTAAATCACTGATTGGGTTAAGACTTACAGCACAATCATTTCTCTTAAACTTCCATTGTCTCACGTGAGCTTTTGGGGGACACCTCACATCCAAACCCAAACACCATTGTTTCTAAAAGTTTCCTCATGCCAGTTTGGAGGTTCTCAGCAATAATTTCTTCCTGCAGGACTTTCTTATCTGGTTTTTCTTTTCATAACTTCTGTTCCATTCCCTTTTTACTTCCAAAACCATATGTGATTTTTTTAACCTTGGTTTTTGTTTTTTTTTTTTTTGTTTTTTTTTTTTTTTTTTGTACCAGGGATTGAACTCAGGGCACTTGACCACTGGGCCACATCCCCAGCCCTTTTTTGTATTTTATTAGAGACAGGGTCTCACTGAGATGCTAAGTGTCTTCGCCATTACTGAGGCTGGCTTTGATCCTCCTACCTCAGCCTCCCAAATGCTGGGATTAACAGGCATGTGCTACCATGCCGGCCCTAGTATTGTTTAAGTGGCATCAAAGTCACTTCCATATTTTGCAGGTCTCTGTGAATTTTCATGAGACTGGCAAACTAGAATTGAAGTATAACTCAAATATATTGCTCTAAGTACCAATTTAGAAGAGGAAAATGGTTTAACTTTATGAAACTGCTACCTGACTACTGAATTGTTTGTTGACTTCTTAACAAATGGGAATCTCAGAGAAACTATGTATATTTTTTTTTTTTTTTTTTTAAAAGAGGTTGTTCTTTAATCCAATGTTCATCACTAGTTATAAACAAGGTGAAATTAATATAAGGAAAACTGTTATTTACTTTGGACTGTTCTTAGTAGTTCATGGATAGTTAAGGGTATAGAGTTCAGTTTATGGTCTCTATGGGAAACAACAAAGAATTTTAATGTTGCAGTAATTCTATCCCTAAGTATGCAAAGAATACTAGAAAATTTGAGTAAGCAAGAGATTCAAATTTTCCTTAATTTTTATTTTTTTTTTTTACTTTTTTTTCTAGTTGTTGATAGACCTTTACTTTTTATTTATATGTGGTGCTTAGAATCAAACCCAGTGCCTCACACATGCCAGCAAGGGTGCTACTGCTGAGCCACAGCCCCAGCCCTTATTAAGATATTGCTATACTTAGCAACTCAGTGAGACCCTGTCTCTAAATAAAATAAGGGCTGGTGATGTGGCCCAGTGGTCGAGTGCCCCTGAGTTCAATCCCCGGTACCAAAAAAAAAAAAAAAAAAAAAAAAAAAAAAGATATTGTTATATACTAAATTTCTTTTTGTACTGGAAGTTGAATGCAGGGCCTTGCACATAAACTCTCCTACACCCAGCCCTTTTTCTTTTAAAAACATTTATGTGTTTATTTATTAGTATGGGGGAGGGAACCAGGGATTGAAGTCAGAAGCACAAGACCACTAAGCTACATCCCCAGCCTTATTTTTTTTTAATATTTATTTTTTAGTTGTAGTTGTACTCAGTACCTTTATTTATTTTTATGTGGTGCTGAGGATGCCTCAGACATGTTAGGTGAGCCTTGTACCTCTGATCCACAACCCCAGCCCCTCCCCATCCCTATTTTGCATTTTATTTAGAGACAGGGTCTTACTTAGTGCCTTGCTTTTGCTGAGGGCTAGTTTTGAATTACCTCAGCCTCCGGAGCTGCTGGAATTACAGGCGTGCACCCAGCAGCCCTTTTTGTTTTGAGATAGGATCTTGCTAAGTTGCCCAAAGTGGCCTTGAATTTGCCATCTTTTTGCCTCAGTATCCTGAATAGCTGTAACATTACAGGCATGCAACACTGTACCTGGCTAAAATTCATCCTTTAAAAATATGTAGTTCTGCTACATATTTTTTATACATATGCTACATACAGGCAGTACATGCCTATAATCCCAATGCCTTGGCTGAAGCAGGAGGATCCCAAATTTAAAGCCAGCCTCAGCAATTTAGGGAGGCCTTGTCTCAAAATATAAAAAGGGCTAGAGATGTGACTTTGTGTTTGAGTATCCCTGGGTTCAATCCCTGGTACCAAAATAAATAAATAAAATAATAAAAATATATAGTTCTGTAAATTCTGACAAATACAGTTAACCACAAAATATAGAAACCATGTCACCATTACAAAATTCCTATATCCATTTGTAGTCAACCTCCCATATCAGCCCTTTGTAACCACTGATATATTTTCTGTCCTTGCAACTGTTTTACAGGGATGTCCTAAAAGTGGACATCTAAGCGATATAGCCTTTGAGACTGGCTTCTTTCATTTAGCAGGATAATTTAAGATTTATCCATTTTGCATATATTAGAAATCTATTCATTTTTAATGGATATATGACAGTTTGTGTGTCCATTTTCAGCTTAGGGACATTTGGTTTTATTTCAGTTTGGGACATTTATGAATAAAGCTGCTATAAATGTTCACATATAGGTTTATGTGTAACATACATTTTCATTTTACTTGTATGAATCCCTAGAAATGGGATTGCTGGGTTGTATGACAAATGTTTATTTACCTTTATAAAAACTGCAACTATTTTTCCAAAGTGGTTAAATCATTTAGTAATTAAGAGATTAATTTGTATGTGTGGTACTAGGAATTGAACCCAGGGCCTCTCACATGCCAGGCAAGTGCTCTACCATTGAACTATACACCCACCCCATCCTTTTTTCTTTCCTTTCTTTTTTTTTAAAGACAGGTCTTGCTTAATTGCTCAGACTGATCTTGAGTTTTTCAGTCCTCCTATATCAGCCTCCTGAGTAGCTGGGGTTACCGGTGTGTGTAACAAGGCAGGCCTAGCTAAGAAGAGATTGTTTAAAGAAAAGAAACAATGAGACTAAATGAGTGTTACACTGAAGTTCTATAGGACAGTGAAGCACTATTTTGTTTGAAAATACTGTGTCTACTATGTTGCCAGACACCATTCTAGGCATATAGGATAGAGCTGTGAACAAAGTCTACACAGTTCTTGCCCTGAGTTTCTAGTTGGTAGGGGAGATAGTCAATGAATACAAGTAGGTAGTTTCAAGTTGCGATGATGCTATAAAGGAAAAAGAGGATACTCTGAGGAAGAAGAGTAAAAGGGACATAATTTAGATTCGCCAGAGAAGGTTATCTGTCAGGAATAGCGGAGACCTGAAGGAGAAGTCAGTTACTAGAGAATGTGAAAACACTGTACTATTATATTTTTTGGTACTGGGCATTAAACTCAGGGGTGCTTTTACTTCTGAAGCCTCTGAGTGTATGCTTGGCAAGGGGTTTGCCACTGAGCTACATCCCCAGCCCTTTTTATCTTTTTTTTTTTTTTTTTTTTTTTAAGGCAGGGCCTTGTTAAATTGCCCAGGCTGGACTCAAACTTGTGATTCTCCTCTCTGTCTCCTCAGCTGATGGCATGCACCACTGTGCCCACTTTGTACTTTTTTCTTTTTGTACTTGGGATTGAACCCAGGGATGCTTAACAACTGAGCCGTATCCCCAGCCCTTTTTAATATTTTATTTAGAGACAGGGTCCTACTGAGTTGCTTAAGGCCTAAGTTGCTGAGGCTGACTTTGAACTTGCAATCCTCTTGCATTAGCCTCCTGTCAGCTGAAATTATAGGCATGCATCATCATGCCTGGCTCTACTATTTTTTTTAGGCATCTCAGAATACATGAGACTTTATTTGGCCTCATGACAAACAGAATCAGAAAATTTGATTAGAAGAAAACTGAAATGTCTTTATTCAAATCAATCTTGAATATAGTCACTGAAATCTTTTTTCTGAAATTTCTTCTTAGATGTTTATGTCATACATTGAAGGGCATACACATCTCATTTTATCCTTAGAACCACCTTTGTTGGGGGCAGGTATACCCATAGTACAGATGTTACACTGAAGCATGGAGAGAGGTTAAGTATGAGGAGTTACCTTCTCCTCAAACATTCCATCAATGAATGGATTTTTCCCCTTAATATGTAATTTTGTCTTCTGGTCACTTCCAATCATTTTACCTAGGCTATTCTCTTTAAATGACTTCATTTCCTTTTCCACGGGGCCACTACTGATTTCCTTAGAGCTAAGCTAAATACTTTCAGTTCCTACAGCTGTTTCTTAATCTTAGCTCACATGATTTTTAGATTCTTCCCATGCTGTTTTTCTTTCCAGAGTTTATAGTTTCTAATGCATTTTCACCAAAATCAAACATATGTAGCTGTGGATGCAATAAAATATTTCTTTTATCAGTGCTTGGGAATGAACACAGACCTCTTGCATACTAGGCAAATCCTCTACCACTGAGTTACATCCCCAACCGAAGACTTTTAAGTTTCAAAAAACTGTTATAAAAATTCTTAGTTTGAAGCTGGGCGTGGTGGTGCACGCCTGTTATCCCAGCACTTGGGAGGCTGAGACAAGAGGATCGCGAGTTCAAAACCAGCCTCAGCAATGGTGAGACACTTAGCAACTCAGTGAGACTCTGTCTCTAAATAAAATACAAAAAAAAAAAAAAAAAAAAAAAAAAAATTGCCGGGCGTGGTGGTGCATGCCTGTAATCCCAGCACTTTGGGAGGCTGAGGCAGGAGGATCGCGAGTTCAAAGCCAGCCTCAGCAAAGGCGAGGCACTTAGCAACTCAGTGAGACCCTGTCTCTAATAAAATACAAAAAAAGGGCTGGGGATGTGGCCCAGTGGTCAAGTGCCCCTGAGTTCAATCCCCGGTACCACAAAAAAAAAAAAAAAAAAAAAAAAAAAAAAAAAAATATATATATATATATATATATATATATATATCTTAGGAGGAATACATAGATGTAAAAGAAATCCCAATGTATTGGATTTTTCCCATGAGAGTACATGCTATTCAGATTAGTGTTTTTCAAAACTTTTGATTATGATCCACAATAACAATTATTACTGCAACCCAGTGACACACACACTATTTCATTGCAGCATGTTTTCCAAGTTGCAAATATTGCCAATTATAATGTAAGATGTCATTTATTATAGAACATACCACTTTATTTTTTTCAACTTCTGCCATATTTAACTCCTAAAAGTGAAACAAAACATTTGAAGCACATTGAACAAAATGTTAACTTTTTTTTTTTTTTTTTTTTTTTTGGTACTGGGGATTGAACTCAGGGGCACTCAACCACTAAGCCACATCCCCAGCCCTTTTTTTGTATTTTATTAGAGACAGGGTCTCACTGAGTTGCTAAGTGCCTCGCCATTGCTGAGGCTGGCTTTGAACTCGCGATCCTCCTGCCTCAGCCTCCCAAGTGCTGGGATTACAGGCGTGCGCCACCGCGCCCGGCTCAAAATGTTAACTTTTTAGAAAATAATTATTTGGGGGGATACTGTGGATTTAACCCAGGGGTGATTACCACTGAGCCACATCTCCAAGCCCCTCCCCCCACTTTTCTTGGTGCTGGAAATTGAGCTCAAGGCCTTGTACATGCGAGGCACTCTACCAACTGAGCTATATCCCCAGCCCCTCCCCAACCCATTTTTATTTTTGTATTTTCAGATAGGGTCTTACTAAATTGCTTAGGCCTTGCTACATTGCTGAGGCTGGCCTCAAACCTGCATTCCTCCTGCCTCAGCCTCCTGAGCCACTAGGATTACAGGTGTGCGCCGACTGTGCTCAGCAAATTTGTTCATATGTGTTCACTATATTTCTTTATTCTTTTTTGTGTTTAAAATATTTCATACTTTAAAGGTATTAGAGATTAATGGGGCTGGGGTTTGATCCTCAGCACCACATAAACATAAATGCATTGCATTGTGTACAACTAAAGCAAATAAATAAATATTTTTAAAAAAGTATGAGAGATTAAAAACAAAAAGTTCTGAATTCTCATGCTTGCTACGGAATGGGGTTAGGTGGGCATCTATTCTTTTTTGGTGGAGGGATACCAGGGATCGAACCTAGGGGTATTTTAACCACTGAGCCACATCCCCAGCCCCGCGCTCCCTTTTTTTTTTTTTTTTTTGGTACTGGGGATTGAACTCAGGGACACTCGACCACTGGGCCACATCCCCAGCCCTTTTTTGTATTTTATTAGAGACAGGGTCTCACTGAGTTGCTAAGTGCCTCGCCATTGCTGAAGCTGGCTTTGAACTCGCGATCCTCCTGCCTCAGCCTCCCAAGTCCCCAGCCCTTTTCTGTATTTTATTAGAGACAGGGTCTCACTGAGTTGCTTAGCACCTCACTTTTGCTGAGGCTGGTTTTGAACTCGTGATCCTCCTGCCTCAGCCTCTGGAGCTGCTGGGGTTGTAGGTGTGCACCACCACACCAGGCAGGGGCATCTATTCTCTAAGGTACCATGATAGTTTTTTTTTTTTTTTTTTTTTGGTACCAGGGATTGAACTCAGGGGCACTCGACCACTGGGCCACATCCCCAGCCCTTTTTTTTTTTTTTTGTATTTTATTTAGAGACAGGGTCTCACTGAGTTGCTAAGTGCCTCGCCATTGCTGAAGCTGGCTTTGAACTCACGATCCTCCTGCCTCAGCCTCCCAGAGTGCTGGGATTACAGGCGTGCGCCACCGCGCCCGGCTTCATGATAGTTTTTCAGGGACTGTCTTGAATCTGTTATCTATTCAATAAAAAGATTCAGCCCAGGCCAGATACTGGCAAATTATGTTATCAGGGACATCATGCCTTTACCTCAGCTAAGAAACACCAATTTAGAGGAAAATTTGTAAATATAATTTGTATTTGAATTACCAAACAAAAATGTTAGACAACAGTATTTACACCTGTGACACACACACAAAATCATGACCTACTAATGAACTATAGCCTGCAGTTTGGAAAATATTTAGATAGTGTGGGTTGTTGAGCCAGCACACACTGTTAAACTAACTGCAATCTAGTTTTTGCTTTTGGCATAAACTACTTTTTGGAATAAATGGATTTTTAAAAATATTTGTTTATTTACTTTTAGTTGTACACAATGCAATGCATTTATGTTCACGTGGTGCTGAGGATCAAACTCGGGCCGCGCACGTGCTAGGCGAGCGCTGTACCGCTGAGCCACAACCCCAGCCCATAAATGGATGTTTATGGAAGCAAGCTAGTGATTCTTACAGTTGGCTGGACATCAGAATAATTTATATAGATTGTTAAACACAGATTCCAAGTCCTTCCCAAGCCAGCTGAATCAGAATTGTTGGGATAAAGCTTGACCATCCACTTTTTTGTTTTTTGCAAACTATTGTGAATTCTTGTGTGTAACCAGGATTGAGAATCATTGCTCAAGAGTTTGCCAACCAAACATTCTACTATTATTTTAAGTACTTGGAATTGAACTCAGAGGCACTGAACCACTGAGCTACATGCCTAGCCCCTTTTATTTATTTATTTTGGGTACCAGGGATTGAACTCAGGGGCACTGAACCACTGAGCTACATCCCCATCCCTATTTTGTACTTTATTTAGAGACAGGGTCTCACTGTGTTGCTAAGTGCCTTGCCATTGCTAAGGCTGGCTTTGAACTCACGATCCTCTTCCCTCAGCCTCCCAAATGCAGGGATTACAGGCATGCGCCACTGTGCCCGGCATCATATAAGTGAAATCAAACTGGGCGTGGGGATGCATGCCTATAATCCCAGTGTCTTGGTAGGCTGAAGCAAGAGGATCCCTCAAAGCTAGCTCAGCAAATTAGCGAGATCCTGTTCCAAAAATGAAAAATAAAAAGGGGTGGGGTTAAGTGGTTAAGCACCCCTAGGCTCAATCCCTAGTACCAAAAACATTTTTTTTTTTTTTTTTTTTTTTTTTTTTTTTTTTTTTTTTTGCTGTTTCTGTTAAAATGAACTCCAGTACCAGGCTTTTCCAATTATTAGGCATCATGCATGGCTTGTGGTAAATAGAGGAAATCACAAGTGTGGCCAACTTTTGTTGGAAGCTAACTATTGTCAATAATGGGGGAGTTTTATGAAGTAACTGGATTGAGTAAGACTATGTTAGCTTATTTTTCGTAGCATCACTTTTGGCCACCAGCACCAGAATGTAGACTGTTTTATAATTTTGAAGAGGCTTCATTTTTCTTTTTCTCATGTTAAGGACATAGTATACTACTGAAAGAGGTTTTATGTTCTAAAGCAAATGCCATAACCAGTAACCTGAAATAAACATTTTCCATCAAATATTTTTTCAGTGAGCTAATATTGTAATAGATGTCATTACAACCCTAAAGTTCCTTTATATGTGTAGTGTCACTAAGCCCAGATTATAGTTGTCAAGGACTTTCCAAAGCTGTTGTTATATTGTTTAATTTTGCCCCACTCCCCATGGTACTGGGGATCGGACCTAGGGCCTCTCACATGCTCTACCACTGAGTTACATCCCTAGTCCTTAGATTCCATTTAATAGGCACCCCGTTCACTAGTTTTACACTTATATTTAACTTTTTTAAAAAGTTTAAAATAGTGATTTTACTTCTGAGCTAAATAGGCAGTACAAAAAAAATATATATATATATATATATTTTTTTTTTTTTTTTTTGGTACCAGGGATTGAACTCAGGGGCACTGGACCACTGGGCCACACCCCCAGCCCTTTTTTGTATTTTTATTAGAGACAGGGTCTCACTGAGTTGGTAAGTGCCTCACTATTACTGAGGCTGGCTTTGAACTCATGATCCTCCTGCCTCAGCCTCCCAAGAGCTGTGATTATAGGTGTGCGCCACCATGCCTGGCAAAATATCCTTTTAGTGTATATATATATATATATACACAATATGGTATTGAATTAATATTGTCTCAGTAATTATAATTTTGCCCCAAAGTAGCTACAATGACTAAAAAAAAGTTACAACCTTTTGAAATTATTTATTCAAGGATCAAAAAGAATTCATCATTTGCAAATGATCGAGGATTGCAAATACTTTTTTTTGTGTGTGGTACCGGGGATTGAGCTCAGGGGCACTCGACCACTGGGCCACATCCACAGCCCTTTTTTTTTTTTTGGTACCGGGGATTGAACCCAGGGGCACTCAACTACTGGGCCACATCCCCAGCCCTTTTTTGTATTTTATTTGGAGACAGGGTCTCACTGAGTTGCTAAGTGCCTCGCCATTGCTGAGGCTGGCTTTGAACTCGCGATCCTCCTGCCTCAGCCTCTCAAGTGCTGGGATTACAGGCGTGCGCCTCCGTGCCCACGCAAAGCTATAACTTTCTTTCTTGAAGTTTGTCTGTATCACGTAAGTATTCATCTGTTTGGGCCAGTTTATTCATAGTTCCGTGTCTTTGCTGAGTGGTCTTCACAAATCTGAGCAGATTGATGATAGCAGCAGGTGTCACTCCAGGTATGCGACTAGCAGCCCCAATCTAGGAATCAAAACCACAAGAGAACCATAAGTTAGTGATGTCAAATCAAATTATTCTCCTTCTAACAACCTTGTAGTGTAGTGTATAAAATATTTAGGTATTGAAATGGGGTCTGGCTATGTTGCCCAGGCTGGCCCCAAACTCCTGGGCTGAAGTAATCCTCCTGCCTCAGCTTCCAAAGTAGCTGGGACTACAGGCATGCACCACCATGCCCAGTCCGTTTTGTTTTTTTTTAAATAATCATTGTTTTTTCTTTTCTTTCCTTTTGGTAGTGGGATTGAACCCAGGGCCTCAAACATGCCAGGCAAGCACTCTACTACTAAGTTCTATTCCCAGCCCTTTTTATTTTTCATTTTTGCTACACTGTCTCACTAATTTGCTGAGTTTGGCTTTGAACTTGGGATCCTCTTGCCTCAGCCTACCAAGACACTGGGATCACAGGCATGCACCACCACACCCTACTGTAGCCTTTTTTATTATTTTACTTTGAGGCAGGGTCTTTGTTGTTTAGACTGCCCTTGAACTTGTGATCCTCTTGCCTTGGCCTCCTGAATAGTTGGGATTACAGGCATATATATAACTGCACCTGGTAATAATCATTATCTTAATATATCTGCAAAACAACCTTGTAAGGTAGATAAAAGAAATGTGATTATCATTTGTTTTCAGCTGAGAAAAGTTAAAATGATTTGTACCGCCAGGAGCGGTGGTGCACGCCTGTAATCCTAGCACTTGGGAGGCTTAGGCAGGAGGATCGGAGTTCAAAGCCAGCCTCAGCAATGGCGAGGCACTTAGCAACTCAGTGAGACCCTGTCTCTAATAAAATACAAAAAAGGGCTGGGGATGTGGCCCAGTGGTCGAGTTCCCCTGAGTTCAATCCCTGGTACCAAAAAAAAAAAAAAAAAAAAAAAAAAAAAGATTTGTACAAGTTCACAAAACTAACATGTTAGATATCTACTTCTTCTATCCATTAAACTAAGAAAAATTGCAATAGAGTTCCTTTCTTCAAATATAGGTCCATAGTTCCTTAACTAAAATCCTGGAGGCCATAGGTTTTCGTACTAAAGTGTAATATTATATATAAGGTAACACCCCCAGTGGGGGGTGTAGCCAACACCCTACAATTTTAGTCCCATTAATATTTTGGCTGCGTATTTTTTTTTTCTTTTGCAGCAACAGGGATTGAATCTATGGCCTTGCATAAGCTAGGCTAACAGCTACAAATGTAGCCCTTTTTATTTTTTTATTTTTTAATATATTTATTTATTTACTTTAGTTGTACACAATGCACTTATTTATTTTTTTTAAATATTTATTTATTTGCTTTAGGTGTACACAATTTGTTTATTTGTATGTGGTGCTGAGGATCGAACCCCGGGCCGTGCACGTGTTAGGCGAGCGCTGTACCGCTGAGCCACAACCCTAGCCCGCCCTTTTGATTTATTTTGAGACAAGACCTCACTAAGATCAACAGCATATTTTTACAGACAAATGTATGACTATTCATTTTTTTAAAAAAATATTTATTTATTTACTTTAGTTGTACACAATGCAATGCATTTATGTTTACGTGGTGCTGAGGATCGAACCCGGGCCGCGCCATGTGCGCGCGAGGCGAGCGCTCTGCCGCTGAGCCACAACCCCAGCCCCATGACTATTCATTTTAAGAGGTGAAAAGACCAAATAGCCTCATCTCACTTACATTAAATGAGAGTAGAGCAAACTTTTTTTTTTGTGGTACTGGGGATGGAACCCAGGGCCTCAAGTATGCCAGGCAAGTGCTCTACCATTAAGGTATATGCACCTGTGGCAAACTTTTTTTTTTTTTTTTTTTGGTACCAGAGATTGAACTCAGGGACACTCGACCACTGGGCCACATCCCCAGCCCGTTTTTGTATTTTATTTAGAGACAGGGTCTCACTGAGTTGCTGAGTGCCTCACCATTGCTGAGGCTGGCTTTGAACTTGCGATCCTTCTGCCTCAGCTTCCCAAGTGCTGGGATTACAGGCATGTGCCACTGTGCCTGGCTTGAAGAGCTAAATTTTAAATTAAATTAAAAAAAAATTATTTATTTATTTTAGTTGTACACAATGCCTTTTATATTTACGTGGTGCTGAGAGTCGAACCCGGGCTGTGCACGTGCTAGGCGAGCGCTCTACCACTGAGACACAACTCCAGCCCCAAAATTAAATTTAATTAACATAAATGGCCACATTTGGCTAGTGGCCATCATGTTGGGCACTGCAGCCTACAAATGCCCATAAAAACATAACTTAAAAATCAATGAGAAGGGAGAGTTGTTGAATTTAAAGCCCATTTATCAAGTTTCCATGAAGTCTATTGCTAAGAATACCATGTTATATTATTGATGAAATCACTTCTCCCAGTACAAACAGCCCCACTCCATTTGTTTATACATTATAGTTTAGTAAAATGACTTTTTATTTTATGAATCAAGAAAAAATATGCTGCCCAAGAAACTATGACATGCTATCAATTTTTAAAGACATAACCTAATTCAGAGATGTTAATATGTGAAAAAAAGTGCATCTCAGGTGTCTTTAAACATTTATTAGGAGCCCTATACCATAAAAAAGAGTTTTATTTATTTATTTATTTATTTTGGTACTGGGGATTGAACTCAGGGGCACTTGACCACTGGGCCACATCCCCAGCCCTTTTTTGTCTTTTATTAGAGACAGGGTCTCACTGAGTTGCTAAGTGCCTCAGCATTGCTGAGGCTGGCTTTGAACTCGCGATCCTCCTGCCTCAGCCTCCCAAGTGCTGGGATTACAGGTGTGCGCCACCGTGCCCGGCAGGAGTTTTTTATTTTTAAAAATTTTTATGTGGTGCTGAGGATTGAACCCAGGGCCTCATGCATGCGAGGCAATAGCTCTACCACTGAGCTATAACCCCAGCCCTAGTTTTGTTTTTAAAGATGAAGCACAGGGCAGGGAAATAGCTGGCTCCCCTTTCTTCTTTTGCTTTCAAGGAATTCCAAGGGAGGGATCAAGTAGTGATTTGAGAACCACTAAAATGTGTTAACATTTTAACACAGAGTAGTTTCTTTTAAGTCGTGCGTGTATGTGCGCGCGCGCACACACACAATTACACACATACTAGTTTGCACTGATGGCTTAGCACATGGTTGAGACTAGAGAATAACAGGAATCAATAATTAAACCAATTCTTGACTTCCAGTTATTTATTTCAATTAAGCTTTACAATCTGTTCTAGATACATACCAGCATCTGTCATAAATAGGGATAAAGAAAATATGAGATGTTACTTATCATTAAATAATCCCCAGATTTAAGATTAAAATTCTAGCTCTTAATAACTTGTTCCTTAATAACTATTCCACTGCTTGTTTTCTTACCGTCTGCGGGCGACTGAAATGTAGTTTCTCTCGAACTTCATGGGACAAAGACACATCCCTGAGAGTCAAATAGTCTAGGTCTTTTGGCAGTTGGAGAGCTTCTTCTCGTTGAACTTCCTTTATTTCTTGTAGCTGATGGATCAATACTGATTCATAAGTGGCTGGTGAACAAAATTAGAATTATGTTATATTAAAAAAAGAATTGTTATATACCCAGATTATACTAACAACCTACATTTATATAGCCTTTTACCTCTTACAAAGAGCTTTTGCAGTATCATCTCATTCAATACATCACAACACCATGAGAGAGGTGGGGCAGGTGTCCTTTTTCAGATGAGGAAACTGAGCCTAAGATAAAGGGAGGATTTTGTGTGCTAACAACAAAATTCTGTCTAGCAGTTTAATGTACATCTTTTCATTTCAAATATGAAAAAAATTTTAAAAACTTTTTTAGATGTTGATGGACCTTTATTTATTTTTTCATTCATTTATATGCAGTGCTGACAATTGAACCTAGTGCCTCATACATGCTAGGCAAGTGCTCTACCACTGAGCCACAACCCCAGCCCTTAAATATGGAAAATTAAAAGTTAAAAAAATAATTTGTGCCAGGATTGGTGGCATATGCCTGTAATCCCAGTGACCAGGGAGGCTGAGGCAATATGATCACTGTTTGAAGCCAGCCTTGGCAATTTAGCAAGGTCCCAAGTAACCCTGTAAGACTCTGTTCCAATATAAAAATAAAAAGGTTGGGGATGTAGCTCAGTGGTAAAGTGGCCCTGGGTTCGATCCAGTACCAAAAAAAAAAAAAAAAAAAAAAAAAAAAAATGCTTTTCCCATCAGTGCAAATCTTGGTTGAAGCATTTCCTTCAATAGGCTATGGGGAGCCAGGCATGGTGGCGCACGCCTGTAATCCCAGCATTTAGGAGGCTAAGGCAGGAGGATCGTGAGTTCAAAGCCAGCCTCAGCAATGGCGAGGCACTTAGCAACTTAGTGAGACCCTGTCTCTAATAAAAGACAAAAAAGGGCTTGGGGATGTGGCCCAGTGGTTGAGTGCCCCTGAGTTCAATCCCCGGTACCAAAAAAAAAAAAAAAAAAAAAAAAAAAAAAGGCTATGGGTTTGAATTTTAAGTCCTAATGGTAAGATGTTTCTCTAAAATGGTTCTCTGAATGACCTCCATATAAAGCTATGATAAGATTAATTATTTCGTCTTACAATACTGAAGGGATTGAATTCAGAGTACAGCACATGCTAGGGAAGTGCTTTACCACTGAGCTACATCCCCAGCCCTTTTAATTTTTTTTTTTTTTTTTTTTTGGGACAAAACTCAGGGGCTAAGTTGCCCAGGCTGGCCTCAAACTTTGTGATCTTCCTGAGTGAACCTCCCAAGTACCTGGGATTATGTGCCAGGTATATGCCACTGTGCCTGCCCCCAAAACTATCATTTTTTGCCCAAAACTTTGATTTCCTGAGTGAACCTTTGTTTTAGTTGTACACAATGCCACTGTGCCTTTTTTTTTTTTTTTTTTACGTGGTGCTGAGAATCGAACCCGGGCTGCGCATGTGCTAGGCGAGCGCGCTACCGCTGAGCCACAACCCCAGCCCAACTATCATTTTTTTAAAGTGGACCTTCTTAGTTTACAACACTTAACTTACTTAGCAGAACTAGGAATTGAACCTAGGGCCATGCACACTATGCTATATCCCTAGCACTTTTAATTTAAAAAAAATTTTTTTTGGTACTGGGGATTAAACTCAGATGTGTTTTAGTAGTGAGTTATATTCCCCAGCCCTTTTTATTTCAAATTTTGAGACAGGGTCTCAGTAAGTTGCTAAGGGCCTCTTTAAATTGCTGAGGCTAGCCTCAAACTTGTGATCCTCCTGCCTTAGCCTGCCAAGTCACTGGGATGACAGGGATGCACCACAGTGTCCATCCAGCATTATTTCTTGTCCATTAGTATATTACTTGTATTGGGTCATTTGGAAAAATGATTCTAGAATTTGTGGTAAATACCACACCATCATCCAACTTTTCCTACCCTTTTTCCTATAGCATCCTATAATGTGCCTTTTCCTTTTTCTTTCTTTTTCTGTGCTTTTTCATTAGATAATTTTCCAGGAAAGATCAATCAAAATGCAGAAGCCAATTCTCTGTATTTTTGTGTTAAAAAACTTTTTAAAGGGCTGGGGTTGTGGCTCAGCGGCAGAGCGCTCGCCTCGCACGTGCGCGGCCCGGGTTCGATCCTCAAGCACCACGTAAACATAAATGCATTGCATTGTGTACAACTAAAGTAAATAAATAAATATTTAAAAAAAAAACTTTTTAAAAATGTAAAAGAAATCCAAAGACATTGTGTCTTTCACATCAACAAACTGAACAAAAATAGGACAGCATATCATATGTTACAATATATAGGGGCAGACTCTGAATTTCTTTGCCTGATAAAGTTTTTTTGGTCTGTTTGTTTTGTTCTGTTACTGGGGATTTAACTCAGGGGTGCTTTATCATTGAGCTACATCCCTATCCTTTTATTTATTTATTTATTAATATTTATTTATTTGCTTTAGTTGTACACAATGCAATGCATTTATGTTTACATGGTGCTGAGGATTAAACCCAGGCTGCACACGTTCTAGGCGAGTGCTCTACCACTGAGCCACAACCCCAGCCCCAATCCCTTTTAATTTATTTATTTATTTTTTTGGTACCGGGGATTGAACTCAGGGGTACACAACCACTGGGCCACCTCCCCAGCCCTTTTTTGTATTTTATTAGAGACAGGGTCTCACTGAATTGCTAAGTGCCTTGCCATTGCTGAGGCTGGCTTTGAACTCACGATCCTCCTGCCTCAGCCTCCCAAAGTGCTGGGATTACAGGCGTGCGCCACCGTGCCCGGCTCCAGTTCCAATCTCTATCCCTTTTAATTTTCTTTTTTAAAATTTGAGGCAGGGTCTCGATAAATTGCTCAAAGTCTCACTAAATTGCTGAGGCTGGCCTTGAACACATAATCCTCCTGCCTCAGCCTAAATCGCTGGGATTACATGTGTGTGCCACCACGTCCAGCCTTGTTTTGTTTTGTTTTGGGTACCAGGGATTGAACTCAGGGGCATTCAACCACTGAGCCACAGCCCCAGTTCTATTTTGTATTTTATTTAGAGACAGGGCCTCAGTGAGTTGCTTGGCACCTCAGTTTTGCTGAGGTTGACCTTGAACTCGTGATCCTCTTGTCTCAGCTTCCCGAGCCACTGGGATTACAGGTGTACTCCACTGTACCTGGCAAGAGCTCTTAATTGATCTGTTGTTCATTCATAATTTGCACAAATGGAAGAGTATATAGGCATCTTAAGTAAAAATTATTTTATACCTTCTATTTTCAATCTTTCAGCAAGTTCTCTACATTTAGTGTACTTCTTCAAGGATTCTGGAACAGCCTTGGCTAGTAATTCCATGTCAACTTCCTCATACTTTAGAACATCTAGAGCTCTGCAAATATGCAAAAACATCATTAACACAAGGATCCATATATTATAAGGCAGATTTAGAAGAAGATTCCTTGGAATAATACCAAATCTCAGAATAAATAACCAAAAAATACGTACATTGAGCAAATGCAGCACTATCTGTAGAACAATACAACTTCATTAAGATTAACTATTTGATTCTTCTTAAATCCTTATCATGAGAATTAAGATGTTGATAAGGGTAGCATGGTTATAATTCATTTGTCCTTCCTTTTGTGTAAGAAAAGAATATCCTCTAATAACAAGGGTTTCAATGAATTCTAAAGAATAGGGAATGTGCTTCACATCTAAGCTATGCTTTACATCTAAGCTACATTAAGTCCTAGTATCCTATGAGTTATCCTTTTGCATGCTGGGAAGCACAAAGGAAGATTCCTGCTTTTTTTTGTGGTGCTGGGAATTGAACCCAGGCCCTTATGCATTTGAGGCAAGCACTCTACCAACTAATCTATATTCCCAGCCACCACCCCCCCTTTTTTGGGAGGGGGATACTGGGGATTGAACTCAGGAGCACTTGACCACTGAGCAACATCCCCAGCCCTATTTTGTATTTTATTTAGAGACAGGGTCTCACCGAGTTGCTTAGCGCCTCATCATTGCTGAGGCTGGCTTTGAACTAGATTCTCCTGTCCCAGCCTACCTAGCTGCTGGGATTATAGGTTTATACCACATCACCAGGCTCCTGCTGCTTCTTCTTTATTTTGGGGGGGTGTGGGGGTGCCGGGGATTGAACTCAGGGGCACTCGACCACTGGGTCACATCCCCAGCCCTTTTTTGTATTTTATTAGAGACAGGGTCTCACTGAGTTGCTAAGTGCCTCGCCATTGCTGAGGCTGGCTTTGAACTCGTGATCCTCCTGCCTCAGCCTCCCAAATGCTGGGGTTACAGGAGTGCACCACTGCGCCCAGCCAGCTCCTGCATCTTTTGACAAAACTTTTCAAGGAAGAACAAGAGTACACTGTATGCTTAAATCTCTGCAAAACGAACAGATAAAAATGATATATGAGTTTAAAAAGTATTCTTCTAATCTGATATTTTCTTAATTAGATATAATCTTCATTTTGATTTTTACCACAAGGAAACTTTTGATAGTTTCTAGTTCTATTTACACTACCCATCTGGATAGGTACCCATCTGGATGGGCTAATGTCTCCTGGGTAAAAGCAGGGCAAGAGAAGAGAATACATGCAGTTAACAGAACAATTACTAAAATCTTCAGGCAATTTACACAGATGAGCAAAACAATATGCCTAAATACTAATGCTACAAGTAGATCAGGTGAAATTTCCCATTAACTTGATTCACTAGCACTTGCTGATATCAAACTAGTGAAAGAAACTTCAGATACATTTAGTCTTCAGAAGTACTGAAGCTCGAACCGGGCGTGGTGGCGCATGCCTGTAATCCCAGCACTTGGGAGGCTGAGGCCGGAGGATCGCGAGTTCAAAGCCAGCCTCAGCAATGGCGAGGCACTTAGCAACTCAGTGAGACCCTGTCTCTAATAAAATACAAAACAAAAAAGGACTGGGGATGTGGCCCAGTGGTTGAGTGCCCCTGAGTTCAATCCCCGGTACCAAAAAAAAAAAAAAAAAAGAAGTACTGAAGCTCCTCTGGTCAGTTTATCCACTTTTATACTGATCTTGGGCCTTCCCTCTTGGTTTCACTCAACTTCAATCCTGATTCCACCCCAGATACTACCCCAAAGTGGAGCTAACTAGATCACTTCTTGGTCTGTTATTTACTTACTTTATTTACATGTGGCTTTTTTTTTTTTTTTTGGTTATAATTTGATTAAAAGGTCAAGGCCAATGGCATTTTTTTTGCTTTAAAAAAAACCACTGGGTCATTTATTCTCACTATTTGCTTTTGAGTTGTTCACAATGTGTTTTATTTTTTATTTTTACGTGGTGCTGAGGATTGAACCTGGGCCGCGCATGTGCTAGGCGAGCGCTCTACCACTGAGCCACAACCCCAGCCCCAATAGCATTTTTTATAAAACTAGAACTTTTTTTTTTCTCTTTTGGTACCAGGGATTGAACCCAGGGGTGCTTAACCACTGAGCCACACCCCCAGCCCCTTTTAAAATTTTTTTTAAAAAATTAATTTATTTCCTTTAGTTGTACACAATGCATTTACTTTTACGTGGTGCTGAGGATTGAACCCGGGCCGCGCACGTGCTAGGCGAGTGCTCTACTGATGAGCCACAACCACAGCCCCTTTTTAAAATATTTTGTTTTGAGACATGTCTTGCTAAGTTGCTTAGGGCCTTGTTAAATTGCTGAAGCTGACTCTGAACTTGTGATCCTCTTGCTTTGGCCTCCTGAGCTGCTGGTATTACAGGTGTGTGCCACTGTGTCTAGCAGAAATATAATTTTCATCTTAAAATTTACATGAAAGCCAGGCACGGTGGCGCATGCCTGTAATCCCAGCACTTGGGAGGCTGAGGCAGGAGGATCGAGAGTTCAAAGCCAGCCTCAGCAATGGCGAGGCACTTAGCAACTCAGTGAGACCCTGTCTCTAATAAAAGACAAAAAAGGGCTGGGGATGTGGCCCAGTGGTCAAGTGCCCCTGAGTTCAATCCCCAGTACCAAAAAAAAAAAAAAAAAAAAAAAAAAAAAAAAAAAAAGAAAAGAAACTATATGGAATCTCAAGGAACCCAAATAATCAAATTGATTTTGAAAAAAGAACATGGTTGAAGGACTCATACTTCCTAATGTCAAAATATATTATAAAGGGACAATAATCAAAACATTGTGGTACTAGCGCCAGGCATGGTGGAAACCACCTATAAACCTAGCAACTTGGGAAGCTAAGGCAGGAGAATTAATTGAAACTTCAAGACATCCTGAGCAATTTAGTGAGAAGCTTAGCAACTTTGTGAGATCCTGTCTCAAAAAAGAGAAATAAAGTTCTGGAAACCTGTTGCACAACAATGTGAATATACTTAACACTAGTGTACTGTACACTTAAAATGGTTAAGATTGTAAATTTGTAGGGCACAATGGCACATGCCTGTAATCCCAGTAACTCAGTAGGCTGAGGTAGGAGGATCAAAGTTCAAAGCCAGCCTTAAACTAAGTGAGGCCCTAAGCAGCTTAGTGAGACACTGTCTCAAAAAAAAAAAAGAAAAAAGAAGGAAAAAAAAAAGTACTGGGGATGTGGTTCAATGGTTAAAGCACCTTTGGGTTCAATCCCTGATACAAAATATATATATATTGTTTTTTTTTTACCAAAATAGAATAAAATAAAATAAAAGGTTGACTAAGAGTGGTACACAATGAGTTCCATCTTTGCCAAGACTTTTTTCTATTTGGTTGAGCCCTGACAAGTGCCCTTGGCTCACCTCAATCCTATGGTCTCAAGATTACAAAATATTTTGCAGTTCCTCCTATTTTGTTTGGTTCTCCACAGGCCTCACTGACCATGAATTTACTGCCTTAATTCATTTTATTTCTGTTTACCAACTTTGGTATTTTTATCTCTTGAATTCTATCCACCCATAACCAATTAAATTAATTACCAAGTCAACAGAATGTCAATACTGCTCTCTCAAGTCTTCCCAGGCCTCCCAGCCAACCATACTTATAGCTCAATCTATTATTACAATCATATATTATTACCCTATGCAAGTATTTGATTCCTCATCTGTGTCTCAGTTGGGACTACTCTAAGAAGGTCTCAGAATTCTCTCACCACAAGTAAATGGTCAGTTTTGTCGTACTCTACTAGATGAAACGGGTCAACTCACTGCAGAGGCCTTATCAGATAAGCTATAAACAAACAAACCATATAATTGAAAGCAAAAATGGTTGTCTTTTCAGAAATTATAGAATACAGGGCTGGGGTTGTGGCTCAGTGGTAGAGCGCTTGCCTAGCATACGTGAGGAACTGGGTTCAATTCTCAGCACCACATATAAGCAAATAAATAAATAAAGGTCCATCAATAACTAATAAAAAATTAGGAAAAACAAAAGAAATTATAGAATACACTGGAACACACTTCCTATTGACTAACAACAACAACAACAAAAAAAAGTTATCTTGGAGCCGGGCGCGGTGGCGCACGCCTGTAATCCCAGCACTTTGGGAGGCTGAGGCAGGAGGATCGCAAGTTCAAAGCCAGCCTCAGCAATGGCGAGGCACTTAGCAACTCAGTGAGACCCTGTCTCTAAATAAAATACAAAAAAGGGCTGGGGATGTGACCCAGTGGTCAAGTGCCCCTGAGGTCAATCCCCGGTACCACAAAAAAAAAAAAAAAAAAAAAAAAAAGTTATCTTGGAATCTATGCAGGATGAAACCCCAAAGCAATGTCCTTGACAAATCTTTTATTTATTTATTTATTTTTGTACCAGGGATTGAACTCAGAGGCACTAGACCACTGGGCCACATCCCCAGCCCTTTATTTTTTTGTATTTTATTAGAGACAGGGTCTCACTGAGTTGCTAAGTGCCTCGCCATTACTGAGGCTGGCTTTGAACTCGTGATCCTCCTGCCTCAGCCTCCCAAGTGCTGGGATTGCAAGTGTGTGTCACCGCACCCAGTGACAATCTTTTTTAAAATAATGCATTTACAAGGTTTTAAACTAATCTCAATCCCAAACTTTAAGACTTGCTTTGAATCAATTCTAAGTCTCAGATTATGGAACTCTGGCACAGAAAGGATATGTTAGCAAACTTCAGAAGAATCTGAGAGAATTTTTGAGCTGCCTAACGCATCTTTAGTGCCAACAAAAAATGTATATGTGCATTTATGTACCTTTTCTGTTAAGAGGCCTATTTGGAATCTGGTTCAGTTTTTCTGTATTTAGCACAGAGCCTGATGCATGTAGTAAATGAAATAAATGCAATTTGAATAAATTTTCTATCTTTTGAGCTTTCTCTCTGTAAGTATTGATAAAATGTATCCATTTTGGGAGGCTGAATGCTGAACTATAAATATTCCCCTGAAATAAAATATGTAGAATATATTTTCCTGAAGGGAAAGACATCTGAAAGAAATTATTGGTTGAATTACTTAAAAAAAAAATTACCAGCCGGGCGCAGTGGTGCACGCCTGTAATCCCAGCACTTTGGGAGGCTGAGGCAGGAGGATTGCGAGTTCAAAGCCAGCCTCAGCAATGGCGAGGCACTTAGCAACTCAGTAAGACCCTGTCTCTAAATAAAAAATACAAAAAAAGGGCTGGGGATGTGGCCCAGTGGCCAAGTGCCCCTGAGTTCAATCCCCAGTACCACCAAAAAAAAAAAAAAAAAAAAAAATTACCTAAACAAAATGCTACTCATATTTTTAGTTTGTTAAACATACAAAGCTGATAGTTTCCTTTTTCATATTTTTATTAATTAATTGGCATCTTAGACTGTGTTGAAAATGATCACTTTTCCCGCTCAAATTCACATTAGTCATATTCAATCTAGGTTCCAATTATAAAATGCTGAAATAGAGCAATAACTGATTAAGAAACCAAAGTATGGTGTTAAAAACTCTTTGCCAACTTTTCAAATAACTTAAAATTTAAACAAAAGATAAATAGCTGAAGGGCCAAATACATTGTAAATTGCTCACACTATTGCCATTTTCCAGAGCCACTTAGCTAGTTCTATGGTTTAGACATGGTTTGAGTGTGTCCTCCAAAGTTTCCTGTGCTGGAAATTTGAACCCTAGTGTGGCAGTGCTAAAGTGGTAAAACCTTCAAGAGGAGAAGCTGAATGGGAGGTAAAGAGGTCACGGTTCTTGTTCTCAGAAGAGATTAATGCTGGTCTCATGAAGTTCATTCTCATGAGAGAGTTGTTGTTAAGAATAAAGTAAAGGCGGGGGTTGGGGTTGTGGCTCAGCGGTAGAGCGCTGGCCTAGCACGTGCATGGCCGGGGTTCGATCCTCAGCACCACGTAAAAATAAATGCATTGCATTGTGTACAACTAAAGCAAATAAATAAGTATTAAAAAAAAAAAAAAAAAAGAATAAAGGCGGGCCCTGAAGCCCTGGCTTTCTGCTTCACTGTGTGATCTCAGCCCATCCAATCACAAATGTGATACCATCTTCTTCCATGACACCCTCACCAGAGGCCAGACAGATAGGGCTGCCCAATCTTTCAGCTTTCAAAATGGTAAACCAGATAAATCTCTCTTTTCTTATAAAGTACTCCACCTCAGGTATTTTATTATTGTCCTGGAAACTGACTAATATAGCTGGTAAGCAAATATATTAACTGCTATAGCCTAAATGCTGATGTCTCCCACAAAATTTATACTTTGGAACCTAATATGATATAATATCACCAATGTGATATTATTAAGAGGCAGGATCAGCCCTGATGAATGGGATCAGTGCCCTTACAAAAGAGGCATAAGGGAGCTCATTTGTCCCCTCTGCCACATGAGGATGTAACAGGAAGGTGTCATATTTTTTTCTCCTTCCACATATTTTATTGGTACATTATAGTTGACATAATGATGGAGTTTGCTGTTATATATATTTGTACATACATACAATATAACAATATTATTTGGTCAATATCACTCCTCAGCCCTTCCTCCTCCCTCCCTGCCCACAACCCCTTGGACTCTTGCCTCTAGGGGTCTCCCTTTGATTTTCATAAGATCCCCACTCCCACTTTTCTTTTCCTTTTTCCTCCCTATGGAAGGTGTCATTTTAGAAATAAGAAGCACGACTTCACCAACATCAAATCTTTTTTTTTTTTTTTTTTTTTTTTTTGGTACCAGGGATTGAACTCAGGGGCACTGGACCATGGGCCACATCCCCAGCCCTTTTTTGTATTTTATTACTGGGGTCTCAGTTACTAAGTGCCTCGCCATTGCTGAGGCTGGCTTTGAACTCGAGATCCTCCTGCCTCAGAAAAGTGCTGGGATTACAGGCATGCGCCACTGTGCCCGGCTACAATAAAATCTAATACCAGATTTGGAGTTACCAGCCTTTGGAACTTGTGAACAATAAATTTGTTGTTTACAAATTACTTAAAGATTTTTCTTTCCTTTTTTCTGCAGTTCTAGGGCTCAAACCCAGGGTCTCAATCATACTAAATAAGAATTCTACCACTGAGCTATACTCTAAGCCCTAAGTTTCCCCAGCCCCTTTTACATTTTATTTTGGCAGGGTCTCACTAAGTTGTTCAGGGCTTCACTAAATTGCTAAGGCTGGCTTTGAACTTGCAATCCTCCTGCCTCAGCCTCCCAAGCCACTGGAATTATAGGCCTGCACCACTGTACCCAGCAAGATCTAATTTAAAAAAAAAATCTGCTTAATATCTTATAACAGTGGTGCTAGTGGTCTGGGAAATTCCCATAACAATGAAAGCTTGGGAACAAAAGTTGGAAAAGATAAAACAACATGATGAAATGAAAGCTAATCAACAACAAATTGGTAAATGAGGAAAGAACTGGAAAGATTAGAGATGATACAGAGCTGTGTTAAAATGGTATACCTTGATGGGCGCGGTGGCGCACGCCTGTAATCCCAGCCCTTGGGAGGCTGAGGCAGGAGAATCCGAATTCAAAGCCAGCCTCAGCAATGGCGAGGCACTTAGCAACTCAGTGAGACCATGTCTCTAATAAAAGACAAAAAAGGGCTGGGGATGTGGCTCAGTGGTCCAGTGCCCCTGAGTTCAATTCCCAGTGCCAAAAAAAAAAAAAAAAAAAAAAGCATACCTGGGGGTTGGAATTGTGGCTCAGCATAGAGCACTCACTTGCTTAGCATGTGTGGGGCCCTGGGTTCAATCCTCAGCACCACATAAAAATAAATAAAAAAAATAAAGGTATTGTGTACAATTAAAAAAAGTGAATGTTTGAAAAAAAAAAAATGCATACCTGGGGGCTGGGTATATAGCTCAGTTGGTAGAGTGCTTGCCATGTATGCACAAGGCCCTGGGTTCAATCCCCAGTCCTCTCTCTCTCTCTCTCTCTCTCTCTCTCTCTCTCTCTCTCTCTCACACACACACACACACACACACACACACACACACACACACAATGCATACCTGACAGGCAGACTTTTTGCAGTACTTATAGAAGCCTGTGGGATTAACTTTTTCCATTTGGAGCTTGAAAACTCAATGGATTTCAACACAGAAATGCCTTCTTCTAAAGAAGACTTCATCCAAGAAGCTCTTTCATATCGTTGTTGGGACACACAGCCAGCTTTCCTTATACCCTAGGGAGAAAGAGAGACTATAATATGAGAGGTTCTAAAAAACAGTAAACTAGGTTGTAGTCTTAGTACTGAGTTACCTCGGAATGTAAGCCGGCTGTCAGCATTATCAGGGCGCAGTGACAAACGGAACTCCACTCGACTGGTAAACATGCGGTATGGTTCGCAGGTGCCCAAGGTGGTAAGGTCATCAATCAAAACTCCTATGTAACCTTCTGTTCGGCTAATAATAAAGGGTGGTTTGCGACTGACCCGAAGACTGGCGTTGATTCCAGCTATCACACCCTACAAGAGGACTGAAATGTTTAAAAGGCCATTATGAACTTAGTGAAGAGCTATCCTATTCAAAACACTACTTGGAAAGAACATCATGGGACAGGAAGAAAGCAGGCCCCTAAGGGATAGATTAGAGGTAGAAAATGTGATCCACATTCAGGAACAGAATATGTATAACGTACCATTTTAGCATGCTACAATTTATTGTTTTCAGAAATATCTAACACTTATTTATTTATTTTTGTAATGCTGGGGATTGAACCCAGGGCCTTATGCATGTGAGGCAAGCACTCTACCAACTGAGTTATATCCCCAGCCCAGAAATAAATGCCTAATACTTCTGAAAAGCCTGGGATGGGGGAGGGGCTAATCTTTTTTTTTTTTTTAAAACCACTTGTGAACTTTTTAGCCTTTCTCACTTAAAAGTAACAATTTTCCACTAATAAGGAATAATAATTATTTTCAATAAAGTTATCTTAAAATAACTAAATTTTCTTTTTTTAAACTCTAGAAGCAATAATAATTCATCTAATCAAAATACATCAGATCTAGGAACTCAGAAAAATTAATAAAGCCACAAGTATTTTAAAAAATCCTATTATATACAATAGCCATCTTCATGTAACCTGAAACACAAATAGTCTTCTGTTAATTATGAATTGTACCTAAGATTTATATAGTTAACATGACAAAGAGGAACACCAGTTAAATAGTCCCTTTGGCTTTACAGTACCATCTGAATAAGCTCTTACTTGAGCTGCAGCTTCCTCATAACCAGTGGTGCCATTTATCTGTCCAGCAAAGAAGAGCCGTTGAACCAAATGAGTCTCAAGGGAAGGAGTGATTTGACGGGGATCTAAGTAATCATATTGAACACCATAGCCTGATCAAAGAATAAATGGCATAAAATAAAGTAAAAACAGATGAATTGGCCTCAAAGTAGAGATGTAAAAATTACCATTAAATGTCCCTCAAAAACTAAAGACTATTTTACATCTGTACATGTTGCGCTTCATTCTCTGAGGCTGTAATTAACAATGAGAGCAGCTAAGACCTCCTCACTAAAGCAATGCTGAGTAAACACTTACCTGGCTGAATCATTTTAGCTTTCTCCAAGCCTCTGATGCATGTGATCATTTTCTCTTGTAACTCAGCTGGTAGCGTTACAGATAAACCTTGGGGATAGATGAGGTCAGAATCCATTCCTTCAGGTTCTAACCAAACCTGATGCAGACGATTTGGAAAACGCAAAACCTTTGATTCAATGGAGGGACAGTATCTAGAAATTATATATATATATAAATAAAATGAACACAAAAGTGGTGACATCATTTCTTTTTTTTTTCTTTTTTTTCTTTTTTTTTTTTTTTTGTGTGGTATCACGGATTGAACTCAGGGGCACTTGTCC
The DNA here is from genome assembly GCA_025594165.1 of Tamias sibiricus. NCBI lineage: Eukaryota > Metazoa > Chordata > Mammalia > Rodentia > Sciuridae > Tamias > Tamias sibiricus. The sequence continues at coordinate 66,718,028 of CM046666.1, read as the reverse complement.
GCTGGGTCACATCCCCAGCCCTTTTTTGTATTTTATTAGAGACAGGGTCTCACTGAGTTGCTAAGTGCCTCGCCATTGCTGAGGCTGGCTTTGAATCGCGATCCTCCTGCCTCAGCCTCCCAAAATGCTGGGATTACAGGCGTGCGCCACCGTGCCCGGCTGTGACATCATTTCTTAAAGTAATTGAGCACTGATGTTTTGTCCTTACCTGGGTCCTCTTGTAGTTTCCTTAACATGACTATTAAGGTGAAGGTTCTCAAGCACAATCTTATCCACTTTGGGGTTGGTGTGAGTCAAATAACATGGCAGCTGATCTTCTGGCTAAAAAACAATAATCAGAATACTGTTTTATTTCTCTACTAGTTTGCCTCTTGTCCAAATAAATTGTACTTGATATTTACTCACTTTAATAAGCATTAAATTTATGCATGACGCCCAGTACTACTCATAAAGTATTCTTGCCCAAAATGAATAAATAACCCAAAATATAAACGTAAATCTAAGCAAGCTTCTAGATCGAAATACCAGTTTATAGGAAAGACAGAAGTAGCAGAGGGATGCAATCAGGCACATCAAGAACATGGGAGCTTCTAGAGAACAGATTTCCTCTGTAAATAAATGTTAAAAAAAAAAAAAAAAAAAACAGGGGCTGGGCACGGTGGTGCACGCCTGTAATCCCAGCACTTGGGAGGCTGAGACAGGAGGATCACAAGTTCAAAGCCAGCCTCAGCAATTGCGAGGCACTTAGCAACTCAGTGAGACCCTGTCTCTAATAAAATACAAAAAAGGGCTAGGGATATGACCCAGTGGTCAAGTGCCCCTGAGTTCAATCCCCAGTACCAAAAAAAAAAAAAAAAAAAAAAAAGGGGAAGTAATTATAAAACATTCTAAGCTGGGGTTGTGGCTCAGTGGTAGAGTGCTTGCCTTGAACATGTGAGGCACTGGGTTTGATCCTCAGCACCACATAAAAATAAGTAAGTAAAAGAAAGATATTGGGTCCATCTATAACTATTTTTTTTTTCTTTTTTTGTGCTGAGGATTGAACCCAGGGCCTTGTGCATGCAAGGCAAGCACTCTACCAATTGAGCTATATACCCATCCCCTATAATTAAAAAATATTAAAAAAAAAAAATCCTTCAATGCAATGTGTGGAACTGATTCAAATAAAAGCACGATAAAAATTATTTCAAGGAGCTGGCATGGTGGCGCACGCCTGTAATCCCAGCACTTGGGAGGTTGAGGCAGGAGGATCGCGAGTTCAAAGCCAGCCTCAGCAATGGCAAGGCACTTAGCAATTCAGTGAGACCCTGTCTCTAATAAAATACAAAAAAGGGCTGAGGATGTGGCCCAGTGGTCAAGTGCCCCTGAGTTCAATCCCCAGTTCCAAAAAAAATAAAAATAAAAATAAAAAAATAAGCTGGGCGCGGTGGTGCACGCCTGTAATCCCAGCACTTTGGGAGGCTGAGGCACTTAGCAACTCAGTAAGACCCTGTCTCTTATAAAATACAAAAAAGGGCTGGGGATGTGACCCAGTGGACGAGTGCCCCTGAGTTCAATCCCCGGTACCACAAAATAAATAAATAAATAAATAAATAAATAAATAAATAAATAAATAAATATTTCAGAGGCTGGGTACAGTGGCACATGCTATAATCACATCAACTTGGGAGGCAGGAAGATCACTAGTTTGAGGTCAACCTGGGCAACTTAGTAAGAACCTGTCTCAAAAAATAGCCATGCATGGTGGCACATGCCTGTAATCCCAGTGGCTTGGGAGGCTGAGGCAAGAGGATCAAAGCCAGCCTCAACAAAAGTGAGGTGCTAAGCAACTCAGTGAGACCCTGTCTCTAAATAAAATACTAAATAGAGCTGAAGATGTGGCTCAGTGGCTGAGTGTCCCCCTGAATTCAATCCCTGGCACCCCACTGCCAATTTTATTTTTAAATAAAAAGTGTTGGGATGTAGCTCCGTGGTAGAGTGTCCCTGGATTCAATCCCAGCGATGTGCATATGCATGCATGTGTGCACACACAAAGATTCTTAGGAAAAGTTTACATTGAATATTAGATGATAAGAAATTATGTTTTATTAGGTATGATAATGTTGTGGCGTTTTTAAAAAGTTCTTCTCTGTTAAAGACATATATCAAATAGTGCCGGGCGCAGTGGCGCACGCCTGTAATCCCAGCACTTTGGGAGGCTGAGTCAGGAGGATCGCGAGTACAAAGCCAGCCTCAGCAATGGCGAGGCACTTAGCAACTCAGTGAGACCCTGTCTCCAAATAAAATACAAAAAGGGCTGGGGATGTGGCCCAGTGGTTGAGTGCCCCTGAGTTCAATCCCCGGTACCACAAAAAAAAAAAAAAAAAAAAAAAAAAAAAAAAAGACATATACCAAATAGTAAGTAAAATGATTTGATATCTAGAATTGTTACTTTGACAATCATGAAGAATGAAGAAATAATGTGAAAATTTTATGTTGAAGCTTTGAACACATATTCCTTATACAATTTCCCTACTTCTGAAATTTTAAAATAAAAAAATATATACTCTAAGAAAGTATAATATTGTATTTTACCAAAGCAAAAATATCAAAAGTGACTTGGTTAAAGTAATAGAATATTTGAAGTCACTCATCAGACATCACCAGAAATTTGGACAATCAATTGTTAATCCTCAGTTCTAAACTCACAATATTCATTTTGTAGGGGAGGCAGTACTGGGTATTCAACCCAGGGCCTCGTGTATGCTAAGCTAGAGCTCTTCCACTGAGATACATTGCCATCCCTTTTAAAATATTTTAGCCAGAGATGGTGGCACCCAGCTCTAACACCACAATCTGGGAGGCTGAGGCAGGAGGATTGAAAGTTTGAGGCCAGCTTCAGCAACTTAGCAAGGCCCTAAGAAACTTTGCAAGACCCTGTCTCAATATAAAAAAAATAAAAAAGGGCTGGGGTAAAATGCCCTGGGGTTCAACCTCAACACCAATAAACAAACAAATAGATAAATATTTGATATTGAGGGATTAAACCCAGGGCACTTTGTTACTGAGCCACATCCCTTTTTAATTTGAGACAGGGTCTTGTTAAATTGCTTAGGAATTGGCTACCTTGCTTAGGTGTGGCTTGGGAACTTGCAATCCTCCTGACTCAGGCTCCCAGTTGCTGGGATTACATGTGTGTGCCACTGCACCCAGTTAAAAATTTTATTTTGAGACAAGGTCTTGCTAAATTGCAAAGAGTGGCTTAAAACTTGCAATCCCCCTAATTTAGCCTCCTGAATAGCTGGATTACAGGCATGCACCATCATAAACAATTTACTTTTTTCCTTTTTTTTTAAACTCAAAAGATAAGCAAAAGCGGCCTTTATTCTTCAAAAGTGTCAGTTTCATAAGACTGGTGAACTGTTCCACATTGAAGAGATTAAAGAAAAACAATTAAAAGGGATGCATGGGGTTGTGTTGTGGCTCAGGGGTGAGTGCTTGCCTGAGTTTGATTCTCAGCACCACATAAAAATAAATAAAGGTCCAACAACAACAAGATATTAAAAAAAAAAAGCAATTCATGATCCTAGATTGGAAAAACTAAAAAGATGACTGGAGTATATTGGAAAAATCAGCAAAATCTGACTACGAATTTTATATTAGATAACAGTACTGTATCAATGTTAAAAAATCCCCATATTTCAAAATTATACTAAGGTTATATAAAAGGAGTTTTTGCGTTTAGTTCAGATATGGACTGAAGTAGTTAGAGGAAAAGGCTCATAATCTCTGTAACTTAATCTCGAATGTTTTTTTTTTTAATTTTTATTTATAGTAGTAGTATGTAGTATGTATTACAGTTCATACTACACATATAAAGCATCTTTTTACATAAAACAGTTTGTATACAAAGTATATTCACAGCATTCAAGTCTTCAATCATGCATTTAGAATAATGATATCCATTTTATTCAAACACTTTTTCTTTTTTTTCCCCCTTCCCCCCTTGTTCCCTTCCTTCCCCTCCCTTCCCTTTGACCATTATAGTGTTCCTCTAATCCTCCTATGTACCCAGACCCAACAATACTGTGAACCAGCCTCCTTATATCAGAGGAAACATTCGGTATTTGGATTTTTGAGATTGACTGATTTCACATAGCATTATATTCTCCAACTTCATCCATTTACCAGCGAATGTCATTATTTTATTCTCTTTTATTGCTGAGTAAAATTCCATTGTGTATAAAGAAAATGTGGTGTATATACACAATGGAATTTTACTCAGCAATAAAAGAGAATAAAATAATGACATTCAAATGTTTTCTAGGGGAAAAATATATGTGTATATGACTGTCTTATACATTAAATATATGCATTAATATCTACATGTCTTTCTCTATACACAGGGAGATAAATATGGCAAAATATTCCCAATGGACAACTTTAATGGTTTGTAAGAGTTCGTTATAATCATCTTACTATTTTTCTGTAGGTCTGAAATTACTTCAAAAAGTTCAATTTACAAAATATGTAAAGTTATACAAGTAGCAAAATATAAACATTTATAAGGAAATACCAGTTAGCCAGATTACCTAATACTTTTTAAAATCACTTCTTTACACCTTAAATAAAAGTAATGAAAATTGTTGCCAAAAAAGAATAAGTTAGTATACCTCCTGCTGGAAATAGCCAATATCAATTAAGTGAAATTTTCATAAATCATCTTACCTTAATCCACACTGTCTTATTGACAAAGCTGAACGGGATAGATGGATTATCTGGCGTCTGCTTATTTAGAATGCTGAAATTAATGGTCTCTTTGGCAATTCGAGGTGGAGTCCCAGTCTTTAACCTTCCCACCACAAACCCCAACCTTTCCAGAGTCTGAGCCAACCCTATAGAAGGCTGATCCCCCAAACGTCCTGCTGGATGCATCTCCAATCCAATTACAATCATGCCTCTCAGAAATGTCCCAGTAGTCAGAATCACACTCTCTGCATATACTGTGCTTCCATCCACTAAATTACAGAAAAGAAAGAGTAAAATTGTTTTTGAATTACCACAGATCAAAATGGAATGTGATTATTTTACATTGGAACTATAGAAAAATTTTCTCCATTTACACACTTGAAAATTGTGTGTTTGTGTGTGTGCGCGCACTAGGGTTTGAACCCAGTACCTCACAAATGTTGGGCAAGTACTCTACCAATGAGCAACACCCTGAGTCCTTTAACTTTTTTTTTTTGTGGTACCGGGGATTGAACTCAGGGGCACTCGACCACTGGGCCACATCCCCAGCCCTTTTTTTTTTTTGTATTTTATTAGAGACAGGGTCTCACTGAGTTGCTAAGTGCCTCGCCATTGCTGAGGCTGGCTTTGAACTCTCGATCCTCCTGCCTCAGCCTCCCAAAGTGCTGGGATTACAGGCGTGCGCCACCGCGCCCGGCTTCCTTTAACTTTTTGAGACAGGGTGTCACTTTATTGAATAGAATGGCCTAGAACTTACAATCCTTGTGCCTCAGCCTTTTGAGTTGCTGGGATTATAGGTATACCACTGCTACTAGTTAAAAAAATCTTATTTTAATACTTGTTTTTCCTCTATTTCTTTTCCAAACTTTATTGAGGAATGATTAACAAGGAAAAAAAACTATATATTTAACGTGTACAACATGGTATTTTATATTATTAAATATGCCTGTGTCATCATTCCCATAATCAAGCCAATTAATATACTTATCACCTCTGAGTTACAATTTTTTAATATATTTTATTTATTTGCTTTAGTTGTGCACAATGCGTTTATTTGTACGTGGTGCTGAGGATCGAACCCGGGCTGCGCACATGCTAGGCAAGTGCTCTTCCACTGAGCCACAACCCCAGCCAGGAGTTACAATTTTTTAAGTGTGTGGTAAGAACATTTAAAATCTACTCCCTTAGCAAATTTCAAGTATAAAATATAGTATTACTAATTATAGTTATCATGTATTGGACATTAGAACTCTACAGAGTATTTATCTTTTTTTTTTTTATGTAAGTTTGTCTGGCCATGTTACTCAGGCTGGCCTTGAACTTTGATCCTCTGGGAATACAGGCCATGTGCCACTATACCCAGCTTTATTTAGTCATTTTTTTTTTTTTTTTTAATATTTTAGTTGTTCAGCTGGGCACGGTGGCGCAAGCCTGTAATCCCAGCACTTGGGAGGCTGAGGCAGGAGGATTGCGAGTTCAAAGCCAGCCTCAGCAATGGCGAGGCACTTAGCAACTCAGTGAGACCCTGTCTCTAATAAAAGACAAAAAAGGGCTGGGAATGTGGCCCAGTGGTCGAGTGCCCCTAAGTTCAATCCCTGGTACAAAAAAAAAAAAAAAAAAAAAAATTTAGTTGTTGATGGATCTTTCTTTCTTTCCTTCTCTTCCTTTCCTTTCCCTTCCCTTCCCTTCCCCTTCCTCCTTCCTCTCTTTCTTTCAGAATTGAACCCAGTGCCTCACACATGACAGGCAAGCGGTCTACCACTGAGCTACAACCAACTTATTTTTTTTTTTAATTTTTAAAAATATTTATTTATTTGCTTTAGTTGTACACAATGAGTTTATTTGTACATGGTGCTGAGGATCGAACCCAGGCTGCGCACGTGCTAGGCGAGCGCTCTACCGCTGAGCCACAACCCCAGCCCCAACCAACTTATTTTTAATGTCCCCTGAGGGGTGTGCACTATTCCTGAAGCCACTGCAATACCACGTTGTGATCTGGTAGGGAAACCACAATGTGTTATCATCAATTCATATGTTCCTAAAACCAGCCTCAGCAACTTAGTAGAATACTGAATCAAAAAAAAAAAAGGTTGGGGATGTGGCTCAGTGATTAAAAGCCCTGGGTTCAATCTCTGGTACAAACAAACAAACAACCCCCACAACAAATAAACAAACAACAACAACAAAAAAAAAAAAAAACAAAGAAAGTAGTTGGAAGAATGGTAACTGACCTAGTAGAGGGGAGAGAGCTGTAACTCAAGCAGCTGGTAGAAGATACCAGCAAGAATGAACTCATTTCCCTGTAAAGGCTCAGAAATTGGAGAACTGAGAATGAGAACTTAAGAATGTAGTAATGATGCTTGAGGCTAAAATAAAAAAATAGTTTCAAATCTACATGCTGAAGATTTCTCTCCAGTCAGATTTATCTTACAGGAAATGAGACTTAAGCTAATGAGGAGTTACTATTTAATGGGTACAGAGATTCAATTTGGGATGATGAAAAAGATGGACAGTGGTGAAAGTTGCACAACACTGTAAATGTACTTAATGACACTGAATTATATGTTTAAAAATGGTATAAATGGTAGTTTTATTGGTGGTACTGGGGATTGTATCCAGGGGCATTCTACCACAGAGCTATATCCTTATTTTGAGACAGGGTCTTGCTGAATTGCCCAGAATGGCCGAAAACTTGCTCTTCTCCTGCCTCAGCCTCTCTGCAGCTGGGATTAAAGGCATGCAGCTTTGTGCATGGTTAAAACGGTAAATTTTATGTTAACTTAGACGGTAAAACAAAACAAAACAAAACAAAAACTTAGCCAGGCGGGGTGCACACTGTAATGCCAGCACTTGGGAGGCTGAGGCAGGAGGATCAAGAGTTCAAAGCCAGCCTCAGCAATGGCAAGGCACTTAGCAACTCAGTGAGACCCTTTATCTAAATAAAATACAAAAAAGGAGCAGGGCGCGGTGGGGCACGCCTGTAATCCCAGCACTTGGGAGGCTGAGGCAGGAGGATCTCGAGTTCAAAGCCAGCCTCAGCAATGGCGAGGCACTTAGCAACTCAGTGAGACCCTGTCTCTAAAAATATACAAAAAAGGGCTGGGGATATGGCTCAGTGGTCCAGTGCCCCTGAGTTCAATTCCCAGTATGGAAAAAAAAAAAAAAAAAAAAAAAACCTTTATTAGCTGGACGCTAATACCACAAAAACAAAAAACCTGTAAAACCTATAAAATTTAGGCAAAAATAACATATAAAAAATATTAAATTAGCCGGGCGCGGTGGCGCACGCCTGTAATCCCAACACTTTGGGAGGCTGAGGCAGGAGGATCGCGAGTTCAAAGCCAGCCTCAGCAATGGCGAGGCACTTAGCAACTCAGTGAGACCCTGTTTCTAAATAAAATACAAAAAAGGTCTGGGGATGTGACCCAGTGGTCGAGTGCCCCTGAGTTCAATCCCCGGTACCACAAAAAAAAAAAAAAAAAAAAAAAAAAAATTAAATTAAATAACAGGAGTAAAAAAATTACTTAATGGTAGAATTATGTTCTATAATAGTAAAAAGTAATCATTAAATCCAGGAGAAAGGAAGTAGGGGGAAGAAAAGGAAATAAATGAAAGGAGATAAAGCTAATTTAGTAATTATTCACAGAGAGAATTCAGTAAACACTAATTGAAAAAGAAATTTATGCATATTATGTAAAATAGTTACTGGGATGGAGATACAGCTCAGTGGTAGACCACTTGCCTAGCATGCATAAGACCCTGGATTCTATCCCTGGCACCAGAAAGGAAAAAAAAAAAAAATCATAGTAATTAAGGTAACCCCCATAAAAAACAAAACCACAAACTTTTAGAAACAAAATAGTCTTCAAAAGCAAAACAAACACAGATCAAGTAAAAAAAAAAAATGGTTTGAAAAATATCAGATGAACCTTATAGCTTAGAAATTAAAAAAAAAAAAATCAAGAAAAAGTAATTCCATGAATACATAAAATGCATATAATGTAGATAATATCACACACACACACACACACACACACCTTTACATACCATACACATCATATTTAGTAAAGAGTAATGTAAATAAAGATGCAGTATTAAATCATAACTGAGAAAAAAAATTTTTTTTTTTTTTCTAAATATTTTTAGTTGTAGGTAGACACAATACCTTTATTTTTTTTTATGTGGTACTGAGGATTGAACCCAGGGCCCCACACATGCAAGATGAGTGCTTTACAATAGAGCCATAGCCCCACCCTCAAGAAAAATTATTTTTTTAGCTACCTCCTTGTACTATTTATTGCAGTGAACTTAGTGAGGCTAATCAATTCACATTTAGTTCATCATTTTAGTAATTGCATATGGCAACAAAAAGTGATCTCTTGTCGTTCTCCTGTATTTTCATCACATGCAAAATATATGTAACAGAAAAAATACACGTGTGTGTGTTAATCAACTGCTTATGTTATTGATAAAGTTTTGGTTAATAGTTATCAAAAAACTTTGAAAGTCCAAAGTTATTTGAGGATTTTTGACTGCTTAGCAGTCAGTCAGGGGTTGTTCAAGGGTCAACTGCATATGAGCAGACAAAAAGTCCACACAAGAGGGCTGGGACTGTGGCTCAGTGGTAGAGCGCTCGCCTAGCACATGCGTGGCCTGGGTTCGATTCTCAGCACCATGTAAAACTAAACACATTGTGTACAACTAAAACAAATAAATAAATGTTTAAAAAAAAAAAAAAAAGTCCACACAAGAAACCAGTAGCAGCAGATGCTCTTGACAGAAAACTAGTTGGCTAGCCAGGTATGGTGGCACATGCCTGTAATCCCAGCAGCTCAGGAGGCTAAGGCAAAAGAATTGGAGTTCAAGGCCAGCCTGGGCAACTTAGCAAGACCCTAAGCAATTCAGAGAGACCCTGTACCAAAATAAAAAATAAAAAGGGCTGGAGATGTAGTTCAGTGATAAAGTGTTTTGGTTTAATCCCTAGTACTGCCAAAAAAAAAGTAAAATGAAAATAGAATTATATACTTAATGAAAAACCTAGAGATCCAATAGAAGAAGGAAAAAACAAGAGAAGAAATACCCCAAAAAAGGGCATGGATTTATAGATTAAAAGGGAACACTAAGTACCACTATCACAATGAATAAACAGAGAACACTAAGGGACACCATCTTTAAATATCAGAACACCAGAGATAAATAAGATACTAAAGCTTTCGGAGAGATAAAAAAGACCTACACATGAAAAAAATTTAAATCAATATAGCACTAAGCTTCTCAACAAGCAAAACCGGAAGCCAGAAACAGTGAAGCCAGGCTGTCAAAACTCTGAAGAGAGGGCTGGGGTTGTAGATCAGTGGTAGAGAGGCATTGAGTTTGAGCCTCAGCACATTTTAAAAAATAAAAAAATAAATAAAATAAAATAAACTTATCAAACAAACAACTCGAAGAGAAAAGGTTTAACCTGGAGTTCTATACTAGCCCCAAATTAAGAGTCATACCTGAGGGAAGAATAACATATTTTAGAAGACATGAAGACAAATAATTTGCCTCCCATGCATCTTTTCTTAGGAAGCTATTGGAAGATGTGCTCCAGTAAATGAGGTAGTAAAAGAGACAGGAGCTCCAGGAAACAAGGGACATAACAGCAAAGTAGTGAAAGGATGTCTCAAAATATATCTGTGCAGGCCTCAGGAGCAACAGTCCTGATTATAGAAAAGAGAGTTCAGGGTCTGAAGAAATTGATTTCTCTGGGAGGAAAGCACCAAAGAAGAAAATTAAAATTGACAGATTACTTGATAATTAAGCATTAACAAAATGATATTTGGACATGATAGTTCATGCTTATAATCCCAGATACTTGAGACAATGAAATAATAATATCACTTGAGCCCAGGAATCTGAGGTCAGCCTGGGCCATATAGTGAAACGCTGTCTTGGAAAACAATCAAGAAAAGAAAGAGAAAAAAAAAAAAAAAAGAGGAGGAAGAAAACATAAGGCAATTATTAACCCAAGGTAAACAATATTATGCCATTTGGGGAATAAAAAATATTTAAATAATCATCATAATGTAAATACCATCTATCAAAAATAATGGCATAACTGGAGCTGTGAGGAGTGTAGAATTCATGTTTAGTATGCACAAGACCCTGGTTTAATTCTTGGCACCAAAAAAATTAATAAATAAAGAGAAGTGAAAAAAAGGGTTGGTATATAGCTTGGTGGCAAAGTGCCCCTCAGTTCAATCACTGGTATCAAAAAAAGAAAAGAAATATGGAGGTACGTATACCAGAAGTGACAAAAAAAAAAGATTGAAGTAGCTCTCTCTAGGGAGGGAGGTCGTGGTTTTCACATACAAATGTCTAAATTTTATTTAATGGAAAAAAAATCACATGCATTATCTTGATTAAAAAAATACATAACCTTTAAAATAAAAAATATATTAAGTTGGTAAAACAGAAATGTAAAAAATTTAGTCAGGGGCTGGGGATGTGGCTCAGCGGTAGAGCGCTCGCCTAGCACGTGCGCGGCCCGGGTTCGATCCTCAGCACCACGTAAAAATAAAAAAAACGCATTGTGTACAACTAAAGCAAATAAATAAATATTTAAAAAAAAAAATTTAGTCAGAACCAGAAAAAAACAGAAATTACAATAGAAAGACCAGGAGAAAAAGATACAATTAAGCATGCTATGAACTTCTATGCTAAGATAGCACTTGAACTTGACACATTACTCTAACTAGTATAGTACATACCCAAAACAACACCACTGACGCGGCATTTCCCTGTGTGTTCAGGTTCTGGTTCTGCAAGAATAAGATCTTCTACGGCTCCCTCACAAACAGTAAGCTGTGGTGTGTTCAGGATTTCTTTCTGTCAAAAGAGAATGCCAGTTGAAACACAGTGGTTAAATAATCACTGTACTCTTTCCTGTTTTCATGCCATATTCTTACCTGCATGTTTTGTTTATAGAGTTTCCTATCAATTTGAGCTCTCAGTCCCCACACAGCTGGTCCCTTACGCCGGTTTAACACTTTGTAATGCACACCAGACTGGTCACAGATTCGAGAACACAGGCCATCCAAGGCATCTACTTCCCTCATTAAATGCCCCTTTCCAATGCCACCAAAGGAAGGATTACAGGACATCTGACCTAAAGAGAACAAACACAAACAAAACACAAATGAGTACCTTGCATATAATGAGTGTTTAATAAGGACATGTTCATATAGGTGACTAAATCACCTTACATAAAAAAAAAAAAAATAGAAAACTTGAAACATACTATAAAGAAAATTCCAAAGTCCCAATGGGATGCAACAGCTGTCTAGGGTATCCACAAAAAGAAACAATTACCTGGAATTTTCTTGTGAATCTTTGTCTTGATACTCATTTTTACTATTTCATTAGGTTGCCTTTTCCTTTAAAACATGGAACCTCATTAAGCCTTCCTAAATCAAGCACACTTTTAAGAAGTTCCATGGCACTGGCTCATTGTTATAATCAATTACGTCTTATAAATGCCATCTGCTGTTTTCCTTTTGCTCTTGTTTCTTAGAAATAATTAAATCATAAGTAGAGACCATATGTCTATCTTCCCTTTAAATCTACTCAGTCTTATTTGGAACTCTAAACGTATGTGATTACCTCAAAGATTTTTTATGAGAGGTTCAGGGATGGGAAAGTCACATAACATCTACACATCAATTTCAGTCACCATCAAGCTTTCAAAAATCTTTAATGGTCTCCATGGGGAGGCTGAATAGTATTGTGGTTTGGAGCATTTTGAGTGTGATTAGGAGAAATGTGTTAAAGAGATCTGGCTCAATTTCTAGATCTACCAATTATTAGCACTGTGATTTTGGCAAGATACCTTTTTTTCTTTTCTTTTTTTTTTGGTACCGGGGATTGAACTCAGGGCACTCGACCACTGGGCACATCCCCAGCCTTTTTTTGTATTTTATTAGAGACAGGGTCTCACTGAGTTGCTAAATGCTTTGCCATTGCTGAGGCTGGCTTTGAACTCGAAATCTTCCTGCCTCAGCCTCCCAAGTGCTGGGATTACAAGCATGTGCCACCGCACCTGGCTTAAGATACCTATTTTTCTATACTTTTGTTTTCCTACTGTTAAAAACAGGAATGATAGGGGCTGAGGTTGTGGCTTAGTGATAGAACACTCGCCTAGTACATGCGAGGCCCTGGGTTAGATCCTCAGCACCACATAAAGATAAATAAATAAAATAAAGGTATTTTGTTCAACTACAATTAAAAATAAATATTTAAAAAACAAACAAACAAAAAATAGGAATGATAGCTGTAGTAGACCATTTCCCTCCTTTTTCCTCTGAAATAGAATCATAATTTATGTTTAGGTAACTCCTCTCCCCATCCTCCATGAGACTATGCTCAGGGAGTATGACCCAACTGAGTTTAGGGGTAAGTTTTTATTGGAATAATCATGGCAATACCTGCTTTGCCAATATCTGGTTTAAGGGCAATAAGTCATGAAGTGGGAGCTGTTAGGGTCTCTAGGAAAGGGCTCTCTGTCTCTTTCTCTTTTCTCTCTTTTTTTTCCTGCAGTACTGGGGATCAAACCCAGGGACTCACGCAAGCTAAGCAAACTTAATTTCTACCCTTGAGCTACACCCCTAGCCCCTACCCCTCTTTGAAGACATAAAAAGGGGGAAAATACTGTTCTGTTAAAAGTTGTCAATCTGAAAAGCTGAGGCAAGTTCAAAGTCAGCCTCAGCAACTGAGCAAGACCCTGTCTCAGAATAAAAAATAAAAAGGGCTGGGAATGTAGCTTAGTGGTTAAATACCCTTGGGTTCAATCCCTGTTACCAAAAAAAAAAAAAAAAAAAAAAAAAAAGTCATATCTAAATGTGGTATCTGGAACAGCCATTTCATAACCATGAGGGTAGCTAGCCTGAAGACAAGCCAGACATGGGATAATGAAGAAAAGGAAGAAATCTGAATCCTTGGACATTGTTGGGTTGCTGAATTAACCAACCTTAGAGCTAATCAATCTGCAAACTTCTTGTTAAATAACAAAGCTCCTTTTTTTTTTTTGTACCAGAGATTGAACTCAGGGGTACTCGACCACTGAGCCACATCCCCAGCCCTATTTTGTATTTTATTTAGAGACAGGGTCTCACTGAGTTGCTTAGCTCCTTGTTTTTGCTGAGGATGGCTTTGAACTCGCTATCCTCCTGCATGAATCCTGCCTCAGCCTCTCAAGCAGCATGTGACACTATGCCCCGCTGGTCTCGGCGGATTTTACAAGACTCTGTCTCAAAAGAAAAATAAAAGGTCTGGGATGTAACCCAGTGTCCCTGGTTCAATCCCAATTACCAAAACAATAAAGCCCAAACAACAACAACAACAACAAAAAAAAACAAAACTAAGAATAAATTACTGAAACTCCAATCTTCCTTATATCATTAAACTTAACAGCTTCTAGGCACTTGATTGAAATTATGTGTATTACTATGTATCTATTTATAAAATTTACATTTGCAAAATCTGGCACAAAGAAATCCTTATCTTTTAAATGGCTGAAAACTTTTTCTTAAGAAATGTTAAGAATCAATATTATGGGCTGGGGTTGTGGCTCAGTGGTAGCAAACTTGCCTAGCATCTGAGGCACTGGGTTCAATCCTCAGCACCACATAAAAATAAATAAATAAAATAAAGTTATTATGTCTATCTGCAACTAAAAATGTTTTTTAAAAAAATCGATATTGTGCCATAAAAGTTGAACATGACATTTTCTTCTGCTTAGTCTTCAAAAATCTTTTTCAATATCCAACTCCAGGAATTCAGCACTCATTCCTAATCATCTGGAGTTCATATACAAGATAAGTCTGGGGCTGGGGATGTGGCTCAGTGGGTGAAGGGCCTGTGTTGGATCCCCAGCAAGAAAAAAAGTCTACTGATCATCTCTACCTTTTAAAAAATTTTTCCCCCTCATATTGGGGACAAAATCCAGGGGTGCTTTACCACTGAGCTGTATCTCCAGTCTTTTTTTATTTTTAGTATAAGGGATTGAACCCAGAGGCACTTAACCAGTAAGCCATATCCCTAGCCCTTTTAATTTTTGAGACAGGGTCTTGCTAAGTTGCTTAGTGCCTCATTAAATTGCCAAGGCTGGCCTCAAACTTGTAATCCTCCCGTCTCCTGAGCTGCTGGGATTACAGGTGTGCACCACTATGCCTGGCTTTTTTAAATTTTTGTTTTGAGACAGGGTCTTGCTAAATTGCCAACTGGCCACGAATTTGCAATTCTACTGCCTCAACCTCTCAAGTCACTGGGATTACAGGTGTTTGCCACCACACCCAGAGGTCATCTGTACTATTAAATACAGCCTGCTAAGATCTCAAGTGTGGTATCAGTTTTGGAGGTAGGCATGTGTAAGTCTGTTGCTGGCTGAAGCGCTTGGAGCAACGGAGCCGCGGGAAAAACTTCAGAAGCAAACTGGAGACAAACAGCTTTTTATTCTGATAACTTTTCTCTCTGGTTCTAATAACGACTAACACACGCCAAAAACACACCCTAAAAATGGCGCTGACCCGATCAGCAATCTCGGCCAAGTCACTCGAGATCCCGCAACAAATCCCGTGAGACTACGGGTGGCGACAATGGCCAAATCTCCACGGCTCATAGTCAACTGCAATTAAAGTCAATCCCCAAACAGGGCTCCTGCATAAGTCAATTTTATTTTACTCCTCTAAAGAATTTAAGTCAGCAATGTAAAAAGCTTATGGTAAAAAAATAGCTAACATTTAATACAGGTCAGGCACTATTCTAGGTGATTTATATGTATTTTCTGATAAACTTTTCCACAACTCTATCAGTTTGGTACTGTTGTTATTTCTATTTCATGGAGAAACAATATGAGGTCTAGACAAGTTGTCCATTTTCTAAGGCCACATGGCTGGTGTATGGGAAAACCTAAATTGAGAATGTTTATCTTTTTAATAGGGAACACCTTCCATGAAACATATCAGTGAAAGGAAGAATAAAAAGACTCAGAAAGCCCTTTTTCTTTCATTGTGTGAAAGGCAAAAAAAAAAAGCTTACCAGAAAGCATTATTTTCCAGGTATGCTGTAAAAAACTTTCTGCCTCTGACTTCAAAATGAGATATTAGTACATGATATGACTGAATCATTCCTGCATTCTACATTTCTACAGCTTCAACCTTCCAAGTCAAAGCTATCTTTTATGGTTAGGCGCAAGTAGGAATACTTAATTCTTTTTTTTTTTTTTGGTACCGGGATTGAACTCAGGGCACTCGACCACTGGGCACATCCCCAGCCGTTTTTTGTATTTTATTAGAGACAGGGTCTCACTGAGTTGCTAAGTGCCTTGCCATTGCTGAGGCTGGCTTTGAACTCACGAAATCCTCCTGCCTCAGCCTCCCAAGTGCTAGGATTACAAGCATGTGCCACCACCGCACCTGGCTTAAGATACCTATTTTTCTATACTTTTGTTTTCCTACTGTTAAAAACAGGAATGATAGGGGCTGAGGTTGTGGCTTAGTGATAGAACACTCGCCTAGTACATGCGAGGCCCTGGGTTAGATCCTCAGCACCACATAAAGATAAATAAATAAAATAAAGGTATTTTGTTCAACTACAATTAAAAATAAATATTTAAAAAAACAAACAAACAAAAAATAGGAATGATAGCTGTAGTAGACCATTTCCCTCCTTTTTCCTCTGAAATAGAATCATAATTTATGTTTAGGTAACTCCTCTCCCCATCCTCCATGAGACTATGCTCAGGGAGTATGACCCAACTGAGTTTAGGGGTAAGTTTTTATTGGAATAATCATGGCAATACCTGCTTTGCCAATATCTGGTTTAAGGGCAATAAGTCATGAAGTGGGAGCTGTTAGGGTCTCTAGGAAAGGGCTCTCTGTCTCTTTCTCTTTTCTCTCTTTTTTTCCTGCAGTACTGGGGATCAAACCCAGGGACTCACGCAAGCTAAGCAAACTTAATTTCTACCCTTGAGCTACACCCCTAGCCCCTACCCCTCTTTGAAGACATAAAAAGGGGGAAAATACTGTTCTGTTAAAAGTTGTCAATCTGAAAAGCTGAGGCAAGTTCAAAGTCAGCCTCAGCAACTGAGCAAGACCCTGTCTCAGAATAAAAAATAAAAAGGGCTGGGAATGTAGCTTAGTGGTTAAATACCCTTGGGTTCAATCCCTGTTACCAAAAAAAAAAAAAAAAAAAAAAAAAGTCATATCTAAATGTGGTATCTGGAACAGCCATTTCATAACCATGAGGGTAGCTAGCCTGAAGACAAGCCAGACATGGGATAATGAAGAAAAGGAAGAAATCTGAATCCTTGGACATTGTTGGGTTGCTGAATTAACCAACCTTAGAGCTAATCAATCTGCAAACTTCTTGTTAAATAACAAAGCTCCTTTTTTTTTTTTTTGTACCAGAGATTGAACTCAGGGGTACTCGACCACTGAGCCACATCCCCAGCCCTATTTTGTATTTTATTTAGAGACAGGGTCTCACTGAGTTGCTTAGCTCCTTGTTTTTGCTGAGGATGGCTTTGAACTCGCTATCCTCCTGCATGAATCCTGCCTCAGCCTCTCAAGCAGCATGTGACACTATGCCCCGCTGGTCTCAGCGGATTTTGCAAGACTGTCTCAAAAGAAAATAAAAGGTCTGGGATGTAACCCAGTGTCCCTGGGTTCAATCCCAATTACCAAAACAATAAAGCCCAAACAACAACAACAACAACAAAAAACAAAACTAAGAATAAATTACTGAAACTCCAATCTTCCTTATATCATTAAACTTAACAGCTTCTAGGCACTTGATTGAAATTATGTGTATTACTATGTATCTATTTATAAAATTTACATTTGCAAAATCTGGCACAAAGAAATCCTTATCTTTTAAATGGCTGAAAACTTTTTCTTAAGAAATGTTAAGAATCAATATTATGGGCTGGGGTTGTGGCTCAGTGGTAGCAAACTTGCCTAGCATCTGAGGCACTGGGTTCAATCCTCAGCACCACATAAAAATAAATAAATAAAATAAAGTTATTATGTCTATCTGCAACTAAAAATGTTTTTTAAAAAAATCGATATTGTGCCATAAAAGTTGAACATGACATTTTCTTCTGCTTAGTCTTCAAAAATCTTTTTCAATATCCAACTCCAGGAATTCAGCACTCATTCCTAATCATCTGGAGTTCATATACAAGATAAGTCTGGGGCTGGGGATGTGGCTCAGTGGGTGAAGGGCCTGTGTTGGATCCCAGCAAGAAAAAAAGTCTACTGATCATCTCTACCTTTTAAAAATTTTTTTCCCCCTCATATTGGGGACAAAATCCAGGGGTGCTTTACCACTGAGCTGTATCTCCAGTCTTTTTTTATTTTTAGTATAAGGGATTGAACCCAGAGGCACTTAACCAGTAAGCCATATCCCTAGCCCTTTAATTTTTGAGACAGGGTCTTGCTAAGTTGCTTAGTGCCTCATTAAATTGCCAAGGCTGGCCTCAAACTTGTAATCCTCCCGTCTCCTGAGCTGCTGGGATTACAGGTGTGCACCACTATGCCTGGCTTTTTTAAATTTTTGTTTTGAGACAGGGTCTTGCTAAATTGCCAACTGGCCACGAATTTGCAATTCTACTGCCTCAACCTCTCAAGTCACTGGGATTACAGGTGTTTGCCACCACACCCAGAGGTCATCTGTACTATTAAATACAGCCTGCTAAGATCTCAAGTGTGGTATCAGTTTTGGACAGGCATGCTGTTGCTGCTGAAGCGCTTGGAGCAGATTCAGAAGCAAACTGGAGACAAGTTTTTTATTCTGTGGTTCTATAACACACGTAAAAAATGGCGCTGAGGCAATAGAGATCCCGCAACAAATCCCGTGAGACTGGGTGGCGAAATGTCCAAATTTTATTTGCAATTACTCCCCAAACAGGGCTCCTGCATAAGTCAATTTTATTTTACTCCTCTAAAGAATTTAAGTCAGCAATGTAAAAAGCTTATGGTAAAAAAATAGCTAACATTTAATACAGGTCAGGCACTATTCTAGGTGATTTATATGTATTTTCTGATAAACTTTTCCACAACTCTATCAGTTTGGTACTGTTGTTATTTCTATTTCATGGAGAAACAATATGAGGTCTAGACAAGTTGTCCATTTTCTAAGGCCACATGGCTGGTGTATGGGAAAACCTAAATTGAGAATGTTTATCTTTTTAATAGGGAACACCTTCCATGAAACATATCAGTGAAAGGAAGAATAAAAAGACTCAGAAAGCCCTTTTTCTTTCATTGTGTGAAAGGCAAAAAAAAAAGCTTACCAGAAAGCATTATTTTCCAGGTATGCTGTAAAAAACTTTCTGCCTCTGACTTCAAAATGAGATATTAGTACATGATATGACTGAATCATTCCTGCATTCTACATTTCTACAGCTTCAACCTTCCAAGTCAAAGCTATCTTTTATGGTTAGGCGCAAGTAGGAATACTTAATTCTTTTTTTTTTTTTGGTACCGGTGATGGAACTCAGGGGCACTCCACCACTGGGCCACATCCCCAGCCCTTTTTTGTATTTTATTAGAGACAGGGTCTCACTGAGTTGCTAAGTGCCTCGCCATTGCTGAGGCTGGCTTTGAACTCACGATCCTCCTGCCTCAGCCTCCCAAGTGCTAGGATTACAGGCGTGCGCCACCAAGCCCGGCTGAATACTTGATTCTTTAGTATATCAAATGATCTTAAAATCAGAATTTGATTTCAAGATAGAATTGTTATTTGCTAAGTTCATCTACAAGTATTTAAAATATCTCTGAAATATATTTATCTAAACAGAAAACAGATCATGCTGTATTGATATGATAGAGTATGGATTTTGCACTATTGGTTATATAGTCAAAGGACTTAACATCAGTAGATTAATTTCATGTATATTTCAGCATTATTCACAATTGCCAAGAAACGGAATCAAACTGTTCACCAATAAATGAATGGATACAGAAAATCTGTGCATTTGTGTGTCTGTATGTGTGCACACACACACACAATGGAATATCATTCAAGCATAAAAAGAATGAAATTCTGTCATTCGTAGCAACGTGGATGGAACTGAAGGATATCATGCTAAGTAAAGTAAGTCAAATACCACATGTTCTCACTAATTTGTGGAAACTAAAAAGTCGATTTCAAAGTAGAGAATACAATAATGGTTACCATAGCCTGAAAAGTATGTGGGAGAGAGAAGGATGAAAAACGAATGGCTAATGGATAGAAAGGTACAGTTGGGGAAAGACTTCTAATGTTCTATAGCACAGCAGGATAACGATGGTTGACAAGAGTTAACTGAATATCTCAAAATAACTAATAGGAAGTATTTTGAATGTTCCCAAAGAAAAAAATAAGCCTGAGGTGATATGCCAATTACTTGATATAATCATTACACACTGACTGCATGCATGTACTGAAGCACCATAGTGTAGCCCACAAATATGTACAACTACTATGTACTATGTATAAAATATATATATATATATATATTTTTTTTTTTTTAAAAGAGAGGTAGGAGCCAGGCGTGGTGGCTCACGCCTGTAATCCCAGCACTTGGGAGGCTGAGGCAGGAGGATCACGAGTACAAAGCCAGCCTCAGCAATGGTGAGGCACTTAGCAACTCAGTGAGACCCTGTCTCTAATAAAATACAAAAAAAGGGCTGGGGATGTGGCCCAGTGGTTGAGTGCCCCTGAGTTCAATCCCCCCCCCCCCCAAAAAAAAGAGGTAGGAATGTAGCTCAGTGGCAGAGTGCTTGCCTAGCATGCACAAGGCCCTGGCTTTGATCCCAGTTCTTTAAAAAAAAAAAAAAAAAAAAAAAAGTAATGGCTATTATAAATAGATTATGGGTTTTACTTGGCTGAACATGAAAGTTTATCAGCAGTCAGTAGCTCTATTCTTTTTTTTTTTTTTTAAATACTGGGGACCAAACCTGGGGCCTCACACATACCAGGCAAGCACTCTACCCCTGAGCCCCAGCCCCAGCCCTAGAATATGGGTTTTTGATGGGAATCCCTTTATCCCTGAAAGAACATTATTTATACTATGCAATAATCAACTTAGTTCAATAACACTTTTTAGTTCATTAGGTTTTTTTTTTTAATGCAAGGGTGTTACCATGTCATTCTTTTTTAAATGCAAACAACACTAAAATGTATAATAATCAAAGTATAATCTTTCTGGAAATCATATAGCCTCTTCTCCACCAAAAGAATCCCTGTGAAAGGTGTATATTTCTCCACAGTTATGAGTTGAGTAATAATTTCTTAAAAGTTTTTTAGCGTATACAAATATGTGATTCATTTACAATTTTATTTACTGTTATTATTTGCAGTATTGGTGGTTGAACACAGACCTGGAACATGCTAGGCAAGCACTCCCTCACTGAGCCAAATCCCCAGCCCTTTTTATTTTCTATTTTGAGACTGAGTCCCACTAAATTGCCCAAGCTGACCTCAAGTTTTAGAATCTCCTGCCTCAGTCTCTTGAGTAGGTGGGATTAAATTCACACATTTTACAAAACACAGTAAATATTCCAATTACTGCTCACTCCTAAGCAAAATGTAGGAGGAACGGCATAGGCATGCATAATTCATAACATGTTTTTCAGCAAGCATCTACCATGATGCTAGAATAGTAGTCTTGCCGTAAAAGATGGCCTGACCATCCAATAACCGCTACAAGGGGAGAGGCAGTAGTATTCAGGTCCTAAGCGCAAAACTGAGAAATACACATCCATCAGAAGTACATGATACAGTAAATAGTATGGTTCTCTAAAACGGCTTCATAAAATTTCAATAAAAACATTACTGTTCTTTTTTTTAAACATTTTTTTTTTACTTTAGTTGTACACAATGCATTTATTTTTACGTGGTGCTGAGGATCGAACCCAGGCCAAGTACGTGCTAGGCGAGCACTCTACCGCTGAGCCACAATCCCAGTCCCAACATAACTGTTCTTTAATAAACGACTGTGAATGACGTCAATCCACCCTTGATCTGAAGTAACAAGACAGTAGAGGGTAGACTCAACAATGAACTAAGCTGCCGTCAACATTTCTGAAGTTTCTCCCTTCCTGGACGCACCACGTCCTCCCTCTCTCCATCATCCCCGCAAATGAATACTTCTGTCAACAGCAACACTCCGCGGGTCCACAGAATAGATTAATGCAGAGTTCTAGGCCAGGCCAGCGTGATCCCTGTGAGACAGTAATAAAAGCTAAAACCGCCGCGCGCGGTATTGCACGCCAATAATCCCAGTAGGCTCAGTAGGTTGAGGCAGTAGGATCGCAAACTCATAGTCAGTCTCTGCAATTTAGAGAAGCCCTTAAGCCATTTTGCGAGACCCTCAAAATAAAAAATAAAAACGGCCGGGTATGTGGCTCAGCGATTAAGCGCCTCTGGGTTCATCCCTGGTGGAAAAAAAAAAAAAAAAAAAACACTAAACTAAAATCACAGGATTCTCAGTAGGGTTGGGAGAAGAGAGAGCTCGCCCACGGGGGTGGTGGGGAAAACAGGGTATTGACTACTGCGTCCTACGCCAACCTCCACATCACTCACGCTCCTCACCTATCGTGTCCACGCGGTGCGTGAGAAGAAGGGTCCGGGAGCCGCACCGAGCGGCAGCAGCTGCTGCCTCGGTCCCGGCATGTCCTCCACCTATAACTACCACATCGAAGTGCGGAGAAGGCGCCGCGCTGTCTCGGCTTAATCCAGAGAACGGAAGGTGTTGTTTGGTGAGAGAAGTTGCGACCCTGTGGCCACAGCGCCGGAAGGGGAACATGCTGAGGAAAGACCACAGAAAACCAGACTTTCAGCCAAATACTAGGGAGACGCAAAAAATCTAGGGGACAGAAAATCTGCAGGGCGCAGCCATCTTCCCTCTGACGACACGGCGTAGCACTCTACGTCCAGCGTCGCCACCGATTGGCTGTTTGGCACGACTGTACACTGCCTAACGACATGCGTGACCCAGCGGCTGTGTGCCTTCTTTTCCAGTCAACCCAGGCTTTATGATTACCTATAGTTAGGGGTTCCCAGGGAAGTTCCTCTTTTGGCTTTTCCCGGAGTTGCAGTCATTATTGCCAGGTGGCCACCTACGGACAGTAAATTTGATCAGTTTGATTTACCACGTTCTTTGAATTTTATGGTACGTTATCATCTTGACTCCAATTTGTCTATAAAAACAGACTGAAATTTCACGAATAGATTCGAAAGGAATTCAAATATATTGGTGAATGAAAGACACATAGTGTCCAATTAGTGGAATTACATGGTTGGAGACTAAATGTCCTGCTTATAAAATGTAATTTTTTTTCTTTTTTCTTCTTCTTCTTCTTTTTTTTTTTTTTTTTTCAGGTGGTGGTGGTGGTGGGGAAGCATACTGAGGATTAAACTCAGGGCACTCGACCACCGAGCCACAACCCCGACCCTATTTTGTATTTTATTTAGAAACAGGGTCTCAATGAGTTGCTTAGTGCCTCCTTCTGGCTGAGGCTGGCTTAAAACTCAAGATCCTCCGGAGCCGGTGGAATTACCATCGCTCGCCACCTATTGGGCTTGAAATGTAATATTATTAAAACCTTCCTCAGATAGGAATTTTGACTGGGTAGTGAAACAATCCATGTTGCAGTTTTACTGCTCAGATTATAAAAATTATCAAATATAAAGCCAGGCACAACGCACGCCTGTATCCCAACGGCTCCGGAGGCTGAGACTGGCGGATTCAGCTTCAGCAACTTAGCTAGACTGTCTCAAAAAAAAAAACAAAAAAAAAAAAAAAAAAAAAAAAAACAAACAAAAAACAAAAACAAACAAAAAAAACAAAAAACTGGGAGCCGGGCGTGGTGGTGCACGCTTGTAATCCCATCACTTGAGAGGCTGAGGCAGGAGGATCGCGAGTTCAAAGCCAGCCTCAGCAATGGCGAGGCACTTAGCAACTCAGTGAGACCCTGTCTCTAAATAAAATACAAAAAAGGGCTGGGGATGTGGCCCAGTGGTCGAGTGCCCCTGAGTTCAATCCCTGATACCAAAAAAAAAAAAAAAAAAAAAAAAAGTTTATTTTCAATAAGGTAACAAATGATATATTTGAGATTTTTTTTTCCTGGTACTGGGGAATGAACCCAGGAACACTTAACCACTGAGCTATATCCCCAGTTTTTTTTTTTTTTTTTTGTTTTTTGTTTTGTTTGGTACTGGGGATTGAACTCAAGGGCACTCGACCACTGGGGCCCTTTTTTGTATTTTATTTAGAGACAGGGTCTTACTGAGTTGCAAGTGCCTCGCCATTGCCTGGCTTTGAACTCGCGATCCTCCTGCCACAGCCTCCCAAAGTGCTGGGATTACAGGCCGCCACCGCGCCCGGCGCTTTTTTGTACTTTATTAGAGACAGGGTCTCACTGAGTTGCTAAGTGCCTCACCATTGCTGAGGCTGGCTTTGAACTCGCGATCCTCCTGCCTCAGCCTCCCAAAGTGCTGGTATTACAGGCGTGCGCCACCGCGCCCGGCGAAAATAAACATTCTTTATGTGCAATTTAAACCTTACAGAAATACAAAACGTGTAGAGTTAAATGTTGCTTTGTTTTGAGGGTGGTAATGAGGATTGAATCTAGAGACACTTTAGCACTGAGCCACATCCCCAGCCCTTTTTATTTTTTCTAATGAGACAGTTGCTGAGGGTCTTTCTATGTTGCCAAGGCTGAATTGGAACTTGAGATCCTTTTGCCTCAGCCTCTTGAGATGCTGGGATTACAGGCATGGGCAACAGCACCCACCTTAAAACTTAGAGAGCTAAAGAACCCATAACTGAACCCCATTTGCAATCCCAGAGACTCCTGAGGCAGGATGATCGCAAATTAGAGGCCAGCCTGGGCAATTTAGGAAGACTCTGTCTCAAAAATAAAAAGGGCTGGGGATGAAACTCAGTGGTAAAATGCCCCTGGGTTCAATTCCCAGTAACACTCGCCTCCCCACACAGAATAAGATGTAAAAATCAAATATATAAAATGTATAGCCACAAACAAATTTCGTGGATTTTCTTACTAGATAAAATCCAAGCTCCACATCAAGACTCAACTAAAAAGCCTTTCCCACTGTGATTGGGACACTGTTTGCTGTGGCAAGATTGAGCAAAGAAAGTTTTCCTTTAAAAAAAAAACACATTTTTTTAGTTGTAGGTAGACACATTACCTTTATTTTATTTATGTGGTACTGAGGATCGAACCCAGGGCCTCACACATGCCAGACGGGCACTCTACTGCTGAGCCATAACCCCAGCACCCCCACCCCAGAGTTTTCCTCTGTTGGCAGACCAGCAGTATAATTATTGATGGATAGGTTACCCTCCCCCGCCCTCAGAGTTTTCCACACCCTAAGAGAAGCAACCTTGTTTCAAGATGTTCCAGACAGGATGTTCCTTCCCCGGCAGAATGTTTCTTTTCCCCAGGCAAGAGCCAATAGGCTTAAAGGACACCCTGTTCTAGCCAATGGTGTTTGAGGTTGCTCTAGTGCACCCCCCCCACCAGAAATCCCTATATAAGGCCCTGTCTGAGAGACTCAGATCAGACAGAGAGAGACACACGGACACCAACTCGGCTCGTAGCTGCTGAGAGGAGGAGGAAGCCGGCTCGTAGCTGCAAGAAGAGAAGCCACTGCAACAACTCCAGACCCATCGCCTCCAGCTCGATGGCAGCTGCCCCAGCCAACAGCTCCAGACCCATCGCCTCCAGCCGACGGCAGCTGCTCCAGCCAACAGCTCCAGACCCATCGCCTCCAGCCGACGGCAGCTGCTCCAGCCGACAGCTCCAGACCGACCACCTTCAGCCCGAAGGCCGCTCCCAGCTGACAGCTCCAGCCTCCAGCCAGACAGCAGCTGCTTTAGCCGACAGCTCCAGAGATCCCAGCCGGTGCAACTAAGCACCCACCTTCTGTCCAGAGCTTGCACACTCCCCTCTCCCTGACTCCCTTCTCCCACCAGAGCTTGCACACTCCCTTCTCCCTGACTCCCCTCTCCCACCTCTTCGACCTTCGACCAGAGCACCTCTTCTCCGGTTTTCGCTACCAGCCACGAAGGCTGTTGAATAAATCTTTTGGCTGCACGGCTGTCCCCGGTGTGATGCTTTGCCCTTCAATTATTATTTGATCTGGTCTGGTAAATTGTTGCTTGCACGTTTTTGGTTGAGCAAATACTAATGGACTATAGGAATTTGGGAGGGGGATTGTTTAATATCACAGAATTTCAGTTTTTCAAGACAGAGTTGGATTCAGATGGACTCCAATTGGAGATGGATTGACAGAGATGGTTCCCAACAATGTAAATCTACTTGCCTCTGAGTTGTACAGTTAAAAATGGTTAAGATAGTTTTTACAAAGTAATAAAAGCTTTCAAAACCCAGGGCGTTCCTGTCTAAAATGTATTTCTATAAAGGAGGACGCTTGGCTTTGTAAATAGATATTTGAAAGCCTGCATTGAGATACTCTGGAATAACAATAGTAGAAGCAGTCTGGATGTTGTTTTGATGGGCTTTAGAGAGTCCAAGGCTGGAGATGTAGTTCAGTGATAGAGCACTTGCCCAAGCAGGTGCCACGCCCTGGGTTCAACCCTTTTACAAAATCAATCAATCAATCTACCTATCTATCAAAAAAGCCAGCACTTGTAGATAGAAACTTTAAGATTTTGTATGCTTAAAAGAAAAAGTCAAATAAAAGTGAAATACTTCAATCCTTATTCAATCTTGTAAAGCTTGAACATTTTCTATTTCCCATTAGAAATAACAGATCCCGATGCGTTGGCGCACACCTGTAATCCCAGCACTTGGGAGGCTGAGGCAGGAGAATCACGAGTTCAAAGCCAGCCTCAGCAATGGCGAGGCACTTAGCAACTCAGTGAGACCCTGTCTCTAATAAAATACAAAAATGGGCTGGGGATGTGGCCCTGAGTCCAATCCCCAGTACAAAAACAAACAAAAAAACCCTCCTATTTAAACTTACATTGAAAAAGTTTGTCAACTACAAATGTTCAAAAATATACAGTTTTTCAAAACAGTTTTAAACTGTGTGCCAGCAAATGTGTATGGCCATCAAAGCCCTTGAGGAAGTTACCTGTGATCCTGAAGCCTGCACTTGCCAGGCGACCGAGAACCCGCCACTTCCCGGCGAGGGCGTGGCTCCGCGTGACCTCCCGGCGCGGTTTCCCTCCTGTGCCAGCTTCCAGGCCCCAGACGCTGCGTTCGCGCCACATTTTTAAGTTTCATTTCTACCAGTCATTGCAAGTTCCTCCTCCCGTGGCCTTTTCCCGAAGTCGACTCTTCTTTCGAGCAACAGAGAGCACTAGCCATGGACCTCCGACCTGGAAAGGCGACTCGGATAGCTTTGAGAGCCGGAGGTGCCACCCCCAAGGTTTCGGAGCGGGGTACGAGGGTAGCCCTGTCCGAGCCTTGCGAGTCTCCCGCCGCTCCCCGGGACGCCCGAACCAACGTGGGACAGCGCGGCCCTGTCAGGGAGTCGCGATCCTTGCAGACCAAGAGCGCTCGGGACCCCCAGGAGAAGCCGCTGGAACGTGCCCCCGGAGCCCGCTCCAAAAAGGCATCTCTGCGCGCGGAGGGTGCGTCGCCCTCGGGCTTCAGCAGACCCGACGGAGCCGAGGCGCACACGGTTCCAGCCGAGGCCCGGAAGCCTCCTGCGGCCCCGGGGCCGCCCCTTCCCAGGGCAGGGTCTCGCCGCGAGGGAGGCACGCGTTCGGCTGGGGAGCCGAGACCCCCGCCTGAACCCACGAAAGTGCCTTGCTCCGACACGCCGGCCCGGGCGGCGAATCGGGGCGGGAGGGAGGGGGCGCCTGGCGGCTGGAAGCCCCGGGCGGTGCTGGAGAAGTTGAGGCTCAGGCGCCAGGCAATCTCAGCCGCGGCCGAGGTCGTGAACAAGGTGGTAGACCGCCTGCTTCGGAGACTGCAGGAGTTCGATTCAGAGTTCCAAGGCGTCGAGTTGCTGCGCACGGGGAGCTACTACGAGCGCGTGAAGGTGAGCTACACAGCTTTGGGGGCGCGACTTCCTCACCCGTTTCCCCAGTCTGATATTCCCCGCTTCCCCTGACTCGGGGTCCCTTACTTCCCTTCGGAGGTAACTCAGACTCTTCTTCGGTGGCCTGTGACGCCGTTCTAATTAAAACCACAAGCAATTGTCGGTTCATTCATTCATCTCTACATTCCCATGCAACCAACAGGTACTGATTGCCAGCTACTCTCAAGACACTGCTTTGAAGGAATTCAAATTGATAGATTCATTCATGCAAACAGATACATACTGAGTTTCTTTAATAATTCCATGTTTGGTTGGTGTTGTTCTGAGGTCCCAAGTCAATTTCCGACTTGAATCATTTGAAGTAGTCTGTGAAAAATTCCACCGAATTAATTTAAGAAACTTTTCCCCATGAGGTGGAAAAATACCTTCAATCTTCCTTCACCTCTACAAACTCCCACCCCAACCAACCCCTCTCTCTTCAATTTTATTTCATTGCTGCTTCTGGGGATTGAACCCAGGGCCTCATGCCTACCCCAGTGCCTCTTTCCAAAATCTTGTAGGGTTGTCGTGGAAAGTGATATTTTTTAAAAATTAAGTGATATTTTTTAAAAATTAAGAAAAAATGTTCTATATGTACTAAAAAGCATAATTCCTAAACACGTATCTGATATAATTGCTCTTAAGTCTGTATTCCACAGCTCCATTTGTTCACAAGTGGTTGAGTTACTAGAGTAACATGTTAGTATAAATTGAAAGTTTGGAAGCAAGCTCCTGCCTGAAGTTTGTTTCCTGACCAGTGTCAGATTCCTTTTGTTGTGTTTTTGGTCTGACCAGTCAGTTTTCTAAGTGGTGGATTATGCATCTCCTTTAACTCAGTAAAATCTTGGGTGCAGCATGAACAGAAATAGAGATAGTATATATTCATTAAGTAATCATATTTTATCTTAAAATTATATATTAGCTTTATGCAACTAATTGTTCTCTTCCAGTAGGTGGATGATTAATATAAAAGCTAGATTTAAGGTTTTAGGATTTTAAACTCTTTCTTTTCCATTTTAGTGTTTTCATAAAAAACACACAAGAGAGAACAGGTTAATATTATGCATATTTTATTTCTAAGCCTTAACACAAGCATTTCATGGCAATGAATGAATGAATGGGCTCAAGAAGAAAGGATGGATGATGTCTCTCAAGATTCATACTCATCTTTAAATATCTTACTAAAGACACTCAAAAAATTTTTAAATAAATTTATTCTTAGTTATACGTGACAGTAGAATGCATTTTGGCAGAATATACATACATGAAATATAACTTATTCTATTAGGTTCTCACTCTTGTGGTCATACACGATGCGGAGTTATCCTGGTTGTTTATACAAATACAAGGCTAGGAAAGTTATGACCAATTAATTCTACTATCTTTCCTATTCTTCTCCCTGCTCTCTTCCCTTTGTTTCCCATTGTCTAGTCCAGTCTATTTCTATTATTCCCCTCCCCAATCTCACTTGTTTGAGGTAAGCATCCACAAATCAGAGAGAACATTCAGCCTTTGGTTTTTTGGGATTGGTTTATTGCATTTAGTATGATAGTCTCCAGTTCCGTCCATTTACTGGCAAATGCTGTAATTTCGTTCTTCTTTGTGGCTGAGTAGTATTCCATTGTGTGTTTATACCACATTTTCTTTATCCATCCTTCCATTAAAGGACACTTAGGTTGTTTCCATAGCTTGGCTCTTGTGAGTTGAGCTGCTATAAACATGGATGTAGCTTCGTCACTGTAGTGTGCTGTTTTGAAGTCAAAGCTTTGAGTTCAGATCAAGGAATGGGATAACTGGGTTAAATGGTGGTTCCATTCCAAGTTTTCTAAGGAATCTCCATACTGCTTTCCATAGTAATTGCACCAATTTGCATTTCCACCAACAATGTGTGAATGCACCATTTTCTCCACATCCTCGCCAATATTTATTGTTACTTGTATTCTTTATGACTGCCATTCTGACTGGAGTGCGATGGGATTTCAGTGTAGTTTTAGTTTGCATTTCTCTAATTGCTAGAGATGTTGAACATTTTTTTCATATATTTGTTGACCATTCATATTTCTTCTGTGAAGTGCCTGTTTATTTCCTTTGCCCATTTATTGATTGGGTGACTTATTTTTCTGCTGTCAAATGTTTTGAATTCTTTTGTGTATTCTAGAAATTAATGCCTTATCTGATGATACTCAAAACTTAAACCATACTGAGCAAATTTGAAGAGGAATTAAATAATGAAAAGCTATATTATGTTCACTTTTCCTCAGATTTATCTATAGGTTCAGTACAATCTCATCAAAATTCACTCACTGTTTTGTTTAAATTAACAACCTGATCAAAAGATTTATATGGAAATGCAAAGGACTTAGAATACAAAGAAACCTAAAGGAGAAAATGTTGGAGGATTTACCTACCAGAGAGCAAGAATTACTATAGTCAAAGCTATCCTAATTAAGCAGGTGTTCACCGGTGCAATGATAAACAGAAAGCCAACTGAAAAGAAAGTCCAGAAATAGACCTACACATATAATTGAATATAGCACACAAAATATACATCAGCGTATTCCATAGGCAAAAGGGCGACCTTTCAAAAAGTGGTGCTGGGTCAGTTGGAAATCCAAATGGGACAATAATAAACCTTGACCCCTACTGCACATCATACTCTAAAATTAATTTGAGATGTAACATAGACCTAAAAGTGAAAAGTAAAAACAATAAAAGCTTTTAAAAGGAAGCATAGATAAATATCTTCTCAGTTGTGGGATGTGATGATGTTTCTTAAACAGGACATAAGGCTACTACCCATAAATGATAGATACATTGGACTTCATTAGAATTAAAGAACTTCTCATCAAAAAGTCACCACCGAGGGCTGGGATTGTGGCTCAGCGGTAGAGCACTCACCTAGCACATGCACGGCCCAGGTTCGATCCTCAGCACCACATAAAAAAATAAAATAAATAAAATAAACGCATTGTGTACAACTAAAGCAAATTAAAAAAAAAAGTCACCACTGAGAAAATGAAAACTCAAGCCACAACTGGGAGAAGGTATTTATAATACATATATTTGACAAAGGATTCATACAAATCGAAAAGAAAAAGATAAACCAGGCTGGGCATGGTGGCTCATGCCTATAATCCCAAGCAATTTGGGAGGCTGAGGTAGTAGGATCTCAAGTTCGAGGCCAGTCTCAGCAACTTAGTGAGGCTCTAAGCAACTTAGCAAGACCCTTTCTCAGAAGAAAAAAAAGGGGCAGGGGTGGGGTTGGGGGGGGTAGAGCCTACTAGGGATGTAGCTCAGTGATAAAGTGCCCCATACCAAAAAAAAAAAAAAAAAAAAAAAAAAAAAGATAAACCAATTTAAAATTGGGCAAACAAGTTGAACAGACAGGTTAGTATACAAATAGCATTAAACATGAAAGGGGTTCAACATCATTAATCGTTCGGAAAATGCAAATTAAAGCCATGAAGATGGCTAAAATTAAAAACAACAGAACAACAAAAACTTGACAATTCCAGTGTTGGAGAAGATGTGGGGGAAACAAATTCTCTTAACGCTGATGATGGAGGGTAATTTGGTACTACCTATTTAGAAAATTGGAAATTTCTGGGCTGGGGATATAGCTCAATTTGTAGAGTGCTTGCCTCACATGCAAAAGGCTCTGGGTTCAATCCCCAGCACCACAAAAAAAAAAAAAAAAAAAAAAAAAAGAAAGAAAAGAAAATTGGTAATTTCTTTTTTTAAATTTAATTATTATTTTTATATATTTTCTATTCTCATTTGTTATATATGACAGCAGAATTCATTACAATTCATATTACACATATAGAGCACAATTTTTCATATCTCTGGTTGCATACAAAGCATATTCACACCATTTGTGTCTTTATACATGTACTTAGGGTAATGATATTCATCTCATTCCACCATCTTTTCTACCCCTATCCCCTCCCTTCTGCTCTGCAAATTTTATTTTTAATTAGCTAATGTAACATATATCCTCATGGAAAACAAAAACAAACATGAAGTCACTTTACAAATTTCAAATGGCTGTAAAGTTATTTTGACAATTTGTCTTTCCTCCAACTTAGTCTTCAGTAGTACCATGTACTCTCTTTTGAGCAGGTGAATTGGGGGGGTCTAATTATTTGTAGTCTACTCAAGGGCAAAAGGAGAATTTTATGTTTTCTGTTCAGAGGAACTTATCAGGATGCCCACATCAGCTGTGACTGGGAAAAATGTGTCTGTGACACTTCTCTCTCAGTGGTGCCATCTGCAACACAGCTGTGAGAATCATAGCAGTCCCCTCTCAGCCACTGGCAGAGGTCTCCAGCAGGGTTCCCTTTGACTGTGAAAGTTATCATTGTTGCTTTAACATTGGAGATGTGTGGTTTGCCTGTCTGTAGATCCTGAGAACGAATCTCTAGAAGATGAATGGCGATTCTCTCTCTGGTGACATTCAGGATCCTGTAAAAGCAATTAACAGTTTTAAATACCATCATGCAGAAAAAGAAATTCAAAGAGATTTGCTTATTAGAGTCTTTTGCCTATGTCTTCACTGTGCCATTTCAATAATAGCACACGTCGAAAATTGGTAATTTCTTCTGAAGTTAAAGAAATGACTACTTTCTTGTCCAACAGTTCCACTCCTGGGCATACATACAGTAGAAACGAGTGTCATGTCCAAAAAAGGTATATAAGAGAATGCTCAGAAAAGCATTATTTGTAATGGTTAAAAACTGGATTGACTGCGAGTGTAGCTCAACGATAGAGCACTTGCCTAGCAGGCTAGAGGCCCTGGATTTGATCCCAAGCACCAAAACAAAAGTGAAAATGACCCAAATATCTGTCAAAAGAATGAGTGAATATATTTGATATTACTTCAATGGAATACTATATGGAGTGGAAAAAAAACAAATTACCAACAAACACAACAAATTGTCGAATTTCACAATGTTGAATGAAATCAGATTTAGAAGGGTACATACTATATGATTCCTTTCTTACGACTTTCCCAAGGAGGCAAACTTAGTATGGTGTTAGAAGTCAGAATAACCCTTGGTGGAGAGTAACTGATAGGAAGTAGGAATGAGGGGAGGTTTGTGGTGCTGGGGATAGACATGGGTGAGTTAGAATGCTGCAAAGCTCACTGTAATTATCGGGATTCTTTTTTTTTTTTTTTTTTTTTTTTGGTACCGGGGATTGAACTCAGGGGCACTCAACCACTGGGTCACATCCCCAGCCCTTTTTTGTATTTTATTAGAGACAGGGTCTCACTGAGTTGCTAAGTGCCTCGCCATTGCTGAGGCTGGCTTTGAATTCTCGATCCTCCTGCCTCAGCCTCCCAAAGTGCTGGGATTACAGGCGTGTGCCACCACGCCCGGCTCAGGATTCTTTTTCTTGAATTTATCCTCCTTGGTTTTTTGTAAGCCTTTAGTTAATTTGTTGAGTTCTGAAAAAGCTGAATTTGATGATCTGCCTGTGTTCTTATTGTTTTTGTGGAGAGCAAATTTGGGAAGGCTCTTCACCATGCCTACTGATGTCCTCCAAGTGTTTGTTTCACCTCACAGTATGTCTCAGCTCTGGCTGCTCATGACAAAATACCATAGATTGGATGGCTTAAACAACAGAAATATAATTTCTCACAGTTCTAGACACTGGAAGTCTGAGATCAGCATGCTGGCATGGTCAGGTTACAGTGCGGACCTTATTACTGCTGCGCAGATGGCTGCCTCCTTGCTGTGTGTCCTCAGTGCATGTGCATGTGTGTGCATGTGATCTTCCTCTTAAGAGGCCACCAATTCTGTCAGGTTTAGGGCCCCACCCTTATGATTTTATTTAACCTTAATTACTTCCTAAAAGTCCTGTTTTCAAATAGAGTCACATTCAGGGATAGGGCTCCAACATATGGATTTGGGGAGTCCATTACATAATATATCTCATTTTGGACCAGCACATTTCATATGGTTAGTAGACATGTTGGTTACTTGATTGTGTGTGTGTGTGTGTGTGTGTGTGTGTGTGTGTAGGTAGGAGATTGAACCCAGTGGTGCTCTACCACTGAGCTATATCCCCATGCCTTTTCATTTTTTTTAAATTTTAGTACTGCTAAGTTGCCCAGGATGGCCTCTAACTAGTGATCCTCTGGCCTCAGCCTCCTGAGTAGCTGGGATTACAAGCATGTGCCACCAGGTCTGACAAGGTTACTCTATTCTGTATTGAACAGTACAGTCTAATAGCAATACTTAAAACTAAAGACATGAGCTAAATTAATACTTGTGATATTTTAACAAAGGAAAATATTTATTATGATTGCTGTAATTATTGTTGTAAGGATGAAAAAGAAGATTCTTTGAAGCTCCGGCAAATACTAATAGTTCATAGACACCAAGGTAGTGCATGACTTGGAGCTCACACTCATCTGATGGCTGGCAGGCATAGAGATAGCCCTTGCCTAGGTGGCCAGGAGGTAATTACACACACTTTTGAGATTGTGACAGGAGGGTGGCTGCAGTGTGTATCTTATGGTATAAAAGGTAGCACATTAAAGGTTTGTAATTTTATTAAGCTTCAAACTAAAAAAACTCAACTGGCATAGATTCCAAAAGCTTACATTATATCATTTAAAATTATTTTAATTATAAAAATAATGCTTGCTTATGATTAAAAAAAGAGAGAGAAAAGAAAAAATTCAGAGTAGAACCTACATACTAAAACCAGTAATACTCTTCCATCTATTGCCAGCTTTAGTGGTCCCACTCCCAGGGGGCATAAATATTAAAAATCTTGCTTTTCAAAGTAGAATTACAAGTGGAAAATTTCAAGAAAAAAGTTGCATTTGCTTGGAACATATTTGCCTGCATACATTTCAGTTCTATTTTTACTATTTCTTAGATTTCTGCACCTAATGAATTTGATGTCATGTTTAAACTGGAAGTCCCCAGAATTCAGCTAGAAGAATATTGTGATAGTGGTGCTTATTACTTTGTGAAGTTCAAAAGAAATCCCAAAGGAAATCCTCTGAAGCACTTTGTAGAAGAGGAAATATTATCGGCTTCTAAGATGCTGAAAAGATTTAGGAAAATCATTGAAGAAGAGATTAAAAACATCAAAGGTAAGATTTTTGGCTTTTGATTATTAAAGGTCTAATGCTACTCACTAATTATCAACATACATTCTTCTCCTGACTTCTTTTTTTTTTAACTTCTCTGCAACAGACTGTTGATTACTACTTCCTTCTGGAAACATCTTCTTTACTATTGGTTTTCATTTGATGCATCTTCTTGGTATCCTTCTTAAGTGTTGACTGCCTCTGTTTTGGTTTCCATTGAGTATTTATTAAACTGCTGCCTGTGTCACTTGATAAATGTGCCTGAGTAAAATTGGCGGGATCCCCTTTTGAAGCTAATCACCTAGTAGAGACACAGTATAAATAACATAACACTGAATTGCAGTGAGTGATCTGGGCTATGTACTGGGAGATGATAGTAATAGATGTGGAGTGGAGCATGACTTGGAGGCAGCAAAGACCTGGCCACCTCAGGGATCAAAATGAGGACCGTGTAGACAAAGGGAAGAGTGACAGGCAGGGGCAAGATTCGGGAAAGAATCGTAGATCCTGGAAAAGGATTTAGATGTTATTCTATGTTCATTGAGAATCCGGGTTTTAATCAAAGAGTAATGATTGACTTTGAATTTTTAAAAGTTTTCTTGGGGGCTGGGTTGTAGCTCAGGGGTAGAGCACTTGCCTTGCATGTGTGAGGCTCTGGGTTCGAACCTCAGCACAACGTAAAAAAATAAATAAATATACAAAACTAAAGTTAAAAAAAAGTTTACTTGGGCTTCTATGGAGAGATATAAGAAGGCAAATAGGAAAATGTTTCTATACTTGAGGTAGCTTAGATAAATAGGCATGGAGTGCTAGGGATGGAGAAAAGCAAACAGATCCAAGCTGTGGCAGTGCTTGCATCTGGATTAATCGTAGCGGGTGAGAGAGAAAACTAAATTAAGATGGTTCCCAGGTTTCTAGATTGTACCTTTCCCTAGGGTGAGAAGAACTGTGTTGCTGCCTGAAGCGCTTGGAGCAACGGAGCCGCGGGAAAAACTTCAGAGGCGAACTGGAGACAAACAGCTTTTTATTCTGATAACTTTTCTCTCTGGTTCTAACACGACTAACACACGCCAAACACACCACTAAAATGGCGCTGACCCGATCAGCAATTTCGGCCAAGTCACTCGAGATCCCGCAACAAGTCCCGTGAGACTACGGGAGGCAACAAAGCCCAAATCTCCACGGCTCATAGTCAACCGCAATTCAAGTCAATCCCCAAACAGGGCTCCTGCAGAACTGAGGAGGAACATTTTGTTAGTTAGCTTTCTGGTATTATAACAATACCTGAAATTGTCAATTTATAAAGATTAAAGGTTTATTTTGTCTTACAATCTTCAGTTCTTGTTGCTTCGGATCTGTGGTGGCACAATGTGGCAGAAACATGAGGTAGAGCAAAACCACTCATCGCCTGCCCAGGAAGCAAAAAAGATAAAGAGAAAGGTAGCAGGATCCCACAGTCCACCTAAAGGGGATGCCCCAAAGACTTAAAGACCATCCACAAGGCTCCACCACCTAAAGTTTCCACCACCTCTCAATAGTGCCACCCTGAACCTTTACCACATGGACCTTTAGGGGATCCTTAAGATCTAAACTGGGCTGGGGAGGTAGCTCAGTGGTAAAGCCCTTGCCTTGCATGTGTGAGGCACTGGGTTCGATCCTCAGCACCACATAAAAATAAATAAAGATATTATGTGTTCACCTACAACTAAAAAAATTTTTTAAAAAAAGATCCAAACTATGAGCATTTGCACAGTGGTACATACTATAATACCAGTAACTCAGGAGGTTAAAGCAGGAAGATCACAAGTTCAAGGCCTGCCCTAGCAATATAGCAAGACCCTAAGCAACTTAGACCCTTTCTCAAAATAAAAAGTTAAAAAAAGGGCTGTGGATGTAGCTCAGCAGTAGAATGCACTTGTGTTCAATTCCCAGTATCCAAAAAAATCTGAACTATAGCAAATATATTTAGAGATGTGAATTAAGAGTTGGATAGTCTAGTTAGGGATTCCTGATCCACTTCAAAGTGTATATGTCAAATATGTAGTTGGGATTATCTATATACTAGAAACCACAGCACTAACTGGTTTCTAGTATATAGACAATTGGTTTTTTGCATTTGTTATTAATTGCGTATTCTTGCTCGCAAGGTTATAAGGTACAGAAGGGCACAGGTCTTTATCTGTGTGTTCACTAATGTATCCTAAAAACCTAGAACACCTACACCTTAGATAATCAATGAATACTGATTAATGAACAAATGAATTGACACTCTATGCCTAAGTGTTCTCACTCATTCCCAATGCCAACCTATATGTTGATTTCCAAATGTTTATTTGCAGCCCAAATATATCCTCTGAGCACCACACTTATATCCTTCTTACCACTGCAGTTTTTCTCCCAACTCCATCCTAGCACTCCTGATCCTTCTCATTTTGCAGAAGAGGGTCCCATTAAAGGCTGGGGACAGGAGAGTGCACCAAAAGGAGAATATATTTTGTATCAGTAGTCACTGTTTATTTATTTTTGGTACTGGGGATTGAACCCAGGGGTGCTTTACCACTGAGCTACATCCCCAGCCCTTTTTATTTGTTATTTTAAGAAAGGGTCTCTAACTTTAGATCCTCCTGCCTCAGCCTCTGAAGTTGCTGGGATTACAGGTATGTGCCTCCCCACCAGACTATGGTCAATGGTTAGAATGCTACTGACATCTAGATAATCATTGAATTTGTTCTTTGGATTTGAGAGGCTGTTAGTAACTTTACAAGAATAGTTTTAATGGGGTCATTGACCCGCAAGAATGAAAGGCCAAGGATGCAATGGAGACAGTGTGTGCAGGCAACTTAGAGAGTTTTGGCTGGGAAAGAAGGAGAACGATGGTGAGCACAAGGAGGAGGAAGGTGTAGGATCAAGGGAGGGGTGTATTTTAGAATGGGAGATACTGTAATCCTTGCATGCATGTAAGAATGATCCAGTAGGCAGGGAGAGATGGCTGAGGCAGGAGGATCATTAAAGAGCAAGGTGCTTGAAAAGGTGAGAGTGTGTACACAGGCGTAGCCTTTGACATGTGGAAGGATTCTTCCTTGGTTGTAACAGAAGGAAAGGATACAGTCAGTAAGAGGTGGGCAGGTGTGCAGTTTTCTCCAGCATTTTCTCCTTTGTGCTCTACTCCCAGAAATCTTTTCTTTTTTAAAACAGGGTTTTGCTAAGTTGCCCTGACTGGTCTTCAACTTGCCAGCTTCCTGCCTCAGCCTCCCGAGTTGCTGGTATTACAGGTGTGCATCACTGTGTCCAGGTAGAATCCTACCTGGAAATAGTCTTCACTGCTCATACACCTCCACCTCCAAAGCCACCTGAACCCCTAACCACCAACAGCCACCTTTCCAGTGCCCATATCTGATTGGGCACTTAGAGCTCATGGTGACTGAAGTGAATTTCAAGTTGGTCTGATTTTTCTTCCCCTGCTTTTTGTTTTGGAGAATGAATTAACATCAGCCCTTTCTCAGGTTGAAATCTAGGATAGAATCCTAGGCTCCTACTTTTGTCCGCATCTCACAAACTCAGTGCATCTACCAATTCGGTTGATTTAAACCTCTTTATTTTATTATTTAGAGGTGGGATCTCATTACTTGCTCAGGCTGCCCTCATAAACATTTTCTTTTGGGGGGGCTAGGGGTCCAACCCAGGGCCTTGCACATGCTGTGGCGCACTCTACCACTGCTCTACATCCCAGCCCTGATTGGAACCTCTTCACTTGCTCTCACTTCTGCTCCCTGTCTTGATGCTCACTGCTCAGTGCCTGGCGATTGGTGTGGTCTGCTCTCAGGTCTCTCTCTTCCCTGCCACGCACGAGGTATCCTTTTCAGGCTTCCCTACAAACTGGTATCCACAATTCTAAATGACAGTTCAATTTCAAAATTCCCAAATCCCAAAGTCGTTAGGGGCCCCTCCTCATATGTGCTAGACAGAATCTTAACAATGCCTACCAATCATACGTATCAATAAATATGGGTGAAATGAGTAAAATACTCTGCCTTGTGGGGTCATTTTCTGTTTTACAACTAATGTTCACCTTATATTTAGCACTAAATAGATCTTCAATTACCATTATATCATTTCTCCCATGTTTCCACAGAAAATTGGAGCATTAAGCCCTTTCTTCCCTTCTATATTTTTTAACAGATATAGATGTCATTATGGAGAAGAAAAAACGAGGGAGTCCTGCTGTAACACTTCTTATTAGAAAACATGAAACAATATCTGTGGATATAATTCTGGCTTTGGAATCAAAAAGTAGCTGGCCTGCTAACACCCAGAAAGGTCTGCCCATCAGTAACTGGCTTGGAGCAAAAGTTAGGAACAACCTAAGACGACAGCCATTTTACCTCGTACCCAAGCATGCAAAAAAAGGAAATGGTTTTCAAGGTATTTCAAATGTGAAGTTAAACATGAACACGTAAAAGAGTTGGGAATGTTTTATGCTGGGACAGTAGAAGATCCATAGGCAACTAATGCTATTGGCATTGCAAGAGCCATTAGGATAAATAGGTTACAAGATGAGAGTTTGGTGAGAGAGAGAACTGAAAAGGGCATGGTTATAGTAGTATTACAAGTAGTTATAGTAAGCTTCATTTGAACTTTTTTTTAAAAAAAATATTTATTTATTTGCTTTAGTTGTACACAATGCATTTTTACGTGGTGCTGAGGATCGAACCCGGGCCGCACACGTGCTAGGCGAGCGCTCTGCCGCTGAGCCACATCCCCAGCACCCCCTTTTTTTTTTTTTTAAAGAAATGTGTTCTGAGTCTAGGCTAAGCCATCATATTCACTTGGGGATATTAAATGTATATTTTCTATTTACAATGAGTTTTCTTGACATAATCTCATCATAAATCAAGGAGTATCTGTATTTGCATGAATTATTTGGGATTTTTCTGCATGAGAGATTTGTCTCTTTTCAATCCTTTTTTATTGATTTATCAGGGTGGATTAGGGGATATTTGTTTCATACTTTGGGCTTTATTTAGTTTGTTGCTTAGAGTGTTCCATGAGCCATGAGGAGCTCTTTCAGTTATCTTCTGGGTTCTTCTGACATAATCCCCTCACTCTTTTTTGTGCACTTCTTCACTTTCTAGCAATATAAGATCCAGCTTCATCTTGTATATGGCCTGCTTCTGTCCTGGAATTCAAGGACCCCTGGATCTTTTTATTGGAGAATGTGATAGAAAATAAGATCTGGGTGATAGGTGTGCTCATCACCATTAGGGTGTCATCCCCCTCACCTCATGAAGCAAGGAAACGTGTGTGCACATTTCTAACCCTTGTATTTAGACATATCTATAAATATTTCTGTATGTAGCCACCTGTATTGTTAAGTCATACACGAAGTCATACTGATGTCTTTAGCTACAATCCATTGCAACATGGACCTTTCTAGCCTTCTCTCTGTCATCTATAACCTCTAGCTCCAACATTGAAAACACTGGCCCACACCATGAGCCATGCGATTACTTAATTCTTCGATTCTAGTATACAGGTATAGTTGTTTCAGAATTGTGGGCCCATTCTTCTATGGGAAACAGTTATGATTACAGTACAGAACTTGTGTAGTTTCTTTTGCCTTTAGTCCTACAGATGCTATGTTAATTTCCAAAGAAAAGCATCTTTCCTCCCACCCAAGGAGGTTGTTCCATATATTTAATATAATTAGAGTTTCTTTTTTTTAATATTTTTATTTTTTAGTTATAGGTGGGCACAATCTTTTTCTTTTTTAATATTTTTTAGATGTTGATGGACCTTTCTTTTATTCATTTATTTATATGTGGTGCTGAGAATCGAACTCAGGACCTCACACATGCTATGCAAGTGTTCTTACCACTGAGCCACACACTCCAGCCCCATCAATATCTTTATTTTATTTTTATGTGGTGCTGAGGATCAAACACAATGTCTCACGCATGCTAGGTGAGCGCTCCTCTGAGCCAGCCCTAATTAGAGTTTCTTTATAATTAGAGCACACTCTGAATTTTTCCTCACCTATCCTGACCTTGTAAGTGGGGTTTTTTTTTTTGTTGTTGTTTTGTTTTTTTTTGTTATTCATTTAGGAACTGAATCCAGGGGTACTTTACCACAGAGCTACATCCTCAGCCCACCCCTCACCTTTTTTTTTTTTTTAATTTGAGACAGAGTTTCATTAAGTTGCTTAGGGACTTGCTAAATTGCTGAGGCTGGCCTTGAACTTGAGATCTTCCTGCCTTAGCCTCCTGAGTCCCTGTTGTTACAAGTATGCACCATGGTGCTCAGCTGCCAAGTGCTTTTTAAAAAATTTTGCATACATTTGGATTGACTCTTTGTGTTGACTCAACACACAGCACAAATTTTGACAATTACATTGGCCCCTATATAATAGTTTTAATTTCCTAAAAAGTCCTGTACTTCATCATTTCAACCCTTCCCATTCCAAACCCCTGGCAGCCACCGATCTGTTTACTGTTTTGCAAGGAAACACATATGACTGAATGTTTAGGTAGCTATTCCTGCACTATTTTGTTCCATTAACATCTTGGCTTAAGACTGGGGTATAGCTTAATGGTAGAGCACAAGGTCCTGGCTTTGACTCTTAGCACCACAAAAAAGGAGAGAAAAAACCTTGATCTATCCTTGCACTAGTACCATTTTGTCACACATAATATAGCTTTATAATTGATCTTAATATCTGGTAGGGAAAGTTCTACAAATTTGTTCTTTAGTGGTATTTTAGATATTATTGACCCTTTGCATTTTTTATGTATACATTGGAATCAGCTTATCAAGTTCCACAAAAACAATTTTTGGAATTTTGATTAAGATAACATTAGATGGGTAGATAAAATTGTCAAGACTTGATATATTTAAAATAATGAGTCTTCAGTCATGTGAACAAGTGCATGTCTCCATTTATTTAGATCTTCTCGAGTGCTTCTTACTTTTTTGGTGGTATTGGACGTCAAACCAAGGTGTGAAGATTCTACCACTGAGTCACATCCCTATCCCTTTTTATTTTGTTTTTAAGACAAGGTTTCACTAAATTGCTCAGGCTGACCTTGAACTTGTCAGCATCCTGCCTTAGCCTCTGGAGTAGCTGGGATTACAGGGGTGCGTCACCACACCTGCTACCTTTAATACTTCTTAATTAAGTACTGAATTTTCTCTACAAAAATTTTGTTTATCTTTTTGTTAGAGTTACTCATAGGCAATTGATCTAGTAAAGATTTTTCTTTTTCTTTTTTCTTTTTTTTTTTTTTTTTTGGTACCAGGGATTGAACTCAGGGGCACTCGACCACTGGGCCACATCCCCAGCCCTTTTTTGTATTTTATTTAGAGACAGGGTCTCACTGAGTTGCTAAGTGCCTCGCCATTGCTGAGGCTGGCTTTGAACTCATGATCCTCCTGCCTCAGCCTCCCAAAGTGC
This sequence comes from Tamias sibiricus, assembly GCA_025594165.1. Classification (NCBI taxonomy): domain Eukaryota; kingdom Metazoa; phylum Chordata; class Mammalia; order Rodentia; family Sciuridae; genus Tamias; species Tamias sibiricus. The sequence goes on along the minus strand of CM046666.1, from coordinate 66,675,645 downwards.
TGGGATTACAGGCGTGCGCCACTATGCCCAGCAAGTTTTTTCTTTCTTTCTTTTTTTTTTTTTTTTTGGTACTGGGGATTGAACCCAGAGGCACTTAACCACTGAGCCACATCCCCAGCCCCTTTATGTATTTTATTAGCGACAGGGTTTTACTGAGTTGCTGGGGCTGACTTTGAGCTTTCAATGCTCCTCCCTCAGCCTCCTGAACTGCTGGGATTATAGGCATGAACCACCATTTCCAGCTATGTTGGTAATTTCTTAAATAAATTCCATAAATTTATTTATACCTTCTCATATTTTTTATATGTACAGTTGTATTTTTTATATGTACAGTTGTATCATTTACTACTAATAATAAGTTTTGTTTCTCCCTTTTCAGTATTATAACCTTGTTTTTCCTTCCATTTTTGTGTTTTCTGGGACATCCATGTTGAACAGAAATAGGGATAGCAGGCCAAGAGTGGTGATATACCCCTATAATTCCAGTTCCTCAGGAGGCTGAGGCAGGAGAATTGCAAATTTGAGGCCAACCTGGCAACTTAGTGAGATCCTGTGACAAAATAAAAACATTAGGGATGTGGCTCAGTGCTGGACTTGCGTATCCAAAGCTCTGGGTTCAATCCCCAGTACCGGGGGGGGGGGGGGGGGGGGGGGGGGGAATAGCAGGAATAGCAGACATCCTTGCCTTCTTTCTAACTTCAAGGGGAAACCTTCAATTTTTGACCTCATATTATCATGTTGCTATAGTTATCTAAAATTTACTTTATCAGATCAAGCTCTCATCTAAACTCAAATTGCTGAGAAGTATTTTTTGTTTTAAATGATGAATGAAGTAGAATTTTATTAGCTATGTTTTCTGCATCTCCTGAGAAGATGATGTGATGTTTCTCCTCTATTCTGTTAATGTGATAGATTTTGTTTGTTGATTTTCTAATTGTAAACCAGTCATGTATTACTGATATAAAACCAACTAGGTACCAGAATGATTAGAATTTAAAAGAGCAAGCCATGCCAGGTGCAGTGGCACACATCTGTAACCTCAGTGGCTTGGCAGGGTAACGCAGGAGGATCACAAGTTCAAAGCCAGCCTCAGTAACTTAGTGAGGCCCAAACAACTTAGCAAGACCCTGTCTTAAATTTTTAAAAAATTTAAAAAGAGCTGAGGATGTGGCTCAGTGGTTAAGCACCCCTGGGTTCAATTCCCCTGTACGAAAAAATAATTAAATAAAAGAGCAAGCCATAGTAAGACTCAGGGAAAGTCATTTTATTCTTACACAAACTCTCACAAAGAATAGAAAGAAAGGAAATATTTCCCAATTAATTTTATATTAGTACCAAGATTTGCAAAGATGATACAAAAAACTGAATCAACTGATTCAAATTACTATTGAAACAAAATATTAACCAACTGAATTTGGTATTATATAAAAAAAGCAATACATCTTACCTCAGCTAACTATATTAAGCTCTCACCTCCTCCCAGAGCCTCCCACTTTTTTACCATTTAGGCCCATTTCTTTGTTTCACTGCCCTTATTTTAATGTATAATTAAATTATGTGTTCACTTCTTTTGGTCTATCTTTCTCTATATTTCTTCAGAATAATATTTTAATAGAGAAGCACTTAGATATTGTGTTGTCTAGATTTGAATGCTCTTGATAAAGTGCTTTTCTATTTTTCTTTTTGAAATTAAGAAGAGACATGGCGGCTCTCTTTCTCTCACATTGAAAAGGATATTTTGAACAATCACGGACAATCTAAAACATGTTGTGAAACTGATGGAGTGAAATGTTGCAGGTAATGTCCTTATTTTGTTAAATGGCAGATTGTATGTGATATGTTTTGTTTTTGTTGACTCTGTAGCTCACACCTGAAGGTGATCGTTGATTTGGAGGCCAGGGAAGGGCTTGGTGACCTGGGGAAAATGTGAGCATATTAATGCTATGTAATGGGAGGAGGCAGAGGGTTACTCTTATTGGATGCTAGTGCTTGCTTTGGAATGGTTTGACTGCATTGAAAGCCAGGAACTAACTGGCCAAACTTGAAACCATGCTAAATAGGTAGTTATTTCTCTTGTAGCATACACACCATAAAAAACTTGAGATGGAAAAAGAATTGTTCATGTGAGTTTCTAAAGCTGACCAGTTAAAGGTCATGAGTGAGAAAATCTCAAATCAGGAATGGCCAACATTCAGGCACAGAGGTTCTTTAAAGCCTTATATGCAGACTTTGAAGCAAACACTCAGGAAAAAATATTGCTGACATGGTTAAGTAATTTTATAAATATTAACTTTTGTCATCTCCTAAATAATTGGATAAATATTTACAAATATATACAATCTGACAAAATAAAATAATTTTATAAAAATTAAAACAAAATTTTTATAGATAAGGAATAGAAGAGTCATATAAATATCTGTCAGTTCTATATAGTTTAATTAATTTTTTTTTTTTGGTGGTACTGGGGATTGAACTTGGGGTCTTTCACATGCCAGGCAAATGCCCCACCACTGAGCCACATCCTCTGCCCTAGTTGAATTAACACTGATGGAAGAAAATGTCTTAAGCTAGGATTGGGGAAGAAAGAAGAAATATGTGCTTTTGAAATTCTTTTTTTTTTTGCTTTGGCAAAGCATATATTTGAAAATATAAGGTTTAGGGTGATTATATTATATTTAATTATATTAATATATTTTTATTGTTTATATTTTTTTCTGTAAGATGCTGAAGTCCTTTGTGAAGTAAACAAGTTGTAAATAAGTAAAAGTAAATGACTTTCTTTTTTATTTGACAGGAAGGATTGTTTAAAAACTAATGAAATACCTTTTGGAACAGCTGAAAAAAAAGTTTGAAGATCGAAAAGAATTGGATAAATTCTGTTCTTATCATGTGAAAACTGCCTTCCTGCATGTGTGTACCCAGGACCCACAGGATAGTCAGTGGAACCCCAAAGATCTAGTAGTTTGCTTTGATAACTGTGTGGCATTCTTTCTTGAGTGTCTCAGGACAGAAAAACTTGAGCATTATTTTATTCCTGTAGTCAATCTATTCTCTCGAAACTACATTGACAAAATAAGTAAAGAATTTTTGTGGAATCAAATTGAATATGAAAGAAACAATGGATTTCCAATTTTTAATGAATTTTGAAATTTTATTTTAAGAAAAAAACAAGAATCAAAGTGACTGTAGTAATTGGGATTACCCAGCAATGATTGACTAGAATGAATGTAATTAATTATTCATTCCCAGTTTGTCATAAATGACCATAATATAAAGGGTTATAGATAACGTGTGAAGGATTGACAATCCTAAAAAAGAGATTAGATAAGAAATAAAAAGGAAAACAAGTATTTAAAGTCTAACGGCCTTACCAGGTCAGGCACTGTGGTACATACTTATAATGCCAGGTACTTGGTAGACTGAGGCAGGAGGAGCCCAGGAGTTCAGGGGCAGCCTGGGTAACTTGGAAAACCCTGTCTCAAATAATAAATAATAAATTAAATGAAGAAATAAAAACTTTACCAGATTGGAAAGTGGAAAAAGAATAAAATACATATCTTCCCCAATTAAATTCATCAAGCACTTATTGAATACCAGTTCTTACCTAGCACAGGTATGTGGAAGGTTGTGAGAGACAGTAATAAAAATGATTATTGCTTCCATAAAAGTGGTAGGCTTGGGCTGGGATTGTGGCTCAGCGGTAGAGCGCTCGCCTAGCACGTGCGCGGCCCGGGTTCAATCCTCAGCACCACGTAAACATAAATGCATTGCATTGTGTACAACTAAAGCAAATAAATAAATAATTTTTAAAAAAGTGGTAGGCTTTGTTCAACTTAAAAATATATTTGGGAAGCCGGGCGCGGTGGCGCACGCCTGTAATCCTAGCACTTGGGAGGCTGAGGCAGGAGGATCGCGAGTTCAAAGCCAGCCTCAGCAATGGCGAGGCACTTAGCAACTCAGTGAGACCCTGTCTCTAATAAAATATAAAAGAGGACTGGGGATGTGGCCCAGTGGTCGAGTGCCTCTGAGTTCAATCCTCAGTACCAAAAAAAAAAAAAAAAAAAAAAAAAAAAATATATATATATATATATATATATTTGGGGCTTTCAGCATGTGGTTCTTAACTTGTGTGTAGGAGGCCCTGAGTTTGAACCCCATTACCACACACAAATGTGTGTGTGTGTGTGTGTGTGTGTGCACATAACTATATTTGGAAGCAATGTCTGGTCTGGTTCTATATGCTAGGATAAGAAAGAAGGAAATGAAAATCTAAGTTTTTATATTGTCTCTACACATCTCAGTAAATATATAACTATATAGGAAAATATAGGATATTTTACTATATACATGTGACTAAATATAAAACTTAACTTATTTTCTTTTGTTTATTTTTATTTTCAGTAATACTTTTCTATGTGTTTCTGGAAGGGTAATACATATAGTACCAAACTCAGAGAAAGGGGTGTGGGGTAAAACATATTATTCAAGTAGCACTCAACCTAGAGGCACTGATGTTCAACTTTTTCTGTTGGTACATTTTGCACATTATCTGGTTTATCTTTTTCTCATTGTTTTGTAGTTCTTTTTTTAAAAATATTTTTATTTATTTGCTTTTAGTTGTACACAATGCGTTTTATTCAATGCATTTTATTTGTACGTGGTGCTGAGGATCGAACCCGGGTCACCCACGTGCTAGGCGAGCGCTCAACCGCTGAACCACAATCCCAGCCCTGTTTTGTAGTTCTTTGTGTTTTGGACACTTATCCTTTTTTGTCTATGTAACATATAACTTCTACCATGTGGGTTGTCTTCATCTTTTTTCATATCTTTTAGTAAACAAGGCTTTGAAATTTTGTGTAGTTGAATTTATCAGTCTTTTTTCTGGTTTGTGCTTTATACTTAACAACCTACTGTGTTTGTACTAAGAGAAAACTAGGCATTGAAATGAAACTTTTGGGACAATTAATGAGAAATAAATAGAAAACTTAGCAAACAAGCAAAAAAATTCAGGCTATATATATTTTTTTAAAAATTTTAGTTGTAATTGGACACAATACCTTTATTCTTATTTATTTATTTTTATGTGGTGCTGAGGATCGAATCCAGTGTGCGCATGCTTGGCTACTACTGAACCACAACCCCAGCCCCTCAAGCTATATTTAACATCATAAAAAATGTACAGAAAAAAGAAGAGTACACAAGGCCCTGGGTTCAATCTCTAGTACACATGCACACATATAAAAGAAAGAGCCAGGCGCAGTGGCGCATGCCTGTATTCCCAGCATTTGGGAGACTGAGACAGGAGGATCATGAGTTCAAAGCCAGCCTCAGCATTGGCGAGGCACTTAGCAACTCAGTGAGACCCTGTCTCTAATGAAATACAAAAAAGGGCTGGGGATGTGGCCCGGTGGTTGAATGCTCCTGAGTTCAATCCCCGGTACCAAAAAGAAAAAGAGAGAAAGAGAAAGAAAATAAAGTCATAGTCTGATTTCAGAATATTGCTCAGCTTCAATTATTTGCAAAATTGTAATACGACAATTGACTATTCATCTTCTACTGACTATATTAATATACTTCTTGACATTATGATTATCACTATATGGGGAAGACAGGACAACTGGCTGAGTGCTTGTATGGTAATAATGTGGTAGATGGAGAACAGATTGTATTAGTTTCCTATTGTTGCATAACACGTTATCACAAGCTTAATGGCTTAAAACAATTAATGTTTATTATTTCAAATTTTCTATGGGTCAGGATTCTGGGCACGATTCTGTTCAGGGTCTCAAGAAGCTATAATCAAGGTATCAGCTGGGGCTGAAGCAGCATCTGAGACAGGAGAAAGATCCACCTATGTTGGCAGAATTTGTAGGACTGAGGGCTTCTTTTTTATCTTTCTGTACTGCAATCTGGATTCTGTTCTATCTTGAAGGAGCCCTAATCAAGGAGATAGCTATTGCGGTTAGCTGAGAGCCATAAACGATGTTCTAGTTTCCACCTGATATTAATACATTATTCAAAGAATCTTTGTATGCCCGTGAACACTGTGTGACGAACCTGTAAGCTCGAGCTGTAAGCACTTGTCCTTGTTAAAGCTAAATGTATATAACCGGTGAGGTTGGTTAGAGGTAGTTGGGAGGAGAAGAAGAAAGTTGCTGGTTGAAAGGAGTCAGAGCGGTTAGAGTTCGAGAGGTTGCTGAAGCCAGAGAGAGAAGAAGAATAAAAGACCTTTTTCATTTTCATCCTGCCTCCGAGTTTTCTCTCGCGGCATTGTAGCTGCAAGCAACAGCATCAGGCAGCTACACTATCTTCCAATTCTTATTCTTTGCCTGGCATGGTGGCATATGCCTGTAATCCCAAGGACTAAGTAGGCTGAGGTAGGAGTATCTCAAGTTCAAAGCAGCCTTAGCAACTTAGCAAGGACCTAAGCCAGTTAGCAAGACTCTGTCTTAAAATGAAAAATAAAAAGGGCTGGGGGATGTGGCTCAGTGGTTAAACACCCATGGGTTCAATCCCCAGTATGAAAAAAAGAAAAAAAAAAATTTTTTTTTTTTTTTGGCAGGGCTGGGGATTGAACCCAGGGCCTTAGTGCATGCAAGGTAAGCTCTCTACCAACTGAGCTATATCCCCAGCCCAAATTTTACTCTTTAGTTGCATCTAATTTGCTAAGAAACTCATCTTTTAAAATTTCACTATGAAAAGCAGGGCACATGGCACACGCCTGTAATCCCTGCACTTGGGAGGCTGAGGCAGGAGGATCGCAAGTTCAAAGCCAGCCTCAGCAATGGTGAGGCACTTAGCAACTCAGTGAGACCCTGTCTCTAAATAAAATACAAAAAAGGGCTGGGGATGTGGCCCAGTGGTCGAGTGTCCCTGAGTTCAATCCCCAATACCAAAAAAATATATATTTTTTTCACTATGAAAACATAAGGATGATATATTCCCATATATCTCTCACCTAGATCCTATGATATCATTCTACTTTTCTGGTTTCCTGTGGTCATTGAGTGTGAAATTTGTTATTCTTTTTATTTCTAGAAGTTTTATCTTGTTCATGATCAAATGTACTATGCCATTTTTTAATTTGCCAATTTCTGGTAGGTAATTTAAAGTTTATGTTTTATTTAGTCATACTAAGCATAATTGTTTTATAATGCTTGATAATTTCAACATTTCTAGATTATTTTTCTGTTTCTTATAGTACTCATTTGTTGTGCTTGTTTTTTTTTTTTTTTTAGTTAAATATTCTTGAAAAATTACTTCAAGGATTTTTTTCAGCCTATGAAGGGGCCTTCCTATGAAGAAGATGTGTTTAGATGTGTTTGCCTTCTTTAGACTTCTAGGGACATTAGCAGTCATCCAAGCACCTCAAATCAAAGTTACTTCCTGAGGCTTTGTGGACCACACTTACACAGGCACTGTGAACATGGGCTTCATTCATGTCTCTGCAGTGTAGATTTACAGTTTCTTAATTTTTTTTCCTACTTTTCATTTTTATGCCATTCTGCCAGTTGACAGGAAAATCTTTCTGCAGTAAGCTGGAAGTGGGGTTTATTTTTGGTTCACTCTTACCTTGTTTCAGCCTTTTGGGGCAATTTAATTCGAGGAGGGTTTTATTTCAGTTCTCCATTAGTAGGCCCTAAGCCTTGATTTTTATTTTATTTTTTTTATACACATATACACATAATGGAAACACATACACACATATGTAAAATTGTACAGATTTGTGGATACCATGTGATTAAATGTACCATTAAAATTCTAATGTTACATATGACAGAAGAATGCATTACAATTCATATTACACATAGAGAGCACAATTTTTTGTATCTCAGGTTGTATATAAAGTATATTCACTCCATTTGTATCTTCATACATGTACTTTGTTTTTCGTTTTTTTAAAATATTTATTTATTTGCTTTTCGTTGTACACAATGTGTTTATTTATACGTGGTGCTGAGGTTTGAACCAGGCTGCGCACTGTGCTAGGTGAGCGCTCTACCGCTGAGCCACAACCTCAGCCCATATACATGTACTTTGGATAATGATGTCTATCTCATTCCACCATCATTTCTAACCCCCTGCCCCCACCCTTCCCCTCCCACCCCTTTGCCCTATCTAGAGTTCATCTGTTCCTCTCATGCTCCCCCTCCCTACGCCGCTATGAATCAGCTTCCTTATATCAGAGAAGAATTCGGCTTTGGTTTTTTGATATTGGCTAGCTTCACTTAGCATTATATTCTCCAACTTCATCCATTTACCTGAAAATGCCATGATTTTATTCTCCTTTATTGCTGAGTAATATTCCATTGTGTATATATACTACATTTTCTTTATCCATTCATCTACTGAAAGGCATCTAAGTTGGTTCCACAATTTAGCTATTGTGAATTGTGCTGCTATAAACATTGATGTGGCTGTGTTCCTATAGTATGCTCTTTTTATGTCCTTTGGGTATAGACCAAGGAAAGGGATAAGTGGGTCAAATGGTGGTTCCATTCCAAGTTTTCCAAGGAATCTTCATACTGCTTTCCTTAATGGCTGCACCAATTTGCAGTCCCACCAGCAATGTATGAGTGTGCCTTTTCCCTCTACATCCTTACCAACACTTATTGTTGTTTGTATTCTTAATAGCTGCCATTCTGACTGGAGTGAGATGAAATCTTAGAGCAGTTTTGATTTGCATTTCTCTAATTGCTAGAGATGTTGAACATTTTTTCATGTATTTGTTGATTGATTGTATATCATCTTCTGAGAAGTGTCTGTTCAGGTTCTTGGCCCATTTATTGATTGGGTTATTTGGGGTTTTTTTGGTGTTTAGCTTTTTGAGTTCTTTATATACCTTAGAGATTAGTGCTCTGTCTGATGCGTGAGAGGTAAAAATTTGCTCCATGATCTAGGCTTTCTATTCACCTCACTGATTGTTTCTTTTGCTTAGAAGATACTTTTTAGTTTGTGTCTATCCCATTTATTGATTCTTGATTTTAGTTCTTGTGCTATGAGTCTTATTAAGGAAGTTGAGGGCCTAATCCGACATGATGGAGATTAGGGCCTACTTTTTCTTCTATTAGACACAGGATTTCTGGTTCAATTTCTAGGTCCTTGATCCACTGAGTTGAGTTTTGTGCATGGTGAGAGAGAAGGGTTTAATTTCATTTTGTTGCATATGGATTTCCAGTTTTCCAACCACCATTTATTGAAGAGGCTATCTTTTCTCCAATATATTTTTTTGGCACCTTTGTCTAATATAAGATAATTGTAATTTTGTGGGTTAGTCTCTGTGTCCTCTATTCTGTACCATTGGTCTACCAGTCTATCTTGGTGCCAATACCATGTTGATTTTGTTACTATTGCTCTGTAGTATAGTTTAAGGTCTGGTATAGTGATGGCACCTGCTAAGCCTTGATTTTTATAACCTAAGTCAAAATTCAATTTTTCTGTATGGGAAGCTGGACTTCCCCACCTATGGGTGAATCCCTTGTAGGGGTCTGTGAAGCTATGTCTGTGAAGCTTTTATAAAAAAATACTGGCTTCCTATGGGCTATGGGACTCCAATCAAATGTTATGTGTAAAGTGGAAGGACATATCTAAAGTGGATCTAGTCTTTTGCCCCTTTATTGCCACTTGTGGATGCCAATAAGAATTAACTTTAGGATGGTTATATGGGCTATAGGGGCTACTCCATAAACGTGACAATGCCTCTGGTATGCTTAGTTTCTTGTCTCATATGCTCCTGAGTGAATCTGAAGCCAAGTGTAGCCTCTGGTAGTGCTGAGTCTGATGTTAGCCATCCCCACCTTAAGTCCCCTTGGCCTGATGGAATGGGATCATCAAATGTCCTTATATTCAAAATTTGTTTTGGAATTGTGTATGCTCTTTGTTGCGCAGGTTCTCTCTCTCTCCCCCCCCTCCTCTTCTCTCTCTCTCTCTCTCTCTCTCTCTCTCTCTCTCTCTCGTGCTAGGGATTGAACCCAGGGTGTTTTTACCACTGAGCTATATCCCAGCTCCTTTTTACATTTTCAAACACAGTCTCACCACTTTGCTGAGAGTATTGCTAATTTCTGAGGCTGGCTTCAAACTTGCAATCCTGCTTCCCCCTCCTGAGTTGCTTGAATTACAGGTGTATGCCATGTGCCCAGCTGCATTGCTCTTAAGGTCGACTCACCCTTAAATTTTAGGCTAATTGTGCCTTCCGTCCTGCCAGCTCTTCTCCTTTTAAGGAGACTTTAAAGTAACAGCTTTATTTAGGCAAAATGCGCATATCACACCATCCATTTAACGTATACAATTGAATGGTTTTGTATATTCACACAATATTTTCATCACCTCAAAATGAAAACTTGCAGTTAATACCTTTTATATATTCTAGTCTGCACTTAGTTTTTTTAAAAAATATTTATTTATTTTAGTTGTACAGAATGCCTTTATTCTTATGTGGTGCTGAGGGTCGAACCCGGGGCCGTGCACGTGCTAGGCGAGCAATCTACCACTGAGCCACAATCCCAGCCCTGCACTTAGTTTTTAAAAGGAAGTTTTGTCTTCTAGCTGGTATAGGGTCCTGATTGTCCTTACCCTATCTCAGTAGCAGGGTATAGGCTCTCCAGGAAGCCAAGACTATCAGAAGCTGCCTTCTCAATCCACTGCCCAGGTTATAAAGTACAACTGTTGCTCTGAAAGCAGGCTACTGTCCCCTCCCTGCAACTTTTCAGCTTTGTATACACTAGATTTATTATTTACAGCTTGTTTTCCCATGATTTCCACTGTGTTAGTCAGCTTTTCATCAATGTAACCACAATACCCAATGAGAACAGGAGTTTATTTGGGGCTCAATGGTTTCAGAGGTCTCACTCCATCGTTGGTCAATTCGTTTACTCTTGAGGGAGAACATGGAGAAAAGCATATGCAGGAGGAAAGCTGCTCATCTCATGGCTGCTGGGAAGCTGAGAGGACACACACACACACACACACACACCAGGGACAAAATATAATCCCCAAGGCCTCACCCCCAGTAACCTACTTTCTCCAGCCAGGCCCCACCTACCTACAGTTACCACTCAGTAGTCTGTTCAAATTACTAATCCACTAAATGGATTAACCCCCTGATGAAGATACAGCTTTCATAATATAATTACTTCTTTATCTCTGAACATTCCTGCATTGCCTAACCCATAAGCTTTATGGGGGACATTAAGGTCCAAACCATAACATTATTCCGCATGTTCAACCAAGATCCCAAGATATTTAGTGGGATTTTAGGAAATAAACAATTCATGATAGGCATGGTAGCATACATCTGTAATCCCAGGGACTCAGGACACTGAGGCAGGAGGATCGAAAGTTCAAGGCCAGCCTGGACAACTTAGCAAGACTGTCTCAAAATGAAATATAAAAAGGGCTGGGGGTAGGCCAGGCGCGGTGGCGCACGCCTTTAATCCCAGCACTCTGGGAGGCTGAGGCAGGAGGATCGCGAGTTCAAAGCCAGCCTCAGCAATGGTGAGGCACTTAGCAACTCAGTGAGACCCTGTCTCTAATAAAATACAAAAAAAGGGCTGGGGATGTGTCCCAGTGGCCGAGTGCCCCTGAGTTCAATCCCCAGTACCACCAAAAAAAAAAAAAAAAAAAAAAAAAAAAACGGGCTGGCGGGAAAAACTTTGTCGTTAAGTACCCCTGGTCCAAAAACTAATAAAGAAATGATTCATAAATTTCAAGTTGCCTGTCATTCTGGGCAGCATGATGAAACTTGTGTCACCCTGCTGTCTCATGCCATCCTACTCCATCCTGCATGGGACATGAATCATCTCTTTGTCCAGAATATCTATGCAGTATATGCCACCCCTCCAATAGTCACATAGCTTTCTTAGTTATCACATCAATTGTAATGGTATCAATACTTGTGTTCAAGTAACCCTCATTTTATTTAATAATGATTGCAAAGTGCAAGAATAGCGATGTTGGTAATTTGGATACACAAAAGAGAAGCTGTGAAATGCTTTTTTTTTTGGAGTGGGGGTACTGGGGATTGAACTCAGGGACACTTGACCACTGAACCACATCCCCAGCCCTATATTGTATTTTATTTAAGACAGGGACTCATTGAGTTGCTTAGTGCCTCTCTTTACCGAGGCTGGCTTTGAACTCAGGATTCTCCTGCCTCCAGCCTCCCAAGCCACTGGGATTATATGCATGCGCCTCCATGCCTGGCTGTTAAATGCTTTTTTAAGCCTAAAGGTCTCAATGAGAAAAGGAAAAAAAAATATACATGGATGTTGCTAAGTGTAAGCTGCCTGGTACCGTAAACCGGGATAAAAAAAACTCTCGGGGGGCAGAGTATAGCTTTTGCTACTTTTACTTCTACTTTCTTAGAGCTTAGAGAGGGAAAGAAAGATTTTTAGAGAGAAAGATTAAAGCGAGCTTTTCTTCTTAGCTTAGAGTCTTAGAGAGAAAGAAAGATAGAGCTTAGCTTAGAGAAAGATTAGAGCTTCTTTCTTCTCTCTTCTTTCTTCCTTCTTCTGTCTTCTGTACTTCTACTTTCTTAGAGCTTAGAGAGGGAAAGAAAGATTTTTAGAGAGAAAGATTAAAAAGCGAGCTTTTCTTCTTAGCTTAGAGTCTTAGAGAGAAAGAAAGATAGAGCTTAGCTTAGAGAAAGATTAGAGCTTCTTTCTTCTCTCTTCTTTCTTCCTTCTTCTGTCTTCTGTCTTCTGTCTTCCTCGGGAGCCTCGGCCTTACTCTGACCAGTCCTCTGGAGCCTCGGCCTAACTCTGGCCAGTCATTACTTCTTCTATCTGGTTTCTCTTCTGTAACCGCTCTGCCTACGTTCTGGCCGCTCTGATTCTTCTGACCGACCGAGTGACTGCCCGGCTGACTGAATTCTCCGTTCTCCTAACTCGGACCGCTTTCACCCGGTTATATACCTTCAGGTTTGCGGGTGCCTACAGGTGCGTCACATACATATCAGGTGGAACCCATGGCTTCCAGCTAGCTACAACAGCCCTTCCTAATTAGGGCTCCTTCAGCTAAGATCTATCATCTGTGAAATTGTCATGAAAAAAATTGTGCTTGTTTTGCTGTTGCACCTAAAAATGCAAAGGTATGGCCACAATGCATAGTAAGTGCTTAGTTAAGATGTGAATGGCATTATTAAATTGTGATGGAAGATATGAACAAAAAATGTGTTTCAACTGATGGCAACATCTGTAACAGAAAGCATTATGCCTATAAAACTTCAGTAAAGGATCCGTGAAACAAGCAGCACCAAGCTATTTACTGAAAGGAAAGATTTGGACTGAAAAATAATTACTGGAGAGGCTGAATCTGCCAGTGAAGAAAATGCTGCAACATTTCAGACAGTTGAAGTTGATCAAGAAGAAAGGATACCATCCCAAATAAGTCTTTAGTAGTTCTATTTCTTGTTATTGTTGCTCATCTCTTCTTGTGCCTATGATTAAACTTAAGCACAGGTATGTATGTATAGAACAAACAGAATACATAGGGTTCAATATTCAAATAAGTGGTATGTGTACATGCCAAAATTCAAATGGTATATAAGCACTATGAAAGTATCAATTCCAATTATTATTCAGCCACTTGTTTACCCAGAGGCAATTACCATTAACTTCTTGTATCACGTTCTAAGGATATGCTTATATTTTACGGAGTTCAATTAAGATAACATAGTCTTAGCCGGGCGCGGTGGCGCACTCCTGTAATCCCAGCACTTTGGGAGGCTGAGGCAGGAGTATCGCGAGTTCAAAGCCAGCCTCAGCAATGGCGAGGCACTTAGCAACTCAGTGAGACCCTGTCTCTAAATAAAATACAAAAAAGGGCTGGGGATGTGGCCCAGTGGTCGAGTGCCCCTGAGTTCAATCCCCAGTACCACAAAAAAAAAAAAAAAAAAAAAAAAAAAAGATAACATAGTCTTCACTTTAGCTTTATAAAATGAATTGGAAAACTCGACTTTTAAAAATTTTTGGTACAGGATGGGGGTGGGTGGGATTGAACGTGGGGGTGCTTTACCTCTGAGCTGCACCTCCAGTCCTTTTTGGTTTTTGCCAAGTTGCTGAAACTGGCCTAAAACTTGTAATCCTCATGTCTCAGCCTCCCGAGTAGCTGGGGTTACAGGTGTGCACCACCACACCTGGGAAAAACTCATCTTTTTAAATGTTATCTAGGTCATAGGAATTTATCTTCTTGTTGAAGGACCTTGATTGCTTTTCATGTTTCTTCTCTTTTGTCTTGATTCAGTTAAAACTACCTCAGTAAATTGTGGTAAATTTAGGAAATTACAAAGTGGTCAATTCAAAGAATTTTCATATTTGTTGGCAAAATTATGCTCAGTGTTCTTATCGTTTAATGCTTTTATGTCCCCAACCCCCAGACTTAACCAGAAACTTCTGTACTTGATTGGTCTTACTAAAGAATCAGCTGTTGAAGCCGGGCACGGTGGTGCACGCCTGTAATCCCAGCACTTGGGAGGCTGAGGCAGGAGGATCATGAGTTCAAAGCCAGCCTCAGCAATGGCGAGGCACTTAGCAACTCAGTGAGACCCTGTCTCTAATAAAATACAAAAAAAGGGCTGGGGATGGGGCCCAGTGATCGAGTGCCACTGAGCTCAATCCCCGGTATCATACACACACACACAAAAAAAGAATCAGCTGTTATGGGGCTGGGGTTGTGGCTCAGCGGTACAGCGCTCCCCTGGCATGGGTGAGGCACTGGATTCAATCCTCAGGCACACATAAAAATAACGGTATTATGTCCACTTACAACTAAAAAGATATTTTTAAAAATCACCTGTTATGTTTTCACTAATTTCTGTCTCCTAAGTCATTAATTTGTTACTTTTATTCCCCTTTCTCTCTTAAGTTCTTATTAATCTTACCGTTAACACCAGGAAACTCATGGCTTGAATGAATAATTTGCAATGAAGGCCTAAACTAATTATACACAAATATAATTATAAATGCACAAATTCTAGAAATCAATAAATCTAAGTAATTCATGTATGGAGGAAAAGAATGTAAAACTATAAGGGGAAAATATAATGAATGATCAATGAATGTTTGTGGAAATGTCATTTGATTTTCTAGGATGTTAGCATACACTGATGGGCTAATAAAATATAAGGATAACAGGTTGTTGCATATTTTTGGTCTCAAACAATTCATTTACTTGATTCATATTTCCAAGTAAGTAAAGTATAATCATTTAAGAAAAGAATATGTGCCAGGCATGGTAGAGAGCATGCCTGCATTCCCAGTGACCTGGGAGACTGAGACAGGAGGATCAAGTTCAAAGCCAGCTACAGCAACTTAGAAAGGCCCTAAGCAATTTAGCAAGATCCTGTCTCAAAATTAAAAAATAAAAAGAGCTGGGAGCCGGGCGCGGTGGCGCATGCCTGTAATCCCAGCACTTGTGAGGCTGAGGCAGGAGGATCACGAGTTCAAAGCCAGCCTCAGCAATGGCGAGGCACTTAGCAACTCAGTGAGACCTTGTCTCTAATAAAACACAAAAAAGGGTTGGGGATGTGGCTCAGTGGTCGAGTGCCCCTGAGTTCAGTCCCCGGCACCAAAAAAAAAAAGAGCTGGGGATGTGGCACAGTGGTTAAGCACCCCTCGGTTTAATCCCTAGTACTAAAAAAGAAGAAAAAAACACACACAAATAAAATACTATTTACAAATACAAAATTAAGGCACTACACAAAGTCCAACTTGTCCTTTTTGTCACAAAAATTAACATTTATTTTGTTAACAGTTATCTTTATTACTGCCATAACATCTGAACAAGAATTAAACTCTTTACTGAACTTACATTACAGATAATTTAAAAGTTTTTTAATAAAAATATTTTAAATAAAGGAAAACCTTCCGCATCATCCTTAATAAATATCCATGAAAAAAATTTGAACTCAAGTTTAAATACTTTTGATTTTATTAAAGAAAGTATAAAATATTGAAATCTACATTTTTTTGCAATACTGGGGGTTTGAATTCTACATTTTTAAACACTATTATGTTAAGAATCAGTTGTCTCTTCATACTACCGGTACGTTTCAACACTTCTTTCCATCTCGAATAACATTTCTAAAATATCTTGAATTCTGAAAAGCAAGCAGAGAAAAATATTAATTGCTATTGCCAACATTGTTTGTTTGTTTTGGTATCAGGGATTGAACTCAGGGGCACTCGACCACTGAGCCACATCCCCAGCCCTTTTTTGTATTTTATTTAGAGGCAGGGTCTCACTGATTTGCTAAGTGCCTGGCAATGCTGAGGCTGGCTTTGAACTCGCGATCCTCCTGTCTCAGCCTCCCAAGTGCTGGGATTACAGACGTGCACCACCATGCCCGGCTGCCAACATTGTTTTTAAAGCTTAATTGTAATGAAACATAAAATTTACTATTTTAACCATTTTTATGCGCAGTTCAGTAGTGTTAATATTCATTGTCATACAACAAATCTCCAGGACATTTCATCTTAAAAAACTGAAATTCTGTACCCATTAAACAATAACTCCTGCTTTTCCTGCAACTCCACCAGTCCTTAATAACCACCATTTTGTTTTGTTTATACTATTTTAGATATAAGTGGGTACATCTTTTTGTGACTGGTTTAGTTTATTTAGCATAATAGCTCCACGGCTCATTCATCTCCCCAGCAGCACAAAAAAAATTCAGTTTCTGACTTGCTTGCCAATACTTGTTATTTTTTTATCTCATTGTCCTTTTGTTTTTTTAAATTTCTCTAATGATTAGAGATGTCAAGCATTTGTTCCTATGGTTATTTGCCATTTGTATATTACCTTTGAATAAATACATATTTATTTGTCCATCTTCTCACCAGGTTGTTTTGTGTTTTTGTTGAGTTGTAAAAGCTCTTTGGATATTAACTCCTAGTCAGATGCAATCTGAAAATATTTTCTCTAGTTGCATAGGCTGTCTTTTCATTTTGTGTCTTATTGTGCATAAATGTTATACCCAAAAAATTACTACCAAACACAATGTCAAGTTTTTCCTGCTTTTTGTTCCTAGGAGTTTCATAGTTTGGGTCTTAATTAACTTTTTAGGTCTTTAATCCATCATGAGTTAATTATTGTATGTTATAAGTTAAGGATCCATATTCATTCTTTTAGAATGTGGTTATACAGTTTTCTCAGCTACATTGTTGAGGGGACTGTCCTTGCCCTATCAAGTATTCTTGACACCTGGTTAAAAATCAACTGATCATACAATGGTTTAAACTTTTTTTTTTTTTTTTTTTTTTTTTTTTGGTACTGGGGATTGAACTCAGGGGCACTCGACCACTGGGTCACATCCCCAGCCCTTTTTTTGTATTTTATTTAGAGACAGGGTCTCACTGAGTTACTAAGTGCCTCGCCATTGCTGAGGCTGGCTTTGAACTCGCGATCCTCCTGCCTCAGCCTCCCAAAGTGCTGGGATTACAGTCATGCGCCACCGTGCCCGGCTGGTTTAAACTTTTTTAAGGGTGCATTTCTGGGTTATATATTCTATTTTATTGGTCTATATATCTATTATGCTAATATCACTGTTTTAATTACTGTAGCTTTATAAAATGATATGAAGAAGTGCAATACTCCAACTATCTATTTTTAAATTTCTGGGACATTGTCTCCCTTTCCTGCCCAGGCTGGCCTTGAGCTCACAATCCTCCAGTTTCTGCCTCCTGAGTCACTTGAACAAGGTGTGTGTACCTAGCCAATTACATTCGCTTCTCAAATTTGTTTTTGGCATTTAGGAGTCCTTTGAGATCCCATATGAATTTTAGGATAATTTTTTCCCTTTGTACCAGGAATTAAACCCAGGGGTGCTTATCCATTAAGCCACACCCTTAGCTTTTTGCTATATTTTATTAAGAGACAGGGTCTCACTGAGTTTCTCAGGGCCTCAATAAGTTGATGGAGCTGGGTTTGAATTCATGATCCTCTTGCCTCAGTCTCCAGAGTCACTGAGATTTTAGACATGCATGACCATACCGGCAATTTATTCCATTTTTGAAAAGAAAAAAAAAAAGACATTGGGATTTTGATAGAATTGTACTGCAACTATAGATTGCTTTGGGTAGTACTGGCATCTTAAGAATACTGTGTTCCAAACTATAAAAATGTGATGTTTCATAAACCAAATATACTGAAGTGAAATCAACTAGAATAATTCTGTGATGGTTTCATGAAGATTAGGACAAGAAAAGGGATTAGCCAGATAACAGCAGAGCAAGATCTAAGATTGAGTCTGATACGTAATAGGTGAAAGAATAACACCTAATAATTCGAGGGTCTGGAGATAATGCTGATTTTAAGAAATATACTAACAAAGTCTAGTTATTTTTAATGGTTAATGGAAGAATAATTCATTTTTACTGTTTATTCTTTTATATAAAATATCTGAAAGCTACTTAGGCTATAGGGAAAGTTTGGTTGCTTTAATTTAGCTTATTGGAAACAATTTTGCAGGTAATCTATTTGTATACTCTCTCTGTCATGGAAGGGTGAGGAGATGCCCTGCTAAAGAGGAAATGGCATGAAAAGGATGTCCCTTCAGCAGCACAAAACTCATGAAAGACTTTTTTTTTTTTGTAGGTACCAGGGATTGAACTCAGGGGCACTCGTCCACTGGGTCACATCCCCAGCCCTTTTTTTGTATTTTTATTTAGAGACAGGGTCTCACTGAGTTGCTAAGTGCCTCGCCATTGCTGAAGCTGGCTTTGAACTCGCGATCCTCCTGCCTCAGCCTCCCAAAGTGCTGGGATTACAGGCGTGCGCCACCGCGCCCGGCTACAAAGTCTAGTTTTAAAAGGCAAGAGTTTGAAAGTCTGTTACGTAAATTTTACCTCTGGCAGGTTAGTGCCACTTTTCAACATTTAGTCATTAATAAAACTTCTGGGGCTTTCCTTGTGGTCTTCCCATTTTTTTTTCCATTTCTCTTTTCAGTTTATTTGCCTTGTATCTCTCAGCCATTAAGACAAGCTCCTCTGGAATACTCTGAAATTATTAAAAGTGTGATTAGGATTCTGAGTTCTTTCTATCCTACAATATACTAACATGCCTCCAAATCATTTCAAGAATCTATAAATTAAATGACATCTTCCAAAAAGAAATGTGTTTGCCTATTAACCTCTAAACTCATTTTCAGGCTATTAAAAACTAAACAGATACCCATCATTATGCTACTCTCCTGCTTCAATAGTCCTTCATCTTCTTCCCAGTGCCCTTAGTATTCCTTTTTGGGGTACAACTTTCTACACATTGCCTCACCTCTATTCCTAATGGTTTCCAATTCTGGAACATTTACTCCATCTTCTACAACTCCCACCTCCACCCACTGGTTTCTTCCTCAGCAGGGTTTTCATTGCTCATTGACATTAGATTAGATTCCAATTATATTTCCCATAGCTCCTATTCTTTGCCATGTTACAAGCCCTCATGTTTTAAAAACTTGTTTTTGTCTATTTTTCCTGATAAGCTGTGTGATCCAATGCCTGGCATGACTGAAACACTAAGGTGTAGATTTCTAATGAGTTGCATATTCTCACCTGATTTGCTCTTTCCAGAATATTAATCAATTCAGTGGCAACCCTCCAATCATTTCTAGTGATCAGGGTAATCGACATTCCAGTTCTCCTTTAATATGGGAAGGGGGGGAAAAAAAACCTCATGTAATTTCTTTTATAGTATGTATTCAAGATTTAGTTAATATAGAAAATAATGTAAAAATAGGTACAACATTTTTTTTTTGGCTCAAAGACCAAAGACATATTATACTTTAAAATTTAGGGTTATGTAAAATAGTATTTTAGAACCCTAAAACAGTCATTCCCTAAGTATTCAAAGGAGATAGCATCTGGAACTTCTGAGGATACCAAAATCGGATAAAAAGTCCCTTTTATATAAGATGCCATAGCATTTGCATAACATTTACATTATCCTATATACTTTAAATCATCCCTAGAATACTTACATTACCTAATACTATATAAATGGCATAAATAGCTATTATACTCCATTGGTTAGAGAATAAGAAAAACGTATACATATTTAGTACATACAATTTTTTGAAATATCCTAGATATTACCTAATTCAGTATAAATGCTGTACATATATATATATGAGGGGATGTGGTAGTTCTGTGGTAGAGCACCTGGCTAGTATGTGTGAGGCCCTATTCTGAATCCCCAGTATTAAAAAAATTTTTTTTAAAAACAATATGTTATTATAATATTTTTCCAATTTAAATATTTTTATTTGGTATTACACAGGATTGAGCCCAGGGGTGCTCTACTGTTGAGCTCTATCCCCGGTCCTTTTTGAGTCATGATCTTGCTAGATTGCCCAGGATCACTTCAAATTTGCAATCTTCCTCCCTCAGCCTCTGGAGTCACTGAGATTGCACCTGGCTTAATCTGTACTACACAAGCATTACTTCATTGTTTTACAGAATGACAAGAAAAGACTAATCTATAGTTGTTTAAATTGTACAAGAGGGTATGACAGTAGGGAAGAAATGATCCTCTCCTCTCTCATAACATTACCAATTTGAACACGTTTTTTTTTTTTGGTACTGGGATGGAATCCAGTGGTGCTTTACCATGAGCTATATCCCCAATCCTTATTGTTTTATTTTTGAGGTAGGGTTGCTTAGTGTCTTGCTAAATTGTTGAGGCTGGCTTTGAACTTATGATCCTCCTGCTTCAGCCTCCTGAGTTGCTGGGATTATAGGTGTGGACCACCACACCTGACTCAATTTGAATAATTGGTAAATGAAGTCTTCACTTGCTCAGTGTTGTGACATTATAGACATAAAACCAAAGTATCGGAAACAATTACACTAAGCTAGTCATGGCAGGGTGTAGTGGAATCTGGCATAGGCCAAATGAACAGGGATAAAGGAGCCAAGCAGGTTCATTGGAAGAACAGAATTTATAAGGAAGAGAAAAATATGGTTTTCTGGGCAGTAATAGTCTGTGATAAAAATACAGATTTGACCTCTTTCAAGGGTAGATTATGCTTACTTACCCTGCTCTTCCAGTTCTCCCTACTCTGTGTACATATTCTTCTATATTCCGTGGAAAATCATAATTATATACATGTGTGATATCATGGACATCAAGACCTCTAGATGCCAAATCAGTAGCAATCAATATTCTCACTTTACCTAAAGAGTGAAAGGTGAATAAATATTAAATCATTCTGATATAAACCAACCCCAAGACAAATGAAAAGTTCATTTTCCTTTATTGTTCTTGGCACTGGGAATTGAACCCAGCTGTTCTGAACTACATCTCAACCCTTTATTTTTCATTTCAAGACAGGGTCTTGCTAGGTTGCCCAAGCTGGTCTCCAGTTGGGATCATAGTCTGTCTTTCCAGTAGGGGGTTACAGGCATGGGCCACCAGACCCAGCCCTCCAATTATTACCTAATCAGGTGAACGATTATTACTTTCATTAAAAAGCTCATTGAAAATGGTGACTGAATTTTTTTATTAACAGATGGCAAATTACAACACAATAGATAACATACTGGAGCCAGTGGTCACTGAACCATCTGGCCAATGTTAAAAAAAATATATGCCGGGGCTGGGATTGTGGCTCAGTGGTAGAGTGCTCGCCTAGTGTGTGCGCGGCCCGGGTTCGATCCTCAGCACCACGTAAACATAAATGCATTGCATTGTGTACAACTAAAGCAAATAAATAAATTAAAAAATATATATATATATGCCTTAGCCGGGCGCGGGTGGCGCACGCCTGTAATCCCAGCACTTGGGAGGCTGAGGCAGGAGGATCATGAGTTCAAAGCCAGCCTCAGCAATGGCGAGGCACTTAGCAATTCAGTGAGACCCTGTCTCTAATAAAAGACAAAAAAAGGCTGGGGATGTGGCCCAGTGGTCCAGTGCCCCTGAGTTCAATCCCTGGCACACACACAAAAAAAGATATATGCCTTTAGGTAAACTGAGACACAGCTCTCATCACAAAGTAATACCTTGATACACAGATTTAAATATTAGCCTTTTTAGAGCTTGGCCACTTAGAACTAAGAAGCAGATAAATATTTAGAGCTCTAATAAGTATATTTTGGAGCAGTGTATGTTGAGGACATATTAACTTAGAAATGAGTTCCATGTAAAGATGCTGTCATTCAGCCATGCCCAGGTATTAGATTTATTTTAAACTGTAACAGAAAACAGTTATATATGTACCTGTTTTAAAGTTCTCTAATGCTTTCTCACGGTCACTCTGTTCTCTGTTGCCATGAAGAGACTCTACTGATATGTGTCTGAGAATTAGGTCACTTGATAAGTGATCAGCACTGAAAGAAAAGATAGGACAGTGTCTTAAGTGTTTATTCTCATGATACCATCAACTCATTAGCTTTACTTTTACTAGCAAAAAGTTGAATAATAATGTTTCGAATAGGTTGCCCCTATTTGAAAATATATAAACAGAAATATCCTAAGCAAATCAATTTGGTTGATTTTAATGCAAGTATGAGAAAATACTTACACTGCTTTCCTGCTGACAAAGACAATTACTTTATCTTTAGGTGACATACTCTCAAGAAAAGTTTGAATATGAGTTCGTTTCTCTTCCTCTGTTGTGATTATTATATTTTGCTTCACTGTATTTACAGCCTAAAAGATTCAAAGATCATAGTACATAAGAATGAAGGAGCCACCATTGGTTAAAAATGCAATTTTGGTTAAGGTTTTTGCCAACAAAAAGCAAACATCCTAGTAAAATTACCTGTTCCCACTAAGTTCACCCTTTCACTTATTTATTCAAGTTGAGAACACTTCAATAGTGTTCAGAGTATGCTAAAAAAATGATTACCACTATAGGAAAATAACTGAGCTAATGCCAAGCTTTTGAAAGATATCATCCTGAATTCTGGGTACCACTTAACATGAAGGGTGGTCACATTACAACCAAGGACTCTCAATTCAGTAAGTATTTTGATTTTGACCATTTAACTAAAAAAAAAAAATCAAAATACTACTGGTACCCTTCAACCCATAATGAAAATATTTGCCTACATAGATAAGATTTTACTAGGCATTTAATGAAGGGGGGGGGAAATCCAGCATTTATAGAGCCTTTCCTGAATGGTTAGTGGTTTTATAAAAGTATCTGGTCACCACACCCTGCAAAACCCCTGATGAAATATGGAGCTAAGAAAGACCCACTTTCCTTTTTTGAAATGCCTTGCACATACTAGGCAAGCGCTCAACCATTGGGCTACATCTCTTGCCTAAGCAATGATTAAGTAAAAGGCCAACAGAAAACTTTTTCCCACATTTTTTACTGGTGCATTGTCATAGCATAATGGGATTTATTGTTACATAATACATATAAATAACATAATTTGTCCAATATGATTCTCCAATATTTCTCATTTTTCTCCCCTCTTTTCTTCCCTTGGTCCTTTTCCTTATTTTAAAGGCCTCCCCCTGCCCCCCACCCCTTTTTTTTGAGATCTCCACTACCTTTCCTTTCCTTTCTTGGTCTTTTATTCTTCCAAGTAAATTTTAGGACTGTTTTTCATAATTATCTGAAAAACTGTCAATGGTATTTTGATGGAAATTGTGTTCAATCTGTAGATTGCTTTTTGGTAATATGACCATTTTTAACAATGTTAATTGTGCCTATCCATGATCTTTCCATATTTATTTTTCAAGAAGCAGATAGGTTTATTTAGGAAAGTCCAAGGCACATTCAAGAAAAATATAGGAAAGCTACTAATTTGGTATGTTGGTTTTGTATTCTGCTACTCTGCTAAGTTTCCAACAAAACTTTTTAATTCAAACATTGGGCTAACAATGTTTGAATTCAGTGATCATTTTAACTTCAAAAAAAGGGAGCCCTAAACTTCCATATACACACATACGTAGAATTGTGTCTAGATCGTGATCTAAACATGGTTGATAATGAGCAACAAGTAAATATGAACAATGACTTGATAGTTGATAATATTTATGGCTTATTAAAATTTTTAATGTCATAATGGTACTATAGTTATATTAAAATGAATCTAGATGTATACACTAAAGTAAATGCATGTATGGTAAGATTATGTGACTGGGACAGCTCTGAAATTGAGTGGGCAGAGCAGATATGCCAAAATCGACTTTTCTTTTTTTTTTTGTTTTTGCTTTTGTTTTAGACTTTCTGCTGTTAGGGATTGAACCCAGGACCTTGTCCATTCTTAACATTCAGAAATATTACTATCCATTTTGCTATGTGTTTTAAATGTCATATGAAAAGTCTTAATACACATGGAAATAATATTAGTAATAAAAAAACAAGCTTACAACGAGATCCAAAGTACCAACATAGACAATCATTGGTTCTTTCAAATAAGACTGTGCAAGTCGACGGACAGCATATGGCCAAGTAGCACTGAAAATAAAGGTACACCAACATTAAACATTTAATATAAATACATTTTAAAATTATAATTTACTAAGCTTACTATGAACCAAGTTGCTCATGAAAGAAAAGTTTACTATTTCCTATCTTTTCAATAAGGCAGATGTCGGGGTGGGGTTGTGGCTCAGTGGTAGTATGCTTGCCTAGCATGTGTGAGGCACTGGGTTCGATTCTCAGCACCAGATACAAATAAATAAAATAAAGGTCCATCAAGAAGGCAGATGTTACAGAATTTTGACTAAGAATTACTGAGCTATAGTAAGCTACTAGAAACTTTTATATAGGTTTAATTAAAAGTTTTTTACAAGTATGGTGGCATACGCCTGTAATCCCAACAGTTTGGGAGGCTGAGAAAGGAGGATCAAAGGTCAAAGCCAGCCTCAGCAACTTAGCTAGACTCTAAGCAACTTCGTGAGACGTCTCAAAAAAAAAAAAAAAAAAAGTGTGTTGTGGGGAGCTGGGGATGTGGCTCAGTGGTAAAGTGCCTCTAGCTTCTCAATCACCAGTTTAAAAAGAAAAAGGTTTTTACAAGTAGGCATGGTTATCACATGCCTGTATGCCTATAATGCCACTTACTAATGAAGCTGAGGTAGGAGGATCAGCCTTGTCAACTTAATGAGACTTGTCTCAAAATAAAGTAAAAAAGGCTGGTAATATAGCTTGGTGGTAGAGAGCTTGCCTGGCATGCATAAAACATGATTCAATCTCCAGTACAAGAAGGAAAAAAAAGGAATTGGTGTTAAGCAACACACACACACACACACACACACACACACACACACACACGGAAAAAAAAGAAAAAAACTAGAAATTTTCATACAATGTCAGCCTTTTGTTGATATCACATACAAATCATTTTTCTGGGCATGGTGGCATATGCTTATTGGTGGCATACGCCTGTAATCCCAACAGTTCAGAAGGCTGAGAAAGGAGGATTGGGAGTTCAAAGCCAGCCTCAGCAAAAGCTAGACTAAGCAACTTCGTGAGACGTCTCAAAAAAAAAATAAAAAAAAAAAGTGTGTTGTGGGGAGCTGGGATGTGGCTCAGTGGTAAAGTGCCTCTAGCTTCTCAATCACCAGTTTAAAAAGAAAAAGGTTTTTACAAGTAGGCATGGTTATCACATGCCTGTATGCCTATAATGCCACTTACTAATGAAGCTGAGGTAGGAGGATCAGCCTTGTCAACTTAATGAGACCTTGTCTCAAAATAAAGTAAAAAAGGCTGGTAATATAGCTTGGTGGTAGAGAGCTTGCCTGGCATGCATAAAACATGATTCAATCTCCAGTACAAGAAGGAAAAAAAAGGAATTGGTGTTAAGCAACACACACACACACACACACACACACACACACACACACACGGAAAAAAAAGAAAACTAGAAATTTTCATACAATGTCAGCCTTTTGTTGATATCACATACAAATCATTTTTCTGGGCATGGTGGCATATGCTTATAATCCCAGCAATTTGGGAGGCTGATACAGGAAGATCAAAAGTTTGAGGTCAGCCTCATCAACTCAACAAGACCCTGTCTCTAAATAAAATATTAAAAAAAGGGCCAGGTGTGGTGGCACACACCTGTAATCCCAACGGCTCAGAAGGCTGAGCTAGGAGGATTGGGAGTTCAAAGACAGCCTCAGCAAAAGTGAGGTACTAAGCAACTCAGTGAGACCCTGTCTCTAAATAAAATACAAAATAGGGCTGAGGGCTGAGGATGTGGCTCAGTGATTAGTGCCCCTGAATTCAATCCCCAGTACCCAAAAAAAAAATCACACATGTATATATAATTTCCAAACCTTTTTAATTTCGGTTGGGCTAACAACGTTTGAATTCAGTAATCATTTTAACTTCATAAAAAGGAACACTAGCCTTCCATATACACACACATGTAAACTTGTGTTTAGATCATAATCTAAACAGGGTTGATAATGAGATACAAGTAAATATGAACATTGACTTGATAGTTGATAATATCTAAAGGGCTGAAGATGTGGTTCATTGGTTAAGCACCCTTTGGTTCAATCACCAGTACCAACAACAACAACAACAAAATACACATCATTAAGTACAGTGGTCAAAGGATATAAATTTAAATGTTTCTTCAACCATATAAAGTGAAAAGTGACTGATTACACATTTTGTACTTTTAGAGTAATTACAATGAAATTGAATTTCACTTTTCTTGAAATGGCAAGATTATAGAAAACAGTGAGATTTAGTGTTATTTCCTCAATTTTACACTATCCTTAATGCAAATAAAGATAATGTATATAGAATCAGGAGAAACTGATACATAAATGTATAGTGTCTAAAGACAGGTGATTCATTATTCAATGTAGGTCTTTCCAGGAGAAGTAAATGTTTACAAGGCCCTGGGTTCAATCTTTAGCACAACACACACACCAAAAAAAAAAAAAAAAAAAAAAAAAAAAGAAAGAAAAAAAAACCCTATAAGTAAATGTTTGTATAGAAAGCCCTTATCTGTAATTTACGAGTAGCCAAGAATAAAGCAGTTATCTTTATGATTACACTGAGTTGTGAAACTAAGTGATGACATGGTATTCTTTCACCTAAGGATCTCAAAATACTTTCTAGTGATGCTTTAAAATATTCTGGAGAATCAACCAGAGTGAGATTCTAATCCACCAACTTTTATTTAACACATATTAGGCATACCTACCTTGTCATAATAGTCTGTCTGTCGGGGCGTACATCTAACAAAATTTTCATTATCTGGGGTTCAAATCCCATGTCCAGCATCTTGTCTGCTTCATCTAAAACCTGAATTTACAATTAAGAATGTAGCTGATTAGATGAGAGTTAGCTAATATGTATGCTTTCTTTACAAATATAATAACCATTTTACTGGGCATGGTGGCACATGCCTGTATTCCCAGCAACTTGGGAGGCTGAGACAGTATTGTAACTTCCATGCCAGTCTCAGCAACTTAGATAGATAATCAGTAACTAAGATTCTGTAAGTGCTGTCTCAATTAAAAAAAAAAAAAGTAGTAGGGATTTAGCTCAGTGGTAAAGCATCCTGGATTCAATCCCTAGCACTAAAAAACAAAATAAAAAAATCCCTCATTTCTCTAGAGACAAAAATAATTAAGCCATGTGAAGTCATAAGAACAGGTTTGTTTTAGTTGGCTTTCCAATATCTTCTAAATCTATTTAATGAGAATAAATACCTAAAACATCCAAGTAGATTTTAATAATTCCTTTGTAATTAATTACATTTTTCAATTCTTATTTCAATATACTAAAGGTAATGGGAAATATTCCTAGAATCTAAAACCATTATATAAGCCATCCTAAAAAAATATTTTAGGAAGCAGTTGTTTTCCTCCCAGCATTCCCAACCTCTACATGATTACCAAGTATGTTATACTTCTCAAGTTCACAAAGTTATTCATTTGGAGATCATTTAGTCTTCCAGGAGTTGCAATAATGATGTCTACGCCTCTTGAAACATCTTGTATTTGTCCATTTCTATCTCCACCACCATATACACAAACACTTAAAAAAAAATTCAGAGGTTCATGGTTAGACATCCCATCCTAACTGAAAATCCCAACCAACTAATACATCTGGGTATACAATAATGTGAAATAAGTATCAGATGACTTTCTAAGAACTATCCACAACCACCAATTCACAGTGGTAAATATTAAAGACCCATGTACCATGACTTGATCATACAGCTATTGTTGATTAGATCAGTGAGTACATGCCCGACCCATGTTAAGCTTTTCAGCTTCTAAACGTGTGAAAAGCAAGAAGATGTATAAATTGACAAATTACTAATACATAAATCCTTAATCTGAGTGAACAGGAGGCTGATGCAGGATAGCAGTTCCAGAGGAGAGCCTGCAACTTAGTAAGACGCTGTCACAAAATAAAAAAGGGCTTGTGGGCTGGATTGTGTTTCAGTGGTAGAGCACTTGCCTAGCAAGTGTGAGGCACTGGGTTCTATCCTCAACACCACGTAAAAATAAGTAAACAAACAAATAAATAAATAAAGGTATTGTGTCCATCTACAACTAAAAATATTTTTTTGAAAGGGGGGGTGCTTATAATTTAGCCCCAGGGTAAAGCGCCCCGTGTTCAATCCTTAGTATAAACAAATATATAAATGAATGAATGAATATTTGAGAAAAGATGTCTGCTCTGATTTAAATATTATACGATGTATTCATGTATTGAAATTTCACAATGGTACCCATTAACATACAGTTTATGGGTCTGGGGAAATAGCTCAGTGGTAAGTACTTCCCTAGCATATGTAAAAACCCTGGTTAGATTCCCAGTACGACAAATAGATAAATATTATACTGGCACAGAATTGACCAGAGAAATTACTTACCTTCTAAGACCTTTATATGAATATTTAGAACATTCAGCTTCAACTTGAAGAGCCAATTCCCGAGTTGGTGTAAGGACTAACATGCCAGGTCCATTCCTTTTCTCTCTAGCTCTTTGGAAAGAAAAACAGATTGCCTATCTCAGATGCATATACTTAGTACAAAAATTTATAGCAATGAATGTCAAAGATGGACATATGCAGACAGACATTTGTACCTTCTAAGATATCATTACAAGGGCTGGGGTTGTGACTCAGTTATAGAGTGCTTGCCCAGCATGTGTGAGCCACTGGGTTTGATCCTTAGCACCACATTAAATAAATAAATAAAGGTATTGTGTTCATCTACAACTAAAACAATATATAATATATTTTTAAATATTTATTTGTTTTAGTTGTGTACAATGCCTTTTTTTTAACGTGGTGCTGAGGATCGAACCTGGGCCGTGCACATGCTAGGCGAGTGCTCTACCGCTGAGCCACAATCCCAGCCTCTAAAACAATATCTTTAAAAAAATATATCATTACAATGTCCTTCAATAGGCTTTGGCTTACTATTTTTCACATACCAAATAAAATAAGCTAATAGTATGATAAGTTCTTATAAATTCTTTGATTACAAAAACAATAGTAACCATAAATTGGGGAAGTACAAGAAGTCATACACATAAAAAATCTAAATAAAAAAGTAGTTAATTTTTTTTTTTTTTTTGTGGTACCAGGGATTGAACTCAGGGGCACTCGACCACTAGTCACATCCCCAGCCCTTTTTTGTATTTTTATTTAGAGACAGGGTCTCACTGAGTTGCTAAGTGCCTCGCCACTGCTGAGGCTGGCTTTGAACTCGCGATCCTCCTGCCTCAGCCTCCCAAAGTGCTGGGATTACAGGCGTGAGCCACCGCGCCCGGCAACAGTAGTTAAATTTTGATAGGGTGTAAGTCATGGTTTGAATGAGGAATAGTCAATATATAAGTCTGTTTAAGGGGTCTTGTACTATGAGGGTGGAGAGCCTTGCTAGCTGTCCCAATAGAGAAGACTGAATGAACTCATAGGAACCACACAGCAGCCATTTAGTGAGGCCCTAAGCAATTTAGCAAGACCTTGTTTAAAAAGAGGCAAGAGAATCATGGAGCTGCTGTTAAGGCACATTCTCTTGTCAATATGGATTATAATAGGAAATGGTACAGCATGCATTTTCATTCCTGGCCTAGAATAAATTGTCCTCCCCACAAAAGAGAAATAACAAACATTTTTTAATCAAATACCCATTTTTTCATTTAATATGGCTTTTTCATTAACATTCATTTAAAATGTGAAACATTTTCTCATTGAAAAGAGAACTGTGGGGAAAAAAAAAGAAAAAGAAAAGAGAACTATGTTGAACATGATAATTTAAATAATTTGAATTCAGTGTTTCTCTATTAAGGCTTTTGTAGACATTACCTATTGCTTCCTAAAAATATCTTGCCAACTTATACTTTCATCAGCACTGTATAAGCATGTACTTGCCAGAGACAAGGCATTCTTTTTTAATTAATATAATAAATAAAGAAATATTCATTACATTTTTGGTGTCTATAGCTATGAAACCCTTAAACAGAAGGCAACCAAAGGATTTCTTACACTGGTTGGGAATCTAGATGAATAAATCCAGGCATTAAATATGATAGTGTCTTCCCCGTTCCAGTTTGTGCAACTCCGATAAGATCTATTCCTTGTAGAACTATCGGCCATGCCTGTGACTGAAAAAGAATAATAAACACTAAAAAAAAAAAAATCTCTTTTTGTTATGTGTTTCTGTCCTCCTCTCAGCTCCATACTTCCTTTACCAATTTCAAATGCAAGGCATTGGTGGTAGTGGTAGGAAGAACTAGGGGAATGTTCTTAAAAGACAATTGCTCTGTGTTGATTTAATAGCTATCAGAGATTACTTAGGGAAAACATTCAGTGAAACACTAGAATTAAGGGAAGCATACCTGAATTGGTGTTGGCTTCTGGAAACCTGCCCTTTTAATGTTTTCCATAACTTCAGGGTAACATTTAAAGGCATCTTCAAATTTACAGGTAGGATTGGGGATGGGACGTTTCTCACCATCTTTCAAGTCATCACACGTTATATTAAAATTTTCCTTCCTTTACAGGAAGAACAAAACACATGAGGATTAGTGGCTTAGGTGACTTTACTCCACAAGAAAGAAATTTCTAAAAAGAAGTTTTATCACTTAGAAATTCATCTGCAAATGGGGCTGGGATTGTGGCTTAGCGGTAGAGCGCTCGCCTAGCACGTGGGCGACCCGGGTTCGATCCTCAGCACCACGTACAAATAAAAAATGCATTGAATAAAACGCATTGTGTACAACTAAAAGCAAATAAATAAAAATATTTAAAAAAAAAAAAGAAATTCATCTGCAAATGATTAAAAGCAGACTACCAGAAAATGTAGAGTGAAGCCGGGCGCGGTGGCGCACGCCTGTAATCCCAGCACTTTGGGAGGCTGAGGCAGGAGGATCGCGAGTTCAAAGCCAGCCTCAGCAATGCCGAGGCACTTAGCAACTCAGTGAGACCCTGTCTCTAATAAAATACAAAAAAGGGCTGGGGATGTGGCCCAGTGGTCCAGTGCCCCTGAGTTCAATCCCCGGTACCACAAAAAAAAAAAAAAAAAAAAAGAAAATGTAGAGTGAAATATACTGAGAAATAGAATCAGAAGACCATCTTCCACCTATCTGAGAATAGTTGCAGTGGGAAGGGGAAGATCAATATTATGAGTGGACCAATAAATTTCATTGATGAAAAATTATGAAAAATAGAACCTGAAAATCAAGTTTCATAATTCTAAACCAGATCTGGCAAACATTTGAGGGCCTGTGATGTTCCATATTTTTTTTAATATTCCACAACTGTGTAAAGGAATTATTCACATTTAACAGATGATCCTAAAATTTGTCATTTATCCAAAGTTGAGCCCCATACCTCCATGCTCCTTCTGCTATACAATTCTTAGTATTATAACAGATTTTTTTTTTTTTTTTTTTTTTTTTTTTTTGGTACCGGGGATTGAACTCAGGGGCGCTCGACCACTGGGCCATATCCCCAGCCCTTTTTTTGTATTTTATTAGAGACAGGGTCTCACTGAGTTGCTAAGTGCCTCGCCATTACTGAGGCTGGCTTTGAACTCGCGATCCTCCTGCCTCAGCCTCCCAAGTGCTGGGATTACAGGCGTGCGCCACCGCGCCCGGCCAACAGATTTTTAAAAATTATTTATTTGCAGTACTAGGGATTGAACCCAGGGCATCCTACACGGTAGGCAAATGCTCTATCATTGATCTATATTCTCAGCTCTTTGCATTTTATAGTTAGTAATTACTAAGTTGCCCAGACTAGCCTCCAATTTGTGATCCTTCTGCCTCAGCCTCACCAGTAATTAGGATTGTGTGCATATACCATGTCAGGCTCAGATGTATTTTTTTAAATATGTATTTATTTGCTTTAGTGGTACACAACGCGTTTATTTGTACGTGGTGCTGAGGATTGAACCTGGGCCGCGCACGCGCGAGCCACTTTATTTTTTTAATTTTTATTTACTGTAGTATGTATTACATCAGATGTATTTTTATATAACAATTTTTTAGAAGTTGCTATTGTCCAGGTGCAGTCCAGCGACTAGGGACTGCTGAGACTGGAGATGTTAAGTTTGAGGTCAGCCTCGGTAATTTAGTGAGGCCCTAAGCAATTTAGCAAGACCTTGTCCAAAAGAGGCAAGAGAATCACAAGTTTAGGCCAGCTTTATCAATTTAGCTCTAAACACCCTGTCTCCTTCCTCAACCTTGAGTCAGTTGGGATTCCAGGTGTATACCACTATACCTGGCTAGGTCCATTATAATCTTATAATATTATGGGACCACCCATCATAGGTGCAGTCCATTGGTGACTGATACATTGTTAGCAGCAAAAGTGTATTCAGTTCCTCAGCTTATAATAGTCACACTTAATTGCTCAATAGTGATATATATGAATACTCTAGACACAAAACCCATTTTCCATCATTATAGTATATTTTATTGGATACCAATGTTCTAAAATATATAGGATGCAATCAAGTTTTCATCTGAATAAATATGGAAAGTTTTTTAATTTTCATTTGAATAAATATGGAAAGCAAGCATAGTCTTCATATACAATCATTTCAATCTTTGCCTAAAGTGTTAATACTAATAACATAATTATACAAAAGCATACTTAAGTTTATTGTTAACTACACACCTCCAGTTTTCTACTTGCACTTCTGTCATTGAACTTGTTGTTAGTGATTCAACGTAAAAGTTTTTCTTAATTGGTGGTAAATCTGGAATAAAGATGAATATCCAAACTTTGGTAATAATAATTTAAGTTTCATTAACATTTATTCAAAGCCACAGAAACAAACTAAAGTATGTACTAAGTTCACCATGCATATAAATAATTTTAGACAGTTCTATATACCACCAAGTGTTATGCCACTCTAGGAGATTTCCTTTTGGTTTTTACCCAGAAAAAGAGACCTTTAATATTGAAATCTCAAATAAAGTAAAGCATGCTTTACAAAACAGAAAAACACCACAATTTATGATGGTTTGCCCTCAAACATAGACATAAGAGTTCGTACCATTATTTTTTTAGGAATTAAAAATTTTTCATTCTTATTCTGCTCTCTGAGCAATATATTTTATATGCCTATGATACCTCTTACAAACTTAAATCCTTCCTGACTTCCCATAGTAAATCTCAACAGATCTATTGTCAAGGTAACTCTGGAAACTCAACATGCAGATGTGCTGACCAGCAATGATGTTTGTCACTTATAATTTGAACATTTTATTTCAGTGCATTGCTTTTTAATTTAATATAAAAGATGCAGTATTGCTGGCTCACTCTAATTTCCCAGATTAATATCTAAAACATACCCATACCTAATATATCATGTGTGAAATTTCATTTAAAATTTAAAAATGGCCAAGCGCATGGCACTTGACTCAGGAGGCTGAGGCAGTGTTACAAGTTTGTGGCCAGCCTCAGCAATTTATAAAAAATAAAAATAGCTGGGCACTTAGCTCAGTGATAAAGCACCCCTGGGTTCAAACCCCAAATAAATTAGTAAATAAATGAATTAAAAATTCCTGATGAAAAAATGTTCAACATCTCTATCAATTAGAGAAATGCAAATCAAAACTACTCTAAGATTTCATCTCACGCCAGTCAGAATGGCAGCTATCAAAAATACAAACAACAATAAATGCTGGCAAGGATGTGGGGGGAAAGGGCACACTCATACATTGCTGGTGGGACTGCAAATTGGTACAGCCAATCTGGAGAGTAGTATGGAGATTTCTAGAAAACTTGGAATGGAACCACCATTTAACCCAGCTAGCCCACTCCTCGGTCTATACCCAAAGGACTTAAAAACAGCTTACTACAGGGACACAGCCACATCAATGTTTATAGCAGCATAATTCACAATATGCTAGATTGTGGAAACAACCCCCATGCCCATCAATAGATGAATGGATAGGGAAAAATTGGTGTGTGTATATATATATATACACACAATGGAACACTATTCAGCACTAAAAGAGAATAAAACTATGGCATTTGCAGGTAAATGGATGGAGTTGGAGAAAATAATGCTAAGTGAAGTTAGCCAATTCCAAAAAACCAAAGGTCGAATGATTCCTTTGCTATGATGATACTGAATGATAATGGCAAGGGAGGGGGGATGAGAGGAATGAAGGAATGTTAAATAGAAGGGAGGGGGCATGGGGATAGGAATAATGCAGAATGAGTTAGACATTAATACACTAAGTACATATATAAAAACACAAATGGTGTGAAAATACTTAATGTAAAACCAGTGACTTGAAAAACTGTGCTCTTTATATGTAATATGAAATGAACTGCACTCTGCAAGCATGTATAACAAATTAGAATAAATAAATAATTTAATTAAAAAAAGAAATGCCTAATGGGGTTGTACGTGTCTGTAATCCCAGTGAACTCAGAAAGCTGAGGCAGGAGGATCACAGTTGGAAGCCAACCTGGTCAAATTAGTGAGACACTGGTCTCAATGGTAGACCACCCATGGGATCAATTCCCAGTATTGAATAAAAAATCCAACAAAAACCCATCTCAATAAGTTATGCTTTTTTATGATTTAATGGTTTTCCCTTTTTCTCACTATTGTCAGCTAAGTCATTCCAAGATGAATTTTTGGTCAACCACCACAACAATTTATGGTTGGCATGCTTAGTCACTTCACATTTAACCCTTGGGGCTGATTTTCTTCCCTTTTCCTTAACCTTTTTACAATGAGTTACCTCAAATAAGGCAGAAGCTTAATATTTAGTTTTCCATTTATAAAATAAGCACAACACAATATAGAAATAATTGTGACCTAGAGATCAATGACATATTTAAGTTTTCTATTTTTCATTTGGATTTCATTGTTGAAAATATGGCAAATATCTTACAGAGAAAAACTAAAGTAACTAATAGCACATGTATATCTTAGGACGTAGCACTGACCTGCCCACTTTTTTTTTTTCCCATTTCACAGCATCCTCCCGAATTTGATCCCAATCTATTAATGGCTGGTCTTCCATAACACTGTTATTTGTGCTTGCATTTCTTCCAGCATAAGGTTGGAATGCAACAATATCTGTTAAAAATATTTTTTAAAAAATTAGTTTTGTAATAAATTCTGTCTGCACAAAATCCTCAAAGCTATTTTTCTATTTTATGTTTAAGAATCAGAAGTGTGTTAATGCACACCTGTAATCCCAGCTCTTGGGAGGCTGAGACAGCAGCCCCTTCAAGGCTGGCCTGGGTAACTTAGCAAACCTCTTTGTCAAAACAAAATATTTTTTTAAATGGCTAGGTATGTAGCTCAGTGGTAGACTGCTTGCTTAGCAAGTACCAGACCTTGAGTTTTAATCCCCAGTGCCACAAAAATAAAACACAAAAAAAAAACGAAAACAAAAAACAATTCTAGAAATATGATTTTTTTTAACCTAGCATGTGCAAGGAGATCCCCAACAAAAAACATGGGGTGGGGAGGATCATACTGTAGTACCATGATGATCTAGTTGGTAGGGTTTTGTTATTTATCAACTTATAAAAAAAATTTACAGGTAAAAGAAAATATTAAGAGTCTAGTGAGCCGGGCGTGGTAGCATATGCCTATAATCCCAGCACTTGGGAGGCTGAGGCAGGAGGATCACGAGTTCAAAGCCAGCCTCAGAAATGGTAAGGCACTTAGTGACTCAGTGAGACCCTGTCTTTAAATAAAATACAAAACGGGCTGTTGATGTGGCCCAGTGGTCGAGTGCCCCTGAGTTTAAAAAAAAAAAAAAAAAAAAGAGTCTAGTGTGTGCTAAAATACTGCCATGTGATTATCTAATCTTTATAAAATTCCCATGAAGTAGACATTACCCCAGCATGACAGATAAAATCATGCCTTCTTAGAGGTTAAGTTTCTTTCCAAGAAACACTAAGGAGGGGAAATGTGGCCATCAGAACCCAAGTTTCTGTTTTTTTTACTTTCATCTCACATCTAGATATGGTTCAGTAATGACCTTTTCTCTAGATAGATGTTGGATTTTTAATATTTACAATGACTAAGCAGTTTTCAAAGTCTTCCTAGATCTAGGGAAGAGACAAGAGTCAGAAGCCCAGGACCAATCCTCACCATTAATGTTGAAGAAAGTGTATTAAAGGGTTATTTTCAATTACCTGTCACTGAAAGTAAAACTAAACTACAGATATAAAGCTTCAATTTGAAGAATAAAAGTAATCTGGGCTTCTGTAGGGGGAAAATAACTAGATTATGAAAATCTAAACCTATGTCTCAAGAAAGGAATCAAGTATAATGGCTTATAAGAAAGAAAGAAATTTTTTTAAAAAAAAATTTTTTTTTTTTTTTTTTTTTTTTTTTTTTTGGTACCAGGGATTGAACTCAGGAGCACTCGACCCCTGGGCCACATCCCCAGCCTTTTTTTTTTTTTTTTTTTTTGTATTTTATTAGAGACAGGGTCTCACTGAGTTTCTAAGTGCCTCACCATTGCTGAGGCTGGCTTTGAACTCGCAATCCTCCTGCCTCAGCCTCCCAAGTGCTGGGATTACAGGTGTGCGCCACCGTACCCAGCTAAGAAAGTTTTAAATTTTTAAAGGATTTCAATGGGCAAAAATTACTTACCAACTTTCCGTTCTGGATTGTAATTTTCTTGTTTTTTAACAAAATTTTCTATCACTGCCTTTGCTTTTATTTGCATTGCCTTGTTGCCAAAAATTTTGACTTCTGCCTCAGGATTTCCTTTTATTATCTGAATATAAGAGGAAGAATAGGTGAGAATGAAGTCCCCTCACACCTATCCTATCCCTAACAACCACTCAACTTCAAATAATAGTACATAACATTACTATAGTTCAATATCTAAATTTCTAAAGTGAAGAGAAGGCTTGTTATATACACTCTGGGATTAACCTCCTGTTCAGATGGGGATAAGCAGGATAATTTGTAAAATTAAAAAAACACCTGCCGGGCGCGGTGGCGCACGCCTGTAATCCTCACTTTGGGATCTGAGGCAGGAGGATCTCGAGTTCAAAGGAGCAATGGGGAAGCAGCAACTAAGACCCTGTTCTAATAAAATACAAAAAAAAGGTTGTGAAAAGTGCCCCTGAGTTCATCCCTGGTACCAAAAAAAAAAAAAACACCTGACAGCTAGAAAAATTAATTCAGGGGGAGTGTGGTGGCATTGCCCTCTAATTCTAAGAACTCAGGAGGCTGAGGAAAGAGAATTTCAAGTTCAAGACAGCCTGGGCAAATTAGTGAGATCCTATTTCAATAAAAAATAGAGAGGCCTGGGGATGTAGCTCAGTGGTAAAAGGCCACTGGATTCTATCCCCAGTATGGCCAAAAATAAACAATTCAGCTAGTGTTAGAGGGAAAATTAGAACATTAATGTGACAGTTGATAAAGTATTAAGTATTAAAGTATTAAGTCTGAGTTTTTTCATCTATAAAATGGGACTGTTTTGTTAGGCTTATCTTACAGAATTATACGGCTGAGGTAGATTAAACCATATTATGTGGATAAAAGTTCACCTTATTATTTTATTGGTACTGGATATTGAATACAGGGGCACTCCACCACTAAGCCACATCCCCAGCCCTTTTTTAAAATTTTTGAGACAGGGTCTAAATTGCCCACACTGGCCTCAATCTTGTGAGCTTCCTGCCTCAGCCTCCTGAGTCCTTGGGATTACTGGCATATGCCAGTAAATTCTCTTTTCCTCAGCCTCCTGAGTTCTTAGAATTAGAGGGCAATGCCACCACACTCCCCCTGAATTACTGGTCCCAGCTTAAATAAAATTTTATTGAACTGCCAGTTTAGTAATATAAAATTTTAACTTCACGCAATTTTCTACTCAGACATGTATACTGTTATAAAGGTCTTTTTTTATATAATTTTATTTTTTATAATTTTTAATATATACAACTCATAGTGATAAAGGTCTTTTTTTTTTTTTTTTTTTTTTGCATAGGGATTGACCCAAGTGGCACCTTACCACTGAGCCAAATCCTCAGCCCTTTTCTTTGTTTTTTGAGACAGGATTTCACCAAGTTGCTTAGGGCCTTGCTAAATTGCTGAGGCTAGCCTTGAACTTGCACTCCCACTGCCTCAGCCTCCTGAGCCTGTGGGATTACAGACAAGTGCCACCCTGCCCACCTGAAGATAAATTTTCAACAAGTGTGATGTTACTGACACTTAGGATAAAATTTACAACACCTTTAAATGTGTCTAACAGTAGATAATCTCACTGAAAATTTATCCAGAAACTACTCTACATACATGCTGTCTTAGGCTGGTGAATCAGTGCTCATCACCTGCAGGGTTTACAGAAACAACTTTGTGTAAATACTGAAATGAGGCAGTCATAAGATGTTGCAACAGAAAAGTAACACCTACATAGAACAGGGAGCAGGGAAGCAGGAAGCCTTAGACATCCCTGATGTGATAACTAAGCTTACCTGAATGAGTAAGAGTCAGTTAAGACACCAATCATAGGAGAGCATCTGGGAAATGGGTGGTAGTGTTCAAGACAGTAAGGGAAGTTAAACACATCAGGCCATTGGACCATGCTAAGGAGTCTGGACTTAAAGTCTAAGATGCTGTGATAAATTTTATGTAGGAAAGGAACATGAACACAATGTGTTTTAATGGGACGGGCAAGTTATTATTACTTTAAAAATTTGATTACAACCAATTTTGTTGGCATTAAAATTAGAGGCATTTTAAATTTGAATAATGGCATATATAGCAAAACTCAGAAATTAAGTTTGGCAAAAATGGAATAGTTTTCTAGTAATTACAGATCAGAAGGCAATCAATTTCAGGAAACAGACAAAACCCATGTTTACAATGATCATGCCAGATTTAAACTTCAGTAGTGCATTAGTAAACTTCATATTTAGATCTTCACTTTGAGATTTGAGAGCTATTTCTTGAAAAAAAAAAATCTCAGTACCTTATGCAAATAAATCAGTCACCCATGTGCCTTAGCACACACTTGAAATTTCTCCACTGTACATATACAAAACACCTACCATGTTGATAGGTCAAAATACATACTTTTATAACAAAATTATAATGTACCTTTCAATTATGAACAATATACACATAACACATATACAACATTTAGAAAATATAAAATACAAGTTGTTTATAACTAAGCTCATTTTTTTGCACCTATAGGTTGCAACAAGACAAATTTCCATTTCTGTAACAATCTTCTTTCAGAGTCCAGAGATTTGGGGAAAATTATATTTCACACACATTTCTGAAATCTAAGTTTTAATTTTTAGGAGCATTTTTAAGTGTGCCGCTATAAGCTCCCTATTTTGGTTGGAATTTTCAATAGTGCTTCCAAGCCAGTGACTAGGAGGCTTTGGAAGAACAGTAGGAGGAGGTGAATTACTAAACTTTGCCCCAGCATAATGTTCCTTTTGGCTCACTTCAGTTAGAGATGCTGATTTCTTCAAATGCCTATTTTTAATGTTCTCAGTATTTTTAAAAGGCGTTTTTTTCCTGCTTGTGAATTCTATCAGGCAAAACAGAATCCTTCCAAATGTTATTATTCTTCCTTTTTGCAGAGGTGATCTTGGTTGGTGGCAAGTGATATTCACTTTTTTGTCTGTTTATCTTTGGTTGTTCACACAAGTGAATACCATGAACAAGATGGCTGTGGGGAAAGGGAATTTTCTGATTTTCCCATCTTTGATCACTTCCCTGTATCTTCAAGGCCTCTTTTTCAGCCTGTTTCAGATTTTGAGGTGGTAAATGATTAGTGCCTGAAGGTATCAACTGATAAGGAAGAAAGGTTTATTTGGCTCATGGTTTCAGAGGTTTCAGTCCATGGTTGCTTGCCCTGTTCCTTTGGGTCTGTGGTAGCACAGTACATCATGGCTAGAGTGCATTGTGGAGGAGGCTTGTTTCATCTCAAGGTGTGGTGCCAGAGGTTTTAGTCCACATTTAGCTGGCTCCATTCCTTTGGGCATGAGGTGAGGCAGAACATCATGGCAGAAGTAACTGGTATAGAAAAGCTATTCATCTTGTGGCCACCAGGGAGCAGACCACAATTTGTGTTTTAGAAAAACTGCTAGACTCCTGTAGATAATTTAGAGGGGGACCAGAATAGAAGCAGGATGTACAATGAAGGGAGAATACTAATGATAGCATTTCCCCTCAAGAAGTACAGTGAACGGACAAGACTCAATAGTGAAGGAGAAGTAACACAGAAGATAATCAGATTTCTGGCCTCAGAACTCAGTAAATAATATCATTCTCTTATAATAACATTGTGAACACAGGAGGCAGCCAAAGCTTGAGGGGAGGAGCACAGACAGGGAATCATTTTGGACATGATGAATATTAGGGCTGCGGCTGTTGCGCATGTGTGAGGCACTGGGTTTGATCCTCAGCACTACATTAATAAAGATATTGTGTCCATCTATAATAAAAATATATTTTTAAAGATTTATACTGCTGGCTCTCCCTCTCTCTGCTTCCTGGCTGGCAGGTGGTGAGTAGCCACCTAGTTCCTAGGGTGCAATAATCACTTTCTGTTTAGAAAGTGCTCCACCACACCTTCCCCACCAAGATGCTCTGCCTCACCTCAGACCCATAGTACTGGTTCCAAGCAACTATAGTCTGGAACCTCTAAATCTCTCCTCCTTAGAAAAAAAAAAAAGATCTAGCCAGGTATAGTAGCACACACCTATAATCCCACCAGCCTCAGCAATTTAGTGAGGCCCTTAAGCAACTCAGTGAAACCCTGTCTCTAAATATAAAAAGGGCTGGGTATGTGGCTCAGTGATTAAGTGCCCCTGGGTTCAATCCCTAGTACCAAAAAAAAAAAAAAAAAAAAATGTATACCTCTGAAGGTCTCAAAACCTATACATGGAACAGACCATGGCTCAGGTAAATTCTTGACTATGAAGAGCTTTGGCAACTTATGACAATATGTTAATAAGTGAACAGAAACTAGAGTTAAGTCTTCCCTTAGGAAATGAACTATGCTTTTAATGTTTAAGAACACAGATGACAGCTGGGCATGGTGGTGCATACCTGTAATCCCTGTGACTCAGGATGTTAAGGCAGGATGATGATAAGTTTGAGGTCACTCTCAGCAATTTAGTGATACCCTCAAATTAGTAAGACCCTATCTTAAAAAAAAAAAAAAAAAACTGACTAAAACAGCCATTGTGTTTAGTTGCTTATAGGGCTTTTCTTTTTTATGAAATTAAAGCATATTCTATGTTAAAAAAAAAAAAAACTAGAGATGTACCTCTGATAAAACACTACTGAGAAGCTGGGCACGGCGGCGCACGCCTCTAATCCCAGCACTTGGGAGGCTGAGGCAGGAGGATCAGGAGTTCAAAGCCATCTTCAGCAATGGCGAGGCACTTAGCAACTCAGTGAGACCCTGTCTCTAATAAAATACAAAAAAGGGCTGGGGATGTGGCCCAGTGGTTGAGTGCCCCTGAATTCAATCCCCGGTAGCACACACACAAAAACAAAACCCACTACTGGGTTCAATCCCCACTATGAAAACAAATTAAAAAAACAAATAGATGACTTACCTGTATTCTGGTGTTTGTCATATTTTGGATTTCTTTTATTTTTGATCCTCCACGACCTGTTTTTTAAAGGAACAGAGTGAAGGAATATGACTGTAAGTTGAAATAAAAAGGGATTTTACCTACTTTCCTCAAAGAACCTTAAGAAAGGTTCCTAGGGTGCAATAATCACTTTCTGTTTAGAAAGAGGGAAGGTTTTTATTCCAAATTTTCCAAGTATCACAAATTTTTGTGGGTGGTGGAAGGAAGCTTCTTTCTCAGTAGTAGAGTCTAAGGACCCTACCCCCAACCTATGAAAAAAACTAATCGATCAACACTGGAACAACTATTCACCACAACAAAAATTCATTTTAAAAAATTGTCAATAGCTGGGCAAAGTGGAGCATGCCTGTAATCCCAGTAACTAGGAAGACTGAGGCAGGAGGATTTCAATTTCAAGGCCAGCCTCAGCAATTTAGCAAGGCTTTAACTTAGTGAAATCCTGTTTCAAAATAAAATAAAAAGGGCTGTGAATGTAGCTCAGTGGCAATGCACATGGGTTCAATGCCCAGCCCAGGAAAGAGGAAATAATGCAATGGAGTTGAATAGATACTTCTCAAAATGATCAACAGGAATATAAGATGCTTAATATCATTAATCAGGTAAATGGAGATAGAAATTGAAGCCACAGAATGATATATCACCTCATACCTGTTAGAATGATGATTATGAAAAAGAAAAAATAAGTGTTAGTGAGGTTGTGGGGATATTGAACTCTTGTGCACTTTTGG
The DNA here is from genome assembly GCA_025594165.1 of Tamias sibiricus. Taxonomy (NCBI): domain Eukaryota; kingdom Metazoa; phylum Chordata; class Mammalia; order Rodentia; family Sciuridae; genus Tamias; species Tamias sibiricus. The sequence goes on along the minus strand of CM046666.1, from coordinate 66,632,912 downwards.
TGGGATTGTAAAATAAATATCACAGCCACTATGAAAAACAAATATGGAATTAAAAAAAAAAGCTAGGTAAGGTGTTGCATACCTATAATTCCAATGGCTCAGGAGGCTAATACAGGAGGATCACAAGTTCAAGGCCAACCTTAGCAATTTGGTGAGGCCCTGTAGAAAGATTGCCTAGCATAGGTGACACCCTGAGTTCAATCCCCAGTGAGGGTTTTGTGGAAGTCTGACATGGTCCAGAATTCCCACTTCAGAGTATACATCCAAAAGAACTGAAGTCGGTTATGTCAAAGGGATATTTGTGGGTGCAGTGGCACATACTTATAATCCTAGCAGCTCAGGAGGCTGAGGCAGGAGGATCACAAAGTTCAAAGCCAGCCTCAGCAAAAAGCTAGACACTTAGCAATTCTGAGACCCTGTCTCTAAATAAAATACAAAAATAGGACTGGGGATGTGGCTCAGTGGTTGAGTGCCCCTGAGTTCAATCCCCGGTACCAAAAAAAAAAAGGGGGGGGGTGGGATATTTGCACTCCTGTGTTTATAGAAGCACTTTCATAAGACTCAAAAGGTGAAAGAGGGCTGGGGTTGTGGCTCAGTGGTAAAGTGCTCGACTAGCATGTGTGAGGCACTGGGTTGGATCCTCAGCACCGCATAAAAATAAATAAGTTATTGTGTCCACCTACAACTAAAAAAAAATTTTTTTAAAAGGTGGAAAGAACTAAGTGCTCAGCAATGGATAAATGGGCAAATATAATGTGTTACATATACAAAATGGAGAATCATTCAGCCTTAAAAGGAAAATCTTGTCATATGCTACAAACTGGGTAAAGCTTGATTGAGAACATTGTTATGCTAAATAAAATAAGCCAATCACCAAAAGACAATTACTTCATGACTCTACATATTTAAACATCTAAAGTTACCAAACTCAACCAGGGAACCCGGGACATGGAGAGCTGTACACTGTAGCAGTTTCAGTTATGCAAGTTCTAGAGATCTGGAGTGCAATTTTATCCTCATTGATAATACAGTAATGTACATTTAAAAATAAATTGGAGTTGGGTTTGTGGATTAGTAAAGCATTTGCTTAGCATTCATGAGGCACTGGATTCCATTTCCAGCACTGCTAATAATAATAATAATAATAATAATAATAATAATAATAATGTTACACTCTTATACCAGTTAAAAATCAGATCTGGATAGGGATGCAGCTCAGTGATATAGTATGTGCTTAGCATTCGTTTACGTCCTGGGTTCAATCCCCAGCACATGTGCAAGCGCTCAGATTATCTATCCATGCATACACACACACACAGAGAGATACAGATTTAACAAAGCTAGTGCACTGTAGCACAGTGAGTGCCTCACTTTACTGCTACTTGTTAAGTGTCGAATTCATTAGGAGTAAGCTGTCTGTCCTCAGACCTGCTTTTTAGGCACCCAGGATTGAACTCAGGGGCACTCAACCACTGAGTGACATCCCCAACCCTATGTATTTTATTTAGGGACAGGGTTTCACTGAGTTGCTTAGCACCTGGCTTTTGCTGAGGCTGGCTTTGAACTCGCGATCCTCCTGTCTCACCCTCACAAGCCGCTGGGATGACAGTCGTGAGCCACCACGCCCGGCTCAAACAAGCATCCCTTTTTCCCCAAAATAATCTATGTCTTCCAGTAGTTGCTCCCCAAAAACATTTCTATAAAATACTAAAACATGCATTAAACTATTCTAGCCCCAGAAGGTTTTAGAAATTATCCCAGGCAGAGATCTGTATCTCATTAGATGGCAGCTGGTAGGCAGAAGAGCAAATGCGGAGGGGTACCCTTGCCTGGGCCCCATCCTTATTCCTCCCTACCCTTGCCCGCCATATCCATTTTCTTGCTCTTACCGATCACCGCTCCGACCAAGTCGTTCTTGAATCCAAAGCAGAGCGGCGGTTCCCCGCGACCAGCAGCCACAGCTTCAGGGAGGCCAGAGGAGCCTCTCCAGCCGCCACCTCTGCCGCCCCTACTACTTCCCCGACCTCCTCGATTCAGCTCCTCCGCGGGCCTCCTCTCCGGAGCCTGGGGCGTAGTCGAGTTTCGCCAAGAAGCAACGACCCAAGGGGAAGCGTTGGCTCCTGCTTCTTGCTTGGACATGGTTATGCGAAGATTCTGCGCGCCGGACCTATCAGGCTCTGCACCATCCCACAGCGCCGTCGTACAAGTGCTCTGCTAGGGCACCCACGCAGCCGCTACTTGAGGAGCCAGCGCGAGGCTCGCCCCGCCCCTGACCCGCCTGCCCTACCCTTGCCGCACAGTCATTGGCCGGTGAGCGTTGTGGGGCGGAACCTTGTCGTTTTATCCAATCGGTCTCTTAATCTTGGGAGCGTGCGTTGACCTAGTCCATCATGTGTGTGTTCCTTTTAAGGCGTGGAACTTGCTCCCAAGATCCCACTTTGCGCCTCGCCCTATTAAACACCCACCTTGACTACTCAGCATCCTTGGAAATCCCCTCAAAAAGCTAGTCTCGAGCTGGGCCCACGCCTGTAATCCCAGCAGCTCTGGAGGGTGAGATAGGAGGATCGCGAGTTCAAAGCCAGCCTCAGCAAGGATGAGGCGCTAAGCAACTCAGTGAAACCCTGTCTCTAAATAAAATACAAAAAAAGGGCTGGGGATGTGGCTCAGTGGTCGAGTGCCACTGAGTTCAATCCCCAGTACAAAAAAAAAAAAAAAAAAAAAAATTGGAATACTTAATAGTCCCAGTGACTCAGGGTGGCTGAGGCAAGAGGATCGCAAATTCGAGGCCAGCCTGGGCTATTTAACCAGACTGTGTCTCAAAATAAAAATAAAAAGGGTGGGGCTGTAGCTCAGTAGTACAGTGGCCCTGGGTTCAATCCCCAGCACCAGAAAAACAAAACCAAATAAACTTGGAAGCAAGGCCGGATAAAAGCGGTGTACACCTATAATCCCAGTGACAATGGAGGCCATAGCAGGAAGGTCGCAAATTCAATGTCAGCCTGGGTAATTTAGCAGACCCTGTCTCAAAAATGAACAAACAAGGATTGGGGATGAAGTTCAGTGGTATTTCCCTCTGGGTTCAATCCGTAGAAAAACAACAAAACTCTTGACACAAAAGGTTGGGAGATTGTGTAAGAATTGCTTTCATATATTTAAATCTATTTTTAAATATAATAACTAATAATAAAATCTAACATTTGTGACAAAAACAATTTGTTTTTTAAAGTGGCCCTAATTTTTAAAAATGTATGTAAGGACCCACAGTTTAAAAATTACTGGCTTGAGCCGGGAGCGGTGGTGCACACCTGTAATCCCAGCACTTTGGGAGGCTGAGGCAGGAGGATCAGGAGTTCAAAGCCAGCCTCAGCAATGGCGAGGCACTTAGCAACTCAGTGAGACCCTGTCTCCAAATAAAATACAAAAAAAGGGCTGGGGATGTGCCTGGTCGAGTGCCTCTGAGTTCAATCCCCGGTACCATAAATAAATAAATAAACAAACAAATAAATAAATAAATAAAGGGCTGTTGGGCTGGGATTGTGGCTCAGCGGTAGAGCGCTCGCCTAGCACGTGCGCGGCCCGGGTTCGATCCTCAGCACCACGTACAAATAAACGCATTGTGTACAACTAGAGTAAATAAATAAATTTTTTTTTTAAAAAAGGGCTGTTATGAGAAAGCATAACTCAATGGTTAAGCGGTGCTGAGTTCGATTCCTGGTACCCATCCACCACCACCACCCCCAACACAAAAAATTACTGGTTTGAGCCCATGGCAGTGACGCAATATTGTAATCCCAGCAACTCCCAAGGAGGAGGCAAGAAGTTTGCAAATTCGAGACCAGCCTGGACAATTTAGTGAGATCCTATCTCAAAGTAAAAGGGCTGGGATGCCTGGGCACGGTGAGGCACGCCTGTAATCCCAGCAGCTCGGAAGGGTGAGAAGGAGAATCAAAGCCAGCCTCAGCAAAAGCGAGGTGCTAAGAACTCAGTGGACCCTGTCTCTATTATAACAAAATAGGGCTGGGGATGTAGTTCAGTGGTCGAGTGCCCGTGAGTTCAATCCCCCGTACAAAACAAAACAAAAACAAAAACAACACACACACACACACACACACACACAGGAAAAAAGTCATTTTTCTTTTGGGGATGGAACCTACATGCTTAACCACTGAGCCATTTCCCCAGCCTTTTTTTTTTTTTTTTTTTTTTTTTTTGGTTATGTTATTAGAGACAAGGTCTCACTGAGTTGCTAAGTGCCTCACCATCTCTGAGGCTGGCTTTGAACTCGCGATCCTCCTGACTCAGGTTCCCAAGTGCTGGGATTACAGGTGCGCCACCGCGCCCGGCTCTATTTTCTTATTTTGAAACCGGTCTCTCTAAATTGCTGAGGCTGGTTTTTGAACTTGCAATTCACCCGTCTCAGTCTCTGTACTCGATGGGATTACAGGCGTGCGCCACCATGCCCAGAATCGTTTTGTTTTTAGTTGAATAGGGTAATTCCTTGTGCTGGGGAAAGGGATGAGCAAATGACATTTTGTTACTGTTTTCCCGAAGTGCCAGGAGTGGCGAGAAACAGTATGCAAAATGGTAATTTTAGGTAATACGAATATTCGTACTCTTCTAATTTTATACTTTTCACAAAATAGAGCAAAATACACCCCACCCACCCACCTACCCCCATCTGTGACAGCAAAACCGTTTGCTAGAAAAAATGATAGAATCTTTTATCCCAGATCCGGACGACTGTAGAGCCTTCAACTACCTTGCTTTGCTCACCCGGCCCAACTCCCCCTCCTCGGCCCAGCACCGAAAAGGATTAAAAGACAGTCCACAGCCAATTTTGATCTAAGAGCCTCCTGAGGCTGTGTTTTTTCAATAGGCAGGCATAAAAGTTTCCACTCCCTGGTACTTTTGCCTCTGGTATGACCAGAGGGGGGTTTGATCGCAGGCTAATCGCCCAGATTAGCGACATTTCCACCTTTTCGACCTCAGAAAATGAGCGCGGCCTTTGCGCGCTGCGAGGCGATTTCTTCGGTTTCTCTCCCATCCTTGAGCTCCGGGTCAGAATTGGCCAGGATGATCTGGAACCCGTTTTCTGAACTGATATAGTTCAGTTGTCTAGCATGCATAACGCTCTTGAATTCAATCCCCAGCGTAAAATAAGAGGAGCTTTTGAGAAATGCGGTAGTGTTTCCCCCTACCCGCAGAGCGTGGAAATGGTCTTTAGGTGTTCTGATGTGGCCCACCCTTGGCCAAAACTGCCCAGTCCCTCTACCCTTCCCCGATCCTGGTACAAAAATTTGCCGGGGTCTCCGCCTCCGACGTCCAACTTCCCCACCACTCCCAACCTGGCACAAAAGAACATCACATGCTGCACTTGGAGCAAGTGACTGAAATCCTGCTGCAATAGCAAATTCTGGACCCCAAGGTCGTAGCTAGGATCTTAAACTTAAACCGCTTCCCTCCCACGGGAAGAAGCCGCAAGCGCAGCTCATGAATGAGCTGTACTTTGTACGTGGAGAACCAGGAAAGCTGGTGGTGTGATTCAATCTGAGTCCCAAGGACTGAGAAATCCGGGTTCCAAAGTCTATAGGCAGGAGAAAACGGATACCCCAGCTCAAGTCGCAACTGGGCCGGTGGCTGAGGCAGGAGGATCGTAAATTCCTGGTCAGCCTGGGCATTTTAATGAGACCCTATCGCAAAATAAAAAAATAAATAAGGGTTGGGGATGTAGCTAAGTGGTAGAGCAGCTCTGGGTTCAATTTGCCAGTACCGGGCAGCTGGGTGGGGAGCTCGCCTTTGCTTAGTCCTGTGTTCTATTCAGGCACTCCTTTGCAGAAAAAGGCAACTCCTCCCAGGTTGTTGACCTCTCTGGCGCTTTTCGGCACTGCCTGGTGACCTCTCCTTTTCTGTTTTCTGCTTTTAGCCTCCACTAAGTAAGACCATGTTCCCTGGCTCCTAGGTGATTTTGGCAACAATTTGATCAAGAAAATGTTTTTAAAAATGTTAATTTGGCCGGGCGCGGTGGCGCACGCCTGTAATCCCAGCACTTTGGGAGGCTGAGGCAGGAGGATCGCGAGTTCAAAGCCAGCCTCAGCAATGGCAAGGCACTTAGCAACTCAGTGAGACCCTGTCTCTAAAATAAAATACAAAAAAGGGCTGGGGATGTGGCCCAGTGGTCGAGTGCCCTTGAGTTCAATCCCCGGTACCACAAAAAAAAAAAAAAAAAAAAAAAAAAAAAAAAGTTAATTTGGACAAGCCACACCCAGTTCCTTCCTTCCTTCCTTCCTTCCTTCCTTCCTTCCTTCCTTCCTTCCTTCCTCCCTCCCTCCCTCCCTTCCTTCCTTCCTTCCTTTTTTTTTTTTTTTTTTTTTTTGTACTGGGGATGTAGCCCCTGAGCTATGTTCCCAGTTCTTTTTAGTTTGAGATAGGATCTCGCTGGTTTGCTGCTGTTGGACTCGGACTTGCCATACTCCTGACTCAGTTCTCCACATCGCTGGAATTACGGGAGTGTGCAACCACGCCTGGACAGAACTCAGTTATTTAATCAAACACAGGGCGTGGTGGTGCACGCCTGTAATCCCAGCACTTGGGAGGCTGAGGCAGGAGGATCGCGAGTTCAAAGCCAGCCTCAGCAATGACGAGGCACTTAGCAACTCAGTGAGACCCTGTCTCTAATAAAAATTAAAAAAAAAATACAAAAAAGGGCTGGGGATGTGGCCCAGTGGTCGAGTGCCCTTGAGTTCAATCCCCGGTACCACAAAAAAAAAAAAAAAAAAAAAAAAATGTTAATTTGGACAAGCCACACCCAGTTCCTTCCTTCCTTCCTTCCTTCCTTCCTTCCTTCCTTCCTTCCTTCCTCCCTCCCTCCCTCCCTCCCTCCCTTCCTTCCTTCCTTCCTTTTTTTTTTTTGTACTGGGGATGTAGCCCCTGAGCTATGTTCCCAGTTCTTTTTAGTTTGAGATAGGATCTCGCTGGTTTGCTGCTGTTGGACTCGGACTTGCCATACTCCTGACTCAGTTCTCCACATCGCTGGAATTACGGGAGTGTGCAACCACGCTTGGACAGAATTCAGTTATTTAATCAAACACAGGGCGTGGTGGTGCACGCCTGTAATCCCAGCACTTTGGAGGCTGAGGCAGGAGGACCCCAAGTTCAAAGCCAGCCTCAGCATTGCCAAGGCACTTAGCAACTCAGTGAGACCCTGCCTCTAAAAAAGGGGGCTGGGGATGTGGCCCAGTGGTGGAGTACTTTGAGTTCAATCTCTGGTACAAAACACAAACAAACAAACAAACAAAAAACTGGTACCAAAAATACCCTAATCAAACACTAATCAAAATCCTGCTGTGAAGATATTTTGTAGATGTAATTAACATGTACAATCAATTTATGTAATGGCCATTACCCTCAATAATCTAGCTGGGCTTCATTCAATTAGTTGAAAGAGATTTAAGAGTAAAACAGATTTCCTAGAAGGTGAAATTCTGCCTCAGAACTACAGTATCAAACAGGGCATGGTGGCTCATGCCTATTAATCCCAGGCACTGGGGCGGCTGAAGCAGGAAGATCACAAGTTCAAGGCTAGCCTCAGCAATTTAGTGAGGTCCTAAGCAACTTAGTAAGACCCTGTCTCAAAATAAATAAAGGTCCAGGTGTAGTGGTACATGCCCATAATCCCAGAGGCTCAGGAGGCTGAGGCAGGAGGATTTCGAGTTCAAAGCCAACCTCAGCAACAGCAAGGTGCTAAGCAACTCAGTGAGAACCTATCTCTAAATAAAATATGCAATAGCTGGGAATGTTGCTCAGTGGTTAAGCACCCCTGGGTTCAATCCCTGGTACAGAAACAAACAAAACACTACAGCATCAGCTCCTGCCCAAGAATTCCAGCCTACTGGCCTGCCCTAGCAATTTTCAGGCTTGTCAGCCATTACAATTACATAAACCAATTTCATAAATAAATAAATAAAATATGTAAACTATTTAATATATCATTTATATACATTCTACATATAATTAAATAACCAGACACAACTAACAATCTGGCTCACTCTTTTCAACCAAGCATTACATTTTCAGAGACTTCCCTCAGCATGCCTTCCACCATCCTAAGTAGATTTTGCATTTATTTGCTAGCACTTCAACCTGTTCTTTTCCTTTGAAGCACTTCTAACTATTTGTTTATTGGTGATTCCTATGATTTTTTTCCCCATGCTGGGGATCAAACCCAGAGCTTTGGAAATTTTTTAAAATATTTTTATTTATTTGCTTTTAGTTGTACACAATGCGTTTTATTCAATGCGTTTTATTTGTACGTGGTGCTGAGGATCGAACCCCGGTCACCCATGTGCTAGGTGAGCGCTCTACCACTGAGCCATAATCCCAGCCCCTTTGGAAATGTTTGACAACTCTCTACCACTGAGCTACAATGCCAGACCCTAAAAATTTAATAATCAGTATAGCATATTTCTTTTATTCACCACTTAAAACCTTATCTGGTTTATAGTAGATGCTAAACAAATATTTAGTAAATTAATAAATGAACCTATCTGATTTCCAGTGCTTTTATTTCCCAGGGAAGGAAATGTATAAATACACTTAATTTTTTCTGAATTTAATTTTGAAGCATTTAAAAATATAGGAGGCAATTTCAGATGTCATGTACTAATATACATTTTAAGAAAATTTTTGTTGGGAATGATAGCACATGTCTATGATCCCAGCTACTCCGGAGGTTGAGGCAGGAGGATCACAAGTTGGAGGCCAGCCTGGGCAACTTAGGGAGATTGTCCCAAAATAAAAAATAAAAAAGGGCTGGGGATGTAGGTCAGTGTGTAAGGCCCTGGGATCAATCCCCTGTACCAAAAAGAAGGAAAAAAAAAAAAAAAAAAGAGGAAGAGGAGGAGGAGGAGGAAAAGGAACAACAATGGAAAGAAAAAGAAAATTTTAATAAAGTTTTAAATAAATGTATTTCTTGCTGGCAGCGATTTCACATTCAAAACACAATACATAATTTTCCCAATTTTTTCTCAGCTTGAAAAGTCTATCCAAACTCAAACCATTATATGAAGTTCATCTTCTTCATGGTATAAGCTTCTGGACCACAGTAGCTCATTGTGATATTTTTGTTTGTTTGTTATGTTTTATACTGGGGATTGAACCTAGGGGCACTCTACCACTGAGCTACATTACCAGTCCTTTTGATTTTTTATTTTGAGACAAGGTCTTATAACAGGGGTTCACCTGTGGCGTTGAAACTTACATATTTTTTTTCTTTTTTCCCAAACTTCTTCTCCTTGATCTTCTTTCTCCTCTCTGATCTTCTTTTCCCTAACCTTCTCCTCCCTGATTGTCTTTTCCCTAATCTCCTTCCTAATCTCTCTTCCCTAATCTCATTTTGTCTGAGCCCCCTATACCTGCTGATGGGCAGAATCACCACCTTTGGGACAGGAGTCCCCCGTGTTTCTCTCTTTGCTAGTAAAGCAATAAACTGTCTTTTTCCTTTTTCTCAAAACCATGTCCTCCTTATTGAATTGGCATTGGGAACAAGGACCAAGCTTTCAGCAACAATCTGGCTAAATTGCCCAGGTTGCCCTTGAGCTTGCAATCTTCCTGCCTCAGTCTCTGAAACTGCTGGGATTACAGATGTGTACTACCATGCACAGTGCCAATGGCACTTATTCTGTACCACATAAATTTAGAGTTTTAGAGTTTATATATGGTGCTGAAAATGGTTGGCTACTGCTTCACATATGTTGTATTAATTCTTTTTTCCTTTTGCAGGATTATGGTCAAACAACACTTTTTCTTTTTCTTTTTTTGTACTGGGGATTGAAAACCCAGGGTAATTTTACCAAGGAGCTATACCCCCTCTGGCTAAATTGCCCAGGCTGCCTTTGAACTTGTGATCCTCCTGTTTCAACCTCACAAATCTCTGGGATTACAGGTATGCACTACTACACCTAATGGTAGACTTTTAAAAAGAAATGGAGAATCACAATGTTTCAAGACGTCTAAAAAGAGATGGAGGGAAGGCGATCCTCATCTTCAACAACCACGGGAAGCAGCGGCTCTCCAAGTTCTACCAGCCCCATAGTGAAGATACACAACAGCAAATCATCAGGGAGACTTTCCATTTGGTATCTCAGAGAGATGAAAATGTTTGTATCCTAGAAGGAGGACTATTAATTGGAGGATCTGACAACAAACTGATTTATAGACATTATGCGACCCTATATCTTGTCTTCTGTGTGGATTCTTCAGAAAGTGAACTTGGCATTTTAGATCTAATTCAAGTATTTGTGGAAACCTTAGACAAATGTTTTGAAAATATCTGTGAACTGGATTTAATTTTCCATGTAGACAAGGTTCACAATATTCTTGCAGAAATGGTGATGGGGGAATGGTATTGGAGACCAACATGAATGAGATTGTTACACAAATTGATGCACAAAATAAACTGGAGAAATCTGAGGCTGGCTTAGCGGGAGCTCCGGCCTGTGCTGTATCAGCTGTAAAGAATATGAATCTTCCTGAGATCCCAAGAAATATTAACACTGGTGACATCAGTATAAAAGTGCCAAACCTGCCCTCTTTTAAATAAAATATTAAAAAGGCCACTCCCAGGTAAAATCCAGGGGGAAAGTCATCTAAGTTTACCATGCAGTTGTTTACCAAACATAGAGGAGGAGAGTCTTAACTTTTGCTCTTGGATTTAAGTCAAGGTACTGTATAGAAATTGTGTAAAATCAGTATGGAAGTTCAATGTTGCTTTTCTTGATCAGTGGTTTAAAAGAAATTGAGTAGTTCCAGTGTGATTTTTTTCTTTCTTTCTTTTTTTTTTTTTTTTTTTTTTTGTGGTACCGGGGATTGAACTCAGGGGCACTCGACCACTGGGTCACATCCCCAGCCCTTTTTTGTATTTTATTTAGAGACAGGGTCTCACTGAGTTGCTAAGTGCGTTGCCATTGCTGAGGCTGGCTTTGAACTCGCGATCCTCCTGCCTCAGCCTCCCAAAGTGCTGGGATTACAGGCGTGCGCCACCGCGCCCGGCTCTTTCCTTTTTTAAACTGCATTCCTGTGCCCACCTAAGGCATGCCTCTGTGTAATGGCTATTACAGTATTTTGAAAAGTAAGATATTTCTTTAATTATGTACAACCTAAAATGTTGGTATTTTATATGGATCATTAGTGCAGCATTCCTTAATTCTTTCTGTTATTTGTCACAATTGTTATTTATTTATTTATTTATTTTGTGGTACCGGGGATTGAACTCAGGGGTACTCAACCACTGAGTCACATCCCCAGCCCTTTTTTTGGTATTTTCTTTAGAGACAGGGTCTCACTAAGTTGCTAAGTGCCTCACCATTGTTGAGGCTGGCTTTGAACTCGTGATCCTCCTGCCTCAGCCTCCCAAAGTGCTGGGATTACGGATGTGCGCCACCATGCCCGGCTACGATTGTTATTTAAAGAACAAAGTGTGTATTGCATGAAAACATTATGACCTTTTTTCTTTTAGTTTAAATAAATTCCAAGGTAACTTGACTTCTAAAGCACCTGTCTGTTTGCCTGATATCTACTTTAGCAATAATTTTTTATGACCCTCTGACTCAACAAAGTAAATAAAAGTATATTTTATCACTTTTAAAAAAAAAGAGAGATGGAGGGCTTAGGCTCAGTGCACATGCCTGTAATCCCAGAGATTCAGGATGCTGAAGTAGAAGGATCATAAGTATGAGGCCAGCCTTAGCAATTTAGTGAGTGAGGGCTAAGCAATTTAGTGAGACCCTGTCTCAAAATAAAAAACAAAGCTAGGCGAGGTGGCGCACGCCTGTAATCCCAGCTCTTGGGAGGCTGAGGCAGGAGGATTGCGAGTTCAAAGCCAGCCTCAGCAATGGTGAGGCACTTAGCAACTCAGTGAGACCCTGTCTTTAAATAAAATACAAAAAGGGCTGTTGATGTGGCCCAGTGGTCAAGTGCCCCTGAGTTCAATCCCTGGTACCAAAAAAAAAAGGGGGGGGGGGATGTGGTACAGTGCTGGGTTCTATCCACAAATAGGCCTGGGAATGTAGTTCAGTGTTAAATCAGTGTTAAAGCATCCCTGGGGTCAATCCCCAGCACAAGAAAAAAAGCAAGACAAAAACGAGAGAGAGAGAGAGAGAGAGAGAGAGAGAGACTCTAGACCAGGTGGCCACTGCCTGTAATTCTGGTAGTCTGGGAGACTGCAGCAGAAGGATCAAAAGTTTGAGATCAGCTAGACCCTGTCTCAAAATTAAAAAAAAAAAAAAAAAAAAAAAAGATGTAGCTTGGAGGTAAAGTGCCCCTGGGTTCAAGCCCAGTACCAAACAGGGGGCAGGGGGAAAGGAAGGTGTCACTATATTGCCAAGCTGGCCCCTAACTCCTGAGTTTAAGTTATCATCCTGCCTCAGCTGACTGGGGAATTAGTACTACAGCTGAACACTACTACACTTGGCTAATAAATGTTTTATCAATGCTGGAGACCCTGTCTCAAAATAAATAAAAAGGGCTGGGGATATAGTTCAGTGTAGAGCACCTCTAGGTTCAATCCCCAGTTAAAAAAACAAGCCTTATGAATGCTTAGATCAGTTATTCAGTGTTTCTCTGAGTAATCCATTAGCCATTTGGCCAAAATATTTCTTCTGCAATGGGCATTTTCATCTCCTTTCTATGAGGCAATGCCTACTTTTGCTATTTCTTTTCACCAGGAGCCATAAGTTATTTAAAAAATTTTTCTGTAGTTTAAATTAATTAGAGGTTATAGACATGCATTAAAAATAAAAGTCAGAGCCGGGCGCGGTGGCACACGCCTGTAATCCCAGCACTTTGGGAGGCTGAGGCAGGAGGATCATGAGTTCAAAGCCAGCCTCAGCAATGGCGAGGCACTTAGTAACTCAGTGAGACCCTGTCTCTAAATAAAATACAAAAAAAGGGCTGGGGATGTGACCCAGTGGTGGAGTGCCCCTGAGTTCAATCCCCAGCATCAAAAAATAAATAAATAAAAAATAAAAGTCAAGCCGGGCGCGGTGGCGCACGCCTGTAATCCCAGCACTTTGGGAGGCTGAGGCAGGAGGATCACAAGTTCAAAGCCAGCCTCAGCAATGGAGAGGCACTTAGTAACTCAGTGAGACCCTGTCTCTATATAAAATACAAAAAAAAAATGGGCTGGGGATGTGGCCCAGTGGTCAAGTGCCCCTGAGTTCAATCCCCGGTACCAAAAAAAAAAAAAAAAAAATAAAAGTCAGTAGGAAAAAACATATATAATTCCTTACTGTTGAGAAAAAGGAAGAAGACAGTATTTAAGATGTCTATTTATTAAAACTCTCATGGGTTACTATTTTAAATGATTTGAATTTTTCTCTCCACCAGAATGGAAATGGAAATGAGAAGAGCATTTATGCAGTACTTGGTATCGCCAGGACATCCATGGACATCTTAGGTGCTTTGGGCATGTTTTAACTTGCTGTACTGAAATTTCCTCACTTGGAGATAATCCTTCCAAATTATGAATCCATCTAGGATTAGGCATAAATAGCAAATGTAAAGTACTGTGCAATGGAACAGAATAACATCACAGCAATAACATGAATTATATCTTTGACAAATGACTCATGGAAAACCTATAGATAGTTTAAAGTGAAAAAGTAGTGACTCTTGGGGCTGGGAATATAGCCCAGTGATAGAGTGCTTGCCTAGCATGTATAAACCCCTGGGTTCAATCATCCCTGGTACCTTAAAAAAATTGTGTTTCCCAACCACTATTTCAACCCACTGTGGGCTGAAGACCTCTAATTAGACCTAAAGACACTGAAGGGAAGTCATCAATCCATATAGGCACTATATTTCCTAAGGTACTATTATTTGCAAAAAAAGAAAAAAGACTCAAACTCAAGGAGAAATTTATTCTACCACAGAATAAGAATTCTAGCTTATAAGGTTGTTTGACTTAGTGATATAGTTACAAAAAATATCTAGATTCTGCTGGGCATGGTGGCACTTGCTTGTAATTCCAGCTACTCAGAAGGCTAAGACAGAAGGAATCCAAGTTTGGGGCCAGCATGGACAACTTAGTGAAATCCTGTCTCAAAACAAAACAAAAATAAATAAATAAATATAAAGGGTCAGGGATGTATCTCCGTGCTAGAATGGCCCTGTTCAATCCCCAGTACTGGAAAACAAAACAAAACAAAACAAAATTTGCTCAATAATTTTTGAGTCATAGGACCAAAACATGAGAATTTCTGGTTCAGATGATCTTTGAATTTATAACTGTAATATACACAGGCTGGAGCCTTTGGCATGAATCTGTAACCAGGGTTCACTTGGTGCTTTGACTACATCCCTGTGGCTTTGAAACTTACATGTTTTTTGTTTTTTTCCTTTTACCTATCCTTCTTCTCCCTGATCTTTCTCCTCCCTGATCTTTTCCCTAACATTTTCCTTGATCTTCTGATCTCCTTTTCCCTAATCTTTTCCTCCCCGATCTTTTTTTCCCTGATCCTCTTTCCTGATCTCTCCTCCCTAATCTCATTTTCTCTGAATCACTTCTTAAACAAACCTCTCTCCCCATTCCTGCTGATGGGCAGAATCACAGCCTTTGGGACAGGAGTCCCCTGTATTTCTCCTTTGCTAGCAAAGCAATAAACCATTTTTTCCCCTTTTTCCTAAAACCATGTCCTCGTTATTAGGTTGGTATTGGGGATGAGGACTGAGCTTTGGCAACAAATCAAGTAGGGCTACTTGGTGAAAACACTGAGCTTTTGAACTTGAGAACTGCCTGAAATAGCTATGTCTCCTTTATTTATTTATTTATATGTGGTGCTGAGAATCTAATCCAGCGCCTCACACATGCTAGGCAAGCGCTCTTCCACTGAGCTACAACCCCATCCCTAAGTTATGGTCACTTTCTCAATCGTTAGGACTCTCCCAAGGTTGAGGCCTGTGAACGGAAAAACTTGGGTACAAAAGGGGAATTCGGTGACTCCACACCCGCAGATCAGTTGGGGGAGAGGGCTCGGGGGCTCGGAATACTGCTTGGCGGTGGAGGGAATAGCCTCACGGGGCATCATCTTCTCTGCTCACCAAAACCCATTTCGGCCAGTCCAGTTCAAATCAGAGACGCGAAGGCTTCAAACAAGGAACCGAAGACCCTCTCGCCCAGACAAACACAGCAAAGTCCTGGAAAAGACCCCTGGGTGGAATGTCTGCAGCCGCGAGAGCCCCGCCCCCCGTCGTTCTTTAGTCCGCAGGTGAGGCGCGGACCGCCCAATCCGCGCAGCTTGAAATTGACCGCGGCGGCCAGTAGGCAGAGACTGATTCTGCGCAAGTTGCGAGTGCTTGAGTGAAGTGTTCCTTGAGCAGGTCATAGATCCATTTTCTTTATGTAGTCTTCTGCGATCAGGGATCCCTACGTGAGGAGTCCGGCCTCAGACTTGCAAGGAGCCAGTAACGCGCCCCAGAGTTTACGAAAGGCTTCCACATCCCCAGTAGTTCCGTCTTGACTAGTCCTGGGTGGAGTGGTCTCTGAAGGCTCGGAGATGGCTGCAGTGAGATACCGTCTTGCGCGGTTCATAGAATCCCGAGGGTTGGGGCGGGTAGAATGGGCTGCACGCTAGGCGCTCTGTTTCCTTAGACTTTCCAGCACCTACAACGGGGACACTCTAGCTCCCGGAACCCTGCGTTTCTCTTCCTACGGTATCCCGCTTTCCACACTCACACAACCTAGTCCTTGGCTCCACTCTCTCGCCAGGTCTTTTCCGCGCCCTGGAGTCCTCAGTCGTAAAGTATTACCGAGTACTCATACAAAACTGAGGTCTTGCTGTTCAGATTTGTAACTTGCTCTTGTCATATACAGTTGATCAAAGATGGGGCTGGGGTTGTGGCTCAGCGGCAGAGCGCTCGCCTAGCACGTGTGCAGCCCGGGTTCGATCCTCAGCACCACGAACGAATAAAGGCATTGTGTACAACTAAACAAACAAACAAACAAACAAAAAGAATTCTTGGGGCAGTGTCCTCGAACCCGAGAGCGAGCGAGCAGATTCTCTGCCCAGAAGGCACTCCATCCCACACCGCGGCGGATTCCCAGCATCTCTCAGCCCCAGGCTGGTGCGGCTTCTGCACCCGCAAGGGAATATTCCTGTTTGCTGAGATACTATTGTGCCTGGTGAGTCTGATGTGCCTCAGTAGCTTCACATCAGGGAACTCTCTATGATTGAGATGCTGCTTGCCGCTGCCTTCTGTGTTATTTACATGAGTGGCCTGCACGCCGAGACACCATTCATCAACTGGCCCTGGAATGATTTCTTCCTAATTCTCATAGCATTGATCCTCTACCCGATCACCTCCATTTTTGTCCTTGTTGAGAGCAGAAGGGGTACTGGGACTGAGGGCTACATACCTCTTTTGGCTATGATGCCTACTTCATCTTCCCTCTTTGGCAACAAAGACATACAGTGGCCCCCATGAATCCCACAGATGGTCCGATGTAGGTGAACTCCCCTCATTTCTCTCTGCAATTTGGAAATGATTCCTCTGTGGGAAAACTCTTCCCACCCCCACAACAACACTCACTCCCTGCCAACCAACGCCTAGCTTCCTACTGAGGTAAAAGTGCCTTTACTGGGAGAATTGCCTTCCAGCCTGCCAATCAACCCTCCTACTAGGGTAAGCCTAGGTCCCCCTTTCTTCTGCATTGTTCAGTTCTGCCTAGACCATCACCCCACTTAAACCACAAAATGAAGGAAGTGGGTATCTAGGATTTCAGAGTGCACACGCCACCTGGTGATCCTCTCCAAATAACCTCCTCATTGTGTGTGTGGGAAGTGATTCTGTGGAGATAGAAATAAGCAATAAACATTGTTAAAATCTTTTTTAAAAAGAAAAAAAAAGCCCCTCCTATGAAAGCCGGGTGACTGTTCTTCACTGAAGACCAGAGCTGCCTGGAGGGGCAGGAGCACAGGGGTGAGTGGGTGGAGGAGCACATGAGTTTCAACCCTTTTCTTTAAAAGATGCTGCTGTTGAAAGCAAATGCACAGCAATGCACTGAAATACAGACTGCTAGGGCACAGAGAAGAAAGGGATGTGACAGGAGTGAATGAGGGCTACTGAAGTCACTAAGTAGTCACCAGGCAATAACCCACAGGGGAAAGCCAAGGAGGATAAATGAGGATACTAAAAAATAACACAGAAGCCAGGAAATGTGGGACAAAGGCAAACAGTCAGCAAGGCGGAGGCATAGGTTCACCCCCCCAAAAAAAATATTTGGAGTCAGCCCATTCAGTCTATATTCTTATTATAATTATTATTTTGGTACTGGGGATTGAACCCAGAGGAGTTTTACCTCTGAGCCACATCTCAAGTCCATTTTATTTTTATGTTTACACAGAGTCTCACTGAGTTGCTTAGGGCCTCCATAAATTGCTGAGGCTGGCCTCAAACTTGCTATACTCCTTTTTTCCCTTTCTTTTTTTTTTCCTTTCCTTCCTTTTTCTTCTCCTTTTTTTCTTCTCCCTTTTTTCTCCTTTTTTTTTTTCCCCCCCCCTTTTTTGCCTCAGCCTCCAGAGTCCCTGAGATTACAGGCATTCACCATGATGAATAATAGCCCAATACTTTTTTTATTTTTATTTTTGGTTGTTGGGATTGAACCCAGGGGCACTTTACCACTGATCTATATCCCTAGTCCTTTTATTTTTCCTTTTGAGTCTTCCTAAATTGTTGAGACAAGCCTCAAACTTGCATTCTTCCTCCATCTGCCTACTGAATGGCTAGAATTAAAGGCAGGCCCCACCATACTCAGCCAGATTCTTCTTTTTTTTCTTCTTCTTCTTTTTTTTTTTTTTTTTTTTTTTTAGGTGCTGGAAATTGAACCCAGGGCCTTGTGCATGCAAAGCAAACACTCTACCAACTGAGCTATATCCCCAGCCCCGAATTATTCTCTTTTAAAAGTATGTCTTTTTTAGCCAGGCACAGTGGTGCAAGCCTGTAATCCCAGCACTTTGGGAGGCTGAGGCAGGAGGATCGCGAGTTCAAAGCCAGCTGCAGGAGCCCTGTTTGGAGATTGACTTGAATTGCAGTTGACTATGAGCCGTGGAGATTTGGCCATTGTCGCCACCCGTAGTCTCACGGGATTTGTTGCGGGATCTCAAGTGACTTGGCTGAAATTGCTGATCGGGTCAGCGCCATTTTAGTGGTGTGTTTGGCGTGTGTTAGTTGTTGTTAGAACCAGAGAGAAAAGTTATCAGAATAAAAAGCTGTTTGTCTCCAGTTTGCTTCTGAAGTTCTTCCCGCGGCTCCGCTGTTCCAAGCGCTTCAGGCTGCGACAGCCAGCCTCAGCAGTGGCAAAGCAATTAGCAACTCAGTGAGACCCTGTCTCTAAATAAAATACAAAAAAGGGCTGGGGATGTGACCCAGTGGACGAGTGCTTCTGAGTTCAATCCCTGGTACCACAAGGAAAAAAAAAAAAAAAAGTATGTCTTTTTAAAAAGTTGTGAGTCCAGGTATGGTGGCACATGCCTGTAATCCCAGATACCTGGGAGGCTAAGGCAGGAGGATCTCAAGTTCCTGGCCAGCCTGAGCAACTTAAAAAATTGTGGTTGGAAGGCTGGGATGTGGCTCAGTGGTAGAGCATTTGCCTAGTGCGTGAGGCACTGGGTTCAAATCTCAGCACCACATATATAAATAATTAAATAAAATAAAGGTCCATCAACTACTAATAAAAATATTTTAAAAAATTGTGGTTGGGAGGCTGGGGTTGTGGTTCAGCGGTAGAGCGCTGGCCTCGCACGTCCGCGGCCTGGGTTCAATCCTCAGCACCACGTAAAAATAAATGCATTGCATACAACTAAAGCAAATAAATAAATATTTAAAAAAATTGTGGTTGGAGAAGAGCACCCTCCAGGAGAAGCTTGTCAGGACTTCAAGATGCTGCCTGTTAGATAAAATAGGGCCATCAGGCCATACCCCCAGGTGCCTTCCCGGAAGTGCAAATCTCTCCCGAGAATCTACCTTTGGCGGGCTTCGAGAGTCCCCACCCTTCCTGATCCTGGGAATACTCGCCTCTCCTGGGAATTCACCCCAGGGCGGGCTCTCCCTTTCTGAGCCAATCCCAACCATACAAGTCACCCTTCGGCCCCTCTGTACTTAAGCACCTGCCAGCCCAGAAACGTGCTCTCTCTTTTGCCACCATCTTCTCACCAGCTCTCTCCTCTCCCCGTCCTCCTTTCTCCCCTTTCCCGTTCCCTTCTTCCCTTTGCCCCTACCCCCTTTCTCCCCTTCTGCCCTTCCCTTAATAAACACCCCTTTTCTACAAGGCGGTCTTGGTGTGGTTTTTGCGCTTTCACTGCCAGCTATGTGGGATTGATAAAAGGGAAAGTATTTTAAAGTCATTAATTTGAAAATCTATTCTAAAAAGCAAGTTGGGAAGAATGAGATGCTGAATTTGCACTGGAACCTGTAGAGTTTTAATGTCTTGGGGACCTCCTACTTGGCCAATTTGGTAGTACCTGGAAAAGAGTATGTGACTGGAGATGAGGGTTCACGAATAACTTCTTATATGTGATATGCCACACTTTGCTGTTGATAAGATGCCTAAAGAGTAAATATGTAGAGAGGAGGGTGAGAACTAGAGGAACTTCAGAATTCAACATTTTAAAGGACAAGCAGTAAAGTCAAAACTGGTGATAAAGGAGAACAAAATGAGGAATACTCAGAAACCAAGGAAGGAAAGATAATCTGGTAACAGAAAAACATGAAGCAGAATGCAGACAGAGTAGGAATGTCATTTTTTTTTTTTAAGTCATTGGATAGCCATGTGTGGTGGTGCACACCTGTAATCCCAGAGGCTTGGGAGGCTGAGGCAGGAGGATTGCAAATTCAAATCCAGCCTCAGCAATTTAGTGAGGTCCTAAGCAACTTTAGCAAGATCCTGTCTCAGAAGAAAAAATAAAAAGGGTTGGGGATGTGGCTTGGTGATATAAATGGCCCTGGTTCAATCCCCAGTAACAATACAAACAACAACAAAAAAGTCATTGTAGACCAAAGATTTACAATTCTCAGTTTCTGAATAATGTCATTGTGAATTGAGACCTAGTTTCTTATAATTTTGCACAAGATGAAATTAAACAGATAGATTAATTAATTAATTAATATACTGCAGATTGAACTCACCCAGGGTGGTCTACCACAGAGTTACATCCCTATTACTGGTGTGTAATGCAGATATCTGGTTGGCATAGCTTACTTCTGGCCTTGGCCTGAAACACCTTGCCTTCCTGAATAGCTGGGATCACACAAGCTTGACTCCTTTGCTAATCTTTTTAAAAGATTTTTTGAGCCGGGTGCTTGGCGCACACCTGTAATCCCAGCACTTGGGAGGCCAAGGCAGGAGGATTGTGAGTTCAAAGCCAGCCTCAGCAATGGCGAGGCACTTAGCAACTCAGTGAGACCCTGTCTCTAAAAAAATACAAAAAAGGGCTGGGGATATGGCCCAGTGGTCCAATGCCCCTGAGTTCAATCCCTGGTACCAAAAAAATAAAAAAATAAAAAAATAAATAAATAAATTAAATTAAATTAAAAGGGCTGGGTTTGTAGCTCAGTGCTAGGGTGCTCCAGGATTTGGTCCCCAGTTGGGGATTGGGGGGGTGCAGGAGATGGAAGAACAAGGGATGTAGCTCAGTGGTAGAGCACTGATACCAAGCAATAAATTTTTTAAAAATATATTCCAGAGGAAAATTATTTAAAACTCAGGATTATATAACCCAGCCAAATTATTTCACAGATTATTTAAAACATTTTAGACATCAAGTGTCGTTAAATTTACCTCTCATGAACAGAAAAATGTTTCACTAAAATAAGTAAATTGAGGAAAGATTTGGTACAGAATCAATGCACTTCATTTCCTCAAAGGCGTCACAGAGAGACTTGGGCTCCCTAGCTAATTGTGTTCTCCCAAACATTTACATTCCCAGCTTTACTATCTTCATTTCTAGGGCTCTTTATTTGGGACCTGGTGCAGAGATCCTCTTGAGGAGCTTCTGCCGAGATCTCCTCATGGAGGCCCAAAGAGAGAAGAAGGAGGAGAAACCTTGAAGACATTTTCACCCTCTCTGTACCCAGTATTTTCTTTTATTAAATTGTATTGCTTCTTTTTAGATATGCACGATAGTATGATCTATTTTGATATAATTATACAAGCATGGAATATGTCTTATTCTAATTAGGACCCCCATCTTGTATATGTACACAATGGTGAGATTCACTGTGCTATATTCATATATTTACATAGGAAAGTTCTATCAGATTCATTCCACTATCTTTCCTTTTCCTTCCCTTCCCTTCATTCCCTTTGTCTAATCCACTGAAGTTCTATCTATCTCCCCCCACGGTATCACCAGCTCTTGTATTTTTTTTTTTTTTTTCTGTACCAGGGATTGAACTCAGGAGCACTCAACCACTGGGCCACATCCCCAGCCCTTTTTTGTATTTTTTTTAGAGACAGGGTCTCACTGAGTTGCTAAGTGCCTCGCCATTGCTGAGGCTGGCTTTGAACTCGTGATCCTCCTGCCTCAGCCTCCCAAGTGCTGGGATTACAGGCGTGTGCCACCAAGCCCGGCTGTATCACCAGCTCTTTTTGTTTTACTTTGAGACAGGGTCTCGCTAAATTGTCCAAGCTGGCCTCAAATTTCGATCCTGTTACCTCAGTTTCCCAAGTAGCTGGAATTACAGATGTGTGCCATCACACCTGACTCAGCTATTTTCTTTATTTTAACCATTTTCTCTTATATTAGCCTTTTTTTTGGTAACAATCTATGCCATATATTTTGATGTTATTACGTGGTGTAAAAAGTTATTAAGTCTTTATTATGCTTTATACCCTTTTTCAGTATACAAAGATTCCGGTTTAGAAGTTAAAGTTTAGATCAAGAAGTGATATGATGAAGACTAAAAGTAGACACTTTTATGAGAAATTACAAAAGCAATTCATTCACATATTCTGTTGCTGAACCCAAAGCCCCTCAGGCTGGTTCCTCCAGGGCTAAGCAGAGGCTATGAAAGCACATAATCTGCAGGAAATCTTGGTAGCTTTTTGTTTTGTTTTGTCTCGGTTTTGGTAGGGTATAAAAGGTTTAAATAACATGTATTCAGTCACAAAGCTAGAAAAATAATGGAGTCAATATTTAAATCACCTCCATTTCCAGTATCAAAGCAGGACATTCAGGAGGTAACAGAATGACAAAACAACCATTAAATACTAAAAACAGGGTCTGTTAAATGCTAAAATCATCTTAATTTTGTTGGAAGCTGGCATGGAAGCCAGCAAATAAAATTCAGGACTTCCCAGGTATAGGAAACAATAAAACAGGGATCCCAAGGAACCATATCTCCAAAATAAAAGTAAATCAGAAACAAACTGCCATGAAGATAAGAATGGCAAAGAAACTTGTCTTTCTTAAATGTCTGCATATTATAATTAATTAGCCTGTGGCTAATTCAAGCTACATGTGGGAATCTGAAAATGCTTAAGTAGATTTGTTTTTTTAAATTTTAAGGGTACTGGAGATTGAACTGGGGTATGTTGAACCACTGAGCTACATCCCTGGCCCTTTTTTTTTTTTTTTTTTTTTGAGAAAGGGTTTTGATAAATTGCTGAGGCTGGCTTCCAATTTGCAAACCCCAAAGAGATAATTTGAAGTGGTTTTAAGTTGAATTCATTCTCAGGAGAAAAGGTAAAATAAAAAAGCACCAGGAGCCGGGCGCGGTGGCGCACGCCTGTAATCCCAGCACTTTGGGAGGCTGAGGCAGGAGGATCACGAGTTCAAAGCCAGCCTCAGCAAAGGCAAGGCACTTAGCAACTCAGTGAGACCCTGTCTCTAAATAAAATACAAAAAAGGGCTGGGGATGTGACCCAATGGTCGAGTGCCCCCTGAATGTTCAATCCCCCTGTACCAAAAAAAAAAAAAAAAAAAAGAAGAAGAAGTTAAAAGAAATAAAGAAAAAGCACCAATTAGCCAGGTGCGGTGGTGTATGCCTGTAGTCCCAGCGGCTGGGGGGCCAAAACAGGAGGATTTCAAGTTCAAAGCCAGTCTCAGCAACAGCAAGGCTGCCAAGCAATTCAGCGAGACCCTGTCTCTAAATAAAATGCAAAATAGGGCTGGGGATGTGGCTGAGTGGTTGAGTGACCCCGAGTTCCATCCCCAATATCAAAAGGTATCAAAAACAAAACAAAAACACCAATTTAGCCTGGTGCGGTGGCGCATGCCTGTAATCCCAGCACTTGGGAGGCTGAGGCGGGAGGATCTCCAGTTCAAAGCCAGCCTCAGCAATGGTGAGGCACTTAGCAACTCAGTGAGACCCTGTCTCTAATAAAACACAAAAAAAGGGCTGGGGATGTGGCCCAGTGGTGGAGTTCCCCTGAGTTCAATCCCCAGTACCAAACAAAAACAAAAACAAAAACAACAACAAAAAAAAAAAACACAGGTGCAGAGGCATATGTTTATAAACCCAGTGATGCTGAAGGCTGAGACAGGAAGATTGAAAGTTCAAGGCCAGTCTCAGCAATTTAACAGGACTGTCCCAAAATGAAAAGGACTAGAGATGTAGCTCAGTGGTAAAGGACCCCTGGGTTCAATCCCAAGAACCAAATAAATAAAAAGTACCAATTTATGATAAGATGAAATTGTATCTCTACCTCATCCCTAGTTTAAAAGAATTAACCCCAGAACTGGGGGTGTAATTAAGTGGTAGAGCACTTGCCTAGCTATGTGTCAGGCCCTAGTTTCAGTGGTTCTACAACACTACTAAAAAAAATAAAAACCAGATGGTTTGAGGATTTAAATGTTAATACAGAAATTTAAATATTCTTAGAAAGTAGAGGGAATCTCTTTATAGGACAAGGAAGGATCCCACACCCCCATCCCTGTACCCAATCTCTCTCTTCTTTAAAATGGGGTATTGCTATGTTACCCAGGTTGGCCTGGAACTCAGGATCCCTCTGCTTCAGGCTTCAGACTAGCTAGGACTACAGGCATGCACCACCTAAACCTGGCAAAAACACAAAAGACAGCTTCAAGATAAAAAGAAAAATTATACTGGCAAAGGAAATTCATAATATACATAATTGAAAAAGGAGTAGTAAGAGATTAAGGAAGATTATGTCTGAGAATTTTCACATTTTACTGTATATCTTCATGACTTTTTACAATATGTACTGTGTTGATTTTCAAAATTAGAGGTAGAAATAACCACTAAAATGAGATTCATTGTTTGTCAACATGTTTGTGTACGTGTATGTATGTATATATATTTGTATGTACACATGTATATATGTCTATATATTTGTACTGGGGATACCGGGGATTGATCCCAGGGGTGCTTAACCACTGAGCACATCCCCAGCCTTTTCTATTTTTTATTTTGAAACCAGGTCTCGCTAAATTGTTTTAGGGCCTTGTTAACTTGTTGAGGCTGGCTTTGAACTTGTGCTCCTTCTGCCTTAACCTTCCAAAGCGATACTATTTTAAAGAAGAGGACTAAGGCAAAAGTCAACATCTGTGAAACTGAAGGAGGGTACATGGGTGTATTACATGTTCTTTTTATTTAATGTGTGAAATTTTTTATAATTTAAAATTTTTAAAATGTTTATTATTTATTTGTGTTAGTTGTACATAATGCCTTTAGTTTTTTTTTTTTTTTTTTTTTTTGTGGTACTGGGGATTGAACTCAGGGGCACTCGACCACTGGGTCACATCCCCAGCCCTTTTTTGTATTTTATTTAGAGACAGGGTCTCACTGAGTTGCTAAGTGCCTCGCCATTGCTGAGGCTGGCTTTGAACTCGCGATCCTCCTGGCTCAGCCTCCCAAAGTGCTGGGATTACAGGCGTGCGCCACCGCGCCCGGCTGCTTTTAGTTTTTACGTGGTGCTGAGGATCTAATCCTGGCTGCACGTGCTAGGCGAGCGCTCTACGGCTGAGCCACAAACCCAGCCTCTATAATTTAAATTTTAATTAAAAACATTGGGAGGAAATGTTCATTACTTAGGATGGTGGAAATAAACAAAATTGTTTAAATTACTACGTGTTCTATAATGACCACCTCTGATATTTTGTTGAAAACATGATATAGTGGCTTGAAACATTCTGATTCTTTTTTTGATGTTTTCTGGCATTCAAATGTGTGACAAAATTATTATTACTGGTGAGTAGAATTTGATTTAAGAGATTCCTCAGCTTTGAGCCTGAGTTTTCTCAATTGAATGGGTGGTGGCTAATGCCCAAAGAAATGAGTGACTCCTTTGGGTTTCTTCACTCATAGGAGAAGTAGGCGGGTAAGGTCCAACTGTGACCTTGAGTCCCTTACTAGAGAAATGGCTGGAATTCTGGCCCGAGGCTTTTTTGTATCAACCCAAAGGGAACTTTCCAAGTATATAAAGCATGTGGCTCATTTGCATAGTGACTGAACTTATCTTTAATGGAAACTCCCTGTGAAACAAACAGAATTATTATTAGTAGTTTCAATAGGTTTGAATGGCCAACATTGGTATTGACTGAAAGGGAGGAATGATTTCATTCTGGGAAGTAGTAGGGGTTAAGAAGAGAATGCCTCCCTTCAAAACTTTCCTAAGCCTCTAAATATAATTTTATTTTCACTAAACTTGATGCCAATTAAGATTAAATATTAGCTTTGAAGTACTGTATAACCAACTGGAAATGTTCGTTTTAATTGAGTGTCAAGGGGCTGATCATTTTGAATATTTGCAATAAGAGAATGGCTAGTCTATAAACTGCAGCACAACATTAAGATTTCTGAATGTAAATTCACAGAGGGCTGAAAAATTAAATGTTCAAGTAAAATAAAAATCTGAAATTGTAACCATCCAGTCGAAGACTACAGCGAGTAGGATAGAGAAATTTTACAGATTTGAGGAGCCAGCCCTGGGTCTGATCTACCTATGAGTGCTTAGAAGGTGATATGCAAACCTTAACCTAGGCACAGGCGATTCAGGGTCAACAAGGTAATCAATTCAAATTCACAAATTAAAGAGTCACCAGAAAGGAGGGCCCCAGGGCGTCTGAGATTAGAACCCAGCTCAAGTCAAAAGTAGCTGGGCAAAAAAAAAAAAAAAAAGGGGGGGGAGGGGCTGGGCTTATAGCTCAGTTGGTAGAGTGCTTGTCTTGCATGCCAAGGCCCTGGGTTCAACCCCCAGCACCACACACACACACACACACACACACACACACACACACAAAAAAGTAGCTGGGCAGCCGGGCGCGGTGGCGCACGCCTGTAATCCCAGCACTTTGGGAGCTGAGGCAGGAGGATCACGAGTTCAAAGCCAGCCTCTGCAATGGCGAGGCACTTAGCAACTCAGTGAGACCCTGTCTCTAAATAAAATACAAAAAAGGGCTGGGGGATGTGGCCCAGTGGTCGAGTGCCCCTAAATTCAATCCCCAGTACCAAAAAAAAAAAAAAAAAAAAAAAAAAAAAAAAAAAAAAGTAGGGCGTCGGAAGTAGCTAGCGCGGGAAGCCGTGCGGGCGTCTATTGGGCCTGAGCAACCGGATGGGCGGGGTGTCAAGCACTATAAAAGGGAGCCAGCTGCCAGAACCTGGGTCTGGAGGAAGCTGGAGACAGCCATTTGGAGCACGCTCTTTGGGCTGCCGGCTCCATCATGCTCCATCAGTTCGGTGCTTTTGAAGACGCTAGGGCCAAAGGGACGACGACTCATTCCATAGAGAATCTGCTTGGGTTCCCCCTTCCGCCACCACGGGTTCGTGTCCGGCCGTGGTGGTTTCCTGCGCAGGAACTGAACGACCCTTTGGTGTTTTACCTGGACGCCTGGATGGTGGACCCAATGTTTGGTGAGCCATGCTGACCCGGGTATTCTCGGGCTCGCCTCCTCCACTGTGGGGGAGGCCGCCCAGCGCCTCTCCACAGCCTCTTTCTCAATTCTCAGGTCACAGGTGTTGCCGTGACCGTCAGCCTCCTGCTCGCCCTTTCCCCAACCAACAGTCCCTTCAAATCTAGCTCCTCCTGAGAGTCTCTCCTTACCTGTTTAGGCCGTGACCGAACCGTCCTCTCGGAAATAGAGTGGATGAGCCAGGCCTTGCTGAACGTGGACACAACGGACACCGGGAACCTAGTCGAAATCACCGTGTTTGGGCATCCCCGCGTGAAGAGTCGGGTGAAGGGCATTCTCCAGAGCCTGGCCGTGTGGCTTCGAGAACTTCGTGACCAACGAGGTGAGTTGGTCTTTGAACCTATACGTGGAGGAACTACAGGTGATCCCTCTGGCTTTACTACGGCTTCTTCTCAGCGTCCCCTTTCTCAACTTCTTGTAGTTTCTTAACCCCGGGAAGCTGCAGAGCTCCTGGGGATCCCTTTAGCGAAGGACTCTTGGGAAAGAAAGAGATCCAATGCATTCAGGACCGTGATTGCCCAAGTCACCCTTAGCTGGGGCATATCACTACAGCTAGATTCCAGCTTCAGGACTCTGCTGAGAAAACCGTTGCAGATATTTTCCCGTTCCTCCCCCGTCATGGAGTAATAGTTTGAACATTTTTCCTGTGGATAGTTATCAGTTGCTTGCCTTCCAGCTAAGAAGATAAAACACCTTGAGGAGTTCCTGAAGGCTCGTGCATCATGTCCAGAGGCTCTCCAGCATCCAGTTTAACACAACCAAGATGGCAACAGCCCTGCTTTTGCTAAAGAGATGGAAGACTAGTATTAAATCTCTGCATTGTTTTTTCCTGTGCCCTTTGTGGTTTATTTTGTTGCAAATGTATTTGTGTAAATTTTGTCTGGAATAATATTTACAAAATTACTTTTCAATGGGGGTGGTGGGTAAATTTTTTGTCTGGTCGTTTTCAATAAAGTGAAATTTCAAAGCAAATTTTTGGACTGAAGATTTAACCCAGGGGTGCTTTACAAAATTACTTTTTTTGAGACATTGCTGACTTGAATTCTGAGGGGTACCTGGGAATACAGGTAGAAGGCTGATAATTTTGTGTTTTCCTGATGAAGTTTAGGGATTGTCGTTTTTTTTTTTTTTTTTTTTTAAACAATTGGTTCTCAAACTTTGTGTGTGCCCGCGCGCATATTATGAAGAATGACTTTCTGGTTCTCAAATTTTAAAGCATGTAAGCACTCACCTTGAGCTTAACAATTTCCTAGGCCTCACGAGGGATTAATTGCGTTGGGTGGGGCTCATTAATTTACAATTTTAACAAGCTCACAAGTATGCCCAGGAGCCAGGTTTGAGGGGCTCTAAACCTGGTAGTTTGACTCCCACGGAGTACCGGGTGGGCGATTTCTTGGAACCAGGCTCCTGCTTTCGGCACATGTGGCGTTCAAACACAAGCTAAGAATCAGTCAACCTTTAATATCCTGGGCCGGTTGAGATTCCCCACAGAAGACTGAGAGTCCCAGGCTCTTGGTCCCGGAAGACGTCCTGTTTGAGTCGCCTGTAGGTTCTCTGTGATGCCACATAGGTGTTTGGGGGTGGGGGGGCGAGAGGGCTGTTTTCCCATTACCTATTATACTGCAACGACTAGTCTGTCCAAGACATACCCTCTCATGGCATCCCTCACTTTCCAGAAGCGGAATTCTTAGGTCAGGAGGTGCCAAGAGGTCTTTGTTTCAAAGTTGGCTTCGGTTTGACTCTTGCGATTCTCCCCCACCCCAGTCACTCCTTGGCAGCAAAGGATTACAGATTTGCGACCAGCTAAAAAAGCCTTGTTTTGATCAAGAGGAACTGAGCCGGCGCAATGGCACCCGCCAGTAATCCCAGCGACTCAGGAGGCTGAGGCAGGATGATTGTGATTTGTCTCACAATTTAGCAAGACCCTATCTCAAGATGAAAAAGAGCTGGGTCTTAGCTCAGTGGTAAAGCACTCCTGGGATCAATCATCAGTACCTCAAAACAGAAAACCTGATTTATTCCTGATTTGTCTGGGACATTGTGTTCCTTTAGTTCACAGCACTTCACAAGCCTAGGGCTGCCTTTTTCTAGCCTGTAGGCAGTGGGGGATAGGAACTTCCTTTCCCTCCCTTTCCTTACTCCTAGTGGGAGGATTTCATATTTATTACCTTGATTTTTCCTGGATGATCAAAGGCTGGGGATAGCTGGCCTGGTTCTTCCTGACTACTGGCCTAACTGTTATAACCCTCCAGTGGATGAACAGTTTTCTGGCTATTGATTGGAGTGGGGACTGGTGTGGGAGATTTCTTCCTCTACCCAGGCAAGGCTGGACTGATTCCTTTCCCACTATAACTAGTTGTTGCTGTGCATTCTCACCTTATCCCCCAATTGAGAGACTCCAGGAAGACAGGAAGGGCTGTGGAGTCCTGTGCCTTTGGGAGAAGACCTTCCACCATCCATTACTATGAGACAATAAGCTAGGACTGGTACCAATAGCTATGAGGAGCCCACCACCAACCCTTCTCTACAGTGACTCCACTCTGCATGATTAGTCGGGAGAGTACTGGGAATGTGGCTCAGTGGTTAAGCACAACTGGGTTCAATCCCTCATTATAAAGAAAAAAATTGAAATTCAGTGCACCAGTTTGTAATTGAGATATTTGGGAACAAATGAATCAGCAGTAAGGGAAGAGTTGAATAAAATATATCCATTCTTAGGAAATTTGTGGTAGAAGATAAAAGGTATAACAATTATTTTATTTTTATTTTTTATTTATTTTTTTTTTTTTGTGTACCAGGGATTGAACTCAGGGGCACTCGACCACTGGGTCACATCCCCAGCCCTTTTTTTTATTTTATTTAGAGACAGGGTCTCACTGAGTTGCTAAGTGCCTCGCCATTGCTGAGGCTGGCTTTGAACTCGCGATCCTCCTGCCTCAGCCTCCCAAAGTGCTGGGATTATAGGCGTGCCCCACCGCGCCTGGCTACAATTATTTAACAGTTGAATAAAATGTTGAAAGTGATGTCTTATAAGGAAGTGAGTTTGGGAGGGCAATGAAAAAGCTCTGGAGATTTTGATCTGAGTGAAAACTCTTTTCAGCAGTACTGGGGATTGAATCCAGGGGCACTGCACCATGGAGCTACATCCCCAGAACTTTTTTTTTTTTGGTACCAGGGATTGAACCCAGGAACGCTTAACCACTGAGTCACATCCCCAGCCCTTTTTATAGTTTGAGACAGGGTCTCCATAAGTTGCTGAGGTTGGCTTTGAACTCCTGATCCTCTTGCCTCAGTCTCCTGAGCCGATGAGATTACAGGCGTGCGCTACTGCGCTGGGCTTCCTTGAATGTTTTAATTAAAAATTTCATATCCTGAAGATTACTGTGTGCTATCATTAGTTTTATCCTAGTATTCTAATAAAAATATAAAAAAGCTGGGTGCAGTGGCACAAGCCTGTAATCCCAGCATTTGGGAGGTTGAGGCAGGAGGATCACGAGTTCAAAGCCAACATCAGCAATGGTGAGGCACCTAGCTGCTCAGTGAGACCCTATCTCGAAATAAAATACAAAAAAAGGGCTGGGGATGTACAGGCCCAGTGGTGGAGTGCCCCCGGGTTCAATCCCCGGCACCAAAAATAAATAAAATAAATAAATAAATAAATAAAAGAAAAAGAAAAAAGAAAGAAAAAAATCCTGATATCATGATACAAGACTGTTAGTGGTGCAAACTTTCAGATTAATGTGCAGAAGCTGGGACAGGGCTCCTAGAAGGAAGCAAAAAAAAAAAAAAAAAAAAAAAAAAAAAAAAAGGGTATCCCCCATGTCTCCCATCTTCTAGTTGCTGAGTTAACTAAGAAGATTAACCTTATTCTGCCTGGGGCTGGCTCATGTCAAACTTCACCAAAGCTTGGTAGAACCTGACAAGGATTGAGGATCTCAGCAGGGCCTCCCAGCTCTCTTGCAGTTTCCCTTCTCCCTGAGGTCAGTTGCCCCACTTGGGAAGTGTCAGGTGGCAGAGTGGGGATACACCCAAGTGGGCCTTTCATATTCAGCTGGGTCACAGCCACTGGATTCCCAGTTACCAGGTTTTAAAATCCCAAGTCACCTTGAGTAGAATTATGGTTTGGAGAGGTTTCCAAATGAGGACTGACTCAATGGGAAGGCCTCTTACCTTTTGCAAAGTCAGATGCCCTGCCTTAAGGAGCACAAGGGAAACGCCTGACCTCAGCTGGGGACTATTGGTACTGGGCAGCTAGCAATCCAAAAGGTCTCACCTGCCTTGGGGTAGAGAATAGCACACAGTAGAACTTGGTTGTGGGAGGAATGTGGTATTCCCTTTCCTTCTACCTTCCAATTAACAGTCCTTAGGGAAATTTAATTCTTTATTAGAACTTTTTAAATTCATGTTCACATTCAACACAGGGGGGAAACAAATCATACCACACCATTCTTTCCCCAGCTTTTAGGGTAGAAGGAGGACCATTATGAATACGACTTCTTTGGAGACTTCCACTATAACCCCTGGCTCTCCCAACTCAGAAGATGCCTTTATAACTTGGTAACCCAGTCCTGGGCTGCCTCGGTAGGCGGATGAGTCCCGGCCTCAGGAACCTCATCTGGACATCCCTGGGTCCCAGGCTGCTGAGCAGCGGCTTTCTCTGAGCCTGGAAGAAAAACAATGTAAAGAGATTGCACCTGTGTTTCCACACCCTCCCCCCACAAATGTATTGTCACTCCAGCTGGCTGCGGATGTGGGGCCCCAAAGTCCCAGAACACTGAGTGAACTTGGACTTCTGGATTCCTTGCAAAGACGGAACCCTTTCCCCGCCCGACTAAGAGGGTGAGACTGCCACCCTGGTTCTAAGAAAACTTCAGGATCCCTCCCAAGTAGAGGGGTTTTGTGGGAGTTGGCCCTCTCGTACTTTGCGCTCGGAGCTGGCGGAAGTGGTCAGCCAAGTTCATGATCATCTCGGATACGTCCTGTTGGTAATAAGGCCTCCCAAATAGCAAGATCTCAGCCTCGCCTTCAGGATCCCACCGACTCACGTGAAGCACGGTGTGGGTCACACACTCGACATGCGGGATGTGCTCTCCGTCCTGGCCTGCTCAGGGAGGCCGACAGGGTAGAAGTGACTCACAGGGCTTGGGAGGGGAAGGTGGTGGGCGGCGGCAAGAACTTGGGGTCAGCGCCCCCTGAGAGGCTTTCCCTGGGACGCGCGCAGACTGTGAGGGGCGTAGGTAGATGGGGCAGGAAGGAGGCTGCATCGCCCGTCCCTTCCCGTCCCACTCACCGAACATAGCCTCCACCAGCCACGCCTCCAGGCTCATCGCTTTCGGACACCTTAGGTATTCGGAGTGGAACCATTTAGGGAGTCGGGTGTGGTTTCCGAGGACCTCAAAAATGTTCCTTTCTTTCTGTTGCAGTTCCACAAGCGTTTGAAACTTCTTGGAAGTGGCCATGCTGTACTAGCTTGGCGGAGACCCTAAAGCTGTGCTGGAGACAGCAGGCGGCGGCTCCGGCTTTCCGGGAGTCTTATTTCAAGGGCTTTCGAGCAGCCCCTCCCCACTTGAGCTCTTCTCATTGGATCCCAGGCCTCGCTTCCCACTCTGCGGCCACGGGGCCACTCTCCACCCGCTGGCGAAAGCACTGGTGTCTGGGCGTTCTGGACCCGCCCTTTTCTCCGCGCGCCAGGAGGGAGAGCAGGGCTCTGGACTTGGGACCAGGTTGGGGAACCGCGGAAGTCCAATCCGGGACTCAGGAAAGTGAGGACAGTTCCAGTGGGGTAGGAAAGAACCAACGTCTGCGCAGACTCTCTTACGGAAAAAACCGAACTGATTCTTGTGGGACTAATATTTACTATTAAAGGACTAAATTCAGACCTCTACATCCTTCTGAACTTTGGCCCACCACATTGCTAGATTCTTCTATTACCTTTCTGAGACAGCAGAACACAGGCAAGGGTTCCGTGCGTACCTTTAATACAGCCTTAACATACCCAACAACAGATGATTCACGTGGTTTGGATACTTGAGGGGGAATGCTTGAAACTTTTCTGATGCGTCCATTCTCTAAATAACGTTATTTCTGTTTATTTTCCTGTTCCACTTAAAGCACTGTTTATTAACTGTTATGCGAGAAGATGAAGTTATGATTCTGGTGTCAGCAGTAGGGGTGTAAACTGGGCGCGGTGGCGCACGCCTGTAATCTCAGCACTTCTCAGCACTTGGGAGGCTGAGGCAGAGGATCACGAGTTCAAAACCAGTCTCAGCAATGCCGAGGCACTTACCAACTCAGTGAGACCCTGTCTCTAATAAAATACATAAAAGGACTGGGGATGTGGCCCAGTAGTCGAGTGCCCCTGAGTTCAATCCCCGGTATAAAAAAAAAAAAAAAAAAATTAGGGGCGTAATGCCCAAACCCAGAAGGAAGAGATTCCCAGAACTGTTAGCCTGCTTCTTGTATTCTCCATGGGAACTCTGTATTTCAAGGAAGCACCTAAGAAATTGCAGGTATCTAACAGGATCAAAGGTCTTGAAACTTAAGCAGAATATGAACTAAAAGGCAAAAGGCCAGGTGTGATGATCTATAATCCCAGCTACTCAGGAGGTGAGGCAGGAGGATTTCAAATTCAAGACAATAGCAATTTAGCAAGACCCTGTCTTTAAAAAAACAAAACAAAACAAAACAAAACATTAAAGGATGAAGTAATAAACTTCTGTGGGTAGGCAGAACACTTAGGTGATCATATAAATGAAACTCAAGGATCTGGGCTCTACAACCATAACCATCCCACCTAGAGATGATGGAGACTTTGACATACAACTGAAAACTGAAATTTGAGGTACTGTCAGTGTCACCCACAAGAATCTAATCTAACATTTCCATGAAAGTCTATTTCTCTTTTTAAAATATTTTTCTAGTTGTTGATGGACCTTTATCTTATTTATTTATATGCGGTGCTGAGAATTGAACCCAGTTCTTCACACATACCAGGCAAGTACACTACCACTGAGCCCCAACCCCAGCCCTGAAAATCTATTTCTTATACCACAATGATACAGTTGTTCCTTAGTTGACATAACAGGGTACTTAAAGTTCTAGGCATGTTATTCTTGTGTGTGTGTTGGTGTGTGTAGAGATCTTTCCTTCATAAAACTTCAGAATAAAGTTGAAATATTTAAGAGAATTAAAATTGTAGTATAACTAAGAGTGTTAAAAATTTTTTGGTATTGGGGATTGAACTTAGGGGCACTCGACCACTGGGCCACATCCCCAGCCCTTTTTTGTATTTTATTAGAGACAGGGTCTCACTGAGTTACTAAGTGCCTCGCCATTACTGAGGTGGGCTTTGAACTCATGATCCTCCTGCCTCAGCCTCCCAAGTGCTGGAATTACAGGCCATTTTAACAATGTGATTCATCTAAGCCATGAAGATGGAGGTTTTTCCACCTTCTAGTGTCCTTGTCAGTTTCTTTAGCATAAACACATACTTCTAATACAAATGAGAGCATACAATATACGTGGTTTCCACCATTTTCACCCTCAATAATGTATCTTAAGGATTGTTCAATTTGGCAGTTACTTCACAAGATACTACAAATTTATATTTTTCTTTTTCCCACTAAAATACAAATTTCAAAAGAATACAGTTTTGTCTTCCTTTTCAGTGCTTTTTACTTTTAAAAATATGTATTTTTCATGAATACTTAGCTTGTGTTCTATATTGTACTTTTAAAAAGTAATGCTACTGTAGTAAACACCCTTGGGCATATAATTCCTTATGTGTGAAGGTATAACTATAGAATAAAATTCTAAATGTAGAATTGCTGGGTCAAAGGCCTTGTTTCTTTTCTATTGATAAGATGTTGCCAAGATGGGTGTGGTATTGAAAGCCTGTAATCCTAGCATCAGGAGGATTGGGAATTCAAAGCCAGCCTCAGCAAAAAGCAGGCACTAAGCAACTCAGTGTGACCCTGTTTCTAAATAAAATACAAAATAGGGCTGTGGATGTGGCTAAGTGGTTGAGTGCCTCTTAGTTCAATCCCTGGTACAAAAAAAAAAAAAAAAAATTGCCAAATGGTGTCTCATTGAGATTGAACAAATTTATATATCATTAGTCTTGTTGGGTGGCAAGCAGAGCCCATGAAATGTTGAGACTTTCTAGGTTATCATCTAGGATAATACTTCAATTGGGTTCTATAGATCCTGCATATCGCTTTGGGTAGTGTCTTTATTACAACCAACCTACAATTAATTGGTAATAAAGATTTCAGGGGCTGGGAATATAACTCAGTGGCTGAACACTTGCCTAGCTTGTGTGAGGCCCTGGGTTTGATACCTAACATTGAAAAAAAAAAAAAAAAGGTGTTAACCTTTTAAATGTCTCAAACTAAAACTGAAATTCTGCCTATTGCAATCCCCGCAAAAATCTCTCTCTCTCTCTTTTTTTTTTTTTTTTGGTACCGGGGATTGAACTCAGCGACACTAGACCACTGGGCCACATCCCCAGCCCTTTTTTGTATTTTATTAGAGACAGGGTCTCTCTGAGTTGTTAAGTGCCTCGCCATTGCTGAGGCTGGCTTTGAACTCTCGATCCTCCTGGCTCAGCCTCCCAAAGTGCTGGGATTACAGGCGTGTGCCACCGTGCCCGGCTCAAAAGAAAATATTGAGCTATGTGGAGAAGCAGCCAGTTTGACAGAAACCAGACTCTGGGAGAAGTAGAGAGAGTGCAAGGCAGGAATCAGTAGCCACTAAGTGGTGGGAACTGAGGAAGGAGTTGATACACTGCATACTTGGAGGAGGGACAGTGGGTTTTATCCAGGATCACTTGACATAAATGGAAGGAAAGGCTTCTTTCCTATGTGCAGTATTTCTCAAGAACTGAACAATCCTGTTTCCCCTGGCAAGAATTTCTCCATATATATGTGTATGTGTGAGGGTATAAGATTATATAGAGAGAGGGAGAGGGGGTGGGTGCAGATCAAACCCAGAGGCACTTTATCACTGAGCTACATCCCCAGCACTTTTTATTTATTTGAGACAGTGTCTCACTAAGTTGCTGAGGGCCTTGCTAAATTGCTGAGGTTGGCTTTGAACTTACACTCCTCCTGTCTCAGCCTCCTGAGCGGCTGGCATCATTACCCCCAGTTCCTGCATTTATTAGAGTCTTCCCTGTAGACTGAGCTCCTCTCCCAGAAGAACTCTATAATTTGCAAATTTCCTTAAAGGCATATTGTAGTCCCTAGCAGGGAGAGTGAGGGAGGGACTTAGAAGTGACAAGATGCTTAGCGGCAGAACACTCGCCTCGAAAGTGCGCGGCCCCGGTTCGATCCTCAGCACCACATAAACATAAATGCATTGCATTGTGTACAACTAAAGTAAATAAATAAATATTTTTAAAAAAGTGACAAGATGCAACTTGTAAAGAGGCTAAATCCATAAAGAAATAGAGTGTGTAGTAAGCCGCCTCTGGCCAGGAATTGTGAATTTAGGCCGACATCTCTTGCAGCTTCTAGATCTTCGAAGCTGGGCTTTCGTGGGAGGTCCCTGAAGAGTGAGAAAAAACTGCGAGAAATTCGAGGGCGCACAACCTTGCTGGGATGAAGGTGCGGGTTGCAGCAGACCCATCTTACTGGAGCAGCCAGGAGGGCTGGGGTCGGAAAGTGCCCTGCTCCTAAGGCGTAAACTCACTCTGGAAGATAGTTGGCGCATTTTTTAAGGAAAAACGGGGGCCCACGTTCTTTTAGTAGGGGAATTCTCGGCAAAAACGACGCAGACTCTTGGCCTTTTGGCTGAACGTGGGCCTCAATGATGGGCATGGCCTTCCTCCCTTATTGAAGGAAAATGACTGTCTTTGACCAGTCACAGAGATAAAAGTGCTATTCCACGGGCAGGTCTGTTGCTGGGAACAAAACAAAACAAAACAACCCCCCCCCCAAAAAAGCAAAAACAATCATTTTCTTAAACAGAACCTCCACTAAGCAGCGTGTGTGGGTGTGCGTGCATGCACTACTGCTGCTGCTGGGGAATGAACCCAGGGCCTCGCACATGCACTAGGCAAGCACTCTACCACTAAACTACACCCCTAGCTCCCCTTTTAAAATTTATTTCTAGACAGGTTTCACTAAGTTGCCCAGGTTGGCCTTCAACTTGCTACCTCAGCCTCCTGAGTGTCCTGGATGCATTTTTAATTTTTATTACTTTAAATGTGATCCAATTAATCAATTTTTAAAAAATGGATAATGCTTTTGGTGACAAATCTACGAATTCTGCTGGGTATGGTGGCATACACTTGTAATGCCAGCCACTGGAGAGGCTGAGACAGGAGAATAACAAGACTCAGCAATTTAGCTAGACCCCATGGAAAACCAACCAACCAAACAAAAAATCTACCCCTCCAAAAAACCCAACCACAAACAAACAAACAAAAACGGGGTGGGGGTGAGGAGAGGGGGTCAGAGATGTAGCTCAGTGCTTAAGGGCCCCTGGATATATACATACATATATATATTATTTGGTTAGCTCTAAATCCTAAAAGTTTTTTTAATACCCTAAAGCCTTTAACATTTAAGCCATGGGATCATCCTAAGTTAATTTTTGTATAAGGAATGAGATATGCATTGAGGTTCAATATTTTTTATTTTTGCCTATGGATGTTCCATTGCCCTAATATCATTTGCTGAAAAGGGTATTTTTCTTCTATCGAATGCCTTTTGCTCCTTTTTTTTTTTTTTTTTTTTTTTTTTTGTGGTACCGGGGATTGAACTCAGGGGCACTCGACCACTGGGCCACATCCCCAGCCCTTTTTTGTGTTTTTTTTATTAGAGACAGGGTCTCACTGAGTTACTAAGTGCCTCGCCATTGCTGAGGCTGGCTTTGAACTCGCGATTCTCCTGCCTCAGCCTCCCAAAGTGCTGGGATTACAGGCGTGCGCCACCGCGCCCGGCTGCCTTTTGCTCCTTTATCAAGAATCAGGAATATTTGTGGGGTTGATTCTGGGTTCTTTGTTTTGTTCCATTGATCTGTGTCTATCCCTTTGTTAATACCACACAGCTTAACAATAGCTATACTATACCTATATAAATCTTATTTTAAAATAATCTAGACTATACCTGATGTGGTGGCAGACGCCTGTAATCCCAGCTACTCCTGGTGTATCGAAAGTTTGAGGCCAGCCTAGGCCAGTCTCTGCTGTTCCCTAGTCTGGTTTGGGAATTGTATTTCTCTGGCTTCTGAACTTGAAAGTGGAAGACTACCTTGTCAGTGCTCAGTCTGCCATTATTGACAGCCGAACAGGAAGCAGGTCTGAGGCCTGGGAACGTTTCCAACGCAACAGTTCCTGTTAGTCTAGGCTGCCCTGCTGAGGGGCTAGACCTGAGGGGACACTTTCAGGTGCCACCTCCCAGGAGCGATGGAAGGAAATTGCCTTTACTTTGGTCCCTATTCCCCAGTTGAGAGACGCGGGTTTCCGGACTCTGGTGATGGAGTCCTGTGCACTCCCAGTGATGTGATCACCTCCTTCTCCTCCTCCATTGAATCCAGGGCCTCGGGCCTTCCGCCCACGCAGCTAATCCTCAGCCGTTTTAAAACAAATTTGAGACAGGTTCTCCTAAAATTGCCCAATCTAGCCTGGAATTTGACCTCCTCCTGCCTCAGTCTCCTAAATAGAGGCATTGGCCACCTCACCTGACTTTTGTTTCTGCTTTGTCCCCAACCCACATTTTCTTTGGGGGGGGGGGCACTCGACAGTTGAGTCACATTCCCAGCCCTATTTTGTGTTTTATTTAGAGACAGGGTTTCACTGAGTTTTACAGCGCCTCTCTGTTGCAGAGGCTGGCTTTGAACTCGTGATCCTCCTGCCTCAGCCTCTGGAGCCGCTGGGATTACAGGTGTGCGCCACCGCGCCCGGCTCCCACCACATTTTTTATTGGTGCATTATAGTTGTACATAATGATGAGATATGGTGTTATGTATTCGTAAAATTCATACAATATAACAATACAGTTTGGCCAATATCACTCCCCAGCACTTCCCCTTTGTTTTGTTTTTGAGACAGGGTCACGCTACGTTGCCCAGGCTGGTCTCGAACTCCAGGGTTTAAGTGACCCACCTCCCTCTACCTCCCTCGTAGCTGAGGCTTACAGGGATGCGCCTCCGCGCCAGGCTGCGATTGAGTTTTAACGGTTCTGATAAAAGCAGTTAATTTCTCCAGATCCGTGTGGAGACTTCAGATGGAAGCCAGAGTGGCCGAGTGGACTGACCGACGGAAGCTCAGCTTTGGTACTTGTTTGTTTCTAGCAGCAAGAGCGCAGCTCACCAAGACTTTGACCCGCTTCCGGGTACCGAGTACCGGTTGACCCAACCATTGGAATAGACGCGAGATGACCTCTACAGCACAGCGGGTGTAGGGACAGGGGAAGAAGAACGACCCGCTTATGGTGTCTGCGAGATGTCGCTACTGACCTGGGCGTGGGGAATCGGCGGCCTTTTCCTGAAGAAATGGCGAGGGGTGTAATGAGTGTTGTCAGGACAACTTTTTCTAAGGCAACGTCCCAACGATTCTGCACACGGCAGAAGCATTCTGAAGCTGTTCCTAGTCTGACCGCCGGATGGCTGGATTAAGCCACCCTATCCCGGATCTCCTCGCCTGGCACCAACATCCCTAGCTTTACGGTGGTTCGAATCCCAGACTGGGTGTAGCCGAATAGGTCGGGCCGCGGGTCTCAAAATCCTCAGGGCGCCCAGGGGTGAGAACGACAAGTGTTGGACGTCTCTGGCACTCCTGGTTAGGCTTACCTAGAGTTTACCTGTTTAGCCGGTTAGGACTGCGTCAGAGGCTATCCAAATGCTCCAAGCGGACCGGCCCATAATTTTTCCTTCTGCCTCCCAGCAACCTAAACACTCCACGTGGGAGAGCAGGGGTTTATGGTGGATATAATGGCCCAGCGTTTCAGTTTCCAGTACCTTTTTATATGCTTCCCTACGTCCCCATAATCCCCCACCCCACCGCCTCTCTTGTGAAGAACATAAGCCTTACATGTGCTAGGCAAGCACTCTACCACTGAGCTACACCCCTAGGTCCCTGCATGTGCTTTAAAAAATGTTACATTGAGGGTTGGGGTTGTGGCTCAACGGCAGAGCGCTTGCCCCGTACATGTGAGGCACTGGGTTCAATCCTCAGCACCACATAAAAATAAATAAAGATATTGTGCCCATATATAACTAAAAAAATTATTTATTTATTTATTTTGGTACCAGGAATTGAACTCAGGGGCACTCATCCACTGGGCCACATCCCCAGCCCCCCCCCCTTTTTTTTTGTGGTACCGGGGATTGAACTCAGGGGCACTCGACCACTGGGCCACATCCCCAGCCCTTTTTTGTATTTTATTTGGAGACAGGGTCTCACTGAGTTGCTAAGTGCCTCACCATTGCTGAGGCTGGCTTTGAACTCGTGATCCTCCTGCCTCAGCCTCCCAAAGTGCTGGGATTACAGGCGTGCGCCACCACGCCCGGCTCCCAGCCCCTTTTTTGTATTTTATTAGAGACAGTGTCTCACTGAGTTGCTAAGTGCCTTGCCATTGCTGAGGCTGGCTTTGAACTCGCGATCCTCCCCTGCCTCAGCCTCCCAAAGTGCTGGGATTACAGGTGTGCACCACTGCGCCCGGCTGAAAAGTTTCTTTTTATTAGCTACTAAACACACTATATACTTCATCTTCTGCATTTCATTAATAAAATTAAAGATGAGAGATTATAGAAAAAAATTTGTCAGCTAGAACCAACTGTTAACATTTGTCACATTGGTCTCTATATATACATATAAAATTCTGGAGGTTATTTATAAGAGGGTTTAATATTTGTCATTTAACTACAGATATGCCAGGCTCAGTGGCCATTGCCTGTAATTCCAGCGACTGGGAAGGATGAGGAGGAGGATTTGAGTTTAGTTTGAGGCTAGCCCCAGCAACTTGGTGAGGCCTCAAGCAACTTAGTGAGACCCTATCTCAAAAGAAAAAATAAAAGACTGGGGATGTAATTCAGTGATAAAGCACCCATGGGTTCAATCCTCAGTACTAAATATAAAAATAAATAAATAAAATAAACTGCAGATATAACAATCTACTCTCATCATTATGCTTCTCCTGAGAACAAGGACTTTCTCTTATATAAGTGGTATACACTCTAGAGATTTCTAAACATTAATAAAACACAACTTTGCAATTTAGTCCATATTCAAATTTTCTTCATTGTTCTGAAATGTTCTGATTCAAGATTACTTGAATCATACAGAACATTTAGTTGTCTTTAGTTTGTTAATAGCAGTCCTCTGATTTTTTGGTTTGGATGCCAATGAACAGTCATCCATTTGCCCCATTACTGATGATGTAAACTTTGTTATGGTGGTGCCCTCTAGGTATGATAAAGGAATTATTTTCTCCTTTGTAACTCATAATTTGTGGGCTAGGACTTCCAGATCTTTTAAATATCTAGTCTTCAACAACCTTCATCTGATAGTTTGAGCTGTTAATCATTTTCTAGATGGATTACACCGGGGCCTGCAAAACAACCCACTGTCCCCCCCCCCCCCTCTCTACTGGTACTGGGGTTGAACCTAGGGAGCTTTACGACTAAGCTACATCCCCAACCCTATTAATCTTTTGTTTTTGGTACCGGGGATTGAACTCAGGAGCACTCGACCACTGGGCCACATCCCCAGCCCTTTTTTGTATCTTATTAGAGACAGGGTCTCACTGAGTTGCTAAGTGCCTCACCATTGCTGAGGCGGGCTTTGAACTCGTGATCCTCCTGCCTCAGCCTCCCAAGTGCTGGGATCACAGGTGTGGGCCACCACGCCCTGCTCTCTCTTTATTTAAATTTTTTTTAGTTGTAGATGGACAGAATGCGCCGGGCTTAATCTTTTTAAAAAATATTTATATTTTAGTTGTAGTTGGACACAATAGCTTTATTTTATTTCTACTTGGTGCTGAGGATCGAACCCAGGGCCACACACGTGCTAGGCGAGCGCGCTCTACCGCTGAGCCACACCCCCAGCCCCCCTATTAATCTTTTATTTTGAGACAGGGTCTCCCTAAAGTTGCCCGGGTTGGCCTCAAACTTTCGATCCTCTTGCCTTAGCCTACTGAGTCGCTGGGATTTCAGGCGTGGCCTTCTGTGCCGTCTGTTCATTCTTTTTAAAAAATATACATATCTTTAAACATTTAATTATTTGTACACAATGCAATGCATTTATGTTTACGTGGTGCTGAGGATCGAACCCGGGCCGCGCACCCGGGCCGCGCACGTGTTAGGCGAATGCTCTACCACTGAGCCACAACCCCAGCCCTAAAAATATTTTTTTTGAGGTTGGCACAGTAGCAGCAAGCCTGTAATTCCAAAGAAGGAGGAGGATCGAAGTTCAAGGACAGCCTCAGGAAGCAATTTAGCGAGGTCCGAAGTTATTAGGTGAGACCCTGTCTCAAACAATAAAAAGGACTGTGAATGTAGCTCAGTGGTGAAAAACGCACTTGGTTCAATCTCGAACACCAACAGTAAACAAAAAATAAAAACGAATAAACCTAGTTAACTTAGGAAGCCCTCACCCATTTGGGCTGTGTGGCCAGGTAGGGCACTAGTGAGCTTTGAAACAAGTCAGTTCAAAAGCTCCAGAACAGGGAACGAGGGGGCCTCAAGGAATGGAACTGTGGGAGCACTTTAGTGCACCTTCTTGTCCCTTCAAGTAAGATAATGAATTTCCGAATTTCGATTTCCCCTTTGTTAAACGGCAGGAATTATTGCTTAGTTCCTGGTAGTTGTCTGAGTTACCTGCACAATGAAAGACAGGGACAAGCTCCTTTGGGACAAGGGGAAACGACCCTCATCTGGAACCTGAGAGGCAGTTTCTGGGTAGCCGTTGCACCGTCCAGCCCGGATTCTTACTTTCTGGGAATATGTACAACCTTTTGTTTTCTACGTGGAAAGTATACAGCATCTTCTTCCTACTCATTCTCAAGCCCTCGGTATTCCCAGACAGAAGACTCGAGTCAATGCAGGTGGAAACCCTAGCTAACTAGGAGACACCTGGGTCGGGGAGCGGTGAGGAGTATCTTGAAACCCGCGGCACCAATACGTGGGCGGGGCGGGCAGAGAGCCTGAAGGTCGGATTTCAAGGACTCAAGATGTGCGCGCTCCCGGAACGTAGAGCTATCCCACCATGGGTACAAGTTCCTGAAGACCTGAAAGACCCAGAGGTGTTACAGGTCCCCACGCGACTGCTGGACGCCCTTTTCGGTGAGTGCCCAGTCCTGGCCCAGCTGCCCAGTCACCGGCATCTCGGTCTCCGCGGCCTGGAGCGCTCATTTCCTTCCCCAACAGGCCCAGGCGGGTCTCGGATCCCTTACATCGAGCAAGTGAGCAAGGCCATGCTCGAACTGAAGACTCTGGAATCTTCAGAATTCACCGAGGTCGTGGTTTATGGCTCCCACTTGTTTAAGCTCCGGGCCAGATGGATGCTTCAGTCCTTGGCTGAGTGGCACCGCCAGCGGCAGGAGCGAGGTGAGAGACTCCGTGACAAGGTGCTGGGGTAGGGTGACAAGGGGGGCGGGGTAGGGCGTGGGGGAGCTTCACCTTCCCTTTCCTCCAGCAGTCTTTTTTTTTTTTGGTACCGGGGATTGAACTCAGGGGCACTCAACCACTGAGCCACATCCCCAGCCCTATTTTGTATTTTTATTAGCGAAAGGGTCTCACTGAGTTGCTAAGTGCATCGCCATTGCTGAGGCTGGCTTTGAACTCGTGATTCTCCTGCCTCAGCCTCCCAAGTGCTGGGATTACAGGCGTGCGCCACCGCGCCCCCGCCCCCGGCTTCCATCAGTCCTTTTGTCTCTTCCCTCTTTCTTATTCGCTTCCCCAAACAACCTCTGTTAATCATCAGGAGCGCCCTGGGAGTCTGGGCTGTCCTGGAAGTTCTTTGGGAGTTTGAAGCCTAAGGGTTGAGGCTAGTCTCTCACCCCTGCCCTAGGCTTCTTGGAGGGTGCGAAAACAGGCCTAGTTTTTTGAGGGTCCCTAGAATTTCAGGCGCAGAACGCCTAGTTCCGAAAGTCCACAAGACAACCCTGAACGAGGTGGAGAACAGTCAGGGCTGTTATCCTTTCTCCTTCCCTCCTCAGCTCACATACTGGCCTCAATGTCGCTCTTTCAGGTTTAGAAATGCTCAAACTGGAGGAAGCCATGAATGCTCTGGAACTAAGCCCTTGGATGAAGTGAAGCCAGTTTCCAGTCAATGTGATTGGGTCCAGGATATAGAGATGAAGTTGTGGCCAGAGTTAGAGTGGGTCTGGCTTGGTTTAAATTCTCTCATAACTTCAACAGCCAAAGGAATTAAAGAAAAACCAGATATTTTAGGGTCTTTGCCTTGCTCTGAGTTCTGATGTGAATTTCTCTTT
This sequence comes from Tamias sibiricus, assembly GCA_025594165.1. NCBI lineage: Eukaryota > Metazoa > Chordata > Mammalia > Rodentia > Sciuridae > Tamias > Tamias sibiricus. The sequence goes on along the minus strand of CM046666.1, from coordinate 66,588,553 downwards.
CTAAGGTTGCTAATGAAGGAATAAATTTTTTTTTTTTAAAAGTTTTTTAGTTGTAAATGGACACATTTATTTTTATTTTAATGTGGTGCTGAGGATCAAACCCAATGCCTCACGCATGTGAGGCAAGCGCTCTATCACTGAGCTACAACTCTAGCCATATAAAGTTTTAAATAATATTCCTTGCCATTGTGGCTGATGGGTTAAAAGTAACACCTTAGATATTCAATGCACTGTGGAAGTGTGGTTCTCAAGCTTTATCCTATATGGAATCCCCCCAAATTGGAAAGTGATCCAAGGACAACTTGACAAGTGGCAAAAGGTCTGGGAGTTGAGTCCTGAGATGCAGCTGTGAACCAAAACCCCACAGGATGTATGATATCATCAGGCACTGACCTGGACCCATGCAAAAACAGCCTAAGATAGGCTAATATAACCTATAAAATAAAAAAGCAAGTGCTCTCCAAAACAAAACTATGGAAGAGCCAAGACCAAGTTCAGTGTAGCAGGTTTGTGTCTTGTGCATTTCTTAATAGAAGACAGCTAGGTTTTCATCTTTATTCAATCTGTTAAATGTTACCTAGGTTGATGCATGTGAAAAATTCAGCCTTATACAGATGGAAAAGGAATTGGAATTCTTAAGGACACTTTAATTCTTCACTAGGCACCCAAAAGGAAAGTGGAATCTGGTTGCCATAGGTGAGGCTCACTCTGGATGGTCGAGGAACAAGCAAAATAGGTACTACAGTTTTCCCTGGTAGAGGAGTTTGATACTCAACCTAAAGTGAATCATAATTGTGGGAGCTCTCTGGCCCTATGATGTTAGGCCAGTTTTTAAAAAATATTTATTTATTTACTTCAGTTGTACACAATGCAATGAGCGCTCTGCTGCTGAGCCACAACCCCAGCCCGTTAGGCCAGTTGTTTAAGCCCCCAAGTTCCTCAATTTCTGAGGATAACAGCATGTATAATGATGAGCTGTCTTCTGCAAGAATTATCTATCAGATAATTCAAATAAGCAGGGGGTGGTGTTTTGTTTTGTTTTGTTTGTTTTTTGGTATTGAGACTTGAAAGCCGGGCGCCTGCCTGTAATCCCAGCACTTGGGAGGCTGAGGCAGGAGAATCACGAGTTCAAAGCCAGCCTCAGCAATGGCGAGGCACTTAGCAACTCAGTGAGACCCTGTCTCTAATAAAATTAAAAAACAAAAAAAAAGGGCTGGGGATGTGGCCCAGTGGTTGAGTGCCCCCTGAGTTCAATCCCCAGTACCCCCCTCCCCCCGCCCCCAAAAAAAAGAGAGACTCGAGCCCAGGGGAAATCTAACACAGAGCTGCATTCCCAGCCTTTTTTTTAAATTTGGAGACAGGATCTTGCTAAGTTGCCCAGGCTGGCTTTGAACTTGCCATCCTGCCTCAGCCTCCCAAGTTGCTAGGATGACAGGCATTGCTTACCATGCCTGGATTGATAATTTCCTTTGGTTCATCTCAGTATATTCTATAGCAGCTGAATTTATTTTTTAAAATGTAAATTACATGGCCCCTCTTCAAAAGGGACCTCAGGATTTTTCATAATTGTCCATCCAACTTAACCCACACTCCTTACCCTGACTTACAAGGCACTAGATAATCTGACTTTGGACAAATAGAAACGCTTCTCCTTTTGCTCTCTGCTCAAACTCAAACACTTGCTGCCCTCAAAACACAAAGTTTGTTACTTCAGGGCTTTTGATTTTTCTGTTCTTTTGGTTAGAACGATTTTTTCTTAGACTTTTTTTTTTTTTAGATCATTATAGTTATTTTCCTCAGATTTTTGAAATAGTTTTGCTCTTTTCCCTCAGGTGCTTGATCTTTATTTTCCTTATGGCATTTGTAAACCTGATGACAGCACTAGCTGCTTGTTTTTGCCTCTCCTCCACTAGAATATAAACTTTAGTAAGGCAGGGATTTTGAATTTTTTTTCTTGGTATTGGGAATCAAATCCAGGGCCTCAGATATACTAGGCTAGTGCTCTATCACTGAGATACATCCCAGACATTCTTATTTCATTTTTTAAAAATAATTTAACTTTTGTTTATTTGTTTTTATGTTGTGCAGAGAATTGAACCCAGGGCCTCACTCATGCTAGGCCAGCACTTTACCACTGAGCTACAATCCTAGCCCTCTTATTTTGAGACAGGGTCTTGCTAAGTTTCTCAGGCTGATCTCAAACTTGGGATCCTTCTTCCTAAGCCTCCTGAGTAGCTGGGATTATAGGTATGTACCACGACACCAGGCTCTGGATATTTAAATTAAAGGAGCAATATAGAATAGGTAACAGTAGTATTATAAGGCGCAACACCTACTAGGCTGCCTGAGTTTGACTCTTGGCTCAATTACTTATTAGCTTTACCCAAGAGCGTGTTAGCCTTTGAGCTTCAGTTCTCCATCTATAAATTTCTCGTGGGGTTGTAGTGAGGATTAAATGAGTTAAGACCATCTTAAACTTTGGTAAAGTCTTAGAAGGATATCTGACATAATAGACGTTGAATGAATATTTCTTGAATGCATGAATAACAGGCTATTCTTGTTTCAGTGCAAGACTGGAGCTAAACTTCATGGACTGCAGAGGTCTGAAGGAGGAGGGACTCCAACCTCTAGTCCTTTCCTATAAGGTTTCTATAACTGAAGTCTTTTTTTTTTTTTTTTTTTTTTTTTTTTTGTGTGTGTGTGTGTGTGTGTGTGTGTGTGTGTGTGGTAACAGGAATTGAACCTAGGGTGCTTAACCACTGAGCCACATCCCCAGCCCTTTTTATTTTTTATTTTGAGACAGGTTTGCTAAATTGCTCAGGCTGATTTTGAACTTGTAATCCTCCTGCCTCAGCCTTCTGGGATTACAGATGTGTGCCACCACACCTGGTTTATTGAAGTTTTGTAAAGGCATTGTTTTCTGCCCTGCTGAAAGCTGGGTGCATGTGTAGTTTTTAGGAGGTCACCAGATGCCATACAGCCTGTGAGTCACTGGGAAGACAGGCAGACTTGGCATGCTATTAAGGTTCATTTTGAGTTGAGGGAAGGATACCCGTCATGTACTATACTGGCATTTTGACACTTCCCTCTCCCCCTCCTTATCCTTGAAAATTCTGGCCTAAAGGTCCTAGACCATTTGGTCTGGCTGCCATTCCATATTTTGAAGGAAAAGAAATCATTTTCGCTGGGCTCGGTGGCGCATGCCTGTAATCCCAGCACTTTGGGAGGCTGAGGCAGGAGGATCGTGATTTCAAAGCCAGCCTCAGCAATGGCGAGGCACTTAGCAACTCAGTGAGACCCTGTCTCTAAATAAAATACAAAAAAAGGTCGAGTGCCCCTGAGTTCAATCCCTGGTACCAAAAAAAAAAAAAAAAAAAAAAAAAATCATTTTCATTTTCCCACAAATCCCTACAAAATAATTTTAAAAAACAATTACATCCTTGCTGAGCTACATCCCTACAGCCTTTTTATTTTCCTTTTTTTTTTTTTTTTTTTTTTTTTTTTTTTTTTTTTTTTTTTTTTTTTTTTTTTTTGAGACAGGACCTCAATAAGTTGTTGGCTGGCCTCAAACTTGAGATCCCCTGCCTCAGCCTCTGAGTTGCTGTGATTACAGGAGTGCACCACCAATCCTATAGCTAGACAGAAAATAATGTATTTCTTTCTATTTGGAGTGTCAGAAGCAAATCTTGCTTCAGCTGTATGTGGTAAAAAGTTACAATTGATTAAAAAAAAAATTAGTCTGCCTTGCAGAATTCTTCCCAGGCAGGAAAGTCATATGGTCTCTTGAGATACAATCACTGGTTGCTAGAGGCAATGCCAATGTCCATAGATTGGGTCATGTTGCAAAGTGGTGGGCTATGGGCAAGGGCATTCAGTTTCTAGGGAAGAGGCTGCCTGTGGACTCCTGTGACACATTGTGAATGAAATGGTATTTGAATGAAATAGTATTGAGGGCTGGGGTTGTGGCTCAGTGGTAGAGTGCTCGCCTAGCATGTGCGCGGCCCGGGTTCGATCCTCAGCACCACGTAAACATAAATGCATTGCATTGTGTACAACTAAAGCAAATAAATAAATATTAAAAAAAAAAGAAATAGTATTGAGCAGGATATTTCTTTGGAGATCTGTCAACAGTTGCAAATATAATGAGTCAACAATAGGGACAACAGAAAAGGGAGAACACTGGTTGTTGCTATACTTGAATAAAAAGCATTCCTTATGTAGCAAGAAATGCCTCCTGATACTCTAAATAGGAAAAAATTCATTTATCTTGTTTTTCAAAATCAGATACGTTTGTTTTAACAATTATTTTGTGGAGATGTGGGAAAAGTGAAACTGATTTTCCTCCACTTTTTAGTATTTAAGTTTACTTATATTTTATTTTTTGATACCAGGGACTGAACCCAGGCGCTTCCAACCACTGAGCCACATCCCCAGCCCTTTTTTATGTTTTATTTTGAGAAAGGGTCTCGCTAAGTTGCTTAGAGCCTCACTAAATTGCTGAGGCTGGCCTTGAATGCCATCTTCCCGCTTCAGTCTCCCAAGCTGCTGGGATTACAGCATGTGTCACTGCACCTGGCTTTACTTACTTTTTAAATAAATACTACATTGATGTGAATCAAAATCCTAAAGTGACAGAAAAGTCTCCCTTCTATCTCATTTCACATGCACATGTTTTCTACTCCCCACAATAGTTTTATTTTCCTGTGTGCCGTTCTAAAGGTTTTGTTTTTCCATTTTACCCTCTCTCCTTTTCCCTCCCTCCCCTCCCCCCATGGTGGTCTTGATGTGTTGCCCTGGCTGTGCTTGAACTTGAGATCCTTCACCCTTGTGACTAGCTGAGATTACTGCTGTGGGTCGCTATACTTAGCTCAGAATTAGTTTTTAATGCAAATATAAGCAATTATAAATGTAGATTATTGTTCTCCTTTCTTAGTCATATTATTATATTTAATTAGTTTTTGTTTTAACAAAAGGACCTTTGGGGTTATTCACAACCTTTTGCTTTTACAAAGATGTGAATATATTGAGTTGCCATTGTTTTATGAATTTCCAAGTATGTCTATAGGATTAATTACCAGAGGGAGAATTATTGGTCCAATGGGGGGGAAATATAATTTTGCTAGATTTTACCCAATTGCCTTCAATAGGGGCTGAAAAAGTTTTACTCCAAGCAGCAATATTTGAGATTGCCTGTTTTCCCATTGCCTCACTCAATAGTCCCAATTTATTTATTTGTACTGGAGATTGAGCCCAGGAGTGCTTAGCCACTGAACCACATCCCCAGTCTTTATTTTATTTTGAGACAAGGTCTTGCTAAGTTACTTAGGACCTTGTTAAGTTACTTAGGGCCTCGCTAAGTTGCTGAGGCTGGCCTCAAACTTGCTATCCTCTAACCTCAGTCTTCCATATTTTTGGGATTACAGGCATGTGCCACCACACCTGGCCCAATTATTTTTTTTATTTGTGGTACTGGGAATTGAACCCAGGGGCTTTTTTTTTTTTTTTTTTTTTTTTTTTTTGTGGTACCGGGGATCGAACTCAGGGGCACTTGTCTACTGGGTCACATCCCCAGCCCTTTTTTGTATTTTATTTAGAGACAGGGTCTCACTGAGTTGCTAAGTGCCTCGCCATTGCTGAGGCTGGCTTTGAACTCGTCATCCTCCTGCCTCAGCCTCCCAAAGTGCTGGGATTACAGGCGTGCGCCACCGCGCCCGGCTCCCAGGGGCTCTTTTTTTTTTTTTTTTTTTTTTTTTGTGGTACGGGGGATTGAACTCAGGGGCACTCGACCACTGGTCACATCCCCAGACCTTTTTTGTATTTTATTTAGAGACAGGGTCTCACTGAGTTGCTAAGTGCCTTGCCATTGCTGAGGCTGGCTTTGAACTCCGCGATCCTCCTGCCTCAGCCTCCCAAAGTGCTGGGATTACAGGCGTGCGCCACCGCGCCTGGCCCCAGGGGCTCTTTACCACTGAGCTAAATCCCTAGTCCTTTTAATTTTTTAATTAATTAGTTTTGGCACCAGGGATTGGACCCAAGGGTGCTTTACTACTAAGGCACATCCCTAGCCTTTTATGTTTTAGAGAGAGGGTCTTGCCGAGTTGCTTAGAGCCTTGTTAAGTTGCTGATGATGGCCTCGAACTCACGATCCTTATGCCTTAGCCTCCCCTGCTGCTGGGATTATAGGCATGCACCACCCACACCTGGCTTCAATTTTTATTTTGAGACAGGTTCTTACTAAATTGCTGAGAATTTACAATTCTCCTGCTTCAGCCTCCTGCATTTCTAGGATTATAGGCATGCACCACCATGCCAACTCTGAATTCTAATTCTGTAGTGTGACTCAAATACATAAAAGCTGACCTTGCAGGCTGAGGTCTGAGGCATGGGTTTAGTCCCCAGTACCACAGAACAATAAAGCTTATTTTGCCCTTTAAGTCAGCTTTAGGAGCATCTGTCAGTTAAGGTAGCCAAAGTGGGAAATTGAAGAATATGCCATGAGGGCTGGGGTTGTGGCTCAGCAGTAGAGCACTTGCCTAGCACGTGCACAGCCCGGGTTCTACCCTCAGCACCGCATAAAAATAAAAATGCATTGTGTACAACTAAAGCAAGTAAATATGTAAAAAAAAAAAAAAAAAAAAAGAATATGCCATGAATTCTATGCATATTGCAGACTGAAGACTTTTCAACCCTAAAAAACAAAAACAACAAAACATTTCAAGAATATTTGAAGAAAAGTTGCAGAAGTAATAGTTTAAAAGTTAAAACCAGCTGGGCGCAGTGGTACATGCCTGTAATCCTGGAGGCTGGGAGACTGAGGCAGGAGGATTGAGTTCAAAGCCAGCCTCAGAAAAAGCAAGGTGCAAACCAGCTCAGTGAGACCCTTTCTCTGAATAAAATACAAAATAGGGCTGGGGATGTGGCTTAGTGGCCGAGTACCCCTCAATTCAATCCCTGGTTACCCACCCCTTCAAAAGTAAAAACCAGTATTTGTTTTGGAGTGTGTGTGTGTGTGAGCACTATGGATAGAAACAAGGAGCACTCTACCACTGAGCTACATTCCCACCCCTGTTTTTCATTTTGAGACAAGATCTCACTAAATTGCAGAGGCTGGCCTTGAGTTTGAGGTCCTCCTGCCTTAGCCTCCCAATCAACTGGGATTATGGGAGTGTACCAACATACCTGGCTCCTTCTTTGAATTTCAATCTCTTGACAACCTTTCCACCAAGGGTAAGTGCAAAGATTATGAAAACAACAAGAAGAAAACCTCATTGTTGTGGAGATGAAGAGGTCTACCTAAGGAGGGTCAGACAAAGGGACTAAAGAGTTTTGGAGAGAAGATAAAACAAGGACAAAAGTCCAGGAGAGCTTTATATAGCCAATAAAGGAAAATTGAGTCAAGTGAAATCCTCCAAACCCAAAGAGGCTAATAATAATGACAGGAGCCAATGACTCCCTTTCATTTAACTCAGTACATTCTCAACATGGTATCACTTCCTTGGTATAGTTAAGCAATTTGAGGCCCCATCAATCACATCACCTTCCCAGGATTTATATATTTCCATTATGTAATCCTTTTTTTTTTTTTTTGTGGGTACTGGGGGTCGAACTCAGGGGCACTTGACCACTGCACCACATCCCAGCCCTATTTCGTATTTTATTTAGAGACAGGGTCTCATTGAGTAGCTCAGCGCCTCGTTTTTTGCTAAGGCTGGCTTTGAACTCTTGATCTTTCTGCCTTAGCCTCCTGAGCTGCTGGGATTACAGGAGTGCACTAAATATTATGTAATGTTTTGAAGGCCATAGGGAACCTTTTACTCATAGGGTGGGCTGATACAGTGGGATTGAGGAAGTGGAGAACTCCCTAGTGAGTGTGGATCTCCATGGCAGAGCCTGGCAGGTTGCCTATGCCTATCTTTTTCTCAGATGGGCTCTGTAGACAGACAGCCGGGCTCCACCCTGCAGAGGCTTCCAGCCTGGTTGGGAATTCTGTGGATCTAAGGATCCATGAAATGATGGTAGTACTAAACGGGACAAGAAGCTTGACAGTGCGTGGGAGGGTATAACGTGGGGGACTAGACCTGGGCAGGAAAGTCAGGGGGACCTGTACAGGAAGGTTCCTGAGAAAGTTGCCTCTGAGTGAGATAGAAATGACCAGCTAGAGAGAGTCAGGCGAGGGCAGAACTAAGCAGGCCAACTCAAGAACTGGACTGGTGGAAGAGAAGCATGGTTGGGGCAATGGGAGCCTGAGGGAGGCAGGACCACCCAGGCCTTACAGACCTCACTAAGGTGGGGAAGCCATCCAAGGGTTGGATGTTTTAGTCAGCTTTTTTGTTTTTTGGTAGCTATGACCAAAAGACTTGACAAGAACAACACAGAGGAGGGAAAGTTTATTTGGTGCTCACAGTTTCAGAGGTCTCAGTCCATAGATGGCCAACTTGATTGCCCTGGGACCAAGGTGAGGCAGAACATCATGGTGGAAGGGGTATGGAGGAAGAAAGCAGCTCTGGATTTGGCCACCAAGAAGCAGAGAGAGCTCCCCGCAACAAGGACAAGATATAAACTCCAAGTTGGATGCTGTGGCTCATGCCTGTAATTCCAGAGACTAGAGAGGCTGAGACGGGAGGATCACATTTGAGGCCAGCCTCAGCAACTTAGCGAGGAACCGTGCAACTTAGTGATACTCTGTCTCAAAAAATAAAATGGCTGGGAATATAGTTCAGAGATAAAGCACCCCTGGGTTCAATTCCTGGTACCAAAAAACAAACAAAAACCAAAAACAAAGACACACCCTCAGTGACCTACCTCCTCTAGTCACCCCCTACCTGCATACAGTCACCATCCAGTTAATCCATTCAAATGGATAAGTGCATTGTTTAGGTTAAGGTACTCATAACCCAATCCTTTTATCTCTAAATGTCTTGCACTGTCTCTCACATGAGCTTTGTGGGAGACCTCTCATATCTAAGCCATCACAGGAGGTAACTTACCCAACCACCTAGAATAAGTGTTTAGTTCTGTCTTTCTAGTAGGCAGGGTCCTGATTTTGGATCCTGATTTTTCTCTAATCCCTTCACCCTTTCTCCCCACTGTTCCTTTGGATTCATTTATTGATTACTTTGATTAACCCCCCCCCCCAACCCCGCTTGCAGTGCTGGGAATGGAACCCAGGGCTTGGTACATGCTATGCATGTACTCTATCATTGAGCTTTGTCCCCAGCTGCTTACACTACTTTAATACAATTATTGAGACTCTTGAGTGTCTGCTTTGTCATCCCTCCAGCAGCAGAATTCTAGAAAGAAATCAAGATAATGACGGAAGAATATATTCAGGATTTTAGAGAATATGTCAGGATTTTAGAGAATATTTTCAGAAAACAAGTATACTTGGAATGCTATTTATATGGAAGACATTAGAAACATTAAATTGTAACTATGCATAGGTAGGAATATTTTTTCAAGGAGAGTTGTCAGCATGGTACTAGAACTTGTGAATGAGGATTTGTCCAGGAGAGGTTGCTTTACTGGGTTCTGTAGCCACTTCTGTGATTTTTGCAGCAGAAATGGAAGCACCAGGTTATCTGAACTTGACTATCAGTCATCCAAAGCTGAACCTAATTTCATAGGTTTTCTTTTTTCTTTCTAGCATTAATAGAAAGCATGGCTATTGTTACATTAGAGGTATATAAGATATGCCTTTATTAAAATGCCAAATTAAATAATGTTCAGTTATGTCACAAGAAGAGGAAGAAAGGAGCAAGTAGAGGCAAAGTCAGAAGAGGAAGAGGAGGAAGAGGGGGAGGAAGAGGAGGAGGAGGGAAAGGAGGAAGAAAGGGAAGAAGAGGAGAAGGAAAGATGGAGGAAGAGAATGAAGAAGAGAAGGAAGATATCCAGTACTCTGAACTTTTGTCATGGGCATGGGGCTTTATTCATTTATTTATTTTTTATGGTGCATGGGATGGAACCCAGGGCCTTGCATATAGGCATAGAACTTTAATGAAATAAGTGGTGCAAAAGAAACAGGGATACCCACTGATTTGATCATTATACATTATATACATGTATTAAATTATCACACTGAACTGCATATGTGTGTTCAATTATTAAGTATCAGTTGAAAAGAAGAAATGCGTGGAGCTAGTAAGGCAAAAGAAGTTAGGGCATGGGGCCTATAGAAAAAGAACTGGAAGGAGGAACAGATAGACAATTCCTGTTTTGAGGCTTTAGTAGTGTTTGATGGAAAGAGGTCCAGCCCATCTGTCTTGGGAAGGTTAAGGAATAATCAAATGCTTGGGTCAGAGGCAATTCCCTGCATCCAGGATGGTGGTTTAGTGGGTGGGTAGGCCAGCCCAGCCGGCCATTTGAGTAGGTCGTTTGAGTGAGAAGCTGTTGGTTGCTCAGGTTGGCACTCTTCACCCTCAATCTATAACCTGACCTTCTAAGATTAGTGACTATTTTGGATTACAGTCATCCCTCAGTATCCTCAGAGAATTGTTCCTAGGACCTCCAATGGTTACCGAAACCCACAGATGCTCAAGTCACTCATATAAATTCAGGAAGTATTGCTGTGTGTGGTGCATACCTGTAATCCTAATGACCCTGAAGGCCGAGGCAGGAGGATCCCAAGGATCCCGCACTAGGCAACTTAATGAGACCTTGTCTCAAAATGAAAAATCAAAATGGGCTGGGTCTGTAGCTCATAGAGTGCTCCTGGGCTTAATCTCCAGTATTGTGGGGTGGGGGGAGGTGTAGTATTTACACATACTCTATGCACATCTTCTTGTATACTTCAGCATACTGGATTAATACATTGTAAATTCTATGTAAATAGTTGTTAAACTGTAGTATTTGTGGAATAATGACTAGAAAAAAAAATCAGTTTAGTACATACCCACCATCATAGGCCCACCAAGCAACAATATTTTCAATACACAGTTGATCTAAGGATGCAGAGAGCTGGTTATACTTGACTTTTCCTCAGGTTCTTATTTTAACCTAAAAAAAATCATGATACTTTTCCACACTGGGTGATATAACACTGGGAAAAAATTGTCTAGATTGATTTAATCATTTTATTTTCATCATAGGAGGATTATAGTATGATAATTATATGTATGGTGGTGGAGCATGCCTGCATTCCCAGCAACTCAGGAGGCTGTGGCAGGAGGATTGCAGGCTTGAAGACAGCCCCAGCAACTCGACAGCCTGTCTGAAAAACAATGATAAAAGGGTTGGAAGTGCAGCTCAATGATAGAGCACCTCTGGATTCAGTCCCCAGTAGTGCAAAAAAAAAAAAAAAAAAAAAAAAAAAAAAAAAAAAAAAAAAATTATGTGTAAAGTCTAAGATATATTGGAGAAAAAGTAAGTTGCAGAATATTAGAGGATGATCATTTTCATTTAGAGTATAGTTATAGGAAATAGGAATATGAACCAACTGAACTGTAGGAATGTTTCTAATAACGACCATCTTATCTTACTATTTGGAGGAAAATGAATATAGAATTATAAAATTTAAGCAAAATAACTTAGAAGAAAAATAAAAATATTTAAGTCATTACTCACATAATCTTGGAAAGGCTTCTATCAATATAACATCAGAGGCAGAAATTATAATTGAGGAAAGTACTAGACCAGAGAGCATAAAAACTGATAAGTCATGCTTTTCTTCTCCTACAATAATGGGGAACCCCAGCGCCTCCCACATATTAGGCAAGTGCTCTGTCACTAAACTACATCCTCAACCCTTTTTATAATATTGAGACAGAATCTCCCTAAGTTGCCCATGCTGGCTTCCAACTTGGTGATTCCTTCCTCAGCCTTCTGAGCAGCTGGGATTACAGGTTTGTGCTACCAGAACCGCTTGCCTAAAATCTTGAGATCTTATCATTAACAAGAGATGCATTTGGCTTATTTTGTGATAGCCCAGAAGCTAAAACAAGTTCCAGTATTTGGAAGTTTATGGAAGAAGACTCTAATGTGAAGAAGAATTTTCTAACTGAACTGTTTAATGTGATCTTGTGTGCAGGATGTAAAGGGAGACACAATGTACTTGAGTTTTAACAGGGGTTTAGTTTAAAGGCACTGAGGCAAAAATACAGTGAGTACAAAAGTATCCAATATCACAGCTAGAAATTTCTATAAAAGTTGAACATGAAATGAATCAGTTTGCTTGCACATTTTTTGGAGCACTATGTATCTTCACTGCTCAGCCCAGTGGAACGTTTGTATAGCTGAGGGGAATTCTCACTAATCTTTGGATAAATTAAATTTGTGTCTAGTGCAACTCCAGTGTATACGTGTGTGTGTGCATGTGAAACATTCTTGGCAGGGCAGGTAAGAAAGCTTACTGCCCTGACAAATAGCATAAGAAGATGGTATCCACTTTATTCCATTTGGTATTTATTCCCTTGTCATGCTCCTATAATTGAACATAGGCTATAGTTATAAAGTCTGAAAGATTCAAACATCAACACTTCTTTTTTTTTTTTTTTTTTTTTTTCTGGTATCACGGACTGGACCCAGGGGCACTTAATCACTGAGCCAAATCCTCAGGCTTTTGTTTTTTATTTTCTATTTTGAGACAGGGTCTTGCTAAGTTACTGAAGGTCTTCTAAATTGCTGAGGTTAGCTTTGAACTTGTGATCTTCCTGCCTCAGTGTGTCTAATCACTGGGATTATAGGGATGCTCCACCACACCTGGCACAAGAACACTTCTCACCACTCAGCATTAGCATTCACTCCTGAAGTCAAGTGTGTAGTAATATTATTTGTGAACAGTGTTTCTCTAGTACAGTAAAATTAACAAAATGTCTGCTTGCCTCCATTGATAGACAACATCAGTATGTTATGCCCATTTTCCCAATGGGAAAATTGAAGTTGAGATTAAGCATCCTAATACAGTCATTCTCTAAGCATCACCTAGAAACTTCTTAGAAATGCAAACTCTCAGATCCATTTCAGATATCTTAATTAGACATTCTGGTATGGGGCCCAGAAAATTCTGGTTTACAAGCCCTTGGTTTCTTCTTTTTTCTTAAAAAAAAAAAAAAAATCTGTTCTTTTTAGTTATACATGACATTAGATTTTTTTTTTTTTTTTTTTGGTACCAAGGATTGAACTCAGGACTCGGGGGCACTTGACCACTGGGCCATATCCTCAGCCCTTTTTTTGTATTTTATTAGAGACAGGGTCTCACTGAGTTGCTAAGTGCCTCGCCATTACTGAGGCTGGCTTTGAACTCGCAATTCTCCTGCCTCAGCCTCCCAAGTGCTGGGATTACAGGCGTGCGCCACCGCGCCAGGCTCATTAGAATGTATTTTGATATATCATACGTACATGGAGTATGATTTCCCATTTTTTGTGGTTGTACATGATGTGGAGTTACACTGATTGTGTATTCACATATGAACATAGGAAAGTTATGTCTGATTCATTCTACTGTCTTTCCCATTCCCATTCCCCACTTCCCCTCATTCTACCCTGTCCAATCCGGTGAACCTCCCCTCCCCCTACCCCTGCCTATTTCAAGTCAGCATCTGCATATCAGAGAGAGCATATTCAGGCTTTGGTTTTTGGGGATTGGCTTATTTCACCAAGCATGATAGTCTCTAGTTCCATCCCTTTACAAGGCAAATGCCATAATTTCATTCTTCTTTCCAGAGTGGTTGCACCGATTTGCCATCCCACCAGCAATGTATGAGTGTATCTTTTATCCCATTTATTGTTACTTGTATTCTTGATAATTGCCATCTGACTAGAGTGAGATGAAATCTCAGTATAGTTTTAGTTTGCATTTCTCTAATTGCTAGAGATGTTGAACATTTTTTAAAATATTTGTTGTCAATTCTTATTTCTTCTTCTGTGAAGAGCCTGTTCATTTCCTTTGCCCATTTATTGATTGGGTTATTTGTTTTTTTGAGTTATTTGTATATCCTAGAGGTTAATGCTCTATCTGAGGTGCAGGTGGCAAAGATTTTCTCCCATTCTGTAGGCTTTCTCTTCACATTCTTGCTGACAAGGTGTTTAGTTTGATACCATCCCATTTATTGATTCTAAATTTTATTTCTTGTGCTTTAGGAGTCTTTTTTTTTTTTTTTTTTTTTTTTTTTTTTTTTTTTTTTTTGTGCTGGGGATTACCAGGGATTGAACGTTGCGCCACATCCCCAGCCCTTTTTTGTGTTTTTATTAGAGACGCCACTGCTGCTTTAGGAGTCTTGTTGAGGAATTTGTTGAGGAATTTGATTCCTAAGCCGACATGATGGAGAGTTGGGCCTACTTTTTCTTCTAGTAGGCACAGGGTCTCCGGTCTAATACCTACGTCTTTGATCCACTTTGAGTTGAGTTTTGTACAGGGTGAGATATAGGGGTCTAATTTTCATTTTCTTGCATATGGATTTCCAGTTATCCCAGCACCATTTATTGAAGAGTCTATTTTTCTCCAATGTATGTCTATGGCACCTTTGTCTAGTATGAGATAACTGTATTTATGTGGGTTTATCTCTGTGCCTTCTATTCTGTACCATTGGTCTCCATGTCTGTTTTGGTGCCAATACCATGTTGTTTTTGTTACTATAGCTCTGTAGTATAATTTAAGGTCTGGTATTGTGATGCCTTGCAGGAGCCCTAATTTAGGAGATAGCTAAGATTGCAGTTAGCTTTGAGCCATAAGCATTACCACCTTCCATGGTCTCGTGAGACTTGGCCCAGGACATTGTGGATCGGGTCAGCACCATTTGCATGGTCTCGCGAGACTTGGCCCGGACAGTGCGGACGGGGTCAACGCCATTGTGTGTGTGGTGTGGTGGTGTTTGTAGGAGTGTGTATGGTGTTGGAGGTTGCTGGAGCCGGAGAGAGAAGAATAAAAGAACTTTTTCATTTCCATCCTGCCTCCGAATTTTCTCCCGCAGTGTCGTTGCTCCAAGCAGCAATCGCTTTGGGCAGCAACAATGCCTCCTGCTTCACTTTTCTCGCTGAGGATTGCTTTGCCTATTCTGCAAGCCCTTGGATTCTGATGTACATCAATGTCTGAAAGCTACTGGCTGAACTTAATTTAATTAATTAGACTCTAATCCCTTTTCACTTCAAGCTGAGAGACAAATGTTCTCAGTTCACCAGTATAGGTCTTGTTTAAATGGTTCAAATGAGTCTAATCAAAGTGTTACCCTGAGTTCGCATTGGTGGAGAGGGAGAGAATTCTTTGCTCTGTGTACAGGGAAATGGCCAAGTATTGTGAAAACTTAGTAGCTGCATGACATTAGATACACTGTTTGTGGTTGCTTCTGCTGAAAATGGGGGATAATAATTGTAGTAACTCATGAAAATGTGAAGATTAAATGAGTTAATGTAAAGGGCTTAGAAAAGTTTCTAGAAGATGGTTAAACACTCAAATATTATCTGTTTTATTGGTGCTGTTCTTACTATTCTCTTCATTATTTTGCTTATTAAACAGGATTTGTACGTCTAGTAGGTATTGCTAATATAACCCGTTTTTTATTGCATTGGACTTGGTTCAGTGTAAGCAAAAAAGCAACTTAAGCCAGGAGTGGTGGTGTACAACTGCAATTCCAGGAACTCAGGAGGCTGAAGCAGGAGTGCAAGTTCCAGGCCAGCCTCAGCAATTTAGTGAAGCCCTAAGCAATTCAGTAAGACTCAGTCTCAAAATAGAAAATATAAAGGGCTGGGGATGTGGCTCAGTAGAAAATCACCCCTGTGTTCAATGCCCAGTACCAAAAATAAAGTAATTCAAAAAAATCTCTTAGTGGGGTACAGTGGTATTTGCCTGTAATCCCAGCAACTCAGGAGGCTGATTCAGGAAGATTACAAGTTCAAAGCCAGCCTCAGCAATTTATCGAGACCCACAGTAACTTAGCAAGAAACATACCTCAAAACAAAAAAATACAAAGGGTATAGAGATGTACCAAAATAAAGGAATAAATAAATAAATAAATCTCTCACCATTTTCCATTATATTTGCTCCACCAGTTGCTCTGGCAAATACCCTGCATGAAATTTCAGGTAGATTCCTCAGTCTTTTTTGGTCATTTTCAGATACTAAAATGTCCAGTTAGCTATCAAATAAGCCAGGGAGCTAAAGAATCATTAAGTGATCAATCAGAGGACACTTTACCACTATTTGTGACCTGCTGTCAGAAGGCTGCAGTGGAGGGGACTCTACAGAACCCAAAGGAGGACTGTGGGAAGCTGGAATGGACCTCCATTTTCCCTGGAGTTGTCCTGGGCTGCCTTTTTTTTTTTTTTAGGAGGACTCAAGGTGGCTCTTTTTTTTTTTTTTTCTTTAAACATTTTTTTTTTAGTTGTAGGTGGATACAATACCTTTATTTTATTTATGTGGTACTGAGGATCAAACTCAGGGCCTCACACATGCGAGACGAGCACTCTACCACGGAGCCCCAGCCCCAGCCCCAGCCCCAAGGTGGCTTTTTTCTACAGGCCCACAGGGAACATTACTTTTGCCTGGCTGGCAGGGGAAGCAATTCTCCATTTCACTAGTTTCCTTTGCCATTGAGGTAGCTGAACCGCCTTCCGCCTTTAGACTTTCAGGTGACAGTCCCTTATCAGTCTCTATATTCCATCAATTGTAGAAGACAAATAAAATCTATTTGGTGTTTCAAGAGACCCTTCTTTGGACTTGGGAGAGGGTTGGGTATGTATCTGTTGCCCACTCCCACAGGGAGTGGACACAAATCTTTCTAAAGAAATCCTCAGCTGTGTGCAGTGGTATATGCCTGTAATCCCAGTGACTCAGGAGGCTTGAGGCAGGAGGATTGCAAGTTTGAGGCCAGTCTCAGCAACTTAGTGAGGCCCTAAGTGTTGCTGCCTGCAGCAAGGATACCGCGGGAAAGAAATTGGAGGCAGACTGGGAATGAGTGGTTCCTTTTTCTTCTTCCTTCCTTCTTCTTCCCTCCTCTGACGCCCCCAGCCTGGTTAAATACTCTTTACCCATCAAGCATACACGTGTCACAAGCTCGACTTACAGGTGCGGCACGCAGTGCCCACGAGCACAGAAAAATTCTTAGTCAATTACATTAAGGTCAGGTGTAAGTTGTAGTAAACAAGTAAACGCCTCCTCTTGGCTCTCAGCCAGCCGCCATCTTAGAGCCACTTCCTCATCAAAGGCTCTTACATTTCCTCCCTTTTGTTTTAAAAGAGGGATAGCTTAAATGGATGGGTGACGACCCTCACCACATCAGGATTGACTGTGCCTGTCTTTAGGCGTCTGCATGTGCAACCGACATTCTTACCCGTCATCGGATAATCAAGGCCGTAAACAGAGAGCCCTTGACTCCTGTCTTAGGTTGATATGTTGGTCACATGAGCCTTTCCCGTCTTTGACTACCAGCCGTCCAGTTGAGCCAACCAAGTATGAGGAGATGATCCGGTCTCTAAGGCAGCAAGCGCATTTCCAATTATAATTTTATCTTTGCGCTGATGAGCATGTATTTTACATAAGCGAGAAAAACAAATAGTAAACAAAGTCCCAAAATACCTGCCCATTTTTGACCCCAAGATACAATATTTTAAAAGAAGGACATCACATCACTAAAGGAGGGCACAGACACTCTTGTGGAATTGACTAAAACTATTTGAGCTCTTAAGGTTACTAATGTTAAGAATAGGGATACCCGTAAGGCATTGTCCTGTGTAATGTCCTAAACATCCTATGGTAGACAGATTTGCCAAAATGTCCACTTGCTCTTGGAGAAGATCAACACGTTGATTGAGAAGAACAATTTCAAAATGTAGATGCTGATCTAGGAGGCTCTGTGCATGCAGAGCAGAGGCCACACTGCTGGTGAGGTTGTTTAATGATTGAGCAGTAGGGATGCTTGTAGCGATTGCGACCCCTGCAGCTGTAGCAGCAGCTGTCTCTTTTATGTCTAGACAATGCCACCGGCAAGTCTTCAGGGCCTGCTAAGACTGGCATAGGGATGTACCTAGGAACTCGAGCAACAATCATTAGAGGAAAGGCAGTGCCATTCCAGCACTGAGTCAAGAAACAAGTTGTAGGAGTGCAATTCAAACTGTCATTAAAAATAGAACTATTAGATACTATGAATATGAACGGTGGGGCTACGCAAACAGGGGCAGGTTGGAAGGTCATATTGATAGTTTGAACTACCGAGACATTGGTTTCCTTGTATTTTAATCAGGATCTATCACTCCTGGAGTAACTTGAAGTCCGGATAAGCCAGTTGAACTTCACCCCAGGATAAGTCCCACAGTCCCTAAGGGAAGAGGTCCCCTGACTCCTATGGGAATCAGTTGAACCCCCATCTCAGGTGTTAGCACTATTCGGGCGGTGGAACAGAGATCCAGTCCTGCACTTCCTTTTGTCCCCCTGACAAGGGAGTTAATGGGTAAAAGGGATTGTGTCGAGGAATCATCTGGATAGGTGTTTGAGGATACTCCTTCTCTAATGCCCCGTACATTTGTGGGCCCTGAGGCATTGGGCCCTGTGCCCCGTTTTTTGAATTGCCAGACAAAATGTTACCATTAATATCAGTTTGGGATCTGCATTCATTATCCCAATGGTTTCCTTTTTTACACCTGGGGCAGCAGCCTGGGGCAACAAGACGGGGAGCTTGGTTTTATTTCTATTGTCTCTTGCCTTCTTTGGGGACATTGTTTTTTTAAAATAACCTGGTTGACTACACTGACAACAACTTTTAGGTCGAGCCCATCCTGCAAGATTAAGAGGAAAAGCACCTCTCATGGCTGCTGCGATTACACTACCTGTAATAAATGCATCATTTATGTCCCTGCAAAGCTTTATATAAACAGAAAGGTCCTTTTTAGATTTCCAAGGTCTGATAGCGTCTTGACAATATTTGTTGGCATTTTAATATACCAGCTGAACAACTAATGGCATGGCTTGATCTTAACAGAGCCAAAAACTCTACTTGCTGTCTGTAAAAGATGATCAATAAATTCGGCATATGGCTCATTGGATCCCTGAATTACTTTAGACAAGCTACCCTGTAAGTCGCCAGTTCCTTGCATAATTTTCCAAGCCCTAACAACTGCGGCGTATATTTGAGCGTAACCTCCAGGATCGAACTGAGTTCGAACCTGTAAATCAGCATATTGCCCTTCTCCAGTTAACATGTCTACGTTACGACCTGGAAATCCTGCAGCCGCATTTCTACGAGTGGCTTCAACATAGAGCTCTTGGAATTGAAACCTCCAAACTAAGTATTGTCCCCCATTCAATACTGCCTTACATAAGCCTTTCCAACTTAATTCTTCCTCACTAATATTACCCTCACTAGACCTAACTGACTCCCTTTCTTGTACCTGTCCCAAAGCTTTGGCACTTTCCTGAATCTTAGGTCTAGTTGAGAGCAGGCATTCCCTAACTAAATGCCACATTGGAAACGTCCCTTTCGGAAGGGGAAATCCTTGTTTTACTGCCTCTATTAGATCTTGCTTATGAAGTTCCCATTGTGGTATGGTAAATAGCCCTATCACTATAAACCAAGGGCTTACTTTCATTATCATTTGGATGTATTTCTGCGCAGTACTCAATTTTACTGCTGTTCCATTTTCTTCTTTATTTTCTTCTTCCCTAACTATCTTTAACAAATCTCTAATAACCTTAACCATCTGGTTCCTTGAAATTTCTGAACCCATTTTCCCTCACCCTTAACCGTTCTGGCCAGAGACTCCTGCGAGGTTCCTCAGTTTACCTGCCGTGCCGATGAGCTCCCCGTACGGGCCACCACTTGTTGCCGCCTGCAGCAAGGATACCGTGGGAAAGAAATTGGAGGCAGACTGGGAATGAGTGGTTCCTTTATTGTTCCTTTTTCTTCTTCCTTCCTTCTTCTTCCCTCCTCTGACGCCCCCAGTCTGGTTAAATACTCTTTACCCATCAAGCATACATGTGTCACAAGCTTGACTTACAGGTGTGGCACGCAGTGCCCACGAGCATAGAAAAATTCTTAGTCAATTACATTAAGGTCAGGTGTAAGTTGTAGTAAACAAGTAAACGCCTCCTCTTGGCTCTCAGCCAGCCGCCATCTTAGAGCCACTTCCTCATCAAAGGCTCTTACACCTAAGTAACTTTGTGAGACCCTGAGATGGTGGCTCAGTGGTAGAGTACTTGCCTAGCCTAGCATGTGTGAGGCACTGGGTTCGATTCTCAGCACTGCATAAAAATAAATAAAATGAAAGTTTAAAGAAATCAAAATAAGAAATGAAGCCAGGTGCGGTGGTGCATGCCTGTAATCCCAGCACTTGGGAGGCTGAGGCAGGAGGATCGCGAGTTCAAAGCCAGCCTCAGCAATGGCAAGGCACTTAGCAACTCAGTGAGACCCTGTCTCTAATAAAATACAAAAAAGGGCAGGGGATGTGGCCCAGTGGTCAAGTGCTCCTGAATTCAATCCCCAGTACCAAAAAAAAAAAAAAAAAAAAAAAAAAAGAAAGAAAGAAAAGGGCTGGGGTTGTGCTCAGTGGTCAGGTACCCCTGGCTTCAATCCTGGGTACCACAAAGAAAAAAAAAAGAAATCTTCACTCATTGAAATCTTAAGCCTTCAGGATATACCTGGAGTTAGTGATGGGCTGGCTAATGCTGCTTGAACTATTTTTTGCCAAAACAACCCCCTCGCAAACCCTCCATAGATGCTCTAGCTTTCTCTAATAGAATGTGCATTTGTACCTATTTTTCTCAGCTTTGAAGCCGCAGACTAAACTACATAGGGTCCTATTTTGACAACCTTTTAAATGTTTTTTTCTAGGAAAGTTTGTTATTATTTAGTACTGGGTAGATATTACTAGGATCTTTACACTCTCAGAAGATTTTTTTTGTGTGGAGAGCAACAGTTGATATTATTTGTGCTTTTCTTAAACCTATTGACCAATGACTAATTAATGAATTAGCTTGTTGCCAGAGTTTGGTATGTTATTATTTTTATATTTATTTATTTATTTATTTTTGGTACTGGGAATTGAATCCCTGGGAGCTTTGCCACTGAGCTATATCCCCAGTTGTTTTTTTTTTTTTTAATTTTGAAATGTGATTTTTCCAGGTTGCTGAGGGTCTCAGTGCTAAATCTGCTCTTAAATTTGTGACCCTTTTGCCTCAGCCTCTGGAGTTGCTGGGTTTCCTGGCATGTGCATGCCTATCCTGTCTGTCTTTTTCTTTGAAATGCTTATATATGTCTTTTGCTTATTTTCTATTGTGTTGAGGGCATTTATGTATATATGTGGTATATGTGGTACTGGGGATTTAAATCTTTTTTTGTGTGTGTGTGTGGGGGGGGGGTGTTACCGAGGATTGAACTCAGGGCATCCAACCACTGAGCCACATCCCCAACCCTAGTTTTTGTATTTTATTTAGAGACAGGGTTTCACTGAGTTGCTTAGCACCTTGCTTTTGCTGAGGCTGGCTTTGAACTTGTGATCCTCCTGTCTCAGCCTCTCGAGCTGTTGGGGTGTGTGCCACTGTGCCTGACAGTAATGGGGATTTAACCCATGGGCATCCTTTAGCTGAGTTACATCCCCAGGTCTTTTTACTTTTTATTTTGAGTCAGGGTCTAGCTAAGTTGCTAGGACCTCACTAAATTGCTGAGGCTAGCCTCAAACTTATGATCTTCCTGCCTCAGATTCCTGAGCTGCTGGGATTACAGGTATGTGCCATCATATCTGACTTCCCCAACCCTTTTTATTATTTTTGAGATGGGGTCCCACTAAATTGCTGAGGCTGAAATTGTGATCTTCCTGCCTCAGGCTGCTGAGTTGCTGGAATTAAAGGTATGTGCCACCATGCCCTTCCTCCCCCTCCTCCTCCCCCTCTCCCTTCTCTGTCTCCTCCTCCTCCTCTGTCTCCTCCTCCTTCTCCCCCCCCTCCTCTTCCTCCTCATCCTCCTTCTTCTCCGTCTCCTTCTTCTCCTCCTTCTCCTCCTCCTCTTCCTCCTCCTCTTTCTCCTTCTCCTCCTCCTCCTCCCCCTCTTCCTTCTCTTCCTCCTCATCCTCCTTCTTCTCCATCTCCTTCTCCATCTCTCCTCTTCCTTCTCCTCCTCCTCCTCCTCATCTTCCTTCTCCTCCTCCCTCTTCTTCCTCTTCTTTAAATTTTTTGTAGTTGTAGGTGGATAGCATGTCTTTATTTTATTTGTATATTTTTATATGGTGCTAAGGATTGAACCAAGTGCCTCTCATATGCCAGGCAAGTGCTCAGCCACTGAGCTACAGTACAGCCCCATGCACCCTTCTTTTTGATGGCTTTTAAAACCTGATTAATAGAGATATCTCACGTTTCATATAAGATATAAATTCTATAAATAATATGAAGGATATAAGATATAAAGGATTTTGGATTCTAATCATTTGTTAGTTCTATGTGTTTCAAATATATTTTTTCCCCACTGACCTGTTTGACTCAACGGGGAGGGAGGGAACCCGGGAATAAATACCCCGCTCTCATTCTCCTCCTATTTTCCATCTCTTGTCAGAGCCTCCCATTGATGAACCTAGTACAAAA
This sequence comes from Tamias sibiricus, assembly GCA_025594165.1. Lineage (NCBI taxonomy): Eukaryota > Metazoa > Chordata > Mammalia > Rodentia > Sciuridae > Tamias > Tamias sibiricus. The sequence continues at coordinate 66,566,061 of CM046666.1, read as the reverse complement.
TTGGTTAAGAAAGCCATTGAGAAGTCTGTCTGCTTTCTGATTGTCATGTGTTGAGCTGCTTTCCTCTACCACACCCTTCTGCCATGATGTTCTGTTTCACTTGGGCACAGAGCAATGGCTATGGACTGAGACCTCTAAAACCTACCAGGGATTTATTACCAGGAATAAACTTCCACCATTTGGCTTCACTAAAATTTAGGAGACAAACATTGATGAAGGAAATAGGTTTATTCCAGACACATAGACCCATGGTGCAGAACAGAAGACACAGAGACAAACCCACACATCTACAGTCATCTGCTCCTTGAAAAAGGTACCAAAAACATACATTGGGGAAAAGACGCCTTTTAAACAAATGGTGCTGGGAAAGCTGGTTTTCAATATGTAGAAGAATGAGACAAGACCCTTATCTCTTACCCTGTACAAAAGTCAACTCAAAATGGATCAAAGACCTCGGAACAGAACCATATGTACTTCCTAGAAGAAAATTTAGGGTCAATGCTATGCTCCAGCATACAGACACAGGAAATGACTTTCTTAATAAGACCCCCAAGGCTCAGGAAATAATGCCAAAAATTAATAAATGGTATGGCATTAAATTAAAAGTCTTCTGCACAGCAAAGGAAGTAATTAAGAATGTGAAGAAGGCTGGGGTTGTTGCTCAGGAGTGGAGTGCTTGCCTAGCACGTGCACAGCCCAGGTTCGATCCTCAGCACCACATAAAAATAAGGGCATTGTGTGCAACTAAAGCAAATAAATAAATATTAAAAAAAAAGAATGTGAAGAAGGAGCCTACAGAATGGGAGAAAATCTTTGCCAGCTACTCTTCTGACAGAAGATTAATATCCAAAATATATAAAGAACTCAAAAAACTTAACACCAGAAAACCAAATAACCCAATTAATAAATGGGCAAATGAACTAAAAAGACACTTCTCAAAAGAAATACAAATGGTCAACAGATATGTAAAAAAATGTTCAACATCATTAGCAAATAAGGAAATGCAAATCAAAATTACACCCATATTTTATCTCACTCCAGTCAGAATGGTAGTTATAAAGAATACAAATAATAAATGCTAGAGAGGATGTGGAGAAAAAGGAACACTTACACTGGTTGTGGGATTGTAAATTGGTACAACCTCTTTGGAAGTCAGTATGGAGTTTCCTCAAAAGGCTAAGAATGGAACCACCATATGACCTAGCTATACTACTCCCCAGTATTCTCCTAAAGAATTAAAGGGTCATATCATAGTGATACATGCATACACAATGGAGTTTTATCCAGTCATAAACAAAAATGAAATTATATCATTTTCAGGAAAATGGATGGAACTAGAGACCATTATGTTAAGTGAAATAAACCAAACTCAGAAGGTCAAGGTTTGTATGTTTTCTCTCATATATGGAAGACAGAGAGGAAAAAGGAAAAGAAAGGTAAGGGGCAGGGATCACATGAAAATCAAAGGTAGATCAGTTGGGCAAAGGGACCAGGGGGACAGAGGAGAGAAGGGAAAGTGAAAAGTGGAAATGCTGGAGATCATGATATTGGCCAAATTATATTGTTATATCGTGTACATGTATAAATATGTAACAGTGAATCCCACCATTATGTAACACTATAATGTACCAATAAAAAATATGGAAAAAAAAGAAGGCCATTGATACACCCATGTAGGTCAGCCTTTCAGGGCATTGAGCAGGGTAGGAGGGAGAATAGTGGACCAAAGGACAAAATGCTATCCAGCAGAGCCTGAAACCATGGGACCAGCTTGAGGAGGGAGGTGGGCTCAGCATATTTGTTTTAGACAATTTGGTTTTGTAAAGGGGTAGCAAGGTCATGGAAGGTAAATGGAGTTGGAATTATGGAATATTTTACTAGTGAAAAGTTACACAAGTAACCTGCAAGGTTCTTTATTATCTGCTATGAGATAATATGTCCTATATTATCTGTTGTAAGAACTTTTCTCAATTTTTTTCAGTTGAGCCAAGACTCCTTTACCCTATTTTAATGTTTTTTTTTTTTTTTTTTTGGTACTGGGGATTGGACCAGGGGTACTCAACACTGAGGCCCATTCTCATCCCATTTTTGTAGTTTATTTAGAGATAGGTTCTCACTGAGTTGCTTAAGGCCTCACTAAAGAGCTGAGGCTGGCTTTGAACTTGTGATCTCTTGCCTCAGCTTCCCAAGCTGCTGGTATTACAGGTATGCACAACGTCATCCAGCTTTTTTTTTTTTTTTTTTTTTTTTTTTTTTAGTGTTACTGTCATAGTAATCATTACCTCAGAAACTATGGCAGAAAAGCCATCTGTGAACCTAGCACAGCACCAAAGTCAGGGAGTAACATTGTAAAGTCAGGTTACAGGAGGTCAGGTTACAGGAAGTCAGCTGCGTGTGTTTTACATGGATCTGTCATGCAATGTGTCTCTGGAAAGGGAAAGGTTCTGTGGATCTGGGCTCTGCTTCGTTACTGAAATATCACTTTTTATTTAACATTGGAGTTCTCATGGACATCTCTTTATTTTTTTTTTGTAGTGCTGGGGATCATTCCCAGGGCCTCACTCGTAGTAAGTATGCACTCTACCACTGAGCCCAAACAAATGAATAATCTTTTTTTTTTTTTTTTTTGCACTGGGGATTGAACTCAGGAGCACTGGACCACTGGGCCACATCCCCAGCCCTTTTTTTGTATATCATTAGAGACAGGGTCTCACTGAGTTGCTAAGTGCCTTGCCATTGCTGAGGCTGGCTTTGAACTTGCGATCCTCCTGCCTCAGCCTCCTAAGTGCTAGGATTACAGGCGTGTGCCACCGCACCTGGCTAATAATCTTCTTTCCCCCCCCCCCTTTTCTATATCCTAAATATGCCCTGAGTTGGCCAAGGATATAGTTCAGTGTAGAGTGCTTGCCTAGTTCATACATGCCCCTGGTTTGGGTTCCCTGACACCACTGGGGTTGGGGGCCCCCATGTTGACTTGACTCAATTCATAGCAGTTCAATGTGAGAAAGGATTGATATGCTTCTGTAATTTAGGCACAAGAGGGGGCTAGTAAGTGCTAAAAGCAAAAGCAGCAGCTTCTGAGAGGCATAGAGGAGGCCTTGTTAGACTCTTTCAGGGCCATGCCAATGATTCCTTGTCACCATATTGGCAAGAACATCCATCTGGAGAATCATATTTTGTTGTGGGATTAGTGACTGGGAGGAAGATGTGTGCAAGCAGGCATTGCTTGTTTAGAGCACCACAGATATACTTACGATGCCTTCCTCTACTTCATTGAAAACCTACACACAGGGACACACCCCTATGTATGAAGATCATCTCTAACATCAAAACTCAGCAACTTTGCACGCCTGTAATCCCAGCACTTTGGGAGGCTGAGACAGGAGGATCGCGAGTTCAAAGCCAGCCTCAGCAATGGCGAGGCACTTAGCAACTTAGTGAGACCCTGTCTCTAAAATAAAATACAAAAAAGGTCTGGGGATGTGGCCCAGTGGTCGAGTGTCCCTGAGTTCAATCCCTAGTACCACAAAAAAAAAAAAAAAAAAAAAAAAAAAAAAAAAAAAAAAACCAAAAAAACAAAAAAAAAAACTCAGGAACTTTTAAAACTTCATACATTGAAGTATTTGTTCCCCCTTTCCCCCCATCCCTGAGATCTGAGAGGCCTGGTTAGCAGTCTGATTTCCTGGGTGGATTTTCCCACCTGGCCAATGACTTTCTGTCTGGACTCTGTGGTCTAGATTTACCATTTGCTGAGCTGTGGCTCTGGCACTGTCCCTGCCTCCTGGAGTCCCTTGACCACCTGCTGCTTTAACTTCTGCAAGCCCTCCCTGTCCATGGCTATTGGAGATCTGTGGGGTCATCAAAGGCAGCAGAGTGATATTGATGCTTGTTTTATGTAACAATCACTCAATTATTCTTATAAAGTTGATTTATGCTGGTTTAAAGATTTCAAGCAGAGTAGCATGAGATGAAAGTAAAAATAGCACCCAAGTTCCATTACCACTAGAAATTGTCACCAGTGACATTAGGTAAGATTCCATTTAATTTTACTTGACTTTTTTTTTTTTTTTTTTTTTTTTTTTTTTTTTTTTTTTTTGTACCGGGGATTGAACTCAGCGGCACTTGACCACTGGGCCACATCCCCAGCCCTTTTTTGTATTTTATTAGAGACAGGGTCTCACTGAGTTGCTAAGCGCCTCGCCATTGCTGAGGCTGGCTTTGAACTCATGATCCTCCTGCCTCAGCCTCCCAAAGTGCTGGGATTACAGGCGTGCGCCACCATGCCCGGCTTTTACTTGACTTTTATAGCTGAGAAACATACTGGGTAAATTTGAAGAAATGCTTGGATTTCAAGTAATAATAATGCATCCTGGAAATCACTCTAACAAGTTATATGATCATTCTCATTCTTTTTTTTTTTTTATTAAAGTTGCATAGCATTCAATCATGCAGCAGTAACGTAATTTATTAAGCCATTCCTATATTGCAGATATTTAAAAGTCCCAGTACAATGCTGCTTTGATTACTATAGCTTTGTAGTGGTATGTTTTTTTTTTTTTTTCTGGGGGTGGGGTACTGGGGATTGAACTGAAGGACACTTGACCACTGAGCCACATGTCACTGGCAAAAGTATTATTGAACTTCTTTTCCAATTTAAGCATCTTTTATTTCTTTCTCTTGATTAACTGTCTGGCTACTTTGCCCATTTTTTAAATTGAAATGCTTGTTGTTGTTGAGTTTAAGATAACTTCAGGGTCTAAGGTATGTCTTTTTGCAAATATTTCTTTCCCATCTATAACTTTTCTTTTTTTCTTTTTTTTTTTTTTTTTTTTGAGGGGGGTGGTAACCACAGATTGAACTCAGGGGCACTCAACCACTGAGCCACACTCCCAGCCCTATTTTGTATTCTATTTAGAGACAGGGTCTCACTGAGTTGTTTAGTGCCTCCCTTTTGCGGATGCTGGCTTTGAACTCTTGATCTTCCTGCCTCAACCTCCCAAGCTGCTGGGATTACGGGATTGTGCCACTGTGTCCCCGCTCCATCTATAACTTTTATTATCACTTTCTTGAGAATGTTATCCACAGAGCAGAAGTTTTAAGTTTTAGTAAATCCCAGTTTATCAATTATTTATTTCTTTTATGAATCATACCATTGGTGTTGTATCTAAAAAGTCATCACTGCTGGGTGGGGTGGTATACACTTGTAATCCTAGTGACTTGGAAGGCTGAGGCAGGAGGATCACAAATTCAAGACCAACCTCAGCAATTTAGCAAGACCATGTTGGAAAATAAAAAATAAAAAGGGCTGGGGATATGGCTCAGTTGTTAAGTGCCCCTGTTTTCAATCAAATAAATAAGATACAAATAAATAAGATAAATAAAGAAAAGGTCATCACCATGTGGCTGTGGTGGCCTTGGCCTATAATCCCAGCTACTCAGGAAGCTGACATGGGAGAATCACAGCCCAGCACTCAGCATTTTAGTGGAACTCTGTCTCAAAATAAAAAAGACTGGTGTAGCCGGGCATGGTGGCACACACCTGTAATCCCAGCACTTGGGAGTCTGAGGCAGGAGGATCGCGAGTTCAAAGCCAGCCTCAGCAATGGCGAGGCACTTAGCAAACTCAGTGAAACCCTGTCTCTAATAAAATACAAAAAAGGGCTGGGGATGTGGCCCAGTGGTGGAGTGCTCCTGAGTTAAATCCCCGGTGGTCCCTACCCCCCCAAAAAAAGACTGGTGTAGCTCAGTGATAGATCACCCCTGGGTTCAATCTCTAGCACCAAAAAAAAAAAAAAAAAAAAAAGTCTCATCAAATTCAAAGTTATCTAGATTCTTTCCTATTTTATCTTCTAGAAATTTTAGTTTTTTCATTTCATATTTATGTCTCTAAACCATTTGAATCAATTTTGTTCAGTCCTGGGAACAGAATCAGGGCTTTCCTTGTATTAAGCTCATGCTTTACCGACTAAGCTACATCCTAGTACCATTTTGAGTTAATTTTTGAGATGTGTGTAAGATCTGTGTCTAGTTTTATTGTTTTGCATATGGGCATTGAGTCGTTCCTGCACCATTTGTTAAGAACACTATCTTTTCTCCCCTATGTTGCCTTTGTTCCCTTGTCAAGATCAATTGGCTATATTTTTATGGATCTGTTTTTGGACTCCCTATTCCATTTAATTGATGATCTATTTGTCTATTCATATTGTATTCTTCTTTTCTTTTTGGTGCTAGGGATTGAATTTAGGGCCTTGTACTTGCTAAGCACATACTGTATTACTGAGCTATACTCTTAGCCCAATACAACAGTCTTGATTATGATAGCTGTATTGTAAAAGTCTTGAAGTCAGGCAGTGTCTGTCATTGTTTCATCGTGCATTTACCTATAATTAGGTAGATCACCTCTTATGCTTGTAAGCCATTTGTTTTCCCTTTTTGTGCATTGCTTAATCATCTCATTTGTCCATTTTCTTATTGGGATCCCTAATCTTTTTTTTTTTTTTTTTTTTTGGTGCTGGGATTGAACATAGGGCCTTGTGCATGCAGGGCAAGCACTCTACCAACTGAGTTATATCCCTACCCCCCTAACAAATTTTTATTTTATTTATAAGAAAATGGTCTACATATCAATATTTCATAGAAACTTTTGGTGTTACAATTTTCTTCAAATTTGTCATCAATATAAGTTTTGTGACATCATTTGTTGAAAATAAACCCTTAAGTTTTAGGTATTTGCCACAGAGTTATACCAAAACTTGTGTCTAAAATTTAAATTTAATTAGGCACCTTGTATTCTATCTGAAAACCTTGGTTATGAACTTTTATTCTATTCCATAACCACTTCACTCCTTTTCGAGAGTTTCCTATGAAGGATTGTTTCTGTTACTATGCTTATATGTGTTGTAAATACCCAAATTTCTCTTTACTCTTAGTGAGGGACCAAGTCTATACTAAAGAGATAACAGTCAATTGTCCTTGTTTTTGTTTTGGGTATTAAGGATTGAATCCAGGGGAGCTTTTCCACTAAGTCACTAAGTCATATCCCCAGTTCTTTTTACTTTTTGTTATGAGACAGGGTGTCACTAAATTGCTGAGGCTGGCTTTGAACTTGCGATCCTGATCCTCCTGCCTCTGCCTCAAGAGTCTCTGGGATTACAGGGATGTGCCACAGTACCTGCTGCTTGGTCCTCTTTTCAGAGCATAGTTGTTTGAGAAACACAAGCACTCCTGAGGAGGGAAGATTTGACAGTGATTATTTTAACCCTTTGAACTTAATATTTGGGATCCTCCTCACTCCCCATTTTCTGTTAAAATTCTTCATATTTTTGAGAATTTGGCAAATTCCCAGTTTCAGAGGTTAATCCACTTTTGGCCACTAGATAGAGCTAGACTCTCATTTATGGTGATTCTTAGGCTTGCTATTTATGGATGTCCCCTTTAAGTGGTAAAGAACACTTTGTCTTAGAATTTTTAGAACACGTTCTCAAAGCAGTCTTCATCATAAAATTCCCCAGAGATCATCATATGCATAAAAGGAAAAGATGAAAGGGGAGTTCATGTACCAATTGTGGTTCAGCATAACTATCATTGACATGAGGACAAGCTGGGCAACTTGGGAGTCTGTGCAGTCTCCTTCTGCAGTTGGTCTAAGATGTTTTAGGGCACTTGGTAGCCAAATGTTAAGGATATTTCTTTTTCTTTCTTTACCAGGGCACAAAGTGATTGATTGCTCTCTCTCTCTCTCTCTTTTTTTTTTTTTTTTTTTTTTTGTGGTACTGAAGATTGAGCCCAGGCATGCGCTACCACTGAGTCACATCCCCAGTCCTTTTTTTTTTTTTTTTTTTTTTGGTACCGGGGATTGAACTCAGCGGCACTAGACCACTGGGCCACATCCCCAGCCCTTTTTTGTATTTTATTAGAGACAGGGTCTCACTGAGTTGCTAAGTGCCTCGCCATTGCTGAGGCTGGCTTTGAACTCGCGATCCTCCTGACTCAGCCTCCCAAAGTGCTGGGATTACAGGCGTGCGCCACCGCGCCCGGCTCCCAGTCCTTTTTATTTTTTGAGACAAGTTCTCGCTAAGTTGTCCAGGCAGGTTTAGAATTTGTGATCCTCCAACCTCAGCCTTCTGAGTAGCTGAGTAATTGCTTCTTTGGAAATATCAGTGAATATAAGATTGTAAACTCTATAGCCAGATATTATTAAAAAAAGGATTTTCAGTGAAGGTCTTTTTGACTACTCAGTATATTACTAAGGGGAGACCAACAGAAAAGAGGGCATCAGAGAGAGAGAAGAGGAGAGGGCATGATGAAGTACTGGGGAATGAAATGTGCCAAATTATGCTGTGTCTCTGGATGAATATACCACAATGAATTACAAATGTTTATTTATGTATCTACATACACATGTAATTGTAATGTACTACTTGAAATAATAATAACAGAAGGGAGATCAGTAGAGCAGAGCAAGCAGATCAGGGGAAGGAGGAGGAGAGGAAAAGGAAAGGTAATGACAAATAAATTGATCAAATTATGTTATATGCATGTATGAATATGGTATAAATAAATCCCGCTATTATTAATAATTATAATGCACCAATAAAAAATTTAAGAGATGTTATTAATTCTAGTCAGTTTTACTCACATTGGTTTCTCAGCCTTCTGCTAATGAGGTTTTTTATTGACTTGAACTGTGAATTACAGGCACATCCCTGTAATCCTTGGAGAGGTAGGCCTGTAGGAAGGATGGTTGGTAGATGGTCATGTTCCAAGCACATAGATCAGAGATCTGGTCAGAGATCCCACGGGACGAGAAGATTGCTTCCCTTTGTTATATTTGATATGACGATGATCATAACCACAGTTTATCTCTTGCCTGGGCATTGATATACTACTTTTCTTTGTGCTTTAAGAGAACATTACAAAGTGGTCAGTGATATGATGATATAGGGCAAGTAAAGATTGTGAAGGACTTTTAATTTCCTCACTCCCCTTACCCTCTGTGCTTTGGCTTGTAAATTTCTTTCAGAAGGGAACAGCTCAACACTTGAGTGCCATGCTCTCCGAGCTGCCATTTACCACATTCTTATTCTCATATGGAGAATTGTCACATGGGGAATGGCTACAGGCCAGCCTGATGTCTGGCTGCTCCAAGGACTTCCTGGATCAACAGCCACTCAGAAGCTCAGCTCTGGGAGAGAGAAGTTACTACGGCAGACTGCATAACTGCAGACAGATGTTAAGCAAGAAGAACACCAGGAACAACTAGCAACAATGAAGAACAGCTAACTGGCACGTTTATTATCCTAGGCAGTTTTATTCTCTGTGAAATATATATCTGTTGGGCTTTTATGGTTATTAAAATGTCTTCCAAGATTTCACCACAATCTTCATGGATCTCAATTTATGAAGCAGTTAGCTAAGCTGGTAGGTAGGAAGATTTATATATCCTTTGCATCTAAAAATGATGTGTTCTATAAAAGAAAAAAACAAAAGCTGTTTATTTACCTGTTTATAAACAAGGGTTTATTTATTCTTTTCATTCTGTGTGTTCCATACTGTTTCAGGCATGTGCTGGGTATGCCAGACACACTGCTAAAATGTAAGCCAGGTAGCCATGTATGGCCTGCTGACTACATAGGAAGCCTATATTCTGCTAATGGGATTTAAGGATTTTTTTTCCCTCCTGTGGTACTGGAGACTGAACTTAGGACCTTGCACCTGCTAGGCAAGTGCTTACCACTGAGCCACCCCCCAGCACAGAGTTTAAGGGATTTAAAAAGACACCTTAGGATTTGGAGAATAAACTGAAAATGTAATTGTTGTAATTTGAACATAGACTTTTCCTCCTTTCTGGGAGATGTACCAGTTTCTCCAAATAATGCTGCATTTTAAAACACACACACACACACACACACACACACACACACACACACACAGTGCAGAAGGATATAAAATGACAAGTAAAATCCCCTTTCTTCACCCACTCTTCTTCCTAACCTACTCTCCCATATTTTCCCTCCCATATGTGGGCATATGGTTTGAACTCATTCTTTTTTCTTGAGCTTTCTATCATGAAAGATTTCAAATGTAAGCCAGATGTAGTGGCACAAGTCTGTAATCCCAGTGATTTGGGAGACTGAGACAAGAGGATTGCAAGTTTGAGATCAGCCTAAGCAATTCAGTGAGACCCTGTCTCAAAAAATATTTTAAATAGGGGTGGGGGTGTGGCTCAGTGGTAGAGCACCCCTCAGTTCAATCCCCAGTACCCACCCTCCAAAAAAAAAAAAAAAAAGCAAATATAAACAGGTAGAGTGAACTGTATAATAAATTCAATCTACCTATTATCCAGCATCAACAATAATCAATAATCTTGTCTTATCATATGTTCCATATCCAGATTATTTTGAAGAAAATTCTAGACTTTAATTCATATATAAATAATTTCCAATTCAGTTTTTATTTATAAGTTTTAGTTTTACAGAAAAATTGAGTGGATAGAAGTTCCATTCTGTATCACCCCTAGTTTCCCCTATTTATTAACATCAATTTATAATACATATATACATTACATATGTATGTACATATGTGTATATATACATAAGTATTACACATATATGCATGCGTGTATATATATAATGTGTATAATGTGTGCGTGCGTGTGTATATATATTATATATATATATATATATATATATTTATTTTTTTTTTTTTTTGCAGTGCTGGGATCAAACCCAAGGCTGTGCACAGGCTAGGCAAGTGCTGTACCACTTGAGCTATATCTCTGTCTTAGCTTTTTCCACTGCTGTGACTAAAGGATCTGACCATCACAACTGTAGGGGAGGGAAAGTTTTTAGAGGGCTCACAGTTTCAGAAGTCTTAGTCCAGAGAAAACTAGCTCCATTCCTTGGGGCTTGAGGTGAGGCTGAACATCATGGCAGGAGAGGGTGGTGGAGGAAAGCAGCTCACATCATAATGATCAAGAAGGAAAGAGAGCCGGGCGCGGTGGCGCACGCCTGTAATCCCAGCACTTTGGGAGGCTGAGTCAGGAGGATCGCGAGTTCAAAGCCAGCCTCAGCAATGGCGAGGCACTTAGCAACTCAGTGAGACCCTGTCTCTAATAAAATACAAAAATGGGCTGGGGATGTGGCCCAGTGGTCGAGTGCCGCTGAGTTCAATCCCCGGTACCAAAAAAAAAAAAAAAAAAAAAAGAAGGAAAGAGAGAGAGACTCCAGCTCTAGATACAATATATATATCCCATAGTCATGCCCCCAATTAACCACTCCCTCCAGCCTCTAGTTACCACTCAGTTAATCCCATCAGGGATTGATTCGCTGATCAGGTTAAGACTCTTACAATCCAATCATTTTGCCTCTGAAACTTCCTGCATTGTCCCACACATGAGCTTTTGGGGGACACTTCATATCCAAACCATAACAATACCCAAGTCCCAAATCCCTTATTATTAAGTGTATTATATACATTGTCAACAAATGTATGATTCTCCACTATGAAATTACTCTTCCCACCCACTTCCATACTTTGCTCTTTGGAAGGATGTCACTGGGCAGAGTCCACGTCTAAGGAGGGAGGACTCTCCTTTCTATAGGACGTAATAACCACATATTATTTTTTTAAAAAAATATTTATTTATTTGCTTTAGTTGTACACAATGCAATGTATTTATGTTTACGTGGTGCTGAGGATCGAACCTGGGCCGTGCACGTGCTAGGCTAGCGCTCTACCGCTGAGCCACAATCCCAGCCCACCACATATTATTAACATCAATTTATTTGGAATTTTTCTGCACAGACGTGTGCTTTCTGCATTTATTAATCTTTCAATTGTTTGTACAGGTGTGGACTTGTGTGGCCATGATCCAGTACTACTTTATTTTGTTGTTCACATGATTTGAACTTTGGCCATTGAGAGTTCTTTGAGTTAACTCCTATGTTCTTTTAACATACCACTATCAATTCTTTTTTGTATTCTTATTTTCTGACACTAAAATGTGCTTTAAGTTCATCTTGTAAGTTTTCTGCCCAACTCCAGAAGCAGTCATTTCTCTAAAGATCCGTATTGATGGAGAATGGTATTAGAACCCAGAATCTGGAAGCTAGGTATGCTTATTGCTAATGGGATGTTGTTTCTTTTAGGCCACCTCAGCTGATATATCGAAGAAATATATATGTGTTTACTAACCTATGTGTGTGTGTGTGTGTGTGTGTGTGTGTGTGTTCTATATGAACCAAAACACGATTTCTATATAAACCAAACATGATTTCTTACTGATATCTCCAACTCTGTTATCACCACATAGGCCATTCTGTGTGGTACAGATCATAGGTCATTGTTTATCTGTAAATTCCAACTCCAACAGTGATTTACTTAATTGTTCAACTCCAGTATGCATCTATAGCTATATCAGAATGTTAACTTGTACCTCCATGGGAAACAACTTTATCAAGTTGAATTCAGAGTTTATGTGCAGTTTCTTTTAGTCTTATGGACTCCATTTCCAAAGTTACAAAACTCCCCATTCCCCTTTAGTGAATTAAAAAAAATTTTTTTTTTGGTACCAGGGATTGAATCCAGAGGTGCTTAACCACTGAGCAACATCCCCAGCCCTTTTTGTCTTTTATTTTGAGGCAGGGTCTTGCTAAGTTGTCTAGGCTGGCTTTGAACATGTGATCCTTTCACTTCAGCCTCATGAGTTTCTGGGATTACAGGCTCACACCACTGCCTGGCCCTCATCAGCTTCTCTTGTTATTATTCTTTTGAAAAACTGTCCATAATTCATTCAGTAGGGTGTAATGTTTAAAGAATTCCTGTTTCAATTTAACAACTTTTAATTTTTTTTTCCATCTTGGGCATTGAATTCAGGGGTGCTGTACCATTGCCCATTTAATTTAATTTAATTTAAAAATGTTGAGACAGGATTTTGCTAAGTTGCCTAGGTTGAACTTGAAGTTGCAATCCTCCTGCCTCAGCTTCCTGTGTCACTGAGATTATAGATGTGTTTCACCAACTCAGTTTAATATCTTGATACTTGACTTTGGATTTATTCCGTGTTATTGACAAAATCTGCTGTGTTCTAATCTGTACTTATTATTTTGGGATTGGTAATGAATTCCTTAGAATCGCACTCTCCAATATAGAAGCCACTAGTCATATGTAGCATTTAAGTCAGATTATTTAAAATTAAGTAATTAAAAATTAAAATCCTTACCACTAGTCACATTTCAAGTGCTCAGCAGTCCATGTGGCTAGTAGCTACTATCATACTGGACAACACATATATATATATTTCCATCATTGTAGAAAAGTCTGCAAACAGTGCTGTTTTAGTGAATTTGTTGAAAGCTAAGCACACTTGACTTACAAGTGCAGACTCCATAAAGCTAGCATGGATCTCAGGGTAAATCCCTTGCTTTAGTTAGTATGCCCTACTTTGCTTTGGCATCAGTGTCTGACCTTGAAATGAATGAAAAAAACTGAGTATATAAAATGTTATGATTGCCTGAACCTTGGGTCCAAGAGCCATTAATCCGTATAATGTCAAACAGTAATCACAGAAAAGCCAGTCTTTGAAAATATGGTTCAAAGTCTGGTGTGTTGTTCAGTGAAAGAGCATCACGTGAGGCTCTGGGTTCAATCCCCACTACCAAAAACAAAGAAAACATGTTTCAATGCCTTTGGTTCAGGCACACTCTTATCCTAAAAATAGCTATTATAAATGTAAAGTGTCAAGACAGGTACCTTAAGAGGAAAGTGACTGTCACTGCCTCCATCCTTCCTGATAAGCACAGAGGTGAAGTATGGGTGTGGGGAGCATTTTCCAATGAGACACTAAGAGGCAAAAATAATACCAGCAATAGTTTATGCCTAGTAACCCTCAATAATTGAATTATTTTCTTTAATTCTTGCAAGGAAAAGATGACTATTTTCTTCTGGTATCTGGAAAATGTAAGCTCATATAAATAAATTGCCCAAGACCACACAACTTGTAAGGGCAAATCAGGACTAACCAAAGCCAGCCTGATACCATTCTGCATAATACCTCCCTAATTTGTTCCCATTTCTTGACAGGTACCTGATGAAATGTGAAGGCTGCTGAGGCATGTGGAACAGTTCTTTTCTGCACATGTGTCAGGCAGAAGCCACCAAATTTAGAAGTGCAGGCAGGGGCTTCAGTGTCCTATCACTTTTTGTAGGTCAGGTTCTTGGACTATAACATAAATGGTCACAAGGGTGCCAATTTATTATTCCTTTACCCAAATTGGTGAAGCAGAAGAGTTTGGAGCAACCTAAATGTTGAAGTGATTTCAAAGCACCAGGGATTGGGGTTGGATATATTATATATAAAATAGATTTAAAAATCTGTATTGTTTTGGTACTTGTGGGGGGTGCTGAACCCATGGTTGCTCAACCTCAGACCCATATCTTCAGTTGTTTTAAAAAATATTTTGTTAGAGACAGGGACTTGCTAAGTTGCTTAGGGCCTGGCTAAATTGTTGAGGCTGGCTTTGAACTTGCAATCCTTCTGCCCCAGCCTCCTGAGCTGCTGGGATTACAGGCGTGTACCATCACATCCAGTTAGCATCATTTATTGAACATACCATCTTTTCCCCACTTCTCCATATGCCACCTTTGCTGTAAATCAACTCTTCACATACACATAGATCTAGTTTGGAATCTTTGATTTGTTTCATTGGATTATTTGTCTATTTATATCAACATCACACTGTCTTAATTACTGTAGCTTTAAAAATAGTCTTGATATCTAGTAGAAAAAGTTTTTCTCTCTTATCTTTCTTATATAGAAATGTTTTAGCTATTCTTTTCCCCCTTTTTCCATAAAAATTTTATTTCTTTTCTTTTATTTTTTGAGGCTGTAAATTGAACCCAGGATCTTGTGCATGCTGAGCATGCACTCTACCATAAGCTACACTCCCAGGCCCTCCATGTGAATTTTACAATCAGGTTGGTCATTTTCCATGAAAGAACCTGTTGGGGTTTTGATTGGTATTGCATGATCATCCATCTCAAATGCACTCCAGGTTGCCTAAAGCTATTTGTATTTTTTATTCTTATTTTTTGGTACCAGGGAATTGAACCCCAGGGCGTTTATTCACTGAGCCACATCCCCAGACCTTTTTATTTTTATTTTAAGACACAGTCTCACTAAGTTGCTTAGAGCTTCACTAAGTTGCTGAGCTGTCTTCGAACTTTCAATCCTTCTGTCTCAGCCTCCTGAGCTGCTGGGATTACTGGCGTATGCTACCACGCCTGGCCTAAGGCTGTTTTAGTACCTCCTCTCTTCAGAACTTCTCATATTTTCTCCTATAATGTTCAGCTACTGTCCTTGCCTCATCCTTCTCTGAGAAACAGAAGTCATGGGGCTGGGGTTGTGGCTCAGTGGTAGAGCGCTCGTCTAGCACGTGCGCGGCCCGGGTTCGATCCTCAGCACCGCGTAAAAATAAAGGCATTGTGTACAACTAAAACAAATAAATAAATATTAAAAAAAAAAGAAACAGAAGTCACTAGTTTTTATTTCTCTCATCCTTTTTCCTCATGTTGATGAAGTTTCAAAATCTTAGGGTCAATGCCACCTTATTCTATTAGAAACATTGAATGTACATATTATTTTTTCTGTCTCTATTTCAGAAAGTGGCTCCTGAGCATCCACTAAAATTTGTTCCCCATCAACATTCTTAAGTTCATTTAGCCTCCAGGGTTTGGTTTCTAATTTACTAGAAGGAGCAGGACACAGGCAGGGTGGCTGTTCCCAGGTCTTTGGTTCTGTAACATTCTATCATGAGGAAAGGAATAAAAAATCTTTGCAGACAATGCCAAATGTTGTTGTTTTTCCCCATTTGGGCTGGAATTGTGTGACACCTCCATGATAATTAGTTTTCTCTGGCAGATCTGAAACCGTGAGTGGCTGCTGAAGGTGTCAGGGAAACTTTGGCAGTCTTGCCTCAGTAGACTGAGACTGGGGGCCACTTTCTATTTTGATGAAATGGGTTTGGGTTTCCTGGGAAGCAGACTCTGAGTTGGATGTCTACCTGCAGGATGCATCTGTAGAGGGAGAGATCAATGTAGCCAGATTGGGAAGAGGGGAAGTGGAGCCACGATGTAGGCTCTGTGACGGTATAAGCTGAACCCATGGGGAATCTTGGGAACTGGAATGGATGGGCCTTTGTGATAGGTTTGGACCAATGAGTCACCTCCCACATGGAAATTTCCATGAGGAGCAACCTGGTTTCATTTTCCCCAGGCAGGAGCCAATCAGCTTAAAGGTTGCTCTGTTCCCCAGGCAGGAGCCAATTGGCTTAAAGGTCGCCTGTTCCCTGGGAAAAGAGCCAATAGCATTAAAGGTCACTCTGGTACACCCCCAACCAGAAATCCCTATTTAAAGCTCCTGCCTGTCTGGAGCTCAGATACAATAGCTCATCCCTGCTGAAAGGAAGGAGCTGCTGCAACAGCTCCAGACTCACCATCTCCAGCCTGATGGCAGCTGCCCCAGCCAACAGTTCCAGAGACCAAAGCTGGCACGACCAGGCACCCACCCTCTGTCCAGAGCTGGCACACTTCCCTCTCTCTGACTCCTCTCTCCCCATACTTCTTCTACCTCCGACCAGCCATAAAGTCTGGTGAATAAATCTCTTGGCTGCATGGTTGTCTCTGGTGTGGTTTTGCCCTTCACTTTGGAGTTGAACTGAGTTGAGATGAGAGGGCCATACCTTTATATCCCACGTTAGTCAGTCATTGGATGTGGGTTGCTCTAAGAAGTGCTCATGACCTGGGTGAGATCGCTCTTTTCAGACAAGGCAATTCTTGAGACTGGTCACTGAAGGCTCTCTGGCATCTATACTTCTAAAAAATGAGAGCATATGTCCCACATTTATGAGCAGAAATCTAGGTGTCATTATTTTTTAAAATATTTAGTTTTTAGTTATAGGTGGACACAATACCTTTATTTTTATGTGGTGCTGAGAATCAAATCCAGTGCCTCACATGTGCCAGGAGAGTGTTCTACCTCTGAGCCACAACCCCCAGCCCTAGGTGTCATTATTAACATCTATGTTTTAATGTAAGTTCTGGGAGCAGCAACTCCAGGATTTTGGTGAGCCTCATTTCTGGGATAAAGTTTGAAAGGAAAGGGTAGCAGGATGAATTACAACTGACACTCTTCTTCTTCCTCTTTTCCATTTTAGATTCCCATCACTTTCACATGGCACTCTGTTAGTCTCCAGGTCTTTCTTGGTGGTATGACCCAGAATGTTTCCATGAGAGGTCCATGCCCCTGGTCACCATACCCTTTTCTGGTCATGCCTGCTGTACTTTTTCATTTGCTACCAAAACAAACAAGGAATTACCAAGAGGTATATAAGTAGAAACCTGGAATATATCCTTCTCTACTCTCATGAACACAGTTCTACCTGCTCTTGGTAATCAGGGTCAATTATCCTTGTCAAGAATTTGATTCTTTTTCTTGCCTGCTCACAGCTGAACACAGGAGCCAAAGGCTCAGGCAGTAACTGCTGCTTTTAGATTAATGGGCCTCTTGCTATGTCCTCTGGATGAAGCGTTTTATCTTTGAAATCTAGGATCAGAAGCCAAAGTTGCAGAGATAGGAAGCACAAAATCCCCACATGAGTAACTTGGACATGGCACAGCCATTCTTACTTTTACCCTTTCATTTTTCAACCTTTGTATTCTACATATTGGTCATATGGAATCATATAAATGCCACTGATATAAGTATAAACTGCTTCCAGGAGGATGGTGTCCCCTCTGAGCTGGCATTTCAGCTGTGTGTTCCAAAGGCTATTCTGTCACTTGTGAGGCTGGTAGTCTCATGTAGGGACCAATGGATCCTTCTGGTTTTTTTTGTACCAGGGATTGAACTCAGGGACACTCAACCACTGGGCCACATCCCCAGCCCTTTTTTGTATTTTTATTTAGAGACAGGGTCTCACTGAGTTGCTAAGTGCCTCGCCATTGCTGAAGCTGGCTTTGAACTTGCAATCCTCCTGCCTCAGCCTCCCAAGTGCTGGGATTACAGGCATGCGCCAATGCGCCCAGCTTTGGATCCTTCTGTTATGTGCCTATTCTTGCTTCTATTTTGATTTTTTTTTTCTTTTTTTTTTGGTGCTGGGGATTGAACCCAGGGTCTTGTGCATGCAAGGCAAGCACTCTACCAACTGAGCTATATCCCTGGGCCTCTGCTTCTATTTTGATATAAAGTAAGCTCCCTGCTCTGAAGGGATATTATGTGGGATCTAGCATTTTACAAGGGGTGCTGAATGAGGTCCTGTGGCAGGAGAGACACACCCATATCTAGAATAAGTGTCTGTTTCCATCAAAATTAATGGATGACTCTTTTAACACAGAGGCGGGATTCTAATGTGGACAGGTTTCTCCTAGTAGCTGCATGGTCTTCCTGAGCACTGGGGAGGGGGGTACCTGGGGAAGTGTGCATGTCCTGGTGAGCTCTGTCCTTAGTGGAGGCTGGGCCCATATAGCCAGCAGCTGGGGGGTATTCTGTTTCAAACTCTCCTCGCAGTTCATATACTTCCTTCATCTGGGACAAAAACAGGCTTGATTAGATGCCACCGGCAGAGTCTAGAAAAATCTAGATTTATGATGGGCCATGCATGACAGATTGTTTAGACAAGTTTCCGTAAGCAAGGGGAGGAAAGTGGGAAGGTAAAAGCACCATCTGGTTCCTCAAAATATTTACATATTGCTCTTTGTCAGGAGAAATTCTGCATATGCGTCTTGGTAATTCTTTTTTTTTTTTTCTTTAGAGAATACAAGAGGTGTGGCTCTCAGTGCTTAGTTAATAAATGAAAAGTTGATCTTATGGTACTGTCTCTAGGCACAGTGGTGCATACCTGTAAACCCAGCAGCTGGGGAGGCTGAGGCAAGAGGGTCGCAAGTTCAAAGCCAGCCTCAGCAATTTAGGGAGGCCCTAAAAAACTTAGTGAGCCCTGTCTCAAAATAAAAAATAAAAAGGGCTGATGATGTGGCTCAGTGGTTAAGCACCCCTGGGTTCAGTGCCTAGTACTTCCCCCTCAAAATAGAGTTTATGGTACTATTCGTCATTTCAGGTATAAAAGAGTGAAATAGAGCTCTTCATCATTAGCCTTTCTTTTTCTTTGTAGTTCTGAATTTGATATAGTTCAAGGAAAGAAGTCTTAAGAGCAGGAGCTATGAAAACAGTATGGGTAATATCTAATTATTATAATATCATCTTACATAAACTATACAAGGGACTTTTTTTTTTATAAACCCTGTTTGATGCATATTTTAGTCAGCTTTTTTGCTGATGTGATCAAAAGACCTGACAAGAACAATTTGAGAGGAGGAAAAGTTTATTTGAGGGCTCACAGTTTTAGAGGTCTGAGTCTATAGACAGCTCCATTCCTTGGGCTAGAGGTGAGGCTGAACATCAGGGCAGAAGAGTGAAGGGAAGCAGCTCTAGACATCACACCAGGAGGCAGAGAGAAAGAGAGAGACTCCACTTGCCTGATACAAAATATACACCCTAAAGGCTCTGCCCTAATGACCCGCCTCCTCCAGCCACACCCTACCTGCAGGGTGGGTGTACAATTCTCATTGGCTGCTCAGATGGCTCTAAGTCTTGCCTTCTTGAGCAGATAGTTTTTCTGAATTATGTGGATAAATAAGCTTACTAGTTATTCCATTTGCATATTTCCTTCCTGAATATGATTATATTTAGGAAATTTAAGAAATTTGGAGTGTTGTGGAAATCAGCCTAAAAATGAAGGAAAGAGGCCTTTCCATTTTATTATTTATTTTGGTCGTGGTGGGGTTTGAACTTAGGGAGCTTAACTACTGAGCCACACCCCCAGCCCTTTTTTGTATTTTATTTAGAGACAGGGACTAGCTAAGTTGCTTAGGGCTTCACTAAGTTGCTGAGGTTGGCTTTTAACTTGTGATCCTCCTGCCTCAGCCTCTTGAGCCTCTGGGATTACAGGTGTGTGCCTGGATCCAGTTTTTCTTTTAAAGAACTAGCTAGGAATAGAATTCAGATAAGATTGAGAAGCTGGGGGTGTGACTCAGTGGTAGAGCACTTGCCTATCATGTACGAGGCTTTCTGTTGGCTATCCAGTGCCTCTCCTCTTTCCTGCCCCTCGATAAGATTGAGCTTCTTCTGGTGGTTAACTTTCGGATCAGCTCTTAGACCTAGGAACCAACTATACTTGAAACTAGCTCATTTTTCTTAAAGAATAGTATATAAATCACAATAAGCATGGAAAAGACATAGAGGCCAAACCTGCAGAGTTAATACACAATCTTTGGCAGGGTTGGTGGGATTCTTGCCAAGACTTTAAAGAAGATGAATAAAAAGTAACATGTCTTTCTATGGCCAAACAAGCCCTATGGAAAATTAGAGAAAGGCTTATAATTGATCCTACCTCTGTGTCCATGGGTTCCACATGCATGGATTCAACTGACTTCCAATCAAAAATGTTAGGCTTACATTGGTTGCTTTTATACGGAACATGTATAGACTTCTCCCTTGTCATTATTCCCTAAACCATGCAATATAACAACTACTTATATAATATTTAAATTATATTGGGTATTATAATAAAACTAGAGATGATTTAAAGTGTACGGGAGGATGTGCTTGGGTGTATGCAAATACGACACTATTTTATATAAGGAACTTGAACATCTGTGGATTTTGGTATCCTGGGATCCATTCCCCTACAGGTATTGAAGGATGACCATATTTAAGATGCAAATTAATAGAAACAATCCTTGATTGTTTAGTTCTTGAAAAGAAGAAAGTCGAGAATGATGGAGAAGCCTGATATTCCAAGAGAAAGGGCAGCTATGAGAGCAGATGTGGAATTTGAAGTCTGAGCCCAGCAGATGAGGCTGCTGTTAACCCAGCAGTTTCCACAGCACCAGAGAGGGATTCCTGAGTGAATGGTGGATGGGAAAGCATTGCCCCTTTGGGTCCTAAAGTTATCAAAAAGAAGGAAGAATGAGGGGTTGTGGCTCAGTGGTAGAGTGCTCGCCTAGCATGTGCGCTACCCGGGTTCGATCCTCAGCACCACGTAAAGACAAATGCATTGTATACAACTAAAGCAAATAAATAAATATTAAAAAAAGGAAGAATGAAACATATGAGGTAAACATTCAACTACAAAATTTACAGAAAACAAAATAATCCTAAATAAACTAAGGAAACAAAATGGCCAAAGAAGAAGCCAAGGGGATAAGAAACACAACATAGGATGAAACAAAGTTGGTTCTTTAAAAATATTAGTAAAATGTAGATCTGTGTTGCTACACATAAGTAACTGAATAAATGAGGAAGAACAAATAAATTTCCCATGTAGAAGAGTACCAAATAATTTGGGTAACTACTCTGCCCTCACGTAGGTGGGGTAGAACTCAGTTCCTTCCGTAAGCATGAGAGGTACTTGGCTACTTCCTTTAAAAGAACACAGTATGGAAAGGGAGGGATTTGTAACTTTACAGTGGAGAAGCTTCACAAAGACAGCCTCAGCTGGATGAACAAGGCCAAATCAAAAAGTGAAGCCCTGTTGATAATATGCACCTTGGACATATAGGATGAGAATGGCACTTTGCCTCTGAGCTCTTCTTCCTCAATACCCATGACCTTCATCTAATCATGAACCCATCAGACAAACTCCACTTGAGGGGCACCTTACAATATATTTGACCAATATGTCTCCACACTGTCAGAAAAAGGAAAGTCTGAACATATGTCATAGCCAAGAGGAGCCTAAGGAGACATAGTGACTAAGTATATTGTGGTATCATGGATGGGTTCCTAGAGCAGAAAAAAAAAAATGACATTAGGTAAAAGCTAAGGAAACCTGAGCAGAGTATAGCCTTTATTTAATAATATGTCAGTATTGGCTCATCAACTGTAACAAACACACTAATATAAGATGTTAATAATAGGGGAAACTGGGTGTGGGGAAACTGGGTGTGGGGTAACTGTACTATTCACAATTTTTCTGTAAATCTAAAACTATTCTAAAAATTAAGTATCTAAAAAATTAAAGATTAGTGTAGTAGCTTCACATTACTACAACAAGTATCTGAGTCAGTTAACTTATAAAGAGACAAGGTTTGGGGGCTGGGGATATAGCTCAGTTAGTAGAGTGCTTGCCTTGTATGCACAAGGCCCTGGGGGTTCAATCCCCAGCACTACCAAAAGAAAAAAAAAAAAAAAAAAAAAAAAGAGAGAGAGAGAGAGACAAGATTTGTTTAGCTCATGGTTCTGGAGGGTTCAGTCTTGCTTTGGGCCTCTGGTGAAGGTGAGCATGTGTCAGAGAAAACTGCTAGCATTGCAAGTCAGGGAACAGAGAGAGATTCCGTGAGACTGTGCTCACAATTCCCTTTGAGGGTACATCCACAATGACCTAAAGGCACCCTACGAGGTTCCATCTCCCAAAGGTCCATAGCACCTCCAAATACCACCCACCAGGGGACCAAGCCCATGGACCTTTGAGGGACAATATCCATACTAAAACCACAGCAATTAGTAAAAAAGAACTCTGGCAAGCTTTGTCAGTCAAGAAACAAAGATGGAAGATATAGATATAGTATAAAATAAAAAAGGGTAAGTAATAACAGGTACAACAGGGATTAAAATTGTTTTTTCTTTTCTGTTTTTTTTTTTTTTTTTTCAGTACTAGGAACCCAGGGCCTTGCACATGCTAGGCAAGTACATTAGCACTGAGCTACATTTCTAAGACTTTTTATTTTGAGACAGGGTCTTGCTGAGTTGTCCAAGGCTGGCCTTGAACCTGTGATTTTTTTTTCCTTTTTGATATTGGGGATTGAATCCAGGGGCACTTAACCACTGAGGTATATCCCCAGCCCTTACATTTTTATTTTTATTTTTTATTCTTTTTAATATTTATTTATTTGCTTTAGTTGTACACAATGCCTTTATTTTTACGTGGTGCTGAGGATCGAAACCGGGTCATGCATGTGCTAGGTGAGCACTCTACCACTGAGCCACAACCCCAGCCCAGCCCTTACATTTAAATTTTTTTTTTTTTTTTTTTTAAATTTTGAGACAGGGTCTCACTAAGTTGCTTAGGGAATTGCTAAATTGCTGAAGCTGGTTTTGAACTTGCAATTCTTCTGCCTCAGCCTCCTAAATTGCTGGGATTTAGAGACATGTGCCACAATGCCCAGCCAGACAGAAATCTTAATAGCAATGGCAATTGTATTTTAGTTTTATAACATATTTCAGGAGCTGTCAGAGAATAATAGTCAATTAGGATTATGTATCCAGTGAAATTCTTCTTTAAAAACAAGGATGAAACAAATGTACTTTCATGGTGTAAAAAGTAAGAATTTACACAAAGTAACTTTGCACCATGTACAGCTAGAGGAATGAGAGGTTGTGCTCCATTTGTGTACAATATATCAAAATACATTCTACTCTCATATATAACCAATTAGAACAAACAAAAAAAGAAGTAAGAGTTTTACTATATAAATGGATGTTCATGAATGGATTCCCCTACTACCCCCAGTACTGGAGATTGAAGGCAGGGCACTCTACCACTGAGCTACATCCTCAGCCCTTTGTTATTTTTATTTTGAGGGAGGGGTGGGAGGTGATCTCACTAAATTGCTAGGGCTAGCCTTGAACTTGTGATCCTCATGCCTCCATTCCCATGTTGCTGGATTAGGGCGTGCACCACTGTGTTTGGCATGAATGAAACTCTTAAAGGATGTACATTAGGAAAAAGAACAATGATCCCAGAAGGGAGTTCTGGAGAAAAATGGGAGATAGGACAGGTGTATCTAATCTCAAAGGCCCATACATTTAAGGATGATTGTAATTCACAAATAAGACAAATAAAAGGGTATGCTTAATCTTTTAAAAATTTAATTGGCAGGGAGGTAACTATCTGGGTGTTAGTTTCTTTTTGAAGTATTGGCCTGGCTATCAAGTAAAGATATGCACATTTTCTCTGCAGTTCTAGTAAATCTAAATAGGCCAAAGAAATGTAGAGAAAGTTGGGTCTATACCAAGAACAAAAGCCAAGCAAAAATGATGATCATAGATGAAAGATCTAAATAGAAAGAGGGTCTGATAGTACCTCCCAATAATGATGAGTTAGCCAAATGTCCAAAGAAAACAACCATCATGCAATTTTTTAAAAAAAAATATATTTTTAGATGGACACAATACCTTTATTTATTTTTATGTGATGCTGAGGATCGAACCCAATGCCTGCCTCACACGTGCTAGGCAAGCACTCTACCACTGAACCACAACCCCAGCCCCCATCATGCAAATTTAATTCATATAATTCTTGGAAGAGAATCTTTTAGTTGACCATTTTAATTTAAATTAAATACAACTAAGGTCCAAGTTTTCAATCATACTAACAGATCAGAGCAATATATAAGAGTGACTAAGACAATATTATGACAAGAACACTGAGCAGCAAAATTTCATATAAACCAAGAAATTATAAGCAAGGTCAAAGTAAATGCAAGGATAGTTTTAGTTTGGGTACAGAATAGATTTGCATATTGGGAGATACAGTTTCAGTTAGAAATTGAACAAGTATGTCAAGGGTACAGAGACTGGGTTTTTAAAGGAAAAATGGGGAACAATGGAATGAAGTGAAGTAACTTGTTTTGGACAATACTTGATTGGTCTTTGTTTTGAAGCAATTTAGATTGGTTGCGGTTTGTTCATACTTTAACTATACATGAGTGGTTGCTAGGGGGCTATCTCAAGGGATTATCAGAAGCAATAAAGTCTTTGGAAGTTAAAGTTAGTGGAAGGCCCAGGATTAGAAACTATCACAATTTGTAGTCTTGCAAGCACCTACTTTTGGAACAGCATTCCTTATCTGGAAGTTGAAAATTGAGGTACTTCTGTCTGTGAGGCAAACAGCAACCTGACAAATACGATTTCTAAGGCTCACAAGGAAACTTTGTTTTCTTGACCAAACTGCAGTCATCTTAGTTTGTATTTCCAAAGTCATTAAGGAGAAAAACAAGTCTCATGTATGTAACAAGTAAATATTGGCTATAAAAAAGGGACCCAGGCAGCTCACGCTGAATATAGGCCTCTTCCCTAATCCTAGAGGTGTTGGAGGTGGTGGAGCAGGGCAGAATTACCTGTGGGAGAAGGTGGGCGTGAGTTCCCAGTGGAGATAGAGGACCATGCTCCTAGAGCCAGTGTCACCAAAGACATAGCAGAACAGAAGGAACAGAAAGAACATGTCCTGTGTGACTGTGGTCTGAAAAGCCTCTCACTACCATCCTGGACTAATAGAGCCTCAAGTTAGTGTTCCTCTAAGAGTTTAATTTGGTGATGGTCAAGCTGAATGTTTACGAAGGACAGTATAAAGAAGCTCTGGGTGCTATGCCTGGGTAGGTCTGGATGGACTGATTTGCAGGTTGGGGCCAGCTGTCTAGGCCTAACCAAAGGTGAAGCCTGGATGTGTCTCCTAGAGCACTTTCTTCCTGTCAATTCATCTAAAGCCCTAGGGCCCTCCTGAAGCCTTTTCTTTCCCCTCTTCCTTTGGCTGATGACCAACCCTAGAAGTTCTTCACATCTGTCTGGGTGGATTTCAAGCCCAGAAGCAAGATTTCCTTAAAGACTCAGTTCTTTAGGCTGAAAAGAGTCTGGGGTCCCATGTTACCACTGAGAGAAATATAGGAAAAATATTTTTGCCAATCTTCCCAATTACTAATATACAATTTTAGCAGGGACTTTTCTTGACACCGTACAGCATATGTAGGGATTCCTGCATGGTCAAATATCTATGTGGTTGGTGTTTATTCATTAATAGGATTTCCTTATGTAGGGCCAGTTAGTTGGAAAATATGCAACTACTAAAATAGTCAATCTTCCAGGGTTTAACTATATACATAGGGCCTCAAGGGTAGGAGAATATAGACAAATCATCCCTACTGCCAAAAAGGCGCTTATGGCCTCCTGTGAGAGAGTATGTTCACACAGAAAGAAAAGTGACGGAAGCAGGACACACATTTGAATTTCTCCCACTGTTTCTCCATTTGTAATTGGCATAAGCATATCCACTTTCATAGGATTAGTTTAAAGATCAAGTCAAATAATGTATGTAACTAAGCAGAGAACTTTGCACATACTAAATGCTAAATTAGTGATACTTTAAAACTTTTTTAAAGGAGGGGAGGAGCATATTTGACTGATTTAGGTCTTGGGATCTGACCTAGAAGTAATTGGTTGGTGAGTCAGACATACACCTTCAATAGGTCTTGAGATGGAATCCTTTTTCTATTATTTACAGTAATACTCTAAAGAGTAAATTAAGAAAATATTTACTCTAGGAGAACTATTCTATTCTATACAGAATAATAGGGATGATGAAGAAATGCATACTAATGTCTTTGCTATAATTGTATAAGTTTTATACTGATAATGTTTTGTCATTTAAGCTATTGAAAGGTGAAAAATGCAAACACTTGTGTAAACATAAGTCTTTCCCAAAACTGTTCTCAGTTTTTGGAAAAACCACAAAATATTCTTGTTCCTTATTTTGTCTATCTTGCAAAATTGGGTGGCCGACCACCCTCCCCTAGCAGTCAGCCTGATCCAAAACTTAAAAATAAAATGCTTTGTATGTAATTTTATGTGTTAACCAATCAAAAGAGCGCTGTAAAACCCCCCTTAACGTGTATGTATTGCATTATAAAAACCCTGCTAAATCTGGGCTCAGGGCCTCTTAGCATCACCGGTTACCGAGTGCGTGGAGGACCAAGCTCGAGCTTGCTAATAAATGACTCTTTGTTGCTTGCATTGACCGTGGTCTCTGGTGGTCTTCTTGGGGGTCCCAAGCTGCGGAGCACAACACTATAAAAAAAGATAAACATGATGGAATTGTTCTTTTTAACTAAAAATTAAAAAGGGGGGAATGCAATCAGTTTGTCAGTTTTTAAACACTCAAGAATTTGATTTATGAAGTTCATTTATTTATTTTTTCAAAATGAGCATTAATGAAAGAATAAACAGGAATGTTCTTCCTTATCTACAAAAGTACTCGGGACATTAAAAAGCTGAGCCACACCTACAAAACACTATAAAAAGCCAAATCAATCTTTTGTAATTTTTAGCCTTTTCTCATCTTGAAACAAAAAAAAAAAAAAGACTTTTTTGGGAATCAATACTAATCCCAATATAGATTTTTAAAGTTTATTTTGATTAGAGCTAATGTTTGAATCTTTAAACAAGTCTGTGTGCAGAAGGTGGCAAGAGAGAGCACTGAAAACACTTGTTTCCATTTGGCTGCCAGGTACAAAAGGTGGGGTTCAGACAGGGTCTCTGAGGTCAAGGCTCCTGAATACAGTCTCACCTCTCTGCACCAGGGTCATGAGCTCAAAGATCACATTGTTTTGGTAACAGATTCCTGGGAAGTCTCCTGACCTATTTCCAGTGACTTCATGGTTGTGTTAGACTGTACATCACTGTGGCTGAGAGGAAAGCAATGAAATGAGCATCATCTGTTCAAGAAACTTCATGGCTTCTAGCCTGTGCATTCCTGTATGTGGAAGAAAGGCACAGAGCAGGTACACTTTGCAGAATTTATGGGATAAACAGGGGAAATGACCCCGCCCCACCCCCAGAACACACTGGTAAGTCTACCTTGCTTGTCATCATAGAGAAGACTACTTGCATTAGAATAACCAAGAATACTAATAAAATAATGATGGCTAATATTTATCAAGCACTTTCTATATGGATAAGTGCTTTAACATACTCATTTTTTAATCCTTGGGAAGAAACTGTAAGCAGGATACTATTGCTAGTCCCGCCCCCCTTTTTTTTTGGTACCAGGGATTGAACTCAGGGGCACTCGACCCACTGAGCCACATCCCCAGCCCTATTTTGTATTTTATTTAGAGACAGGGTCTCACTGAGTTGCTAAGCACCTCACCATTGCTGAGGCTGACTTTGAACTTGCGATCCTCCTCCTGCCTCAGCCTCCCGAACTGGTAGGATTAGAGGCATGCACCACTGCGCCTGGCACTAGTCCCATTTTTTTTTTTGGGGGGGGGGTACCAGGAATTAAACTCAGGGGCACCCAACCACTGAGTCACACATCTAGCCCTAATTTTTTTTTTTGGTACCAGGGATTGAACTCAGGGTCACTTAACCACTGGGCCACATCTCCAGTCCTTTTTTGTATTTCATTAGAGACAGGGTCTCACTGAGTTGCTAAGTGCCTCGCCATTGCTGAGGCTGGCTTTGAACTCTCAATCCTCCTACCTCAGCCTCCCAAGTGCTGGGATTACAGGTGTGCGCCACCACGCCCAGTTTAGCCCTATTTTTGTATTTTATTTAGAGACAGGGTCTCACTCAGTTGCCTAGTGCCTCTCTGTTTCTGAGGCTGGCTTTATACTTGTGATCCTCCTGCCTTAGCCTTCCAAGCCTCTGGTATTGCAGGTGTGTGCCACCGGACCTGTCTAGTAATCCCATTTTATGGATGAGAAGACTAAAGAACAGAGAGGTTAAGTAGTTTGCTAGTGTGCTTAACTCCTGGATGGGAGGAAGGTCATGCTGGGCAACCTGAGTTTTTACAATGCTCCTGGGCTGATTCTAAGTTTGAGAATCACTGAGTACAGGACCTTCCAGGCTAGAATTTTATCACAGAAGGTAGAGGTCAGTAGATTCCTTCCAATCCCTGAAAACAGATTCACCTAAATAGATTTGGGGGAATGGGCTGGGCTAGAAGATCCCCAAAGGTCCTCCTTCCCTACATTTTCCATCTGCTTCCCACAGTGCCTCATTTTAGGACTTCCAGGATTACTCGGGAAACCCAGAAGTCCTGGCATCCCAGGTTGTGAAGGAGTCCCAATCCGGTGGGAGGGGTGGAAAGTATAAGAGAAACGATCCTTAGCATAGCCCAGATCTGCAGCACCCAGAGCCTGGGCACATGAAGCTCCTTACCACCAAATTACTTCCTTGGGAGTCTCCTTGTCAAGGTGTGAAATCAGCCTTTTGGTGTGCTTCTGGTACCAGTGCCTCCCAGAGTTGAGGTCTCATTTTGCCCTTGGGTTCTAGATAGAGGAGAACTTCCTGTGTGGAAAGGAAAGTTCCTGAGGTTTGACCAAATGGGGTGAGGCTAAAAGGGGGCTATAGGGAAGAAGGGAAGGAAGACCACTGGGATCCTGGCCAGTAGGATACTACACACTACCTGAGGTCTAAGGTGGGTAGCTCAAGATGAGGTCTGGGATACAATGACGGGGAGGAGTGGGCAAGGACTCCGGCACACTCACCAAATATCTCTTCAAGCAGACAAGTCTCCCTATGGATATCTGATGTTTTCTGACAGTCCCTAAACCCACACCAATGAGACAAGCACGTCAAAGCTATCCCTTTCTGGAACGCAAACATTCCCGGCTGCTCTGGTGCACTCAGCACCGGGTCACCATCAGACAGGGTGCCATCATCTACACCCAGGCTGGGATCTGAAAGTAGAACCCCATGTTGATCTCAGGTAAGATGAGACTGTTGGTTCAGCCCACCGTGCTAGATGAGGTCTTTTGATAAGCCCCTGCATCTCTGCGGGTGCTTGCTCATTTGCTCCTGCAGAGATAATACAGCGTCTGAGCAATGCCCAGCTTCAATCTCCAGACAGCCCAGTTGGTGTTCACATGGTAAAGGCGAAGAAAACTGGATTGGAATATAATCTTTTGAGTCCCATTGTTTCTCTAATAACAAATGTTATAAAATTGAGGGATTCTCAAAGGACGTTGTTCACCAACATTCAAAGATTTATATCTTCCAGTCCTGGAAATGCTAATATGAAGATTTTTCTGAGCCGGGCGCGGTGGCGCACGCCTGTAATCCCAGCACTTTGGGAGGCTGAGGCGGGAGGATCGCGAGTTCAAAGCCAGCCTCAGCAATGGCGAGGCACTTATCAACTCAGTGAGACCCTGTCTCTAATAAAATACAAAAAAGGGTTGGGGATGTGGCCCAGTGGTCGAGTGCCCGAGTTCAATCCCCGGTACCAAAAAAAAAAAAAAAAAAAAGATTTTTCTGCAGTGTTAACCAGCTAATCAGTGGAAATGGTGACTGGGATGAAAATCCAAATAGTAGGCTGGCAACCCATGCTTGTAAAAATGTAAAATGAAAAAAAAAAAAAAAGTAAAATGATGCCATTCTTCTCAGCAAACCTTTTTTATTTTGGAATTACAGTTATTATTCATGAAAAGTATCATTTAGGTCCACATGTAAATGTGTCTGTTATTTTTTTACATGAATTAACAAATGAGTAGTTTGCTGGGCGCGGTGGTGCACGCCTGTAATCCCAGCACTTGGGAGGCTGAGGCAGGAGGATTTCGAGTTCAAAGCCAGCCTCAGCAATGGCGAGGCACTTAGCAACTCAGTGAGACCCTGTCTCTAATAAAAGACAAAAAAGGGCTGGGGATGTGGCCCAGTGGTCGAGTGCTCCTGAGCTCAATTACCCGGTACAAAAAAAAAAAAAGTAGTTTAAAATATCAGTTTTATTATTATTTTATTTTTTAAATTTTGAGACAGGGTCTCATTAAGTTGCTTAGAGCATTGCTAAATTGCTGAGGCTGTCTTTAAACTTGCAATCCTCCTGCCTCAGCCTCTTGAGCCACTGGGATTACAGATGTGCACCACCAAAATGTCAGTTTTAATTTCTAACACAGTGAATATCAACATATTTGGCTCATACATATGAGCTCTTTATGGGTTTTCAATAATTTTTAAGAACATAAAGTAGTTCTAGAATTAGTAAGATGGACACTACTATGGGCATAGAAAAAACACTAAATTTGGTGCCAGAGACTTGAAGTCTGGCTTTGATTTCACTGTTCTTAGGCATTCCCCCCCTCCCACCCCCCAGCTTCAACTTATTTAAACACAAATCTAGGAGATAATATTTTGTTACAAAGGAATATTCTATAGTTTAATGAATTAACACAGGAGAAAATATAAACTGTTAAGCACTAGATGGATTTCAATATTTAATCTTACAGTATGTTTAACCAAAAACCTGGGTGGGCAGCTGAATTCTAAGCCCCAAGCCATCTGTCACTGCAGACTGTAGAGCAGACTGAGCCATTGTCAGAAGATGAGATTGTTTTGAGTTTTTTATTCAGTACTGTGATTGAACCTAGGGCCTCATGCACACCAGGCAAATATTCTACCACTAAGCTATATTCCTGGTCCAGAAGATTAGATTTTGAGTACTAGAGGTCTTTTTTTTTTTTTTTTTTTTTTTTCAGTGATCAAGTATGAAATGGGGAGGTGACTCTGTTTTTCCTTTGGTCAATCTGGGTTTCTGAGGGTGTCACAACTATCAAGAGGTCACCTTAGCTACTGTCTTTAGAACCTAATGCTTTACAAATGTGCCACTTTATCCTTTACTTTATTCAACGACAGCACACTATATTCACTGTTGAATAACTCCAATGGTTAGAAGGCTCTTCTCCATTTTGAGCCAAAATCTGTCTTGAAAATGATTGTTGGCTTCTTATATAACAATACTTCAGTGAGGTAGTTAGCTCTCATGCCATCTCCCACTCCCACTAGAGCCTCTTATCATGACTTAGCAACTATTTCTGATTCCTTTAATCATTTCTTTAGGACATTATCTAATTAAAATAATTATATATGTTTGTTTGTTTGTTTGTTTGAAGAAAGAAAGACGTTTGAATATCTAAGCTTAATTTTTTTTGGTTTGGTACGGAATGTAATCCAGGGGTACTTTATCACCAGGATATGTCCCCAGTCCTTTTTAATTTTTTTTCTTTTGAGACAGGGTCTTGCTAAGTTGCTGAGGCTGGCTTTGAACTTGTGATTCTCCTAACTCAGCCTCCTGGAATGTACTGGAATTACAGGCATGTGTTACCACACCCAGTATTTGATTAATTTTAATCAAAAAATTATTTTTGCAGTGCTGGGGATTGAACTCAAGGCCTCAAATATGCTAGGAAAGAGCTTATTTTTATTTTTAAAAAATTTAACTACTTTAGCTAATGGAACAAATTGTGTGTGCACGTGCGCATGCACATACGTGAGAACAGTACTTTTCTGGTTAGTTGAGTCAAACGTGACAATACACACAATCAAATATTACTCAGCCTTAAAGAAGAATGAAATTATGGCATTCTCAGGTAAATGGATGGAACTAGAGACTATCGTGCTAAGTGAAATAAGCCAATCCCCCCAAAACAAAAGCCAAATGTTTACTTTGATAATAGGATGCTGATCTATAGTGGTGCGGGGGGTGGGTAGGGAAGAATGAAGGAACTCTGGTTTGTGTAGAGGGAGTCAATGGAGGAGTGGGGCTGTGGGGATGGGAAGGACAATGGTAGAATGAGACAGACATTATTACCCTATGTACATGTATGACTACACTACTGGAGTGACTGCACCATGTACAGCCAGAGGAATGAGAAGTTGTGCTCCATTTGTGTACAATATGTCAAAATGCATTCTACTGTCATTGTAACTAATTAGAACAAATAAATAAATAAATAAATAGATTGAATAACAGGTAAAAAAAAAAAAGTGACAACCACTTCACATCTGAATACCAGAGTTCAGTATTCTTATACATTTGCAAACAAACAAAAAAATCACTTAACATATAGTGATCATAGATTCCCAAACAGGGAATCTAGAGGCTTCTTTGCCTCTAGATTAGGATGTCACTCTTCCAGGAAGGAGTAACTTAAAAATTGTGGTCTGACTAGGGCACCCTCTCTTTCCCACGTAGATCAAGTGAATTCTGTGTCTTCAGAAGCCACACCCCTCCCCCAATCCTGCCATTCTTAACCTTGGAGATGGCTTTTAAATTAGAAAACACACATAGAGAGTCTCCTTATCCCATCAAGCTCTCTATTGAGTTAGGTGGACTCTGGTGGTCTCTGACAAATTTCTGCTTTGTCAAAATGGAAGATAAATGGTTGGAGAATCTTTTTTTTTTTTTTTTTTTTGTGGTACCGGGGATTGAACTCAGGGGCACTCGACCACTGGGTTACATCCCCAGCCCCTTTTTTTGTATTTTATTTAGAGACAGGGTCTCACTGAGTTGCTAAGTGCCTCACCACTGCTGAGGCTGGCTTTGAACTCGAGATCCTCCTGCCTCAGCCTCCCAAAGTGCTGGGATTACAGGCGTGCACCACCGCGCCCGGCTTGTTGGAGAATCTTGAGGAAGAAAAACTCCACCATTTTACAGTTGTCTTGATAACTGCTGCCTTCTCTTATATAGCCTTTGTAGTCATATTAAATTTTAACTCTTTTTACAATTATTTAAAATATTTTTGGACTTACTTGGATTTCTTAGCAGTATTCTGTCAGATTACTTTCCATTCAGGAGCGGAGTTCTAATCTGGGTCATCAGAGTTCTGGAAACTGGGCTAAGGTTCCAGGCCCACACCCTCCCTGTACCTCAAGTAGTGCTGGAAAACTCACATAGTGAATGAAGGACCATGTTATTCATGGTGTCTTCAGGTCTGAGCATCCTGTACTCTAGTGAAAGGGAGCATGTAGGGAGGATGAATGTCAGAGAAGCAATTCCACAATAGATGCAGGTAGGCCAGAGACTGTCTCATCCTTCTTAGGAATTTCCTCTTCTTTCAACATAGAGTCTATATCTATCTCAGAAATGATGGGGGACTAATCTTGCAGGTATTCCCCTGGAGGCCTGCACGTTTTTCTTTCCTTGCCGACATCATCTCAATCCCCAGAGTTGTGGAATTACTCTGAGGTAACTTGATAAACCACAGGAGTCTTCTGGAAAATGGATGGCCTCACAGTTCAAGGCCCATGGTGCAGGAGATGCAGTCCACTCTCTCTTCCAGCCCTGAGAGGAATGGTTGGTTGGAAAGGGGAAATCCAAGTTTTGTGGATTTGAAGAACATCCAGAAGTTTCTAGCTTTGAATGCTTGTTTCATAAGGACAAAGAGATGTCTCTGCACCATCTTCGGAGAAGGTCATTTTCCCTTGGTCCACAGGGGTTGAAACTAGGAATTTTATATGTGACTCCCTACAATTTTCTGGGAACTCAGGAATTAGTCTTTCAACATAAAAGGACCTCATATTGGAAAGGTTAATTAGCTCATTTCTGAGGGTTGAGACGGTGCCACTGGCCTGATGCTTCTGAAGTAACCAGGATTATTTAATGATCTGAATTAGTGGTTTGGGTCTGCCCTGGCCATGCTGACTCAACTCTTAGGGCCCATCCTGAATAATCATCCAACCTGAACAGGAAAACCTGTTTATAGACATTGACATGACTACCATCAAAATCTACACTAAGCCGGGCGCGGTGGCGCACGCCTGTAATCCCAGCACTTTGGGAGGCTGAGGCAGGAGGATTGCGAGTTCAAAGCCAGCCTCAGCAAAGGCGAGGCACTTAGCAACTCAGTGAGACCCTGTCTCTAATAAAATACAAAAAAAGGGCTGGGGATGTGGCCCAGTGGTCAAGTGCCCCTGAGTTCAATCCCCGGTACCACCAAAAAAAAAAAAAAAAAAAAAAAATCTACACTATCATAAACTACAAAACGACAGTTTATATCTAACCTGAACAGGTTCCCAGATAACAGTAGTTCTCTACCCTCTACTTTATGCCAAGTAATGACAGAGGGATTTGAGAACTGAGATCAATATACTTTCTTGTTCCTGTACTAAACAATTCTGGGACTATTATGGTTTGGATCTTGTGTTGAAGACTTGGTCACCAGCCTGTGGCACTAGTGGGAGGTGGAGCCTAGTGGAAGGAAGTTAGGTCATTGGAGGCATGAACTTGAAGGGGATAATGGGATACTGGCCCTCCTCTTTCTTTGCTCCCCAGCTGCCTTGAGGTAAATCAGCCTCTGCTGTGTATTCCCACCATGATGTGCTATGCCGCTACAAGCTCAAAGCAATGGGGACAAATGATCTTGGACTAAAATTGCTGAAATTGTGGGATGAAAATAAACCTTTTATCTTTTAAGTTCATTATTTCAGGTATTTTGTTATAGTAATGCAGAGCTGACTAACACAGGCACCAAGCATATTTTCCTGTTTCTATGCTAAATAACACTGGCTCCAAAATGTGGTATATACACACAGTGGAATATTACTCAGCAATAAGAGAGAATAAAATCATGGCATTTGCAGGTAAATGGATGGAGTTAGAGAATATAATGCTAAGTGAAGCTAGCCAATCCCAAAAAGCCAAATGCCAAATGTTTTCTCTGATATAAGGAGGCCAATTCACAGTCGGGTTGGGATGGGGAGCATAGGAGGATTAGAGGAACACTAGAATGGCCAATGGGGAGGGAGGGGAAGAGAGGGGGGCAAAAGGGTGAAGGAAAAAAAAAAGATGGTAGAATGAGATGGATATCATTACCCTAAGTACATGTATGAAGTCACGAATGGTGTGAATATACTTTGCATACAACCAGAGATATGTAAAAATGTGCTCTATATGTGTAATATAAAATGTAATGCATTCTGCTGTCATTTATAACAACTTAGAATAAAAAATAAATTAAAAAAAATAGTAAAAAATAAAATAAAATAACACCAGCTCCAGGAAATGTTTGCTACTAAAAGCTGAGACCATGAATCAACTAAAATAATTTACTTACTAAAACTAATGGTTGCCAGTTAAGATTAATTTTAAGCATCTTACTTTGAAGTGTCTTCTAATCCACAGCTATTATGTTGTAAATTCTATTCCATCTCAACTAATTCTTCACTATACAAGATCCAATTAAAGTCATCCAGCCCAGGCCCATAAACCATGTGCAGCTTTTTCTCTTTTTCCTTCTAAGACTTTACTAAGATTCTGTCAAGATGGTGTAGGAATTCTAATTGACTTAGGTTTGCATGATCAAAAATTCTCCTGGTGGACTTCTGGAGAATGGACAGTCAATACTACTTATAGAAGCTGAAGTAGAGCCGGGCACGGTGGTGCATGCCTGTTATCCCAGCACTTGGGAGCCTGAGACAGGAGGATCACGAGTTCAAAGCCAGCCTCAGCAATGGTGAGGCACTTAGCAACTCAGTGAGACCCTGTCTCTAATAAAATACAAAAAAGGGCTGGGGATGTGTTCCAGTGGTCCAGTGCCCCTGAGTTCAATCCCCAGTACCAAAAAAAAAAAAAAAAAAAAGAAGTTGAAGTAAAAAACAAAAACGTTGAAGTCCATGTAATGCAGGGTCAAAGTGCTAGGAGCTCCCTGTGCTGGCTTGGGGCCCAGCGCCATCCATGCTCCAGACCTGTAGAACACAGCTATATCTTCTGGAGCCACATCCAGGAGCCCTTGTTCCTTCAGACCAGCTCAAGCCTGGGTCCACCTGCACTGCCCCAGAGGACTGATGCATGAGTCCTGCTGCAGAGGGGGTGTAGCTCTAGGTTTGCCACTTGATGGGAGGCTCTCAGACTCCAGACCATCTGCTTCTTGACACCTGTGTTTTCCCAGATAGTTACCACTGTAATTCTGCAATTCTCTTGGATGTGTCCTGGGAGTGGATAGTTCTGGAGCCGTGTGTGTTTTGTGTGCCAGTGACCTTTGAGGATGTGACCATGTACTTTTCTAGAGAAGAGTGTGAGTGTCTTGGCCCTGGCCAGAGGGCCCTGTACCAGGCTGTGATCCTGGAACACTTTAGGAGCTTGGTTGCTTTGGGATTTTGTAGCCTCCACCAGATCTTGTCTCTCACCTGGAACAGTGGGATGAGCCTTGGGTTGAAGATTGGGAGAGACTTAAGTTTCAGGAAGCATAGAGGGGTTCCCACAGGGTCAAGGAAGTCTGTTGACCAAAAGAGATGCTGTGATCAGCCAGCCTGGGCTCACAAGAAAGTTCACCTGCAGAGAAGAGCCCAGAAGGGAGTTGGCCTCAAGAGGAGCTTCCTCCCATCCATGGGTAATGTGCAGCTTCCTGGGACCACTGAAGGGGGAAAGCAGACAAAACCACAGCTCTCTAGGGCCTGCAGGCAGTGGCCACTTTTCAGGGATCAGTCCAGGAGCTCTGGGGAAGATCATGCATTTTTCTGTGGGGTATGCGGGATGCCCCTTAACTGTCAAACAGTACACACAGGGACCAGGTCCTTTGAGTGCTTCCACTGAGGCCGGACCTCCCGGTGGGGTTCCAAACTCCTGTGCCACCAGAGGAATGACACTAGTGAGAAACCTGTCAGCTGTGAGTTGTGTGGACAGGCTTTCAGCTTGAAGGACTGTCTGGCACAGCTTCACAAAGTCCACTCGAAGCATCAACCCTATGTGTGTGACATCTGCAGAAAGGCTTCCAAGCAGAAGTCCTTCCTTCTCCAGCACCAGCTTGTGTACAAGGGAGAGGCCTTCTATGAGTGAGAGTGCTATGGGATGGCTTCCATCACCTTGGCTTCTTCATGCAGCATCAGAGGATTCACAGGCCGGCCGAGGTATAGACGCCTTGGGCCTGTTGGGTGTTCCACCTTTGCTGCACTGGCCATTGCTCTTGAGCCCAGAAGGAAGCCTTCTTGGTCTTCCAAGCAGCAGTTCAAAGCTCCCCCAAAACCCCAGGAAATTCTACCAGGAAACTGCCTTGGGTAGAAGGGGATCTAGAGTGCCCTGGCAGAGACTGCAGCAACTGCTCCCACAGTGGCCATGCTGTGGGGATGTACTGAGAGCATGCCACCACAGAGCCACCAACAGCTGCCTCAGCCCAGGAGCTTGGCCATCATCCTGAGTGTCACTCATGTTCACTTTAACTTTCTTTCTTTCCTGGCTCTCTCCTTTGCTTTTTGTCCATCTGTCTTTCTTCCATCTCTGCAAGACAGCTTTGGGGTTTGAAGAGAAACAAAAACTTTTCTAAAACTTAAGAGGTGGGACTCATAAGTGAGCACCTTGTGGCATTGTCAGCTGGTTAAAAGGTCATAGAAGAATCTGAATTCAAAACCAGGGTGCTTGGCACACTGCATGTGGGAATGCGTCTGCCTGATGGCAGCATAGGATGCTGGGTAGACAGTCACAAGTTTGTTAAAGCCACATCATCTGCATTCTCCATTTGATGCTGCTCTTAGACTGAAACTGGCTTGGGTTTTGGATCTATGACAAAGGAGCATTATGCCTTGCTTCTGATTATTCAAGTTCTTAGGAAGTGATTGGGAAGGCTGTTCCCAGGGTTATGGTGCCCTAGGGTGCAAAGCTCTCTGGGTGTGGGTGGATTGGAGTCTCTGCTTCTGAGCATGTGGGCCAGGTCTGAGTACATCTCACCAGCCTGGTGTTTGCACATGGGGCCATGGAGATACTGCCAACCTAAGACTGTTCTGCTTACCCCTGAACCCTTTTATTTCAGGCCCTGATTATAAGCTTTGACTGCTGGTCAGCTTCATGCGTGTGCCTGGTGCTGGGTGGCGGGTGGTTCTGAGAGGCTGGCTGGGTTGGGGCTGCCTGCTTGCCTGATGAGAAAAGCACTCCACTCCTGCAACAGAATCTCCCCTCTCTCCATGCCCTCTCTGTTGGTTGGGAACTCGAGAGTGGGTCGTGCCCCTGGTGTTGGCGAGTGAGGTTGGGTCTGAGAGCAGGGCAAGGTGGTCATGCTTGCTGCAGAGGATCTCCTGGGGAAGAGGTGACAACTGTCCATTCTGAACTTTGGGTGCCTCTGCTTGCCTAAGCAGAAGCATATTCTGCCAGGTAGAGCTTACAGGGCAGCCCCATAATCCAAGAGCTGATAAAGGTACCAAGCAGTTTCCCCAGCTATATCCCAGATTATCCTAATATCGGATAAGGGGTTTTGCTTTTTAAGAATTCCAGTTAATAAGCTGAGTGTGGTGGTACATGCTTATAATCCCAGCAATTCCAGAGGCTGAGGCAGGAGGATCACAAGTTCAAAGCCAGTCTCAGCAATTTAGCAAGGCCCTCAGCAACTTAGTGAGATCCTATCCCAATAAAAAATAAAAAAGCCTGGGGATATGTGGCTCAGTGGTGCAGAACCCTTGGGTTCAATCCCTTGTACAAAAAAAAAAAAAAAAAAAAAAAAAAAAAAAAAAATTCCAGTTAACAGCTGGCACAGTGGTGCACACCTATAATCCCAGCATCTCAGGGGGCTGAGGCAGGAGGATCACAAGTTCAAGGGCAGCCTAGGCAAATTAGCAAGACCATGACTCAAAAAATAAAAGGGCTGGGGATGTAGCTTAGTGGTAGCAAGAACATCTCTGTCAGTATTTAAGAGCTCTCTTAGTTGTGGCCTCCTCTTCCTCCTTTCCACTGGGGATTGAACCTGGGGTGCTCTACCACAGAGCTACATCCACAACCTCTTCTATTTTTTATTTTGAGATAGGGTCTTGCTAGGTTTCCTAGGCTGGCTTTAAACTTGTGATTCTTCTACTTCAGCCTCCTGGGTAGCTGGCTGACAGTTTTCTTAATGATTATTTATTAATATAAGGTCTGAATACTCCATATGTTTCTTAAGTTTTTTTTTTTTTAACTTGGACTCACAGTAAAAAAAATACATATATATGTGTATATATATATATATATATATTTAAATAGTCTCCACACTTTTTTTTAGTTGTAGATGGACACAATACCTTTATTTATTTATCACTTGAAAAACCACAGGATTTTATTTTACCAATTCAAATTTCCAACACACCAAATAATAGATTCCTCAGGGCTACAAGAATCTTACTTGTTTTGCCAGGTGCATTAGTAGACTATTTGGATTTGCCACAATAAAAATGTATTGGTAATGAAAACTTTCTCCTACCAGGTAATTCTCTAAGATAATTTACAAGATGAGACCATTTTATCAGTGTACCTTCAACTACCTTAGAGATTTAAAAATGCTTTGAATTCAAGAAAAGTAACTCAACATCTAGATCAAACTGAGCTGAGGATTAGAAGACAAATCTAGTGGATTATTTGAAGTTGCAATTGCTAGCATGAATAGATATTTTAATGAGTTGCTGGACTGTCTTTGATAGAGTTATTAACTTTTGGAATTCATGCTTATCAAGGTATATTATATTCGTTGCCTCAGTTTCTCTAAAAATCAGGATATTTATTTATTTTTATGTGGTGCTAAGGATCAAATCCAGTGTTTCACACATGTCAGGCAAGCACTCTACCACTGACCCACAACCCCAACCCCTAAAAATATATTTTAAATTATAGCTAGGTATCTAAAAATAATAGACCTTTGTTCTATTTGATTTGATGTAAAGTATAGTGATTTTTCTTTTGTAGAGCTGGGGATTGAACTCAGAGCTTCATGATAAGCTCATGCTCTAACCACTAAGCTACACTCCCGGCACCTAAAGGGTTATTAACTAAACTGACTTCACCATCCTCTAATGAGTAAAAACCTGCCCTTTGAAAAACACTGCAATCATTTATTAATTGACCACTAAGGTCAATTTACAGAAGGATCAGTTTGTAATAATGTGGCATTATAGTAATTAAAATAAATAAATGAGACAATAGTAAGAAATATGTGGATAGGTTAAGAAGGCTAGCATTGTCAGGTGTGGTGGTACACGCCTGTAATCCCAGTGACTCAGGAGTCTGAAGTAGGAGAATCGCAAGTTCAAGACCACCCTCAGCAGTTTAGGGAGAGCTTGTCTCAAAATAAAAAAAATATAGCTCAGCGGATTTAATCCCTAGTACTGCAAAAAAAAAAAAAAATGTTTTGTATATTTTGTAAGGGTCCAACTTCATTCTTTTGCATGTAGATATTGTTTTCTTAGCACTATTTGTTGAAAAGACTGTACTTTCCCCATTAAATGGTCTTTGCACCCTTGTCAAAATACAGGTGAACTTAAGTTGGCTCAGATTCTTCAGCTTATTGGTCAGGCTCTTGGTAACTGCTCCTATAGTAAAAGACACATGTTTATACAGTAGTGCTTATTATTTGATAAGAAATGACTAACTGAACTAGTGAAAGTAAAGAATTTAGAAGATCTGGCAAGTAGTAAGAACTCACATTGGCTATTTCATTATTAAAAATGACATTAGGGTCCAACATTTCTCTTATTTGGCTAAAGGTTTTAACATTTAGTGGAGTCCCTCTGTAAGTAAATCAGGTACTTCATGCTGGTCATAGCTGATTTTTGGATTTTTTCCTCAGGACAGATTATTCATCCTTTCCATTGATTCAAAGTTTATTTTGCTTCTCATGATGATTATTGCACCTGATACCTGAAGACAATTCTTGATTGTCAAACATTGGCATGTTTTTCTCACTACTTTTTCTATGGGTTCTTATAGCTGATTAATAGTGCAAGAGATGAGCATTAGTGCCCATAACCTATTTTCTACTTTTAGAAGTATTTTTATTAGGACAAATATTTTACTAGCTATTGATGACACGGGATTTTTAAACCCTCAATCCATACAGTAGAATCAAGCTAACAAAACTTCCACCTTGGGGCTGGGGTTGTGGCTCAGCGGTAGAGCACTCCCCTAGCATGTGTGCGGCCTGGGTTCGATCCTCAGCACCACGTAAAACATAAATGCATTGCATTGTGTACAACTAAAGCAATAAATATTAAAAAAAAGAGTTTATTCTTATAAAAAAACAAAACAACTTCCATCTTACACCAACAAAGTTTCTTTCATTTCAGATTGAATCTTCAAGTGTGCTCTCAGAGGGTAAGACCTCCTTGGTAGTTATGGTGATGCCCAGCTGTCAGTCTACTTTCTTTATTATTATTTTTTAACCCAGTGGTTTATTTATTGCAAAATTGAGAGGGAGAGCTCTGTGAGTTTATTGATTAAAAATAAATAACTTAATGTGAAATACAGATTCTGACA
The DNA here is from genome assembly GCA_025594165.1 of Tamias sibiricus. Classification (NCBI taxonomy): domain Eukaryota; kingdom Metazoa; phylum Chordata; class Mammalia; order Rodentia; family Sciuridae; genus Tamias; species Tamias sibiricus. The sequence continues at coordinate 66,524,263 of CM046666.1, read as the reverse complement.
AAGACATAAGATATGAAAATCATAATGAATGGATTGAACCTGCGTGTTTCATTTGCTCACAAACCTGCACACACTATTATTCTGCAAAAAAGACAACTGCAGCAAAGAAAAAGATAACTGCCCTTTTGCAAACAAGTCTAAAAGCATTCCTCCAATGAGGCCAAAATAAACATGTGTATAAAGTGCTACTGATCACCACAAATGCTATTTCTAGAAAAGTATAACTGCGGGGCTGGGGTTGTGGCTCAGCGGCAGAGTTCTCGCCTCGCATGTGCGTGGCGCGGGTTCGATCCTCAGCACCACGTAAACATAAATGCATTGCATGTGTACAACTAAAGTAAATAAATAAATATTTTTTAAAAAAGTATAACTGCATAGGTTACAAGAAATGTGCAACATCTTAAGCTTTTAAAGCACCAAAAGAAAAGAATACACCAAAATCATGATGGTTATAACATACAAAATATTGATCAAAACTCAGGAAGTAAATACCTGGACTAATGTGATATCTGTTGTTGGGTGAATTTTTCTTCAATTTAAATGTCTTTTTTCATCTCTAAAGAAATCTTAAAGTGATAACTTTATATAAGGCATTCAAATTGTTCAAGCAATTTATTATCAAGCCAATTTTCAAATTAAAGTGATACAGAAGACAGGGAGAAAAAACTGACAAGTTGTAACTGGACAAAGCCATTGCATGCTATTATCCCATCAGGGCCTTCTCATTTCTTGGAATGCATAAGCTAAATAGATTTAGGTATCTGCTGGTTTTACTATAGTAATTCCCTTGGATTTGCTAAAATTTATATGATAATCAATAGTTATACATGAAGTTCTAAGAAAAAGAATGCCTCTTAAAAATCAACATCGGACACTAATTAAAGCAATCATAAAAGGTTGTTCTAATACTATAAATGAACATAAAAAGTCATAGCTCTTACAAATGAAGAACTGCATTCTAGTCCAAAGTTTAATTACTTCTGCCCTTTAGCTGCTCTTTAAAGGAAGTACACATTAACCAAATGGTGATTGAGGTGTTTGCTGTTATCTTTTTCCTTTCTAAAAGAACGATCACAAGAAGACACAAACAAAATCTCCCTCAGTCACTTTGACTGCCAAGACTTCCTTTGCATCTTTCGTAAAGCTTCTTTTAGAACTGGACTAGTCCCATGCAGAATCATCACTACCCTCTGACATGTTGTCACTGAGGTCACTTCCATCTCCACTGTGGGTGCCTTCATCTTCATCAATTTCCTGGGACTCATTTACTGCCATAGAAAGTGAAGTGCAGTGCAGGTTTGGAGACTGCTTCACTTTCTTCTAGTGGTAGGAGAAGAAGCAATGGTGAAACTGGTACTTCAACTGCTGAGTCTTTTCTGATCAGTGTCCATTTCCATATCACAAAACATAGCTGAGTCAGTCTGATGCTTATCATCTAAAGTTTTACCCTTTGGTATACTCAACTTTTGTTCAGAAAATGAAACACTAGTAGACTCCTTGGTACAGGAATCAGCTACACTCTTCTCTGCCTCTTCTGCTCCTACTTTTGGAAGAAGGTCTTTGTTTCCTTCATCTTCAGAGAATAATATTTGGACTTTTGCCTCCTCTTAAGTTTTCCTTTGGCAGCACCTGTGTGCTCCTATGTTCCTTTAGAAGCCATATTTAATAGGCACTAATCCAACTTTAGTAAGGGATTGTGCCATTTCACTCTGCATGTTGGACTTTTACTTTCTGTTACTTTTTTGAGGAGAAGTCTTTTTGGGAATTGGCTTGTTATACAGAGGAGGATCTGGGGCTGGGGTGGTGGCTCAGTGGTAGAGTGCCTGCTTAGCATGTACAAGGTACTGGGTTCAATTCTCAGCACCAAATATAAATAAATAAAATAAAGGTCCATTGACAACTAAAATAAATAAATAAATAAATAAATACAAATAAAAAGGAGGATCTATGAAAGGAGGCAGGTCCAGCTTAACTGTTCCCTTCTGAACAACCTCTGTGTGAGCAGACTCTATCTGAGCAGGCTCCTTCTGAGTAGTATCCTTTTTAAAATATGGAACACTTCATGAATTTGCATGTCATCCTTGTGCAGGGCGCATGTTAATCTTTTCTGTATCGTTCCAATTTTTTTATGTGCTAATGATGTGAGTACTTTAAAAATTTTTATTTTTTATATTTTAGTATTAGGGATTGAATCCAGGAATGCTTTACCTCTGGTACATCCCCAGCACTTCTCATTTTATTTTTAAAATATTTGAGACAGGCTCTCACTAAGTTGCTCACTTGTGATCTTCCTGCTCAGCCTCCACTAGGATTATAGGTGTGCTACACCAGGCCCAGCTCAGCCCAGTGATTTAGACTAGGTTGTAAATGCTAAAGGCTTGAGATACTCGAAAAAAAGCCTATTTAAACTCCTCTAATACCCGGGCACGGTGGTGGCGCACGCCCTGTAATCCCAACACTTGGAAGGCTGAGGTAGGAGGATGGCGAGTTCAAAGCCAGCCCTCAGCAATGGCGAGGCACTTACCAACTTAGTGAAACCCTGTCTCTAAATAAAATACAAAAAAGGGCTGGGGATGTGGCCCAGTGGTCAAGTGCCCCTGAGTTCAATCCCTGGTACCAAAACAAAAACAAAAAAACAAAACCAAAAAACTCCTCTAATGACAATCTTTATTCTCCATTCCCACCTCCCCCAGACCCAGCTCACAGTGATCTTTTATTTCTTTTCTACCCATTCAATTCCTTCTTTTTTTTTTTTTTTTTTGATAGTACCACATGGAATTTATTGTAGGATTATGATAGACAACATTTATGTGGTGCTTACCAGGTTTCAAGTTCTTTGCTGTTACAAATTCATTTAATCCTATGAGTAAGTTATGGTCATTATTCTACATTTTTTATAGAGGAGGGAACTAAGGCACAGAAAGGGTAAGTAATTTAGCCAAAATCAGACAGTAGGTGTCAGGGCTTGGATTCCAAAGCCAGTCATTCCGGCCCCAGTCTTATTCTCTTAACATTACATATTAGTTTTCTATGGCTGCTGTAATGAATCACCATGAATTTAGTTGCTTAGAGAAACAGAATTTGTCATCTTAGAGTTCTGGAGGCTAGAATCAAGCATAAGTCTTACTGATGCATTTTCCTTTCTGGAGGCTCTGGGTGAGAAACTATTTCTTTGCCTTTTCTTGCTTCTAAAGACTGTTACATTCCTTGGCTCATGGCACCTTCCTCTATCTTTAAAGACAGCGTCACATTCTCTCTGACTTTGCTTCTGTCATTGTATCTTCTACTCTGATTCTGTCTTCTTCACTTTTTTCAGGACCCTTGTAATTACATTGGACCCACCTGAAAAATTCAGGAAACTCTTAGTCTGTTTAGTGTTGCTATAACAAAATACCTGTAATTAGGTTCTTTATTTATTTATTTATTTATTTTTTTGGTACTGGGGATTGAACTCAGGGGCACTCGACCACTGGATCACATCCCCAGCAGCCCTTTTTTTGTATTTTATTAGAGACAGGGTCTCACTGAGTTACTAAGTGCCTCGCCATTGCTGAGGCTGGCTTTGAACTCGCGATCCTCCTGCCTCAGCCTCCCAAAGTGCTGGGATTACAGGCGTGCGCCACCGCGCCCGGCTAGGTTCTTTATTTAAAAGAAAAAAAAAAAAAAAGGTTTGTTTAGCTCAGAGTTCTGGAGATTCCAGAGCATGGCCCTGACATTGGCTTCTGATGAGGGTTCTATGGTCAACAGCCTCACCTGGTGGGAGACAGAGGTGAGAAGGAAAGCAAGAGAAAGCTGGGAGAAGCCAGGGTTGCTCTTTGATCAATTCCTTCTTTGGTACAGAGTTTGTACTTTATTTTTTTTTCTTAACATTATAATTGTTTTGGAGTTCCTGGGGAGGATTTATCTTATTTCCATATCTCAGAGGCCTATGCAGAACTAAACAATCACATTATTAGAAATTTACTATTTGACAAGACTTAAAACCTACTTAACCCAAGGGTCTTAGAAATTTGTTTGGTGCCATTTAATGCAATGTATACTAGAGCCTTGCTCATACCCAAGTGTAAGGGCAGAATGGGTCCTCTGCCATTGAATGAGCTTTTGTCTGGATGCACAGGGATCCCCCTATCAGTTCTTTCGTGATTCTGCCTCCAGGAGCCTCAGAAGCTAGACATAATCAAGTCTTGGTCTAGTTGAGCTTGCAAGCTCATTCCAAAATCCACCCTGCTCACTCAAAGGCCAGATATCACTGGCCTCCTTTGTCAGTAGGCCACATCATCTTTTTTTTTTTTTTTTTTTTTTTTTGTGGGTACCAGGGATTGAACTCAGGGGCCCTCGACCACTGGGTTACATCCCTAGCCCTTTTTTGTATTTTTATTAGAGACAGGGTCTCACTGAGTTGCTAAGTGCCTTGCCATTGCTGAGGCTGGCTTTGAACTCACGATCCTCCTGCCTCAGCCTCCCATAGTGCTGGGATTACAGGCATGCGCCACCACGCCCAGCTAGGCCACATCATCTTTGAAGAGAATCTTTCCAGGCTTTTGCCCTTTTACCCATCAATGTTGGTTGTCCTGTCCTGTACCTGGCTGGTCCTGGTTCCACTGTGGTAACTTGCTTCCTTCCCTGGACTGGGATCCCTTTCTTACTTCCTGCCTCTGTGTACCCTGGACTGGGCTTGCCAAGGGAATGCTCCGAGAGCAGCTACCTATTCCTGTCCTGTAGAACCTACCAGGCACTGCACATACTTGCTCCACAGTCTTCAAATCTTTAGGTCTCAGCCTACTAGCAGTTCCTAGGTGTCCACAGGACTTTTTCATCAATGGGGAAAACACAGCTCCGCCCCAAGAGGGCAATTGGCATCCTTGAGCCAATACATAGCTGAGTCAGTCTGATGCTTATCATCTAAAGTTTCACCCTCTGGTATACTCAACTTTTGTCCAGAAAATAAAACACTAGTAGACTCCTTGGTACAGGAATCAGCTACGCTCTTCTCTGCCTCTTTTGCTCCTATTTTTGGAAGAAGGTCTTTGTTTCTTCATCTTCAGAGAATAATATTAATAATAAATAAATAAATAAATAAATAAAGAGGAGGATGTATGGAAGGAGGCAGCTCCAGCTTAACTGTTCCCTTCTGAACAACCTCTGTGTGAGCAGATTCTGTCTGAGCAGGCCCCTTCTGAATAGTATCCTTTTTAAAATATGGAACACTTCATGAATTTGCATGTCATTCTCGTGCAGGGCTCATGCGAATCTTCTCTGTATCGTTCCAATTTTCTGGCTTAAGACTCCTAGGTTTTTTCTGAAGTAGTTGATATGCCATATACTTTAGGATGACAAGGAAACTAAAGCCAGGTGCAGTGGTGCACGCCTGTAAATCCCAGCAGCTCAGGAAGATCCAGAGTTCAAAGCCAGCCTCAGCAATGGTGAGGCACTAAGCAACTCAGTGAGGCCCTGTCTCTAAATAAAATACAAAATAAGGATGGGGATGTGGCTCAGTGGTCGAGTGCTCCTGAGTTCAATCTCCTGTACCAAGGGGGAAAAAAAGGATACTAAAGAAGTTCTCAAAGTTGAAATTTTAGTCGGTGTCTATGTCCCCTCTCCACTGGTACCAACTTGAGCATTCCTTGCCTACATTAATGCTCTTATCGAAAACGACACAAATGTAGAGATTTCAGGACACCATGCCTCTGGAGAAGGTAGAGTCCAACTTTATTATAAATACTCTTGACACATCGTTCAAATGGAGCTGAAGAAAAGTATCTCCCTCCCTATGCTGACAAGCAGGGGGAAATGCCCCCGCCCCACTCGTTCAATTCCTCCTCTTCCTCCTCCTTCTCTTCCCCCTCTTCCTCCCCCCCCTCCTCCTTTGCCGGGGATTGAACTCAGGGGCACTCAAATACTGGGCCACATCCCAGCCCCACTTTTTTTTTTTTTTTTTTTTTTTTTGTATTTTATTAGAGACAGGGTCTCACTGAGTCGCTAAGTGCCTCACCATCGCTGAGTCTGGCTTTGAATTCTCGATTCTCCTGCTTCAGCCTCCCAAGTGCTGGGATTACAGGCGTGCGCCACCGCGCCCGGCTTCATTCAATTCTTCTGATTGTTGTTTGAAGCCACGAACCAACAGGGATAAAATGAAACCCATAGGAAGAAATGACAGTGACGCAAGGCTACGCATTTCCCCTGGCCTCAGGGGCAGATGGTATTCCACAGACAACTGTCGGATGCTTCAGAGGCTGTTCATTGGGATGTGCAGCATCTTGTGCCCCCTGAGGATGGACCCTCTCACCCGCCTTGGAGTGCTGAAGGCATTTTCCCCAGGCGACATTCCTGGTTAGATTCCCAAGGGACCCTAGGATCTTTCACCAATTTTGGGGTGAGCACAAAGCGCGGGCAGGGACAGTTCGTCAGGCTAGGTGCACAGGAACCCGCCGGAGTCCAAGACGCCGCCCGCAGGCCTGTGAGCTCGCAGCTCTGCCAACCTACCGTCACCGGCGACCAGGTTTGGGTCGACGCCGCAGGCTCTTCTCTCCGCGGATTCCTGAGGCGGCTGGGCTCCGGCGGCGCGGGCAGTGGGCCCTGCGGGCCTGCAGCTGGCTGCACGTGCAGTCCGACTCCGGCACAGAACAGGCTCCAGGAGGGTCCGGGTGACACCCTGCGCTGCAACCGTGCGCTTTTGGCGGGCTCACGGCTATATCTGCCTGGGCTCTCTCTCGAAGGCCAGCCGGAGGAGGCAGGCGCGCCTCGGAGAGGTGCTGCTGTCTGCTCATTCACCCGGTCGGTGACTGCCGCCACGCCCACATCCTTCCCTCGGTGTTTCCAAATCGGATTCGCGTGCCTGAAGTGCGGCAAACACCGATCACCATTGAGTGCCGGTGCGGGCAGTACAGAAACTTGAATCCAAAAGATAGCAACGATAAGGCGGCGCAGGAGCCTCAAATCCGCAATACCCCAGCAGGCATACTTATCAGTTATATAAACGAAAAGGGCGTAGGAGGAGTCCATAGGGGAAAATGGTGGTTTTCACAAGTTCGGATAAAAATCAAGGTTTTCAGACTTCTTGGCTCCAGTGGACATTTGGTGGAGCACTGAGCAATTTAAGGTTCAAGCCGGGCGCGGTGGCGCACGCCTGTAATCCCAGCACTTGGGAGGCTGAGGCAGGAGGATCGGAAGTTCAAAGCCAGCCTCAGCAATGGTGAGGCACTTAGCAACTCAGTGAGACCCTGGCTCTATTAAAATACAAAAAGGGGTTGGGGATGTAGCCCAGTGGTTGAGTGCCCCTGAGCTCAATCCCCGGTACAATATATATATATAGTACCTGGATAGGACTAATTCTTTTTCATGCCTGCTTTTGTATAGTTTGTGGGTTAGGATTCACTTTTACATTCTAAATTTTTCTGAGGGGGCACTGGGGATTGAACCCAGGGTACTCTACTACTGAGTTATACCCCCAGCCTTTTTATTTATTTATTTACTTTTATTTTGAGACAGGGTCTTGCTGTGTTACCCAGGCTGGCCATGAACTTGTGATCCTCCTGCCTCAACCTCTCAAGTTTTGGGATAATAGGCATGTGCCACCATGCCCAGTTTAAATGTTGTTTTGTTTTTTAAATCCAAAGAAGGATAATATTCCACTACACATACAATTACACAAAATTCACTTTGTGTTTATAAATAAAATTTTATTGGCACACAGATCCCATCATTTATGAGTTATCTTTGACTACTTTTATACTATCATAGCTGAACTGAATAGTTTGCCAGAGACTACAGGAAAATAAAGCATAAAATATTTACTTTCTAGTCCTTTATAGAAAAGTTTGCCTGACTATTGCTCCAACTTACCAAGAAGAACTAAGTTCTTTGAATAAATTGATATCTGTAAAAGAAATTTATAATAAAATGATTGCTTATGTAACATAATTAAAAATGTCATCATTAAAGTTTGTGCTTCCTTAAGTGCAAAATATCTGAATCTATGGTTTTGCTATATATATTTATAATAAACTCAATTTATTTAAATGTAAGTTTTCTTATGATCACAAAAAGATGATAATACTTGTCTTTGCAATATAGTTAGTTTTTAAGTGAAATATTGAATATTTGTTAAAATGCTAGCCAGTTAAACTGTAATTTTCCATTAAATAAAAGTTTTAACTTAAAAAAAGATGAAATGACTTTGGAACATTTATCATTGATTATGTTTATAGAGTATTTTAGAAATATTTTTTAGTTGTAGATAAACACACAATATCTTTGTTTATTAATTTATTTTTTATGTGGTGATGAGGATCAAACCACATGCCTCACACGTGTGAGGTAAATGTTCTACCACTGAGCTACAGCCCTATCTCCTAGAGAGTACTTTTTCAGGTGTGCATTTGGTGATATTTAGTAAATTGAGATGGAACTGAAACTTCCCATGGATTATATGTAAAAGTTACTCCAGGCCCCCATACATGTTTAGATTAGAAAAGAAACAATTGCTTTTCCATGTGGATTACCTATAGTATTTTTCTCTGTTATAGGTTCTCTGATATAACAATAAGTGTTCTTTTTCTTACTCTCATTATATTTATTGGACTTATCCCCAGTGTAATTTCTTCAGTGGTCCCCCTCCTCCTCCTCCTCCTCTTCTTCTTCTTCTAATGCTGGGGACACAATCACTGAGCTACACCCCCAGTTATTTTTATTTTTTATTTTGAGACAGGGTATTGCTAACTTGATGAGGCTGGCCTCGAACTTGTGATTCTCCCACCTTAGTCTCCACATTAGTCTCCAGAGTCATTGGGATCACAACCATGTGCCACCACACCTGGCCCCCTGTGTAAGTTCACAGGTTTGATAGAAAGAGCACTGAAGTTTCTCATTCTAGTTGCATTAATAGAGTTTCTCCCCAGCAAGATGCACAATAAAAGAATTCCAAGAAAACAGCTTCACCATTTAATGTATAAATTGGATTTTTCTATAGCATTAGTTTTCTGGTGCTCAATAGAGCCAGACCTACTACATATGCATTTCAATTGTGAGATATTTGCTGTTAATATGATATCATTTTGAAAAGTGCATATAAATCAAAATGATCAAGATACACTGTGCTTTCCTTTTTTTCTTTTTTAATTTGTTCTAATTAATTATACATGACAGTAGAATACATTTTGACACATTGTACACAAATGGAGCATACACTGTGCTTTTTGATCTTAAGATACTATGTGAAAAAATACTGGTTACCTATAGTTCATTCTCCTTCCTTCAAAAACTAGAATATTGGTGAACCCAATTATCAAAATGAGTAGCTAAAGGAACAGGTATCAAGTAACACACTTTGAACTGCAACTAACAGAAAATATTGGTCAAATTGGATGTCAAGAAAGTATTATTGCTGCTGGAGGTGGTGGCACATGTCTAATACCAACAGCTAAGGAGGCCAGGCAGGAGGATTGCAATTTCAAGCATAGCCTGGGCAACTTAGTGACATCCTGTTTCAAAATAAAAAAATAAAGAGGGCTGGGATGTAGCTCAGTAGCAGAGTGCCTCGGTTGAATTCCCAGTACAAGGGGTAAAAAAAAAAAAAAAAAAAAAAAAAAAAAAAAAGGAAAAAGAAAAAGAGAAAGAAGGAATTATTGCCAATGGAAGGAAGTCCAGGCATAGCATGTTGAGGGCTCGGATTCTGTTTCTCTACCTGTGCTGTCTTCTTCAGGCTGGCAACACCAAGATGCTTATCGCTGTTTACCAATTCATATCCAGTCACAACTACCAGGAGAAGAGGCAAGTTCTTCTTTTCTTTTCTTTTCTCTCTCTTTCTTTCTTTCTTTCTTTTTCTTTTTTTTTTTTTTTTTTTTTTTTTTTTTTTTTACCAGGGATTGAACTCAGCAGCCGTCAACCACTGGGCCACATCCCCAGCCCTTTTTTGTATTTTATTAGAGACAGGGTCTCACTGAGTTGGTAAGTGTCTCGCCATTGCTGAGGCTGGCTTTGAACTCACCATCCTCCTGCTTCAGCCTCCCAAGTGCTGGGATTAAAGGTGTGTGCCACCGCACCGGCGAGTTCTTCTTTTCTTTCTTTCTTTTTTAAAATCTCTTTTCAGAAGTGAGATAACCTCTTCTGGAAGACTTCTCCAGGTATTATCTCGTTTCAAAATCGGGATAGGTACCATTTCCTAAGCCAATCACCTGGCAAGAGTAATGGGATTACCATAACCAGTCTAAACTAATATCTGAAGTTGAAATGGGATAGGGAGTTACTTTCCATTATATGGATCTTTTTTTCAATCTGAGCATTGAAATATTTTTTGTTTTAAATTATTATTTTAAAAAATTTATTGGTTCTTTTTAGGTATACATGACAGTAGAATTCATTTAGATATAATTATATAAGCATGGAATAAATCTTATTCTAATTAGGACCCCCTTCCCTTTCCTTGCCTCCTGCTTCCTTCCCTCTATTGATCTTTCTGCCATTACCCAGTTATTTTTATTTTATTTTTAAAAAATTAATTTCTTGTGGAAGTACAGAATGGTGAGATTCACTTTAGTGTATTCATATATATATATATATACATAGGAAAGTTATGTCAGGTTAATTCCACTGACTCTCCTTTTCCTATGTCCCCTCCCTTCTCTTCATTCTCCTTTGTCTAATCCAATGAGTCCATTCTTTCTCTCCTCCTTGCCCACTTATTGTGGGTTAGCTTCCACATATCAGAGAAAACATTTGACCTTTGTTTTTCTGGGATTGGTTTATTTCACTTAGCATGGTAGTTTCCATGCTAAAGGCAAATGTCATAAATTCATTCTTCTTTATGGCTGAGTAATATTCCATTGTGCATAAATATACCATATTTTCTTTATCCATTCTTCTGTTGAAAGGCACCAATTGGCTCTATAGCTTAGCTATTATGAATTATGCTGTTATAAACATTGATGTGGCTGTGTCACTGTAGTATGCTGATTTAAAATCCTTGCGATATACATCAAGGGGTGGGATAATTGGATCAAATGATGGTTCCTTTCCTACTTTTTTTTTTTTTTTTTTTTTTTTTTTTGGTACCGGGGATTGAACTCAGGGGCACTCGACCACTGGGCCACATCCCCAGCCCTTTTTTGAATTTTCTCAGAGACAGAGTCTCACTGAGTTACTAAGTGCCTCGCCATTGCTGAGGCTGGCTTTGAACTCGCGATCCTCCTGTCTCAGCCTCCCAAGTGCTGGGATTATAGGCGTGCTCCACCACGCCCGGCTTTCTTATTTCTTCTTTTGGGAAGTGTCTCTTTGGTTCCTTTGCCCATTTATTGATTGGGCTATTTATTTTTTGAGTTGACTTTTTTGAGTTCTTTGCATTGAGGATTGAAAACTTTTAACTGTCTCCAGAGACTGACAGGGTAGGAGAACTATGAAATAAGAACTGGACTTCTGGGGCTGAGGTTGTAGCTCAGTGGTGGAGCACTTGCCTAGCATGTGTGAGGCACTGGGTTCAATGTTCAGCACCACAAAAATAAATAAATAAATAAATAAATAAATAAATAAATAAAGATATTGTGTTGATCTACCAAAAAAAATTGAACTTCTGATGAAAATATGGGAAGTCATAGGGAAGTTATACTAAATGATTTTATAGGTTTATAAATGTGAACTTGTTTTTCATAGATGGTCTGTTTATTTGCCCAAGTATAAAGATCTTCCAAATATCATGTAGGATGCAATAGAAACTATATTTTATTTGTGTGTACATTTATTAGCATATTTTCCTGCTATCAAAAAATTATTGATATTTTTGGTTTCAGATGTGCCTGTCTTGCTATGAGTCCATATCAATCAGGAGACAGGCAAACCTAAGAGTGTTAAGAATCCTGCACTTTTGTGTGTGTGTGCACATTCACATGAATATATTAAATTAAAACATTTACTTACTCCAATTTTCAGCTTGCAAACCTTGTTTTTCCCCCCTAAAATATGAGGTAACAAAGCTTGTGCATAATTAGCATTAGGTAGCCCACTGTACACTATCTTTGACTCTATATTTCTGGTCCTATTGTGGCACTTTGGATAATACTATTTTTATAATTATGCATGAATAAATTGACAAATGGTTTGCTATTCTTGAAAGATAATTTTTCTACATTGATCTGATTATTTTTATCTTCAACACAAAAGTTAAATGGTTTCTATATCAATAGGTACACTATGCTAACTAGAAGATTATTTCTCTCAAAATGGAAATTCAAGCTTCCTGATGACAACAGGTGACACACATATTTTGAAACTTTACCATTTTTTTTCACCTCCAAACATAAAAGACCATACTAAGGAATCTTAGGAAAGTAATACTTTATTCCTAACTTTTTTCTTTATTCAAAAAATACCTCAAAATTCAGTCCACAGGTCAGATGGAAACAGAAAGTCAGATGGTTGGTACTTAAAAGCAATAGCAGCCAGGTGTGTTTGTGCATAGCTGTAATCTCAGTGACTTGGGAGGCTGAGGCAGGAGGATCAGAAATTCAAGGTCAGCCTTAGCAATTTAGTGAGAACCTATGAAACTTAGTAAGGCTCTCCAGAACTTAGTGAGATCCTGTCTCAAAATAAAAAAATAAAAAGGGCTGGGGATGTGGCTCAGTGGTCAATCGCCCCTGGGTTAAATCCTCAGTACCAAAAACAAATAAAATAAAATAGAAGCAATAACAATTAAATAGTTGAAAGTGGGCTGGGCTGGGCATGGTGGCACATGCCTGTAATCCCAGAAGCTCAGGAGCTTAAGGCAGGAGGATTACAAGTTCAAAGCCAGCCTCAGCAAAAGCCAGGTGCTAAGCAACTCAGTGAGACCCTGTCTCTAAATAAAATACAAAATAGGGCTGGGGATGTGGCTCAGTGGTTGAGTGCCTCTGAGTTCAATTCCTGGTACCAAGAAAAAAAAAAAAGTGGGTTGGTTTGTTGTTTAGTTTTTGTGCATTTGAAAGAACTGAGTGAAAGACTTGGCTTTTTGGCAACTAGAGCAAGTCAAAGGGGATGCTTCTTCTCTGACTGGAGGATCTGAATCTCCTCTCCTTCTTGTCAACTTCCCCTTTTCAATTTAAATTCTTCATGTACTAATTTTCTCAGAAGATGTATTCATTTTGTTCTTACTCCCGAGCAGAAAGAAATCTTCCTCTTTACCTTACTTCTTTCCTCGGAGCAAAGGCAATCTTCTCCAGGAGGAGGAAGGCATCTTGTGCTGCCCTTAGGGTGGAGGAGGGGAGGAGTAGAGGGACGGGGTCGGGGAGGGAAGGAAGGGAGAAAGGGCCGAAAAGAGAGGGAGAGATTGATTAGCTGAATGAGATTGGGGCGGAGGACAGAGGAGGGATAGAAGAGGAGCAAGAAGAAGGGGGGGAAAACTCCAAGCTCTACATCTCTCCAACACTCTACACAATACTTTTCCCAGGAGATGCACGCGTGACTTCAGAAAAGGTCACCATTAGTTCGCGTCTCAGATCTAAGTCTCCCGTCACCCAAAATCCAAGTATTCTGAGAAGAAAATTTTGCGGATGGATCCAAGCATACAGGCACCACCGAGGTGGCCTGTCCCACTGCCTCACCTGGAGGGAAGACTAGGAGGAGATGCACAGTGTTCTCTGGCTGCCTCCACTCTCGGCAGAGCAGCCTGAAATGCAAAATGATTGTGGGTATTCAGGAGATTTTCCAGGGCCACCAGCTGGTGCCAGCCGGCGGCCCAATTTACAAGGTCCTTGACAGGGATTGGTGGGAAGCCCGGCCAGTTGAGTACCTCCCAGGGGGTTGTCCCAGGTAAGGCCTCAAATTGCTACTGTTTCTGCTCCTGGGGGTTCTGCAGAGGGAAGTGGAAGAAAGAAACCGAGGCCGTTCTCAAGTCTCTAATCTAACATTTGGAAACATTTTTTGAGACACTTGCCCCAAATCTTGAAATCAGAAATTCCTGCTGGCTCTAACTTAAAAATACACCTCCATTTCATACAGTTTCTATCATTTTAACCCACTAGTACTCTAGTCTGAGACATACCTTTTTATTTTGAGGTGGGGGAGGGTATAGCCCTGTGATGAGTGTGAGGCCCTGAGTTCAATCACAGTTACATTAAAAAAAAAAAAAAGTTTTTATTTTGTTTTCTAAAATCCAGATATCAAATCCCAAATCATCAAAACATTAAAATGTCTTTTATTTTATTATAATTATTTTTTTGGTATGACTATCATTTACAAAAATATTTGCTCTGATAACTTATAAAGGAAAAATAATAGAAATATTCAGGTTTGGGGACTGCGGTTGTAGCTCAGTGGTAGAGTGCTTGCCTAGCATGTGTGAGTCACTGGGTTCGATCCTCAGCACCACATAAAAATAAGTAAATACAATAAATCTTCAGCACCACATAAAAATAAGTAAATATAAAAATGTCATCACCTGTCTTAAAAATAAGAAATATTTAGGTTTATTGACACTCTCCAAATTTTGAGAATTCAAACATATTGTGACTGTTCTTTTGATTATCAAACAGAATAACATAAAGCAACCTGACAAAATAAAAATTGGGTTTTCTGAGGTTAATTATAATAAGATGATTGTGTAGTTCTAAAGTTAAAAAAATCCTCTTGTGTATCAACTGAAGCAATAAGTCAACAGGTTGATTTTACAAAAGAAAAATTTGCTGGGCGCAGTGGCGCACGCTTGTAATCCCAGCACTTGGGAGGCTGAGGCAGGAGGATGGTGAGTTCAAAGCCAGCCTCAGCAATGGTGAGGCACTTAGCAACTCAGTGAGACCCTGTCTCTAATAAAATACAAAAAAGGGCTGGGATGTGGTCCAGTGGTCAAGTGCCCCTGAGTTCAATCCCTGTACCAAAAAAGAAAAAAAAAAAAAAAAAAAAAAAGAAAAAAAAATTCTTTGTCAGTTGTCAATTAGTGACATTCATAATATGCTTTAGGGGATAAATTAAAGTCCCTGGGTGTTAGTACTCTCATTTTTTTGTTTGTTTGTTTGTTTACTTTGAGAACAGGAACAGGTACTGTTTTATTAACTGACCATATTACAAAAATACCATGGTAGATAACCTTAGTTCATCCTTCTAATAAGCCTGTTGATCTGGTCTTCCCTGTTGCCAGCATCTCCACCTTCTTCAAAATGGGTGGTTTTGTTTTTCATTCCACCTCCTGGAGAACATAATTTGAAAGGCCACACAAAAGTTATTTGCTTCTTTGAAGTGTTTTCCTTAGTGTAGATCTCATGAATCAGATCCTCCATGCAGATGATACCATATTTGCCAAGAGATCAAGCAATCAAAGCATTATTTGTCAAGGCAATTCGTTTCTTACTGATTTTGCCATGTCCACGCTTGTAGATTATTTCATTCACTGACTTCAGATTTGGATACCCCCATGCAACGTGTGGTCCCACAATCCTCAGCATGTTAATTGAAGCCTTGTTGCACTTAATGAAGGTGGCATTGAAGATCTGGTGAAGGAGAAGAATTTGTAACACCTTAATAACGTTTGAGCTCATACCATTGATACCTCTGATCCGGATGAGAAATGTCAATTTGGGGTCTGCAGGTACACAGAGGTTGCCAGCTTTTCTTGCCATCTTCGCCATTCAAATCTCCATTCTTACATCTGCCTATACTCCTTGTGGTAATGCTTGGCTTTTTTATAGATGAGTTTCCTCCTTGGCTTTTGGTGCTTTATCTTCAGCTCTGTGAATTTCCTTCACTTTTCTTTCTTTTTAATTTATTTGTTCTTTCTAGATATACATGACAGAAGAGTGTATTTTGACATATCATACATACATAGAATAAGTATAACTTGTTCCAATTAGAACCCCATTATTGTGGTTGTATGCGATGTGGAGTTAAATTGGTCGTGTATTCATAAATAAGGATAGGAAAGTTACCTCTGATTCATTTTACTGTGTTTTCTATTCCGATCCCCACCTTCATTCCCTTTTGTCTAGTCCATGAACTTTTATTCTTCTCCTCCTCACCCTCCCTTGTTGTGGGTTAGCATCCATATATGTCAGAGAGAACATTCTGCATTTGGTTTTTTGGGACTGGCTTATTTCAGCTCAATTCACAACAGCTGAGCTATTGAACCAACCTAGACAGGTGCCCTAAAATAATGAATGGATAAAGAAAATGTGGTAGGTATGCACAATGGAATATTACCCAGCTATAAAGAAGAATGAAATTATTACCATTTGTTAGTAAATGGATGGAACTGGAGAATATCATGCTAAGTGAAATAAGCCAGTCTTTCACTTTTTCTTAAGGGTTTCTGGCACAGTAGGAACAACCTCCTCCTCCTCCTCCTCCTCCTCCTCCTCTTCTTTTTTTTTTTTTTTTTTTGTATTTTTTAAAATTAGGTATATATGGCAGCAGAATTATTTTGATTCATTGTATATGATTGCAGCACAACTTTATATTTCTATGGTTGTTGTACAAGAGGTAGCGTTGCACTGTATGTGCAGTATATATGTACCTAGAGTAATGATGTCCATCTCATTCTACCATCTTTCCTCTCCCCCTGCCCCCTCCTCACCTCTCCCTCCCCTTTGCCCCATCAAAGTTCCTCCATTTTCCCCATGTCTCCCCCATTATGGATCAGCATCCACTTATCAGAGAGAACATCCGGCCTTTGGTTTTTTTTGGATTGGCTTACTTCACTTAGCACGATATTCTCCAATTCCATCCATTTACCTGCAAATGCCATAGTTTTATTCTCTTTTAATGCTGAGTAATATGCCATTGTGTGTGTGTGTATATATATATATGTAGCACAGTTTCTTTATCCATTCATCTGTTGAAGGGCATCTAGGTTGGTTCCACAGTTTAGCTATTGTGAATTGTGTGCTATAAACATTGATATGGCTGTGTTACTATAGTATGATGATTTTAAGTCCTTTGGGTATAGGCTGAGGAGTGGGATAGCTGGGTCAAATGGTGGTACTATTCCAAGGTTTCTGAAGCATCTCCATACTGCTTTCCAGATTGGTTGCACCAATCTGTAGTCCCACCAGCAATGAATGAGTGTGCCTTTCCCCCCACATCCCTGCCCACATTTATTGTTGCCTGTAAGCTTGATAACTGCCATTCCGACTGGCGTGAGATGAAGTCCTAGAGTAGTTTTGATTTGCATTTCTCTAATTACTAGAGATGTTGAACATTTTTTTCATATATTTGTTGATCTCTTTGGCACCCTTGCCCCCTCTCTGGTTCTAGCGGGGCGGGGGGGGGTGGGGGGGCGACTCTCATTAACTCTCATGAACTGTTATTGCAACTCTGCCTCTCTCACTAGGGAGGGAGAGTTAGCATTATTTGACTGGTGTTAGGGAGGTATTTGCACTCTCTACAAATATTTTGGAAACACACCTCGGTAGGCTGAGGCAGTGAGATCGACAGCCTCTGCAACTTAGTGAAAACTTGTTTCAAAATAAAAATAAAAAGGGCTGTGGTTGTAGCTCAGTGGCTGGCACTGGGTTCAATCTCCAGTGTCAAAAAAAAAGGATTTAGTATTGTTTGTTAATGATTTATACTTAAAAATATAAAGTTTGTCAAACATTCTATGCTATCACAGATCTAAATTCATCATTAGAATATAACCTTCTCCTACAAGTTAAATAAGCTAAAAAGCTGAATTGTTTCCCATCACTCAAACTTGCCAGCTAATGAGACTGAAAAAATCAAATATTTGTCTAAACAGTAGATATGAGATTGGGTTGGTTTATTAAAATACAAACAAGCCGGGGGCGGTGGTGCATGCCTGTAATCCCAGCACTTGGGAGGCTGAGGCAGGAGGCTGGCGGGTTCAAAGCCAGCCTCAGCTATGGCGAGGCACTTAGCAACTCAGTGAGACCCTGTCTCTAATAAAATACAAAAAAGGGCTGGGGATGTGTCCCAGTGGTCCAGTGCCCCTGAGTTCAATCCCTGGTACCAAAAAACAAACAAACCAACACACAAAAAAGTAAGAAAATAGAGATTTTCTGACCCCTGTGAAAGTCAGATTTAAAAAATGGCAAGAAATTAAAGAACATCTAGAAACTTTGCTATTACAAAAGAGGTAGCCATTCACCTGAACGGAGCAGCAGCTGCGGTGGAAGAAATTCATTATTCACTGAGCTCAATGGCCCTGAGTTGCAAGTAGCAGCATCAGGAGCTGGAGAAACACTTTATGAAGGATGCCTATCCATCCCACTGTGCCCTAGTGGCTCTGGCTGCCAGGCTCGACCTGGAGGAGAGACACGTGCGGACGTGCTTGGTGGTAAGCCAGGCCTTATCCCTCGCTGGGCACCATACCCTAGCCATACCCTCAATGCAGGCCAAATGAACTCTACCCCGCCACAGGAGCTTCGACGATGCTCTGCTGCCCACAACTCGAGACATGAGGAGCGCATGCGCCAGCTGGCTTCTGTGGGTGCACACCCTGAAGCAATGGGCGAATTAAGTGCCAGTCCTCAGGATTTCTTCCCAGAGGACAAAACAAGCTTCTCCAGTCAAGGCCAACTAAAGTTGGGAATACTGTCCAAGACGTCTGTGGCTGAGACTTGCTGTTAACCTCGATGACAATACAATCAGCTCCTCCTGGGATCTGTAGGCTACTCCAAACATTTAGAAATCCACTTCTGAATTTGTACGCTGTCTTATCACAAGCTCACATTTCTTTCTTTTTTAAAATTATTTTTTATTAGTTCATCATAATTATACATATAATGGGTATCATTGCACCATGTTAGTACATGCATATAACATAATTTTGTCAACTTCATTTTGCAGTACCTCTCCTTTCCCTCCTGTTCTCTTATACTTTCATGAGCTTCCCCTCCTACTTAAAATTATCCTTCTTTCTCTCTAGTTGCTACATATGAGAGAAAACATACAACTCTTGACTTTCTGAGTCTGTATTATTTCACTTAACGAATGCTCTCAAGTTCCATGCATGCAAATGACATAATTTTGTTCTTCTTTATGGCTGAATAAAACTCCATTGTGTATATATACTACATTTAAAAAAATCCATTTTTTTTTTGGTGGACACATTGTTGATGGTTCCATAATTGACTCTTATGAATTGCATTGGTATAAACGTGGAGATGCTCACATCGCTATAGTAGGCTGACTTTTTAGTTATTTTGGCTAAATACTGAGGAGTGGTACAAGCTTCCATTTCGAAGTACTAGCTTTTTTCATCAGTAAGTAAAAACAATCTTTCTTAAATTTTTACATAATTAACCTCTGAATGATTAGAAATCTGGAGATTAAGTTTTTGGGGAAGAAACTAAACTTCTAAAAGCCAGAGGAAAACTACCCTTGGACTCAGGGGAAAATACTTCATTCGGAAACCATAAACTGAGGTTTCTTTAGTATCTTTCAGAAACAATTAATCTCTGGAAGAAGATCAAGTAGCTGATGGCATCAAACAGCTTTTTCTACCCAAAAGAATAAAATAAATTAACAAAAAATTCTAATTATCTTTGCCTCTTTAAAACAATTTTGCTCTACTTATTATCATTCTTTGATGGCTTCCAGAGGCTAACAAATTTTCAAGAGTCTTTCAGAAATCTTCATATTTAATATTAACTCTAGTATTTTTCTCCACCTAAGGAAAGGCAAAACTTTCTTGTGTATTTTTCTTGGACTATATCTATTGTTTTTTTTTTTTTTTTTTTTTTTTTGTGGTACCAGGGATTGAACTCAGGGGCACTCGTCCTCTGGGTCACATCCCCAGCCCTTTTTTGTATTATATTTAGAGACAGGGTCTCACTGAGTTGCTAAGTGCCTCGCCACTGCTGAGGCTGGCTTTGAACTCGCGATCCTCCTGCCTCAGCCTCCCAAAGTGCTGGGATTACAGGCGTGCGCCACCACGCCCGGCTATTGTTTTTAAACTAACCAATTAATAAATTTTTCATCCTGCATCTGATTAGACTAACAAAAATCTAATAGTTGTTCCTTTCCACATTTTAAAAGTCAGATTTTCTTTTGTGGGCCTTCTATCAAAATTGAACACTGACCCCAAATAACAACATACCTCTGCTGACATTATTGCAACAAAAAATGGAGGGTATCCTTGAAGCATTAGTCTGTTATCCTCCGTGACTACCCAGCCTGCACTCCAGCAATCTTCACATTTGAGGGACCTCACTCTCATTGGATGTATGATACATATAAATAAATAAATAAATATATATTTTCTTTCTTTTTTGGTACTACAGATTGAAGCCAGTGGTGTTTAGCCACTGAGCCACATCCCCAGCCCTTTTTATTTTTTGTTTTGAGACAGTCATACTCAGGTACTTAGGGCCTCTCTAAGTTGCTGAGGCTGGCTCTGAATTTTTGATCCTCCTGCCTCAGACTCCTGAGTCACTGAGATTATAAGTGTTTACCACTGTGCCCAGCACCCCAGTCTCATTGTGATAGGTGATACTTTACCACCATAGTGTTTGTGTACACTAAGCTACCACAGTTCATGGGGGCATCAGGTTTTCATCTGATCACTACACAAACCTATCTTATGTGATATGATGCAGCTTTTTGAATAGTTTATTGATAAATATGAAAATCATATTATTAACTTTAAAAATATTTTCCAATTTTAATCACCTACTCTTATAAGAAACTATATTTTTTCTGAGAAATATACTTAGTGACCTAAAATGAGGCAAGCCTGGACTCTGGCAGAAGGCTCCAAGGAAAGATCATCGGCTCCCTATTCCTTTATACTCAGGCAGCTCCAATTCCAGTGGCAGGAATATTGCAACTAATATGGTCCAAAATGTGTCTCTGGCCCCTAGCAGAAGTTACAAATGACACAACATCTACAAACTAGTTTCAACTTAAGTTTCAAGGCAATTATGGGTGATTGCAAAACCTTTGGCTAGCTGAGAACTTTGGTCACAAACACTGCTTGTAGTACATCCTTAGAACATTATTGGTCAGGTAGGACAGTTTTGTGGCTCCATCAAAAGAAAAGATGCCCTGAATCTCTAGAATAGATTTGGATGGATTTTGAGATGTGATTTCATGGCCTGGTTTGATGTTTTTGCAGTCTTTTAATAGGGTTCATAGTCATTTAATTTCTAATGATTATGTAGTTGACCAGTGTGTTGTATTTAGTATGCTGAATGTCACTGTACCATCATTATCTTTTTAGATCATTCAATATCTCATCTTTCAACAAAAGGCCTATGAGAGACTAACTGTACACCCCTGTAGGCTGTGTTCTCTGAGTAACCTTGTTAATGACTTCTGACAATGGTGTGGATCTGAACCCGGAAAATTCAAACCGTGAGGCCTGACTTTGTTGTTTTTGGCCTAAAGGGGAGAATGAGGAGTGAAAAAACACGTAAGAACTTACAGTCGGAAGCTGATAGATAAACTCTAATCTTCCCTACTAAATATAAACACCTCTTACAATTTTATTTTTTGAGTACTGGGGATTGAACCTAAGACGCTTTATCTCTGAACTACATCCCCAGTCCTTTTTATTTTTAGGGGCACTTTATCACTGAGGAACACCCCCAGCCCTTTTTAATTTTTTAATTTTGAGACAGGGTCTTGCTAAATTGCTCAGGGCCTCACTAACTTGCTGGGGGGGTGGGGGGGCGGCTGGCCTTGAATTTGCAATCCTTCTGTCTCAGCTTCCCAAGTTTCTGGGATTACAGGCATGTGGTACCACACCCAGCTATTTTTTTTTATTTTGAAATTGAGTCTTGCTAAGTTGCTGAGGGTCTGTTTAAGTTTCCCAGGATGACCTCAAACTTGGGATCCTTCTGACTCAGCCTCACAAGTTGCTGAGGTCACAGGTGTTTGTCACTGCACCTGGCTCTTAAAAAAATAGTTTAACCAGTCAAGACCACTCAGTCACAGTGATAGAACCTGATGGACAAAAGCCACTCTGGAACTGTTTGAAACTAGGTAAAGATAATACTTTACAATTCAGATCTCCCTACCTCCTAGATGAAGATTGCTAAGATAATTATCTAATTGTCCCATTTTAGAAAATTGGCTTCTGATTCTCTGAATAAATAAACCCAGCTTTGTTTGGCTGCACATGTATAGTCATTGATTGACTGCCCGAACCTGTCAAAATCCAGGGAGCCACTCTGAGCCTTCCTGTTCTAGCACCTTCCATCCCTCAACCCCTAACCTGGTTGATGCTCAATGGATTTGCTTCAAAATCCTTTGAAATTAGAGATAAGAAAATTTTGGATCCCTGGGAATTGCCAGGGCAAGCACTGATTGATAATCCAATTTGGAATGAAGGGATTAAGACCAGATTGGATTTTCTCCACAGGGCTACAGGAACAGGAGACCCTCCCTAGGGTGTGTCAGGGGGTGGGCTGTTTGAGTGCCCATATATAGCACAGGGCCTAGGCCCTTTTTCACATTTTCCAGCCAGTTGCTTGGACTTGCTCTACTCAGAATCTAGTAAGAGCAGTGCACCATTTGGAAATGAGCACTCTTGGCAAGAAACCGTGGTGGACCTTGCCTGCAAACTTTCATTCTCCACTGGTATTTTACATGGAAGAAGACCTGGAGAAGCACATATTCGGTAGGTGGCCCTTGCCTACATCTCCTCCCCTATCCTTCCCTTACAACCTTTCTCCTCCCCTGTCTGTCCCAGGTCCCTACTCTGAAGGCCATCTCTTTATCCCACCAAGTTTTGAGGTTTACTTTTCATTTCTCTCTCCTCCTATGTTCACAGGTCTTGAAGATAAATACCTTCACTGTATTGAGGTGCATAGCCACACCCTGATTCAGCTGGAACCATGGTTTACAGCCACAGGCCAGACTCAAGTTACTGTCGTTGGACCACTTAGAGCAAGACAGTGGTTGCTGAATATGATCCGGAGTGTGGGGAGCCAGAATTCTTATTGTCAGGCGCAAGGTACGTGTCCTTACCTGAATTGTGGTTAAGAATGAAGTGACAGAGTCCTGATAGAGTTGTGTGGCACTGAAGGATTGCTCAGGTGGCTGGGAATCAAGGTGCTCCTGAGAGTCCCTTGCAAGTGGAGGGGACAAAGTCACCATTTTTTGTGACCTGAAGTCACTGAGGGAGGTAAAGGTAGTATGGAGACATGGATGTGTCATCTGAGGGGGCCTGGGTTGGGATGACTCTCTTCCCCACAATGTTCTCATCTGCACAGCAACCCCCTAGTAATGAGCTCTGGTCATTTACTATTTCTGGTCATTCCCTCCACAGGCCTGGAGATGTTGCGTCATGTCCGGAGCCAGCCCCTGACCAATCAGGACCTGACTGCCACCACCATGGTGGAACCAGATACCTGGAGTATATCACTAGCCACCAGAATGAGTGGCACCATCTCTCTTGAGGCTCCTAATGGTTCCCCTTACCAATTGCTTGGTTGTTTTGGGTTGCGTTGGAGTTAGCTGTATCCATAATAAGGACTGACCTCCCGGGAAGCTGAGATGCGAGAAGTCTTATTTTAGCGCTTGTTAAGAAAAACATGAAAGACCTGATAGAAGGTTTGATTTGTAGCTCATCTCTCTCAAGCTTCTAGAATGTGTCTGAAGGAAGTTTCCTAAATGTTGGAAAGCTTTCCACTGGCAAAGGTACCTAATAAAGCATGCTACCTAATATGTAATGCTTTTGCCTCTTTATTTGGATAAGCTTAACAGGCCTAGAAGGGACTTCTTTTAGGGCAGCCTGGTGCTGAGCTGTGGGTGGCTCCTACAGCCTCTGGGAGGCCCAGCCTAGGGAAAAAGCCAAATATAAGACATCTCTTTCATGAACTGTTTTTCTCAGATCAGAAACTTTTAGATGAATGAAAAAGGGCTTCTGAAAAGAAGGGATCTTCCTAGGAGGCTGGGAATTCGTCTGAACTTAAAATGCAAACACAAGGGGAGAATGGGAAGTTGAGAGGTCTAGATGGAGACCAAAGATGCTCTCACTTTCACTGCCTGGTGAAATAGGCAAGGGGGCAACCCAGCAGAGCCTGGTGAACATGAGATAACCAGCATTGTCCCTGAGTGCCAGAAGCTTTGAAGGTGGGCTTTGAGGGGGTGGTTTTCTAGGAGCAAAGGATTCTGAGGTCCTTCAAAGTATGAATAAGCTGGAGCCAGACTTCTCTCATCTCAAGATTCCCGGGAGGTCAGATTACAGGCGGTAGCGCACGCCTGTAATCCCAGCACTTTGGGAGGCTGAGGCAGGAGGATCGCGAGTTCAAAGCCAGCCTCAGCAATGGCAACGCACTTAGCAAATCAGTGAGACCCTGTCTCTAAATAAAATACAAAAAAGGGCTGGGGATGTGGCCCAGTGGTCGAGTGCCCCTGAGTTCAATCCCTGGTACCACAAAAAAAAAAAAAAAAAAAAAAAGTTCTGGGGATGTGACCCAGTGAGTGTCCCTGAGTCCAATCCCGGTACCACAAAGTATGAATAAGCTGACTAGTAAGTCTTCCTGAATCTGTGCTTCAGAACTTTCTTTTGAATGCCAAACATACATTTGGATCTCTCCATCCAAAGTTATGGCAAGCTAAACATGCCTGCCTTCACTTGAATACTTCCTCTTCAAACCTGATCCTTCTCCCGGAGTCTATATTCTAGTGAAGCCGTTGTAGTACTTGAGGAGAGGCAGTGCTGTCCTGGACCAGAGTGGAGTAGTAGAAATGATAGGAAGTGGTTGAATTTGGAATATATTTTGAAGACAACAAGAATGCTAACTATGGACTGGGGTTGTGGCTCAGTGGTAGAGCCAGTGGTAGAGCACTTGCCTGGCACCTGTGAGGCACTGGGTTTCATCCTCAGCACCACATTAAAAATAAGTAAATAAGCCGGGGCGCGGTGGCTCGCGCCTGTAATCCCAGCACTTTGGGAGGCTGAGGCAGGAGGATCGCGAGTTCAAAGCCAGCCTCAGCAGTGGCGAGGCACTTAACAACTCAGTGAGACCCTGTCTCTAAATAAAATACAAAAAAGGGCTGGGGATGTGACCCAGTGGACAAGTGCCCCTGAGTTCAATCCCTGGTACCACAAAAAAAAAAAAAAAAAAAAAAGTAAATAAAGGTATTGTGCCCATCTACAACTAAAAATATATATATATTTTTTTTGGTACCGGGGATTGAACTCAGGGGCACTCGACCACTGGGCCACATCCCCAGCCCTTTTTTGTATTTTATTAGAGACAGGGTCTCACTGAGTTGCTAAGTGCCTCGCCACGGCTGAGGCTGGCTTTGAACTCGTGATCCTCCTGCCTCAGCCTCCCAAGTGCTGGGATTACAGGCGTGCGCCACCGTGCCTGGCTTAAAAATATTTTTTTTTTAAATATGCTAACTATGTGATTTTTTTTAAATTAATTTTTGGGGTTGGGGTTGTGGCTCAGTGGTAGAGCACTAGCCTAGCATGGGTGAGGCACTGTGTTTGATCCTCAGCACTACACTACACAAAGATAAATAAATAAAGGTATTATGTCCATCTACAATTAAAAAGTATTTTAAAAAATTGTTTTTGGTAGCTGGAGATTGAACTCAGAGGCCTTTGCCACTGGGCTACAACCCAGGCCCTTTTTAAAATTTTATTTTGAGATGCTCTTGTTAAGTTGCCCAGGCTGGCCTCAAATTTGTGATCCTCCTGCATCAGCTTATCAAATTGCTGGGATTATAGGCATGTGCCACCAAACCTGGCAAACTATATGATTTTTACATGTCCAGTTACATTTTCTCATATATTTGTTGATTGATTGTATATCTTCTTCTGAGATGTGTCTGTTCAGTTCCTTAGCCCATTTATTGATTGGGTTGTTTGTTTTTTTTGGTGTTTTTTGAGTTCTTTATATATCCTGGAGATTAGTGCTCTATCTAATGTGCGTGTGTTAAAAATTTGCTCCCATTCTGTAGGCTCTCTCTTCACCTCATTGATTGTTTCTTTTGTCCAGCCCTTTTTTAAATGTTTTATTTAGAGACAGAATCTGCTAAGTTGTTTAGTGCCTTATTAAGTCACCGAGGCTGGCCTTGAACTTTTGATTCTCTTGCCTCAGCCTCCTGAGCCACTGGGATTGTAGGCATATGCCATCTGAGGTGTAAGCTTCAGGTGGGCTTTTTTTTTGGTACTGGGGATTGAACTCAGGGGCACTTGACCACTGGACCACATCCCCAGCCCTTTTTTTGTATTTTATTAGAGACAGGGTCTCACTGAGTTGCTAAGAGCCTCTCCATTCCTGAGGCTGGCTTTAAACTCGTGATCCTCCCGCCTTAGCCTCAGGTAGGCTTTTAAAGAAAGGATTATTTTGATCCCTTCCTTCTAACAAGAACTATAGTTTTGTATAAGTCTACTCTACCTCCCTAGCTTCAAAGGGGGAATGGTGATTGGCTTAAGCACTTCAGGGGATATGCATTGTGACTGCTGCTGGTTCAGGAATGAGCATTTGATCTATATCAGTCTAAACTGCATGTCAAGAAAGAACTTTTACTCTACCCCTGGTTGGAGGGATTCCCACTCCTTTCCTTCTCCTAGTAGAAGTGATTAAGGAGATTTTTTTTTTTGGCACAAATTGCCACTGGCAGCTATCTTGTGAACAATGAGAAACCACCAGTGAGGCAGGAGAAAGGGCTAAAATGAACAGGCAGGAAATTGAGGCTCCTTCAAGGTCAGGTTTCTATTCAGCAGGGCTGAGAAAATACCATACACAAGCCTGGCCTCATCAAGGTCAGGCTGATCCTGTGAAGGCAGAAAAAAAAAAAAAACAAAACAAAACAAAAAAAACAACCCGGATCAGTGAGACATCTTCTGTCTAATACCTGGATCCCCCATCAAAAAGGGAGGCACAGTAATCTGACTGGACAAAAGACAGTGTAAAGAGCTTGTGGACACTGAGTGTCTTACAAGGGTAAGATTGGATAAGGGGCTATCTCTTAACCCTGTAGATCCTTACAAAACCCTGGACAATAGCCACTCTTTGGTGGCAGTTTCTGGTGTGGGTTTTTTGCCCCTCACTTCCCAATTATTATCTCACTTGATCCACCGTACTAAAGGTAATGCACCAGTTGGGATGGACTTGACTATAGGTATAAAAAAGCCCTGGCTGAAAACATGTGTATGGTAGCACATGCCTATAATCCCAGGGACTCAGAGACTAAGGCAAGAGAACTGCAAATTCAAGGCCAGCTTAGGCAACTTAGAGAGGCTCTGTCTAAGTTGTTAAGGCAACCTTTAGCTGAGACCTGGAGGAAGAGGAGGACATGGCCAGGAACACACCTAAGCAGCTGCTCAATGAACGGTTGTGGCCCCATGCTATTCTGGAGGTGAAATCTGGGCCTTGACGTGGCAGATGGTGCCTTCCATCCTTGGTCCTACAAGGATGACCTTGCCGACAGTCTTTCTTATCTAACATACTAAAAGTCCAAGCAGAGTACAGTTTGCTCAATTACATATCATCAGGATTCCAGGTTCTTTCTGTCTCTGCTGTTTCCTTATCAGTAAATATACTATTGGTGAAGCACAGAGTGTGGGGTTGGGCTCTTTTTTTTGGGGGGTGTACCGGGGATTGAACTCAGGGGCACCCGACCACTGGGTCACATCCCCAGCCCTTTTTTTGTATTTTATTAGAGACAGGGTCTCACTGAGTTGCTAAGTGCCTCGATATTGCTGAGGCTGGCTTTGAACTCGCAATCCTCCTGCCTCAGCCTCCAAAGGTAATGCACCAGTTGGGATGGACTTGACTATAGGTATAAAAAAGCCCTGGCTGAAAACATGTGTATGGTAGCACATGCCTATAATCCCAGGGACTCAGAGACTAAGGCAAGAGAACTGCAAATTCAAGGCCAGCTTAGGCAACTTAGAGAGGCTCTGTCTAAGTTGTTAAGGCAACCTTTAGCTGAGACCTGGAGGAAGAGGAGGACATGGCCAGGAACACACCTAAGCAGCTGCTCAATGAACGGTTGTGGCCCCATGCTATTCTGGAGGTGAAATCTGGGCCTTGACGTGGCAGATGGTGCCTTCCATCCTTGGTCCTACAAGGATGACCTTGCCGACAGTCTTTCTTATCTAACATACTAAAAGTCCAAGCAGAGTACAGTTTGCTCAATTACATATCATCAGGATTCCAGGTTCTTTCTGTCTCTGCTGTTTCCTTATCAGTAAATATACTATTGGTGAAGCACAGAGTGTGGGGTTGGGCTCTTTTTTTTGGGGGGGTGTACCGGGGATTGAACTCAGGGGCACCCGACCACTGGGTCACATCCCCAGCCCTTTTTTTGTATTTTATTAGAGACAGGGTCTCACTGAGTTGCTAAGTGCCTCGATATTGCTGAGGCTGGCTTTGAACTCGCAATCCTCCTGCCTCAGCCTCCCAAAGTGCTGGGATTACAGGTGTGCGCCACCACGCCTGGCTTGTTTTGTAAATTTTAAGAATGAAATCCATGGAAACAAGGGTGAGAGCAAAATAACAGGATGTATTAGAGTATAAGAAAGAGTGAAAGAAAGAAAGGAGGGAGGGAAGAAAGAAGGAAAGAAAGAATTTAGGAAGGAGGGAGGGAGGGAGGGAGGGAGGGAATAAAAGCTCCCAAAGGGAAGGGGTCCCAAGAGAGGATTACCAAAGAGTGGCTATTGTCTAGGGTTTTGTAAGGATCTACAGGGTTAAGAGATAGCTCCCTATCCAATCTTACCCTTGTAAGACACTCAGTGTCCACAAGCTCTTTACACTGTCCTTTGTCCAATCAGATTACTGTGCCTCCCTTTTTGATGGGGGATCCAGGTATTAGACAGAAGATGTTTCACTAATCCGGGTTTTATTTTCTGCCTTCACAGGAGTCAGCCTGACCTTGATGAGGCCAGGCTTTTGTATGGTATTTTCTCAGCCCTGCTGAATAGAAACCTGATAGAAATAGAATAGAAATAGAAACGGCTGGTCGGGACCAAAGGGGCGCGTGGAGGGTTGGGGAGCAAAGGGAAGGAAAAAGAGGGAAGGGGAAACCGGTGAGGAGAAGAAGGGGAAGGGGAGAAGGAAGGGTGGCAAGAAGGGGAAAGGGGAAGGGAAGAAGGGGGAAGAGAAGAAGGGGAGAAGGGGAGAAGGGGATGGGGAAGCCAGTGAGAAGAAGAAGGCGAAAGGGGAAAAGGGTCAACTTCCAGCCTGGCAGGGGTTTAAGTAGAGACTCTGGTGGTCCGGGGACCCCGACTCCATAGGCTGCCGGGGTCTGAAGTGGGACTTGTATGCTCAGGATTGGCTCAGAAAGGGAGAGCCCTCCCTCCCCTGGGGTGAATTCCCGCAAGGTGAATATTCCCAGGATCAGAAAGGGCAGAGACTCGGAGCCGGCTAAAGGTAGATTCTTGCGAGAGATGGGCACTTCCGGGAAGTTAAAGCTCAGGCTCGCTGGATAGCCTAAGGCACCTGGGGCGTGGCCAATTTAAGTCACCTGGGGTGTGTGGCCTGTTGGCTGAATTCATCTAACAGGAAGCAGGTGGGCTTTTATTGACATAATACTGGGCTGTCAGTAGGCATGGGTTGTTACTCTAAAGCCAAGACTCTGTATGCTGGGCCTGGCCCTGGTAGGAAATGGAGTCAAGTGAAGGGGGAAGCAGGAATGTAATGTTCTAGGGCTCAGGGGCAGGGGAAGGGCGAATAGTCTCCCTTTTCCTTTAGAATCTACCGCAAAGTCTGGGGGTAATCGGTCTTCTTGATAAATGGGCAAAGTCTAGGTGTGGGTGTCATCTAAGGGGTCTGTCAGTTGTTTTGGAGGATGGAGATGGGACGGAGGCCTAAGATGCTGAGGCCGGGGTGGAGTAAGAGCAGGGCTGCTGAGCCAAGTGCTCCTCCCATCTTGTAGACACATGATGACTGGTTATTTGGCATGAATTAATTTCTTCTTGGGTCCTTTTGGAAAACTATAAGAGCTTTGGGAAAAGTAACACATTCAGTTTGTGACACAGGGTGAATGCAGCTTGGTAATCACTGTAATGAACATATTTGGAGTGGCATATTCTGGTGCCCAGTATGCCCTGTAGCATCCATAAGGAACATACAGCCTACGGTAACCAGAAACACCCATGGGAGTAACCTGACACAACCATAGGCATAACCAATGAATGTTGAGCCTAGCACCAATATAAACCACAAGCACAAACCACCTGCAGCTGCGTCCTAGGACACCTTGGAGAGTCTGATCACTCCCTTGTAGTAGAGTAAGGATGCTGACCCACCATCCTATCATCCTAATTGGCTGGAAGGAACCACTAGATGACATTCACCTTCTGGCTAAGAGAAGTCTCGTGGCCTCAGAGGTAATCTGGGACTTAAGCTATCCTTAGGATTGACTTTAATTATTAGTTGAAGTGTTCACTGTGTCTAATACCTGTGTGATTGTATTAGAATTATTGTTGTGTGATGTTAGTGTGATCTTAATACACGCATTGCATTGAAAGACAATCCACCTGTGAGTTATTATTCAAGTAAGCCGCTCGCCATATCATTTGGCTGAAGGCCTATGAACTTCAGAGTTTGGAAGTAGTTGAGTTGAATTAAAGGCCCAGAGCCAATAAGATACTTGAAAGTTAACATCTTTAACATCGAGTGCCTTTAGCAGACAGTGTTAGAGGCCAGAGGCACCTTGTGAATAAGATGTTCCTACCCTCAAATCGTCTTGCCCTAGGGCTTTTGAGGTGACACTGGGTTCAAGTGAAGCTATATAGAGGTGATGAGCAGGAGGGAAATCTGGGCTGGAGACACATGACTAGCTGAGATCATCTCGTAGTTGAGGTCATAAGTGAGACCCCTGGGGAGACCATGAGTATGAGGAGGAAAGAGAAGATATTGAAACAAAATCCACTGAATGCAGAGAATCACGAACCAAAGATCAATAAATAACTTGGAGCATTCAAAGATAAGCAAGCCAGAGAGGTAGGGGACTGTGATATTGGTCTTTGTCCTGGAATCTCTACAGTGAGAGTCCTCCCCCGCCATCCCCCCAATACTAGGGATTGAAACCAGGGGCACTCTATTACTAAGCTGAATCCCCAGCCCCTGTTATTTTTTGAGACAGGGTCTCTAAAATGCTGAGGCAGGGTCTCTAAATTGCAATCTGCCTCAGACTCCTTAGTTGTTGGGATTACAGGCCTGTGCCCAGTGGTATGTGCTTTTTGTATGCTAATGAGAAGATGTAGGGGGGATTAGATAGCTTCAGGGTGGGGACTGGCCACAGAAAAGGAGGGTAGATGGTTGGGATTTTTAACTTGCCTTTTCCACCACCAAACTGATCAACAATGACTATCTAATTCAATCAATCACATCTACATAATAAAACTTCCACAAAAACCCAAGGATTGGCTGGCATTGGGGCTCAGAAGGCCAAGGCAAGAGGATTTTGAGTTTAAAGCCAGCCTCAGCAAAAGCAAGGTGCTAAGCAACTCAGTCAGACCTTGTCTCTAAATAAAATAAAAAATAGGGCTGGGGATGTGGCTCAGTGGTTGCAAGCCCTTGAGTTCAATCCCTGGTACTCCCCCCAAACAAAACAAAACCCCAAGGATTGAGTTCAGGGAGATGACAGAGAGTCAAGCATGTGGAGGTTCTTGGAGGATTTTTCCTACCTTGTCACATAACTCGGTCCTATGTGTCTCTTCTTCTACATTCTTTGTAATATCCACGAAAATAAACTGGCAAATGTAAATAAATTGTTTCTCTGAGTTTTGTGAACTAATGGAACCAAGGACAGGGTAGCAGGAATTCCAGTCTATAGCAGACTATAAGCTTTAACCCCTGCTGCTATTACTCGTGATGAGTGTCTGAAGTGGGGGCAGTCCTGTGGAACTGAGCTGTCAGCCTGTGGGATCTGATGCTATCTCCAAGATGACTGCAGTTCTACTAAGTAGAACTGGAAGAGGCTCAGTTGGCGTCTGCTGCAGAATGGATTGACCAGTTGTTGGTGGGGAGAAATCTCCATGTGCTTCTTGGTGATCAGAGGTCATAGGAGTCTTCTGTGTGGATTGTTGAGTGAGAACAAAAGAACATACCCCCCCCTTTATATTTAGAGACAAACTTTCATTCAGAAAGATAAGAGTTATAAGGTAAAGAGTAGTTGTGGTGTAACTTTTCTTGTTTTTTATTTTGGTAGTACTGGGAGTTGAACCCAGGGCCTGGCACGTGTTAGGCAAGTGCTCTACCACTGAGCTACATCCCCAGCTCTTTTTGCAGTGTCAACTACTATAGAAAGACCACAAAAGATGCAGACTGAGTGTCCATTGAATCAACTTGTAGATCATGGATGAACTCATAAAGCAGTTTTTCTGTGGTGGAGGGTGGAGGTGAGTTTGACAGCCATGTTCTGGTTAGTATATGGATGCTGTGGAAATGAAAGTACCTTCTTTCTTTCTTTCTTTCTTTCTTTCTTTCTCTCTCTCTCTCTCTCTCTCTCTCTCTCTCTCTCTCTCTCTCTTTCTTTCTTTCTTTCTTTCTTTTGTACTGGGGATTGAACTCAGGGGCACTCGACCACTGGGCCACATCCCCAGCCCTTTTTTATTTTATTAGAGACAGGGTCTCACCGAGTTGCTAAGTGCCTCGCCATTGCTGAGGCTGGCTTTGAACTCGCGATCCTCCTGCCTCAGCCTCCCAAGTGCTGGGATTACAGGTGTGCACCATCACGCCCGGGTCTATCTTTCTATAATTTATTTTAATATGCATAGTCACACATAGCTTCATGATGGGATTTTTAAAAAAAAATTTTGGAACTGGGGTTTGAACCCAGGGGTGCTCTACCACTGAGGTACATTCCAGTCCTTTTTATTTTCTATTTTGAGACAAGATCTCACTAAGCTCCCAGGCTGGCCTTGAACTTGCAGTTCTTCTGTCTCAGGCTCCTGAGTTGTTGGGATTACGGGCATGTACGACCACACCTGGCATGATGGCTTAAATTCTAAGAAATGGCCTGGGCACAGTGGCGCACGCTTATAATCCCAGCACCTGGGAGGCTGAGGCAGGAGGATTGCGAGTTCAAAGCCAGCCTCAGCAATGGAGAGGCCCTTAGCAACTCAGTGAGACCCTGTCTCTAAATAAAATACAAAAAAGGGCTGGAGGTGTGGCCCAGTGGTCGAGTGCCCCTGAGTTCAATCCCTGGTACCCCCTCTCAAAAAAAAATTTAAGAAATGGGCTGTCAGGTAATTTCATCATGCAAACATCGCAGGATGTGTTTAGGTCAGTCATTCAATGTGGCCTTTTTTTTTTTTTTTTTTTTTGTGGTACCAGGGATTGAACTCAGGGGCACTTGACCACTGGGCCACATCCCCAGCCCTTTTTTGTATTTTATTAGAGACAGGGTCTCACTGAGTTGCTAAGTGCCTCGCCATTGCTGAGGCTGGCTTTGAACTCGCGATCCTCCTGCCTCAGCCTCCCAAAGTGCTGGGATTACAGGCGTGAGCCACCGCGCCCCGCTGTGGCCTTTTTTTTTGTTTTTGTTTTTGTGGTGCTGGGGATGGAACCCAGTGCCTTGTGCGTGCGAGGCAAGCACTCTACCAACTGAGCTATAGTCCCAGCCCCCAATCTGGCTTTTTAAAAAAACAAAAACAAAACAAAACAAACAAACAAACAAAAAAAAAAAAAAAAGAAAGAAAAGAAACAAACAAAAAAATCCAGGGCACAAAGGCCAGGAGACTTTTTAAAAAATATACTTATATTTTAGTTGTAGTTGGACACAATACCTTTATTTATTTATTTATTTATGTGGTGCTGAGGATCCATCCCAGGCTTGCACATGCTAGGCGGGCGAGTGCTCTACCGCTGAGCCACAACCTTTTGATGCAATCAAGAAACATGATAAACAGAAGATATTTGAGGCTGTTACATTATCATACAGCAGTGTTTTATAGTAAACAATTTTATAAATAGAAATATACTCCAAAATAATAATAAAAGTATAATATAGTAAATACATAAACTAGTAATGTAGTTGTTTATTATCATTCTCAAATGTTATGTACTATTCCTCATTGTATGCACTATCCTTTTGTACCATTGGCAGTGCAGTAGATTTGTCTATTCTGGCATCACCATGAACATATATTCATTGAGCTGCCACATTATAATGGCTATGATGTCAATTGGTGATAGGAACTTTTCAGCTGCATTTAAATTTTTTTTTTTTTTTTTTTTTTTTTTTTTTTTTTTTTTGGTACTGGGGATTGAACTCAGGGGCACTCGACCACGGGGCCACATCCCCAGCCCTTTTTTGTATTTTATCAGAGACAGGGTCTCACTGAGTTGCTAAGTGCCTCTCCATTGCTGAGGCTGGCTTTGAACTCGCGATCCTCCTGCCTCAGCCTCCCAAGTGCTGGGATTACAGGCATGCGCCACCACGCCCGGCTCAGCTGCATTTAAATCTTATGGATCCACTGTGGTATATGTGGTTTGTCATTAACTGAAATGCTGTTACTAGTTACATAGCTATGTGAAGATGAGGTATAGAGTACAACAAAGCGGAAGGGAGGAGACTGGAAAGTTGCTGGTAACAAGAGAGGCTTAAGCATGTTTGTGAGGGGAAAGAGTGAGAGCTAGATGCTGCAGAGGCAGGGATGGGGAGGGCTAATGGGACAACCATGGTCTTGGGAATCCCACCAAGCAGTGGGATCTCTGGGAACAGAAGAGGGCATTAGAGCATTACCCGGAGGGTTCAGGTGAGGAGCTGCATTGGTTCTCAAAAGCACCTCTGATTTTGGGGTCTATGTGGCATGCCATTCTCATGACGTATGTCAGGGCGAGTGGCCCTGCCAGCTGCAGCAAGGAGAATGTGAGTGCCTAGTTACTTGGTGGCACAAGGATCTGCAGGGATTGGAAATCTATGAAGCCAGTCATAGCAATGCAGGCAAAGAGAAGGAAGAAAAAGCTAGTATGCAAAGTCACTAAAGGTAAGAGAAGAAGCATAAAGGTGGACATTTTAAAAGTAGGAGTGGGTGCTGTTACGGTATGGGAACTGTAGAACCTTGATATCTCTTCTAGAGCATATGTGCTTCCAATAGTCACCCAAAATTATGGCAGAACTGACATGAATCATGAGTGGGCAGAGTAACATATTAAACCAATGTTATTTTGGGTTTTTCTATTTATTTTAAAAGAAAAATTTTGTCATTTGACAGTTTTATGGTGCTGTGATTTCCAGGGAAGTGCATATAATGTATTTGAAAAATATCTGCTTTGAAATATAATAAAACCCTCAATAATATGGAATTAGGTTGGTTAGAAGGAGAAGTAATGTTATAGCTAATGAAAATTTAAATTTCTTGAAGAAATAATTGTGTCTGATTACTGAAGAACTTGAAACCAGGCTAATAAAAATTGCCACCTTAAGGTCCAGGAACATTTTTTTTTTTTTTTATCCATGCTTGGGGTAAAATAATTATATTTTGCTTTTGGAGTTAGGGCTGGAAGTTACTGCTTATAAAGTAGTTCTAAAAATGTTGGGAAGCAGTTTGCATTTGCAAGTTGGTCAAGCAAGCAAGTTCTGTACACACTTTTATTTTCACTTGTCTAGAGGTTGATAGAACAGGCATATCTCTGATCTTTTTAGAGCCATAATGGGAAGCTCCCTCCTCCTTCAAGATAGCAGTCTCTCCTTGTTCTTCCCCTGTCTAGAACACCAGTTAGGGATTTCTGGCTTTGGATTCAGAGTTCCAACATCTTCCAACATGGGACTTCTTAAAAACAATTCCACTGGAATTAATCCTAGCCATCTAGCAGAAAGTTGTTAGGATAGCAGAAGTAATAGAATTTTTCAAGGAATAAGGATATAGTCCCATTTGGAACAGGAGCCTTCCCTAGTAAGACAGGGTTAGGTACTAAAAATAGTAGTTCTTAGTAACCAGAGATGGCAGAATTTGGGCACTCACCTGGTTTCCATTTCTTATCACTTGTTTAGCAAACCTTTTTATCACACAGGTTAAATATCCCTAATCTGGCTGGCTGTGGTGGCACACAACTGCAATCTCAATGACTCAGAAGGTTGAGGCAAGAGTATCACAGGTTCTAGGCCAGCTTCAGCAATTTAGGGAGGTCCTAAGCAACTTGATGAGACCCTGTCTCAAAATGAAAAACAAAAAGGACTGGGGATGTGGCTCAGTGGTACAACATCCCTGAGTTCAATCCCTAGCATGCCCCTCCACTGCAAATTCCTAATCTGAAAGCTTGAATCCAAAATACACCAAATCCAAAACTTTTTAAGCACTGTATGACCACCACAAATAGAAAATCCCATATCATGAAATCTTGTTCAGGTATCAAAATTATTAAGAATATTTTGTAAAAGACTGGGGATATAGCTCAGTGATAGAATGCTTGCCTAGCCTTTGCAAGGTCCCTGGTTTAATCTTCAGCACACACACACAAAAAATGAATTTGTATGAAACTATCTTCAGGCTTTATGTATAAGGTATATATAAAACACAAATGAATTTAATGTTCTAATTTGGATCTCATACTGAAGATGTATTATTATGTATATACAAATATTCTAAAATCTGAGAAAATTCAAAATCCAAAATACTTCTGGTCTCAAGCATCTTACATAAGGTACTCAACTTGTAGTCAACACAAAGCTCACATGCTCTATAGCAAATGAATTTTTCTTATAATACTCTAAAGAGCACATAAAAATCTCCCCCATTTTCAAATTACCAAAAATTTCTTTAATAACAGTACAAAAAGCTAATTTTTATATTTCAGCCCCCAAACTGTGGTCAGTTTGGTTAACTTGGATCAATCAGTTCAGAACCAACAACAAGTTAGTTCCAGATAAAATGTTTACACTAGCCGTTTATAGATATCTTTTTAATGTTTTACTTTAAAACAAATAATCCCAGTAAAAGAGAGCAAAGGAAATTACATTTTAATGATAGCTTGAAATGGATACCATATTCCTGATTTATTTGTTTTCAGGAAACAGACAATTGCATTGTCGTACATGACTTTTAGAACTGCTCACTTAAATGCACATAATTATATTAAGTTTCTCTTACAAAAACACAACCATGTCATTTAAGGCAAAAAATATCAGCGTCTGGGGAGTTAAGTTAATATCTGCAATATTTCCTCAATCTGGTTGAATGAAGTGATCCACATATTTAGTCGCCCAGGTTTCTTCATTCTTCGTGGTTTTGCTTTGCACAAGGGTAGGAGACTTAGTCACTGAGTGCCTGATTTCCTCCTCATTATTAGACTTGTTTGACTTTCAAATTAAGAACTTTCAGAATCACTGAGTCAGTGGGAGGTGAGAAAGGCACCTTAGAACAAGAGATAAGGACTTGAAAACTCAGGAAAGTGTCTTACTTTAAACAAAACTTGCAATCTACAGATATCAATTTAATTGAACAAAATGCAAACATTTAGATAAGACACAGCAAAAAATTTTAATTAACCTCCTACATGGGATATTTGTAATTATGTTTTAGCTTGATCAATCCTACATGTTGAAGAAGGCGGACAAACCTGAACTGAGAAAGCTTGTAGCTACTCAGTACTCAGCAAAATTGTGCTTCAAGACACCATTTGGGATTGACCAATGGGGCTTTGCTAAGTGTAAATGGGAGACCCCTCTCATTTCCATAGAGTGACATAACAAACAGAAACCTACAGTTTTCACATTGTACAACTATCTTAACATCAAAGAGATTTTTTTCTTTGTGCGAGAGTAAGATAGACAAAATGGTCATGGCTTCGATGCATAAGAGTTTTCCACAATATAATTTATCACATTTTGCTATGATTAAGACCTCAGTGATGTGTTTAGGCATTGTTTTTGAATCTTCAGTCTTTAGCAATGCTGGATCAACTGTACCGCGTTAAGAAGGCCTAAGAAGGGGTCCCCGATACATTCAGAATTCCTGCTGCCAGTGGGGTTCAACCTGGGACAGAGTACGTCCAAGAATCAGTGCTATCTGAAAGGCACTGCCTCCCTCTTCTTCCTCTGCTAATATTTGGAGAGAACCTGATAAGTACAGGGCAGGTGTCTGGATTTAGGTCCGTGGACGGGTTTGTGTGTGTGTGATGTCATTGGGAGGGTGTGTCAGAACTTCAGGTTGAGTAGAGACAAGAGTAGATGAAAAATTGCATTTAATAATTGACTAACATTTTGTGTTTGAAAATGAAAATAATAACCTTAAAAGCTTGAAAAAATCTTTTTAACTGGAGTGTAAAATTTAGATTCTATCTTCTGTGTATCTTCAGCAGCCAAGAAGGTTCTGAATGATACACTCCAGGGGACTGTATTAGGATCCAAGTGGGGTGAGAAGAGGAAGTTTTTAAAATTTCAGTGTTTATCAAAAGGGACAAAAATTTTAAAAACGTTGAAAAGCATATTTTAGGTAGAGAGAAGAATTGGTTTACTTGGGGATGGGGGTTGGATAAGGCCTAGTGAAATTTCAAAGCAAAATAGTGGTGGGGAATAAATAAGCAATCCAGGAAGAAGGAAAGAAAGGTAGTCAGTGATAGAGAAGCCTCTGCTAGGGGTGACTTGGGAAGGGTTGCTAGATTTCAGGGCCTCTTTTCTTTGAATGGCCAGTTAATATTCCTGGCATTTTCCCTGGCTGCTGGAGAAGTTTGTCTGGAGGCAGCTCAGAGGTTTGCCAAGGGAAAAGTTCTTCCTTTCCTTTCTTGAGTTTAACTGATTTGAAATGTTCTGCTACCTCTCCTTGCCTTTGGCCCAGGTTCTGACCATCTGAGAGAGGTTCTGACCATCTGAGAGAGCTAGGTTTCTAAAAACCAGTCTCCATTTCTTTTTTTCTTTTTGTACTGGGAATTGAACCCAGAGACACTTTACCATTGAGCCACATCTCCAGCCATTCTATTTTAAGGTTTGAGACAGGGTCTCATTAAGTTGCTTAGGGCCACACGAAGTTGCTGAGGCTTGCCTGGAACTTGTGACCCTCCTGCCTCAGCCTCTGGAGTTTCTGGGGGTACAGTGTGCCACAGCACCTGGCCATTTCCCACTTTCTGATAAATACATTTTTAGCTTCTTTTCCTTGGTCTTTTTGCTGCCCCGATATATTATTAAGTGTTGTGATTAGTGGACCCTGCAGTGCTGTCTGGCTTCTTAATTGTGAATGTTTATACAAGGAAACTGAACTGGTAATTTCAGATTTGGGACAACATTCTCAGGGAGAATACAAAGTGTTCACTACAGTATAAAAAGTAAAGGAACCTTTAGTTTTAGCCTTTCATATGCAAAAATGTACGACATAATAGCAAAAGACATTCAGGATATATTAAAAAATAAATAACTTGCAAAATTCTCTGTTTCTATATAAGAATAAGGGATGCTTAGGCAGTTGAATTCCCTAGCAATACTCATTATCCAAAACATTTATTTCTTTTATTTTGGTTTGTTTCTCTCCCTCCCTCTCACTGCCTTTTGAGGGAGAAGTCATTTTTTGAACATTGTCTACTTCCTGGTGTTGTTTCTGGCTTATTTTTAAGCCTTTTTTTTCCTCTCAGTTCCACTTAACTGTCCCCCTCCCCAGGGTCCTACCTGTGTGTTGGCTAAATGGCAATAGCTCCTCACACTTGCCCTTCACATGGCCAGGATTGGCAAACCTGGGGTTGGTGTCACTGCAGAGATGCCCAATCACACTGGCTATTCTACTCATCAGTGTTTCATGCATGTGTTTAGAAGCTGACCACTCATAGAGTTGAATCTGCCATCAGGGAATATGTTTCCATAAATTCAAATATGTCAGATAGTGAGTCTGTTTGCCTTGCTGGCCCTGGATTTCATTACTTGCACATTTTCTAAATGAAAAACATTCTTGTCATAGAGGACAACATGAAATGATGTGCAAAATTGCTTGCCACAGCGCTAAATCACCAAAAGCGTACAAACTGACACTCAAATTACATTAATAATAAAATGACTGAATAGAAATGGGTTGGCAAATATATCTTGAAATAAGCAGCCATTTCTGTTATTCCCAAATTCTGTTTTACTTGATACCTTGTTAGCAGCTATTGAGAGCCATTATGTTTAAATATACATCATGGCCTAATTTTGAAAATGTATTTTGTATTTAGTTACAAAGCAGAAATGCCTGAAATTTGAAGGTGT
Source organism: Tamias sibiricus (assembly GCA_025594165.1). Classification (NCBI taxonomy): domain Eukaryota; kingdom Metazoa; phylum Chordata; class Mammalia; order Rodentia; family Sciuridae; genus Tamias; species Tamias sibiricus. The sequence goes on along the minus strand of CM046666.1, from coordinate 66,484,264 downwards.
TTTCTTCCACAATTTCAAAATACAGTGTCGAATCTTCTAAATCACCTAATCTTGACGTTTTCATATACCCCGTAGCATTAGCAGTGTTTGGTTTCTGATGATTTTTAACTCAAGGTACATTACTAAATGAGTGGGTTAATGTTGATGCACCTCGGAATTTCAGCCATCCCTAAACATGCATTTTCATGCAATTAAAAGATAACGGGCTTATAAACTGCCTTTCATGTTCTTCCTGATTCTTGCAATTTCAACTTTTTAGGAGGGCTTTCAAAATAGTTCATGCAATGATATGTATGGCTAAAGGAACTGCTATGCCTAAGAAGAAAACAAAGAGCTTATTTCAGTTTGACATGAGGCAAGCTGAGGGCATCTGTACTTTCTCCCGCCTTACAAATGCTCTGAGATGATCGCGATCTTCCAGTCCTTAGAGAGTCTGATGCAAAAGCAGCTTCCCTGGCCGGCTGTGGGGGTGGCATCAAAAGTGTCTGTCTCTATCTCTTCAGGACCCACCTCTTCATCAGTTATAAACAACTTGGATTCCCTCCACTTGGGGTAAAAATCTTGGCTGCCTCTGGAGCCGCTTGACTCACTCCCTGAAAGCTGTAAATTCAGTTCCTCTGTAGATCTGATCAGGTTTTGTACAGACAAAGATTTGCCCAAGTCCTTGGGCATCATGGGGCGGACAGACAATAGAGTTTCTCCTCCCATGTCAAAGCTTTTCCTCAGGGAACGGTCCTTTGTCAGATTTGACTGTGCAACCTGAACATTTTCCTTGGAGGCAACAAGGCAGGTGGTGGCATCAGAAATGCTTTCCTGTAAGCCTGCGGGGTTTGCGTGCAGAGTCTCTGGCCTGGTTAGATGCTTGATGGCTGGGAGAGGAGGCGGGATCTGTAAAGTTGTTGGGGCTGCTGGCTTGGGTGCCACATTTATTTGGTTTGCAATGTTGCTGGTGGCCGCCATTGCCGAGCCATCACTTTGACTCATTGGCACCTGTGTTGCTTGACTGTGCATAGTAGGGCTAAGCGCATAGAAAGTCTGAGCGCTGAACTCATTTGGCGTCAGAATGAACTGCAGGCCTCGCGAGATGTTGGCACTAGCTGATCTGGTTAAGCAGCCACTGTTCTGCGCGGAACTGGACAGGTCTTTGCTATCCACAGGGCTTTGATAGTCAGATGTCTGTTCACATTCAAAAGATGGGATCTGGAATGAAGCCAAAGTGAGGGCTGAGGCAGAGCCTTTCCGGAGGACCTGTTGGTAGATGTCCAGCAGGCAGTCCAGCTTGGACTCAATGGACTGAACCTAAAAGAAAGGTGGAATTGTTACATATGAGGACAACCTGCTATGAAGAATGGATTTCACTTCTGGAATTAAAATCATGGTCAGAGTGTGTCAATACAGTTAAATAAATACTGAGTGTAAAATACAACGCAGTTTGGACTCAGTGAATGTGGCATCTGGCAGTGATGGGGCCAGGGAAGGTTAAAAGGGGAGAGAGATACTTTGGCTTCTATATAATCTCCATTGGCCAGCCCCCTCTACTTCTTTAAAATGGATGATTGATGTTCTGAAAAGGCATACAAGCTCTATAAAAATGCGACTTTAAGGTTCCCCATCTCAGCCAGATTCCCTTTCCCAGCCCTACTGGCCTTTTTGGAACTTGACTGCATTTTAATAAGGAATTTATTCTATAGTGAAGTTAAGACCTAAGTATCAATCCAGGTGAGTCTGAGATTAAAAATGAAGGTACAAAATGCTTCAGAATTAATACTTGGAGTATTTATGATTCTTTTTTTTTAGTTGTACACAATGCCTTTTTATTTGGTGCTGAGGACCAAACCAGGGTTGTGCGCATGCTAGGCGAGGGCTCCACTGTTGAGCACAACCCCAGCCCTATTTGTGATTCTTTTGTGAGAGCAATTTGATTCTTGGGAAAAAATTTTTTTTGGTGGTGCTCTGGATTGAACCCCCAGGGCCTTGTGAATGTGGGACAAGCACTCCACCAACTGAGCTATATCCCCAGCCCTGGAAAATTGTTTTTATATGAGATTAGCCTCTGGGTTACCAAAAATTTAATGTGTTGTCACATTATAAGGTTTTGCCTTATTTTTAAAAGAGTGACCTAAAGGCCAACAAAAATAACCAAAACACAAAGGATGAGTAGATCTTTGCTATTTTACTACTGAAAATCTATAGTTGCTTCTAGTTAAGTATTAATTGATGAGATAAAATTTTATATTCTTTATATGGAAATCCAAAGATGTTTTAGAGAATACTGTCAATGCACAGAGGAAGTTTAATGTCATTCACTCTTTATTTTGTTCATTTATTTTTTTCCTTTGTATATATTAATATATAAACTATATATTCCATATAGGACCCAGGGATTCATACATACTAGGAAAGTGCTCTACCACTGACCACTGAGCAACCTCTTTTGTCAATCATTAGAAAAGATCCAATTGCCCTATTTTTTTTTTTTTTTTTTTTTTTTTTTTTTGGTACTGGGGATTTCATGGGCATTCCTCATAAAGGGTATGTCAATCATTAGAAAAGATGCCAATTGCCTGTAATCTATTTTGATAAAAAAAAAAAAAAATCTGGTTTAGAAGTTAATTAGCATGGTTGAGTTGTACCTGTTTTTCAACTTTGACCACCCGGCCGAGCATACTGAGGTCATCTGTGGTCTCATGTTCTGCTGTTATTTTCTCTCGGCTCTTCTTATCTGATGTGATTTGCCCTTTTCCAAGAATTTGATCAACACTACCAGAGAAAGAGGATATCTGATTATTAACACTGAAGATGGAGATTGTCCTAGGCCAGAGTGAGTGTTATGGATAGAATAATTAAATACAACTATCTTTAATTCATGTAAGTTGAGTGTGTTGTAGATCATGTGCCTCTTTTTCTTTCTTTCTTTTGGTACTGAGGATTGAACCCAGGGGTCTTTACCACTGAGCCACATTCCCAGCCCTTCTTACTTTTTATTTGAGACAGGGTCTCACTAAGTTGCTAGGATCTCACTAAGTTGATGAGGCTGGCCTGGAACTTGTGATCCTCCAGTCTCTGATTCTGGAGTCACTGGGATTACAGGCATGTACAACTGCACTAGGCCCATGTGCTTATTTTCTTTCTTTCTTTTTTTTTTTTTTTTTTTTGGTACCGGGGACTTGAACTCAGGGGCACTCGACCACTGGGCCCCCAGTCCTTTTTTTGTATTTTATTAGAGACAGGGTCTCACTGAGTTGCTAAGTGCCTCGCCATTGCTGAGGCTGGCTTTGAACTCGCGATCCTCCTGCCTCAGCCTCCCAAGTGCTAGGATTACAGGCGTGCGCCACCATGATGGCTTCTTTCTTTCTTTTTTAAAAAATATTTTGTATGTGGACACAATACCTTTATTTTATTTATGTGGTGCTAAGGATCAAACCCAGGGCCACACACTCGAACCCAGGGCTTTACACATGCAAGAGGAGCGCTCTACTGCTGAGCCCCAGCCCCAGCCTGTGCTTATTTTCTTAACATGAGGTTACATATGAGAATAATCTTCTCAACATTCTGGTCCATGATGAAATCACTTATGGGTAATCTTCTGGAGACAAAACTGCTTTAAACAAAGTAACTTGCTTGTTTCCACCTTGGACCAGGCAGTTCCTGTATTAAACCACTTCAAAATATGAATAAAAAAACCATAATTATGATGATTTTGTATTAATAGAACAGATTGTCCATTAAGGATTTATTGTATATCTGATACGTGGATGATGAGCAAATAAGAAAGTAACAGTCTCTTTCTTTTAGAATTTGAGTGAGAGAATATACACGAGGTAGAAATTCTAGATTAGTTCTATAAATTCTGTAGCACTTCAACTTTATAAAAACCATCAGATAATTCTGTTAAAGGACTTGGAAGACCACAGCCACCTAGGCAGAGATTATAACATGATCACAGGATGAGTTAAAGTCCAGGGAGACTTGATCACTGAAATGGGAATCACTTTCCTTCTTTTTGTGTATAGTTTGTTTTAGACTTGAATTATCAGGGATATTGACTCAATTTTCCAGTTTACTTTGCTTGCACAGAAACATAGGCAGTGCCTACTTTCTGTTATGATATCTAATGTATTAAGCTATAAGCTCTGCAAGGACTGGGTCAGTATTTTATTAATCACTGAATGTTCAGTATGCCTGGCAAATATAACAGGCTCAATATTTATCTGCTGAATGAATGAGCAAGTTATGATTTATATAATAGATCAGCAGGCATTTTACTAAAGGCCTGGTATATGATTCACTCTAAGCTAAGGTGTACTGGGAGATGCAAAAAACATTTAATCCTAGGTCCTTGCATTTTAAGAGCGGTTCAATTACAAATGTTGTTTTATCTGAATATAAAGCACGATTCTTTAAAAAACCTGAATTGACTAAATATTTGGCTTGAAGATGCCACAATCAACCACATGTGGTTGGAATTAACATATTGAACTCATCATTCATTTCAATCATTCAATAAGATGCTCACTGGAAGAAAAATATTTACCTATCGCTGTACATGATGGCAATGAAGAAAAGGCCCTATCTAAGTGGATAGCCAGGGGGAGTACACTTGTAACCAAAGACTAGTACAGGGGTTGAGTCTCAGCTCTCTGGCTCATCATACCAAGATTATGAGTGGGCCTTGGCTCTGTATTAGACTTTAGTACTGCAAGAGGTCAGAGAAGAGCAAGGTCTGTCTTCCTGGGCTGGATAGTTGGGTAAAGTTTAGTGAAGGAGAAAGACTAGCTTAATCCTGATGGGTTTTGATAATAACAAAGCGACTGCAACAGGGGCAATAATTCATACATCAGCAACAGTCATTGACTTTTATTAAGTGCTCAGTGCCAAGGATATTATGAGTTACATGTATTAACTCATTCAATCCTAAGGACAACCCCAGGAGGTAAGCACTAACATTCTCTCCATTTTTACAGATGAGGAGATCAAGAGATAGCAGGAGGCTTTTAGTGGCCAATTTACATCTATGTTAAAAGCAAAATAAAATCTACATTAAAACAAAAATCCAGTTGCCTACTAAAAATAAATTAGGAATATGGAACCCAGAGGTTTTGTCTGCTAAAGAGAAGTTGTTTCCAGATGGTTTTATAATGAATAACATTTTTGTTGCTTACCGTGTTTGAAGGCTTTTAATTCTACACAGCATGTCCAGGTGACCAGCAGAATATTGTTCAATGACATCTTTTACATCATACGGGCGTAATGTTTCCTTAAACTTCCGTTTGGCCACATGAAATTTCATAATTCTGTAGGAACAACATATTGTATATTAATCTTCATGACTTTGATAAAAGAAGTGACCAAAATAGTTTATTGAGAAATATAAGAAACACTGGAGGGAAAAAGGCCTGCATCAAATTATTTTAAGCTCCTTCAGAAATGTAATATAAAAGACTGAGATCACAGAGGACAATCTAAGAACATTTCTTGTCAGACACATCTTAAGAGTGAAAACAATACACTAAAAAAAAAAAAAAGTTCTAAGCATTAAGTATTGCACCTTTTTACTGTATATCGAAACCCCAGATTAAAACTATAGTTGAAATGCAAATGTACTCTTTCCTTGTGATCCCACAAGTCTAAGATGTAACACCTAGGCTGTCCAATGGACTTTAATGTAACTACATGCATTTTTGGGACACAAGTGTGTTTTTCAAAACTCTCTTATTCTCCTGAAGCAATGTACACTAATACATGGAAATTTGTGATTCTTTTTTTTGTAAATTATTTCTGCATTATATTGCTGGATTAGCTAACTTCTTTTTATGTTAAACACAACACACTTAGCAACTAAGCTTAATATCTAAGCTTTTAAGAAGCAGAGATCTTAGGCTGGGGTTGTGGCTCAGTGGTAGAGCACTCGCCTAGCACGTGCATGGCCCGGGTTCCGTCCTCAGCACCACGTATGAACAAATGCATTGTGTACAACTAAAAGCAAATAAATAAATATTAAAAAAAAGGAGCAGAGATCTTTTTTAAAAAATATTTTTTAGTTGTCAATGGACCTTTTTTAAAAAAATTTATGTATATGTGGTTCTGAGAATCAAACCCAGTGCCTCTTACATGCTAGGCAAAGCGCTCTACCACTGAGCCATGACCCCAGCCCCAGAGGTCTTTTATTACAATGCCCCCCCAACAGGAGCCAGGTTTTGAAACAATATTTCATCAGTAATCTCCATGGTGCTAATGATAGCTAATCTGCTTAAGATAACCAGTTACTGCAATAACTTAATAAAATTCCTGGTGAAAGCAAAGAAGCATTGTCAACTTATTTAGCCTGTGCAGTCTCATCGCAGGAAAATTAAAAAAAAATTTTTTTTAGTTGTAGTTGGACACAATACCTTTGTTTTTATTTATTTATTTTCACGTGGTGCTGAGGATCGAACCCAGCGCTTTGCACGTGCTAGGTGAGCACTCTACCGCTGAGCTACAACCTCAGCCCCAGGAAAATGTTATATATACCTATTGGTGTTGTTCAACTATTTAAAGACTCATACACTCCTATTATCACATTCATGACTACAAGGCCAAAATTTATTGTTCCTTGGTGAAAAGTGGAAAAATGAGAAAGAATAGAGTTTAAAAAGAAAATACCCATTACCTATCCTAAGTGACAGCTTATTTCAATTAATCTAAATTGTTTTATAAGTTAAAGAGCACAAGCCCTACCTTGTATTGTTAACTTCAAGTTAATTATACCCTCACTATTGTTGAATCACTTATCTGTAATAGTCTTACTCCCTCTCTCGACCACATTTTCTTCACCAATCTCTACTTTATTCGGGATAAGCTCCCCGCCCCACCCCAAAGATATTTAGATAAAATTATTCAGACAAAGTAAAAAGAAATCTGTTTTAATTTAACTTTTTGATATGTAGATTTGCTTATGAATTTGTTTGCTAGCATTTAGGTTCCACTGGGGCCCAGTTTCTTGGTGGTGGGGGGAACCTGTGAAAATTCTACCCACGTAATTACTATGTAAATATGTTTCCCTACACCAAACTGTCAATTAGTATAGGCAGAGGGCTATCTTTTATTCAACAGTCAGTGCATAGTAAAAGTTAGTTTGTTTTTTAAACTATCACTACTCCTACTGCAGCTGTTACCACCACTATTCTTCTTCAATGTTATGTGTTTGGAGTTTAGTGTAGCTCTTGACACAGCAGAAGGAAGGACAGAAACTAATACAGAAAACATCCTCTATTCTGGATCATGTTACCAATAAAACTGGGAGAAGAGCTAATTGAACAGTCCAGAATCCTTCTTTGCTATCTTCAAAGTAGCTATTGGTCTCTGGGTGAGCAGGAAAGAAACTCATCTTCATGCATTCCCAGGTGGTTTTGTGGTTTAGCTAGAACAATTGACCTTCTGCCAAGTGATGTGTGTTACATGTTTTGTCTTCAGCAGCACTTGATAAGATATTCTTTTTTATCTTCTATATTTCAGGAAACTGAGGTTCAAAGAATTTAAGTGACTTACCCCCAAACAAGCAACCAGCATGATGTGAAGCCAGGATCCTACTCACACCCATCTGGTTCTTGTGCCCACATGACTTGGTTTTCCCCATGGTAACAACTCTGGAGAAGTGAGAAGGTGGCCTGGGACCTTCAGCAATTCATTCTTTCCCTCTGTGGCGGTGAAGGGACAAACTACCGCACAAGGCAGTGTGTTCCCATTGACTGTAGCTAAAGCATTGGCGGCATATCTGCCCAGTGGCAGTAGTGAACACCCACTCTTCCAAACTGAATTATATATATATTTTTTGCCCTAAGGAGGCCCACACTTATTTCTTGGTCAGGTGTTGCAGGTGTTATGTGAGTTCTCTGTGACAATGCATTTCAAAGTTACATGTTGCTTTTCTCTTTTTTTAACTTTTGTAAAATTATTATTATTACTTTATTAGAACTTTATAGTTAATGCATAGTAGTTGGGTTCATCCTGACAAACTCATACATGCACAGAGATTGATTTCACTTCATGATCTCCCCATCTTTCCCTTTTCCCTTACTTCCTCCCTCCCCTCCCCCACTCTCCTTCTTCTACTTGATTTCCTTTCACTCATCTATTAATTTGTTTGATTGACTCTTTATGTTATCCTATCTTTCCCTCCCCCTATCTTTATTTTACTCTAGCTTCCACATATGAGAGAAAACATTTGACCTTTGGGTTTCTGAGCTTGGCTTATTTCACTTAGCATGATATTAAAAATTATTATTTTAATTATACAAATTTATAGTGTACAATGTGATAATTTGATAAATGTATACAGTGTGTAATGGTCAAATCAGAATAGTTAATATTTCTGTCTCCTTAAATATTTAAAGATTTTTTTGATTAACATGTAATTATTGAACAAATTTATGGTGTACCTTGTGATCAGTATGTGATCATATTTATGGTGTACTGATTGAATCATGGAGATTCATGTTTCTGTTTCCTTATCATTACTTTGTGTTTGGAGCCTTTTAGCTCCCCTATTCTTGTTCTTCCTAAAACATGTAATAGGTCATTGTAAACTGTATCACCCCACTGTTCTGTAGAACACATTACTTCTCTCTACTTGTGTTTGGGTATCTGTTAACCAACTTCCATTTATCTACTCCCCCCCCCACCCTTCCCAGCCTCCAATATTCACTATTATACATTCTAATTGACTTAAGAAAAAGAAACATTCACATGTGAGGGAGAATGTGTGGTGTGTCTTTCTTTCTGTGTCTAACTTATTTCACTTAGCATAATGTCCTCCAGTTCCATTCATTTTGCTGCAAATGATGAAATATCATTCCTTTTTTGTGGTTGGATAATATTCCATTGTGTATATATGCCACATTTTCTTTATCCATTCATCCATTGATGAGCGTCTGGGTTGATTCTGTATCTTAGCTATTGCAAATAATACAGGTGGCACAGGTCTCTTTGTTATGCTGATATAATTTCCTTTTAATATATGTTCCCAGAAATGGGATAGCTGAATCATACAGTAGATCTATTTTTAGTTTCTTGAGGAATGGGTCTCTTTAGTGGCTGTACTAATTTACATTCCCATCAACACTATATGAGAGTTCCCTTTTCTTCACATCCTCACCAGCATTTATTATTTTTTGACTTTTTGATAATGGCCATTCTAACTGGGGGAAGATGATATCTCACTGTTTTTTCTTTTTCTTTTTTTTTTTTCTTTTTTTTTTTTTTGTTGTTGTTTGCTTTTGTTTGGTACCAGGGATTGAACTCAGGGGTACTTGACCACTGAGACACATCCTCAGCCCTATTTTGTATTTTAGTTAGAGACAGGGTCTTACTGAGTTGCGTGGCACCTCATCATTGCTGAGGCTGGCTTTGAACTTGCAATCCTCCTGTCTAAGCCTCCAGAGCCACTGGGTTTACAGGCGTGGGCTGCTGGTCTGGCTCACTGTGGTTTTAGACTTGTATCTCCCTGAAGGTTAATGAAGTTGAGCATTTTAATGTAAATTTGTTGATTATTTGAGTTTAATTTTTGAGAAATGTCTACTTATATTTTTAAATTGGATGATTTGTTTTTTGTTATTGAGTTTTATTATCATTTTTCAGTACTGGGCATTGAATCCAGGGGTGCTCTACCACTGAGCTACCTCCCTAGCTCTTTTTAAATTTTATTTTGAGATAGGGTCTTGTCAAATTGCCCAGGCTGGCCTTGAACTTGCAATCCTTCTACCTCAGCCTCCTGAGTAGCTGGGATTACAGGCATGCACCACCTACACCTGGCTGTTATTAATTTTTAAAGTTCCTAATGTATTCTAGATATATCTCACCATTATGAGATAAATAATTTGAAAAATGCTTTTCTCTTTCTTTCAGAAGGTACATTTGACAATCACTAATATTTTATACAGCCCTTAAATAATTTAACTTTTACTTAGACAACTTATTATTTATGTGCTAGCCAAATTAATGAAAATCCATTTTTATAATTTTGATCAACATTTATCATTTTGATCAATATTAAAAAGGAAACTGATTACCTCTTATGTTATTTCAGTATAGCCATATGATGATAGTTATGTAGAATCAATTTAAAAATTCCTAATAGGCTTATCATTTTTTATACATCATACCATTCCTCAGGAGGTACTGCTTTCTCTTATGTGCTTTATTTACAGATTTTCATACTTCATGTACCAGAATGAAACAGTGAAAACTGGATTAATAATTATCATTTCAATTCTTTGGAAGAGAGGAATATACACAGTGATGGCCTGTATTAGGCTGGTACTGACTCCTAAGAGCTGACTCTTGAAATTGTTAGGAATTTTTATGGTTGCTAAATACAGCCAATATTAAAATTTAAATCTTATAAACTTACAAATAGATTATATTAAAAACAAAGACAATACATGCTCAAAACTCACCATTTCCTAATTATTTTATTACATTGCTCTTTCACGGTCCTGCATTGTTCCATCTTTGTGTCCCTGTGGCAGGAATCCTATTTAGCGATGTAATGCTGCACATCTCTTATCAATTCCAGGGGTAGGGATATCTCATTGGAAGCTTGAAACCAGCGATTGTAAAAGCATTTACAGTACAGAAATTGGCAAAGATGAAAACCAGTGCTTTGTTTTCCTGGAGAGCTGGTTGGTAAGCATGTCCTAGTGTGCTGCTGAGGGCATAAGTCCATCTTACCAAGGATGAAGCTTTCTAAGATGGAGATCGAATAGGTTTTCTTAGCTGGCCGTGTTGTGGGTTGAAAACAAAAACTGAAAAGAGGTTTGAGGTAAAAACCAAGCTTGGTACCATGGACCAGTAGTCCCAGCTACTTGAGAGGCTGAGGTGGGAGAAGGAATAAGCCCAGTAATTTGAGATCAACCTGGGCAATATAGTGAGACCCTGTCTCAAAAAAAAAAAGAAAGAAAGAAAGAAAGAAATGTACATGTGTATATCTACATATATGAGAAGTTTAAGATGAAAATTTTAACTCAGGTATTTTATAGTTTATATTTTATATTTGCAGAGGGAATGTTTAAAGACGTAAATATTTTTTGAAATCAATAATTTATATAACAAATGATGGCCCTGACATTTTACTTGTTATGTAAGGAACGACAAAGCATGTCCTAATAGTTCCCAAAGTTGTCCCCTCCTTTGCATCTGACATGCTATAGCCTTAGAATAAAAATTTCAAAATGTGAGGAAGACCGTGTTGCCCCCTCCTAGGATCCTCTGTTGGCTTCCAGGGCCCTACTGGGCAAACATCAGACTCCTTAGCATATACTCATGGAGTGTCGGTCTCTGTCTACCTCTTTCACCTCCTCACCTTTCTCTTCCTCTTTGGAATGTAGGTTTCAGCAAGTATTTGCAGGTCCACAAAAACACCATTCAATCAATTATACACGTTATTTGCTGCTTCTTTTTTGATTTTCTTGTCATCAAGGTGCTCATTCCTCAGGATTCTCTCCTTGTATTCCATTTTAAGTGCTAACTATTCCAGATTCAGCTCAATCATAAGCTTCTTGATTTTTTTTTTTTTTTGTGTGTGTGTGTGTATGTGTGTGTGGTGCTGGGGATTGAACCCAGGGCCTTCTGCATGTGAGGCAAGCACTCTACCAACCGAGCTATATCCCCAGCCCTTTTAATCATAAGCTTCTTTAGGAAGTCTTTTCCAGCTTCTCCCACTGGGGTAGACAGTCTTTCTCTGTGCCCTCAAGTGGGCTATCATGCAGTTAAATATGTGGCAGTTTATTTCACCCACTGGAATTTATTAATGTCAGGGACTGTTTGTTTGCTTTGAAGGTACTGGGGATTGAAATCAAGGGTACTTTACTGTAAGAGCCCTAATAAGGAGATAGCCAAGATGGCGGCTAGCTGAGAGCCATAAGAGGTGTTTAAGTATTTTCACCTGATATTCATGCATTTATCTAAGAATCTGTCTATGCCCGTGAACACTATGTGATCCACCTGTAAGTTTGAGCTGTTAACACGTGTATACTTGTTAAGGCAAAAAGTATATAACCAGGTGAGGTTGGCTAGAGGGGGTGATTGGAGTTGGAGAGGTTGTTAGAGCTGGAGAGAGAAGTTAGAAGAAGGAAGAATAAAGAACCTATTCATTTCCAGTCTGCCTCCGAATTCTTTCCCGTGGTATCGTTGCTGCAGGTGGCAATAGCTGCAGGCAGCAACACTTTACTACAGAGCAACATCCTAAGCCCCCCCCCCTTTTTTTTTTTTTTTTTTTGGGTACCGGGGGATTGAACTCAGGAGCACTCGACCACTGGGCCACATCCCCAACCCTTTTTTGTATTTTATTAGAGACAGGGTTTCACTGAGTTGCTAAGTGCCTCGCCATTGCTGAGGCTGGCTTTGAACTCATGATCTTCCTGCTCAGCCTCCCAAGTGCTGGATTACAGGCATGCGCCACCATGCCCGGCTTCCCTTTTTGTTTTTATTTTGAGACAGGGCCTAAGTTACTCAGGCTGTCCTCAAACTTGGGATTCCCCTGCCTCAGTCTCCCAAGTCACTGGAATTACAGGAATGCATCACTGTGCCCTGTTAGGGACTGTGTTTTTTTATCCTAGCATCCTGCCTGATCCCTGGCAAGTATTGGGAGTTCAGTAAATGTTAGCTGAAGAAATGAATGAGGATTTACTATTGCATAGTTGTTTAAAGCTTTTGTTCTGTGATAAGGCAGGCTCTTGTCGAAATCTAAAAGGGATGCCTTATGATAGATTCAACTTCTTCAGGCACATTTCAGAGACAACATACCCTTTGATTCTTCTCCACAGGTAAAAGAAGCTTCTTAAAATAAAACAAATGCTTATTTGTTTGATAGCCGGGAACATACCTGGTGCAGAAAAATAATTGAAATAGAACTGCTTCTGAAAATCCTGAAAACAATAATACTGTTTTCTCTTAGATTACTACTGTAATTAGGATCTCACAAAACAATTGAATCACAAACAATAAGAGGTCATTATAAGGAAGTAAGGAGAAAGGCCAAAACAAGTTAAAGTTCAAGTTAATGAACAAATGATATTGTAACCTGGTCAGTAGCAACTGTAAAGAGAGAGCTAATACAAAGTGAAGAACAGCCTGATGTTAAGTAGCTAGTAAGAATGGAATTAGGAAATGAATCAGTTTGGTCCCAGTGTTGAGCTCTTAATGATAATACTCATTATTGTCTTAAGATACTTTATTGTATTAAGATGCTTTGATATGCTAGGGCTCACGTGTAGCTGGCGCAAGCAGGTGCTTAATAAACCTTTGTGAAGTCAATGGCCTGTTCTACTGGAATAATTAGATGGTCTGTTGTAGAGCCACCCAAAGGCTGAGAACTGACTCACACACTCATTGGCTTCTTTTTTTCACGAGGGTAAATAGCATCACCTGGCCAATAGAGCAACAAAAAGCCAAACTCGCTACTGTCAAGTCTCTTTTGATGCTATTGATAACTAAAAGGACAGGAATTTAGAAAACCTATTAAACAAAGCAGACATGCCCCTGTAGTACCACTAGAGGGTGGAAAAGATTCATCACAATCCCAAACTGTCGACTTGAAACTGAAGAACTCTGCTCATACAATTTCCTGAGTATGAAGAAATAACTAAAGTTAAACTCTGGGTAGAATAAATCTATATATATAACACAAACACATGTGCACTTCTAAGGAAATGTAGGTGCATTTGTTTTGCTGCCATGAGTTATAAAATCTTGCAAGAGTCTTGTTCCAGTCCTCTAAATCAGGGCAAAAACATTGCATATGAATATGCAGAGATAAGAATGATGAGAAAACAGAAGCAGCAGTGATTGCTGCCACCACCAAACAGATGGATGGGTCCAGCCAGCAGCCAAACCATGTGCAGGGTGGAGAGGCTCAGCCGACTGTGCACCAAAGAGGCAGTTTGATTGACTGTGAAGACAGCAGAACTTCCCAAGCTTGGCTGCTCATTGGGATTACCCAGGGAGCCTAGGTCTTACCTCCAGAAACTCTATGTGAATTAGTTCAGCATGTAGCTAGCCCAGAGATTTTTTATAAAAATCCTCAGGATATGCAATCGTTCAGTCAAGGTTAAGAGCCACGGAGGAGGAGGTGGGTCTGGGTGTTGGTGCAGGGTTTTGGGGGTGGAGAGTCTCTGCCCCCATTCAAAGAATCGATCATGACTTTGCCAGTTTGCATAAATCTTCTAAGTCACACATGTCATACTAACAGGCCAAGTGTTAACGTGCCTTGACGTCAGGTGTCTAATCAGAACCCAAATGCTTCCTGCTTTCTGCTTCCTTGATGTGGTCTGAAGTTTCATGCAAGCAGTGAAGAAGTTCCATTAATTTTTCAAAGGATTGTTGGAAAGGGAAGGGAGTGCCAAGGTGACTGATTCATACATTCTTTCAATACATATTCATGAGCACCTACGCTGTTGTGTTGGGCACTGGGCTAGGTTGGGAGGAGCACCCGCTCTTCTAGGAGGGAGTAGGCAGAATTGAAGAAGCCTCCCACATGATGTCAATGAGTACTCTGTCTCCACCAAGATAACAGTTGCTGCAACTATGAATTCTGATAGGATTTGAGGGCCTCATGCATCCAGACCCTGGAGCTTTCCATGTGAGCTCACTGTGGCTGCTCCTCCAAGCGATGACAACCATGTGCCTGGTGACAACCATGTGCCTGGGAATCCATCCATCCACCCATTCATTCACTCATCTACTCACCTATGTGTTAGATGGCAGGGATGCTATGATGAAGAAATAATCTTGGAGCACTTCCAGTCTAGTGTGGATGTAGGACTGTGGGAAGCACAGGTTACCATGGGGGAGCAGGAAAGGAGGATTTGCCCTGTACTGGCAGAGGTGATAGGCAACCATTTCTGGAGGAGTGGACTGTCTTTTTCTCTCTTTCTTTCTTTCTTTCTTTCTTTCTTTCTTTCTTTCTTTCTTTCTTTCTTTCTTTCTTTCTATTTGTTTATTTGCTTTAGTTGTACACAATGTGTTTATTTTTACATGGTACTGAGGATTGAACCTGGGCCGCCCACATGCTAGGCGAGAGCTCTACCGCTGAGCCACAACCCTTGCCCTGGACTGTCTTTTACTAGCTCTGCACCGTCATCTCTGGGGATATTATTAAATTTCTCAAGGCTACGAAATGGTCTTATGATGCCAGATCTTGTGTTTTGGGGTAGATGTGGGATTCTTTCCCAGCCCCTCTCCTTATTTTATGTTGGCTAGCTGGGCTGATTTACTTTACCAATAAGCATCTATATTCTTCTCCCATTTGCAAAACTCTTATCTTCTGATTTCTGACTCTTCATGAGAAATACTGTGTCTAACTCCTTAAACACTAAGGGTACCAGGGTTCATTCTTGAGGTGACCTAGGGCCTTTTCATCACTGAATCTCCCCCATAAAAATCTTTGTCAATTTTTAGAGATTAGTTCAGGGATATTGATCATAGAACAAATTCAGCAGACAACTAGGACTATAGAACAGGCTAATTTGTGTTACTATTGAAGGCAGGTGTATGACTTTTTAGAATATGTATTAATGTTGTTTTCCTGTTAATATATGAACATAATTCAAAAATGCACATTTGCATTTGTGTACACAGTATTTAGACCCTGAAAACAAGCCTAAAGAATTATACAGCAAAAGCTGAGCACAATGGCACATGCTAGTAATCCCAGTGACTTGGAAGGTTGAGGCAGGATGGCCAGTTTGAGGTCAACCTTGGCAACTTAGGCCTTAAGTAACTTAGCAAGACCCTGTTTCAAAATGAAAATAAGAAAAGGGCTGGGGTATAGCTCAGTGATTGAACCCCTGGGTTCAATCCCCATCCTTCTCTCCCTCTCCCTCTCCTTCTCTCTCTCTCTCTCTCTCTCTCTCTCACACACACACACACACACACACACACACACAAATAAGACTGAAGAATTATATAGCTAAGACTCCTTTACCCTTCCTTCATCTCGGATTGAGCTGCTAGCCAGTAACTAAGAAACCCTAGGAGTTGCTGAATCTGCTGACCAGTCTAATTTTCTTGCTTTTAGCTCTTAATAGAGACATCAGCCCCAACTCTACGATCTATCTGATGTCCTCACTGCAGGGGCAAGCAGATACCCCATTTGTCTGATTTAGGACATTAGGACAAGTTCTGTGGCTGCACTGTTTCCAACAGTGGGAGTGGAATTGTTATTTTCATGCTTGTTAATATTGTCCCTTATTTGCAGGCTCTAGTAGGTTCTCCTGTAGATTTTGTTAGATTTTCTTTCAAAAGGGTAAGAGTAGTAAGACCCAAGCAAAAACTTCCAGATCCAAGCAAATCTTTAAATGGTTAACTTTCCCCCTAGGACTTTGTGGTAACTAAATTTGTGAATTTTGTTCTCTTAGGAGTACAAAATCCTTCATAAATTTTAAGGTGTGAAATGAATAAATAAATAAAGTGCTCATACATGTTATGTTGGTTACTCTTAAATATTTTTGGTCATGGCAATAAATAAGAGATTCATTTTAAATTATAGCCAATTGAAAGGTTACAAATCTCAGATGTTACCAAGTATGTCTTTAGTGGAAACACTAGTTTAATATAGCCTCAGAGAAAAATGTGGTTACATGTAATTATCTTCAAAACAAAAACAAACAAACAATAAGAATCTTCCAGGGAATATATTAACTGATTTAAACAATATGTGCTAAATGATCCATAAAATGCTCTTCCAGCAGCATCCTTTACTGTAATATGCCATAGATCTCTCTGTTAAGAGGGTCTTTTTAAAAAATTTTTTTTTATTTTTTGTTATTTATTTATTTATTCATAATGCGCAAGTATATCATCTTTTTACATACAACTGCTTGTATACAAAGTATATAAGTACCACTCAGATCTTTAATCATGCATTTAGGATAGTGATATCCATCTCATATAGTGACTTGCAAACCAAGAATCATCACATCTGCTAGAATAGCAGATATATCATCAGCAAAATTAAGAACTGACGATGATTAAACAGCTTGTAGATTTAACAGAAACATGTGCAAACATGTGCCTCTTCTCTATTTGTGGAGTATTCTCGTCTGACATAAAGTGAGATTCAAGAAGGAGTCAGAGTTGAGATCACATTTTAGGGAAGGGTAAAGACAATGGTTTCAAGCTTGCCTTTCAGAATAGGAAGAAGAGCAGGGCAAGAAAACTAGAAAACTTTATCACCCAATCCAGGATTAACAGCAGGGTCTGATTTGCATATCCACCTTGGAAACTCTGAAATGTCATCAGTGATTCTTCAGTGCTCTGATCAGATCTGAGCTATTTTAGAAGAGTCGATGAGTCTTCCCTAGTTACAAAGAAATGCTTGACACTTCATCTATGTTCATATTAGAGTGAAAGATTCTAATAATTTAAAAAAGTGTTCTGTTTATCATCTGGTTTCAAACCCTTTCATCTCTCTGAATTTTTCTCTGCAGTCCTGATGATCTCTTTGTGGCCACTTTCAAAGGACCTTCCTATTTTTTGTCTTCTTTGACCTCCTAACAGCACTTAATGCAGTTGACCTCTGTCTCCTGCTTGAAACATGTTCCTCCTCTGGGTCCTCTTTCACCACCTCTTCTGATTTCCACCTATCTGCTGCTTTGAGTTGGTCTGCTTGAGAGCCTTCCTCCTTTTGTAGCTCCTTCTATGTCTGTGAGCTTTAGAATTCCATGTGAACCATCTTCTCTTCACTTTCTGGGGTGAGACTTGTATAAGCCATTTATCTCTGTGTTGGTGGCTACCGTGTTTATCCAATTCCATATTTTTTCCTCCTACTCTTTAAAGAAATTTTTTTTTAAGTTGTTGATGGACCTTTATTTTATTTATTCATTCATTTTTATGTGGTGCTGAGAATCGAACCCAGTGCCTCACACATGCTAGGCAAGCACTTTACCACTGAGCCACAACCCTAGTCCTCTTCCTACTCTTTCATTCCATCCTTTCCCATTTGTATATATCACAAATCCTATAATTTTGAATGTCCAAAACGCTCTGAAATCCTTCCTCCACTATTCTCCATCATGACTATGTGGGTCAGGTCCCAGCAGATCCAGGCATTGTAACAACAATGTCTCTTTTGATTTGTTCTTTATTCTATAATTTAGAAAAACAACTAGGCATGGTGGTGCATGCCTGTAATCCCAGGAGCTCAGGAGGCTGAGACGGGGAGATTGCGAGTTCAAAGCCAGCCTCAGCAACTTAGTGAGACCCAAAGTTTGCATGCAGCAATACCCTGTCTCTAAATAAAATATAAAAAGGGATGGGGATGTGGCTCAGTGATAAAATGCCTCTGGGTTCAAATCCCCAATACAAACAAAAAACAAAAACAAGAATGATGACTTACTGCAGTGTGAAAAATGGATTGCAGTGCAATGTACTAGTCTGGTAAATCTACTTCTGTACTAAAGATTTCCTTACATTACTGCTCACTATGACAGTCCTTTCTTTAGCTTTACCTCTGCTGTCCTAGCTTTCCACCATATATTAACACATACTTTCTTTCTTTTTTTTTTTTTTGGGGGGGGGTGGGGTCCTGGGGAATTGAACTCGGGGCACTCAACCACTGAGCCACATCCCAGCCCTATTTTGCGTTTTATTTAGAGACAAGGTCTCACTGAGTTGCTTAGAGTGTCACTGTTGCTGAGGCTGGCTTTGAACTCACAATCCTCCTGCCTCAGCCTCCGGAGCTGCTGGGATTACAGGCGTGTGCCACGGTGCCCAGGTAACACCTACTTTCTAATGCCACCTTCACTTCTTTTTGCAATTGTGATTCCCTCTCTCCTTAATCCTCCCCTCCTTAATAACCTAGTTTCTATGAATCTACCAGATCTCTCCATTCATTCTCTCTTTCCAGAAAGCCTTCCTGAATGCCACCTCCCACACAAGCGCTGATTTATGTTGACCCAGAACATCCTGGACTTCTATCATTGTAGTGATGTGTGGCTCTGCATCATGACTGACTCTTTACTGTTGCCACCTGAAGCGCTTGGAGCAACAGAGCCGCGGGAAGAAGTTCAGAGGCAAACTGGAGACAAACAGCTTTTTATTCTGATAACTTTTCCCTCTGGTTCTAACAACGACTAACACACGCCACACACACCACCAAAATGGCACTGACCCGATCAGCAATTTCGGCCAAGTCACTCGAGATCCCGGGACAAGTCCCGTGAGACTACGGAAGGCGACAATGCCCAAATCTCCACGGCTCATAGTCAACCGCAATTCAAGCCATCTCCCCAAACAGGGCTCCTGAAAAGGCGACAATGCCCAAATCTCCACGGCTCATAGTCAACCGCAATTCAAGCCATCTCCCCAAACAGGGCTCCTACACTTTACTTTTCTGCTAACCCCTCATGACTCTAAGCAGGGCTCTCTCTCCCTCCTGTTAATGTTTATCTCTGTGCAGAGTAGAGGCTCAATATATATTTTTTGAGTGCATGCACTGACTTCCTGGGAGTAACTTCAGAGAGTCGGTAGTCAGGACTCTCAAAGGGTGGAGGAGGGAGAGAGAAGAGGTAACTTCTACCTCTCACTGTCCTGACTTCTTTAAAAGGTCAATGGGAAGGCAGCAAGTTTCTCCTTGAGCCCGAAGGAGAGATCTGTTTTGAACATTGGTTGGGTGAAAACATTGCTCTTTTAGGTGCTCATTATGTGTATTACCAATTGTAAAGCATGCTGTTATACATACAACATTGAATAAAAAAAGTAAACAAACAAAAAACAACAACTACAACAACAAAAAACATTGCTCTTTAGCTCTGACTAATTTTTCAGTTCAGGTGGTGGAGAGATAACTTGAAGTGCTCCTTTTATGCGACTGGTCATGGAAGCAGGTGGAGAGATAAAGGTCAAAATTCCCTTTCTTAGCAGATAATGAGCAGTAGAGGTGGCAACATACTGGGGAGACACTAAAGAGCCCAAACAACTCAAGGGTGATAACAATTAGCACTTACATAGTGCTTAGCCTCTACAACACTACTAGGACAATATTATTGCCACACCCTTCTCACCAATGAGGAAACAGGCCCAGAGGGGTTATGTGAATCACTCAGGGCCCAACAGAGGTGGTAGTGTTTGTGGACCACTTTTCCTACACGGCACTGGGGAGGAGGGTGGGCAGAGTGGAATTAACCTGTGGTGTCAGGGTAAAGTCAGCTACAGCTTCAACTAAAAATTTCTTTGAGCTGGTCATGGTGGTGCACACCCATAATCCTAGTAGCTCAGGAGGCTGAGGCGGGAAGATGGTGAGTTTAAAGCCAGCATCAGCAACTTAGTGAGTCTCCAAGCAACTTAGTGAGACACTGTCTCAAAAATAAAATATAAAAAGAGCTGGGGATGTGGCTCAGTGGCCAAGTACCCTGGGTTCTGGCACCGCCCCCCCCCCACCAAATTCTTTGAGTTTTCATCTTGAACCTTTTTTTAAAAAAATTATTTGCTTCTCTAAAAGGCTGGTTTAACTTGGGAAATGAAAGGTTGCATGCAGAAAAACATGGGAGGCATGGTGATAATTGCATGAAGGTACTAAGAGAAGTTAAGAACCCGATATAATCAATAACTTCTCTTTCATTTCTCTTGAGAATAATGAGTATCTGCACTGTGTTTTTTGGTTATCTTCACAAGGAAAACAGGTTGCATGATCTTGTGATCTTGAAGATGGATAGAAAACATGGCGGTATAAAACAAGCTGATAGAAAAATTGTTATTGAAGTTCTCATTAAGAGTGGCCTTGATCATAGATGTAGCAATTCTGTGAAAACAGAACTGGTAGGCAGCATACTCCCTTGTTTTGACAGACAAAGCACTTCTTCCCAATTGCCCTAAACATACTTATATTTTGCCTTGGTGTACATATCTGAGAAACTACCTAACCAGTTTAGTACAGGAAAACAAGTTACCCAATTTCTTTTGTATTTTAAAAAGTCATTCCTGGACTCTTTAAAAAATATTTAATTGTATTGGATATGACATTCAAATACTTGTTATCTCAAATTTTAAAAAAGCATATGTTATTTTTTTATGTGAAAATTTGCTGGAGACTCATACTTACCTGGTGATCTACAATGCCAAGTCCTAGTGTGAACAGTTACAGTCAGTATCCACTCAGAGAATTCAGAATCTTTGGGAAGAATATACCCAAGCAATTTATGGGCTACATTTTTTCAAACAATGATAGGAAAACTGTTGTTCTACTATGAGGTAGGGAAAAGTGAGTATGATGAATGCTCTAGATTTGTTTGTAGAATATCTAGACTGATTACTTCCCTCCTAATTTTCTCTTTCTGTTTAGATACTAATTTCTCTGAACGGAGGAAAACAAACTTAACATGGTTTGAATTGAGTCATTAACAAGATATAGAATATTTGTTAAAAATATGTACAAGCCAGGCACAGTGGTACACACCTGTAATCACAGCAGCTCAGAGGGCTGAGGCAGGAGTTGGAAGCCAGCCTCAGCAACATAGAGAGGCCCTAAGCAACTTAGTATACAAACCCTGTCTCAAAATAAAAAATGAGGGTTGGGGTTGTGGCTCAGCGGTAGAGCGGTTGCCTAGCACGAGCAAGGCCCTGGGTTTGATTCTCAGCACCACATAAAAATAAATAAATAAAATAAAGGTATTGTTTCCATCTACAACTAAAAAACAAATATTAAAAAAAAAATGAAAAGGGCTGAGGATGTGGCTCAGTGGTAGGGTGCTTATGCTTAGCATGCACAAGGTCATAGGCTGGGTCTTCAGTGCAAACACACACACACACACACACACACACACACACACACAAATTCCAGTGGTGAATTTGAAAACATGTTCCAGAAAATTTGTGCATTTTCATGAAATGTTATTTTGAGAAAAATCTGTGATAATTCTAAAGGAAGTATACAAAACTAAGTTTTTTTCTGAATAAAAAACATTTTTGCAATAATCTAGGAATAGTCATTATTCTATATGTACTATAAAAAGTGGCATCATTCATTAAAAAGTCATAAAGTTTGTTTGGATAATAGAATCCAGACACATTCGTAGTGGTCTTTTTTTTTTTTTTTTTTCCAATTTTTTAAGTTGTAGATGGACACAATACCTTTACTTTGTTTATCTATTTTTATGTGTTGCTGAGGATTGAACCCAGTGCCTCATACTTGTGAGGCAAGTACTCTACCACTGAGTCACAACCCCAGCCCCAGAATGGTCTTCATAGTCTCACTGCCTGAGAATTTTCACTCTCAAAAGTAAGTGAAAAACGGTTAGATACTTAATAAATATTAATAACTGAAAATGAGAATTCCTACTTTGTTCTTTGTAAGTGTAGTAATATTATTTTCTATACTGTCATCCTTGCAGTAGAATACATATTTTCTATTACACATTTTAGTTTTAATTTGGTTGTTAGGAAAACCTATTATTGTAAGAGCTAATGGGATACAAAAAACATATTCAAGCATTTGTATTAAGTATTCAGACAACCAAAGGAAAATGCCAAAGCAAAGTTGTTATTTTAGGGATTGATAATATATGGTTCACACTTGAATTCAGTAATGTATATGTAAAATATTATTTCAGGTGAGTTGCAAGAGGTAGACATAGTCTGGAAAAAAAAATCTTTCAGCCAATGATGCTGCTGAACTTATTTATGTAATTAAAGTCCCCACCCCCCAAAAGAACACTTTTGCATATGATTTAGGAATTTGTACTTGCAAATTTATTTTCAGAACTGTTAATTATATAGGTTGGTATTTTAATTACATATCTTTAGAAATTAAGTACTACCATGAGTGAAAGACTTCCAATTAAGTTATTAAACTATTTAGTATAGCTATTAGATTTTTATAGAATCCAATAATTTCAGATGAAACTTGAAAATGATAAAAAAAAGACCTACTAAGCAAAATCAGGATATGGCAGAGAAAAACATCCTTCTCAAGTGTCACAAAGTAGTACATAGAAAGTTTGAGAAATCCACAACAAGGATAGACAGATAAATAATTCAATTAAGTTAAAAATAAGGACCAAGAAAGAATTCTGAAAATCAAGGGAATTCTACAAAGGACATTACAAAAATCAGTCAGGTTTCAAGAAGGTAGAGCAAAGTAAATCTTAAACTGTTGCTAAAGCGCTTAGCTAGCAGAATAAACCTATTTCATTTTCTTTCTTGCAGCTCACAATCCATTTTATAGGTTGTGAAGCAAAAGCAGAAAGCTTCAGAAGGTCTTGGGAAATGACAGAGACCAGGTTAAATATGACTTTTAGGAAAACTAATCTGCTTCCACTAGATAAGATTTTCTATTCCTGTTGCAAGTTAGATGAATTTAAGGAGTGAATTGTGACACCCCCCCCCCCTTTTAGGATCTTTCATGGATATAATCAATGTATGTAAGGAATCTCAAGGTGACTTCTGGACCAGCAATGTCCAGTAGAATTTTCTGCAATGAAAGAAATGTTTCATATTTTCTTTGTCTACTATTGTAGTCACTAGCCACCTGTAGTACTGAGCACTTGAAATGTAGATTGTGAGACTCAGCTGCTGAATTTTAAATTGTATTCCAGTTCAATCAGTTCAAATTTAAATAGTCTCAGGTGACCAATGGCTACTGTATTGGACAATGCATTTCTAGATCTTCCCCATCTCTTCAACTTAAGGTTTTCAGACATCATTTCACTATATATTCTGGGGTTTCTGGGCTTAAATATCATCCAAGACTTCTAGTTTCCCCAGGGTAGGATGATAATATAGTTGGTTGACAAAATTGGGGTACTTTGAGAAAAACAGGGAATATTATTAATGATTACTATGAGACAAGAGGCATATTATGAGACTTTCCAGGCCAAATAGGAAGGTGTGATCTCCTATAAGACTTGATACTTGAATTGTTCCATTGGGAAATAACTAGGCTTTACTTCATTTCTTTTTTAGGTTGCTGTTAAAGATAGCTTCAGCATTAAAAAAATGTGCACTAAGTATTTTTACCATACCATGATTTTCATTGTCCCCACAAATGTTCACCAAAATCTTTTCACTCATTTCTGCTTTCCTAGTGATCCCCAAAGATAGAGAAAGTCATGTCCAACATGATGCTAACCAACCAGATAAACAGACATAATCAGTCATGCTGATATGAGATTAGACAAAGCATCTGAATAGCTGAGCTGTTTTGAATAGCTTAAGTTTTGCTTCTGCTTTTTGGTAAGAGGCAGAAAGTGCCAAAAAATAAAAAATAAAAAATCAGAGGTATTTTTTTTTTTGCAGTACAATCACTCAACATTCCTTTACAGATATAAATTATCCCAAAGGGATTTGACTAGACAGGCTGAGAATGCAGCAGTTCATTTAGTCCACAACCTGAATTTTTTTTTTTTTTTTTGTGTGTGTGTGTGAAGGGGAAGAGAGGCCTATAAATATAAATTTAAGTTGCTTTGGATGCATTCTTAGCTTTCTGCCACCAATAGAAGAAGCAAAGTTAAGATTAATCATTAACAATTACATTTCAGAAGACAGGACCAAGTCACTGCATTGTAATTTGGGTTTCCCATTTTCAGAACTCAATCTCTTTTAAAATAACCCAGAGGATTTTATCTTTGAAACAAAATACAGAATGTAGATTGGAGCATCACACCCTAAGTATCATTTAAAAATCTAATTGCATCAATAAACAAAATGTCTTAAGGCAACAAATACACACATCATGCTGATTCCTATGTAATTTCTCCAAGATGGCCTGGGTTTTCACCTTTTAGATTTCACACTGTATAATTTTGTATTTAGAAAAAAACATTTCACAACTTAGTAGGCATGTGAATGAATAGGAAAAGGAAAGGTAGTTATTCCAGGAGATTTACCTGCTAAAAAAAGAACATAGCAACATGGTAATTCAAATAATCAGAGGTATGCCTCTGAATCATTTGGTTCCAAATTTTCACTAACCTGATAGCTCTAATGACAGTTTTAAGTGGTGGGGTGAGGTCTTCTACTGATACATCACACTGGCATCCTTTTTCATCATATACATCATCAGTGCCAAGTGCGGTGTCAGCTGCAAGAGAAAACGCCAGTCAACACCAAAACGGCAGCAATTGAACAACATGATGCTGAATTATCTCACAGGAATAGTGGGTGCTCACAGATTAAGCTTATAAACCAAGGTGTGTATAAGGTCAGCCAATTCTTTCCCCAATGTTATTCGTTCTCATCTTCTACAGTCTCACCAATTTCGTGTGATTTGACATGAATACTTTTCTGAACTGTTTTCCATGGGGAAGACAGTGGTGAGTATTTGTGTTCATCTACCCATGCTCTTCTGCACAGTTTCTTGGAAACCAACAGCCAGAGTTTAAACAACAGCTGTTTGGAGTTAGGGAAACAGTCTTTGAACGCGTAACTAACTGGCCTGCACATGTAGAGCTCGAATCCTGTGACATTGACCCCATTAGCCCTATGCCCTGAACAAGTGAGCTAAGCAGCCAGACTCAGGACTGCTGGCTACTTGTTGCTGCACACAGGCAGCCGTGGCCCAGGAGAGAGCTTGCTGAAGATAATGCAGCCAAAGCTGACAGCAGATTTTCAGATGGATAAGAAAATCAGTTCCTCATAAATCAAGCAAATTTATTTTGGGGTTAACACTGAGAAAAGGGGAAGAGTTATAATAAATAGCAAATCATTAAAGGCTTGTAAGATGAATCAGAAATAAACTCATACATTTGCATCTTTTTTTTTTCCACTGACAAAATATTGAAAACAAGCTGAAATTCCTTGAAATTTTATCCATTTAGAGATGGGCTAAAAATGAATATAGATAGGTTTATATAAAGGACTATTAGGAAGCTGCCACAATATATTGTTTTTTATTATAATCATTAGCACATGTTAACTGTATAAACAGTGGGCTTCATTGTGTAATATATTGCTAAAGAAAAAAAATCTACATATTTCTCTGGGATTAAGAATGATTTTATTCCTTTTGCTTGGCTATATTTTCTAAAATTTCTACAGTGAATATGTATCACCTCAGTAATACACATATAAACAAAATAATAAAAAAATGCACTCATGGGAAACAGGTTGTGTGGCTTCTAAACGCTGTATTTTATATGGTCAAAGCTTCTATGTGTTGACAAGCACTACAGGACTAACACTGTGTTGCCTTTGCTCTGTGCAGTGTTCATTTGGTAAGCCAAGAATGGGAGAGAATTTTGCCATGTACTGTCGTGGATGCTTCAAAGTCCAAAAGGCCATCAGAGGTTCATTCTTTGAGACAGCTTGTATTTAGAATGCTGTTGGTGTGTCATTTAGTTCCTGTAATATTCACTGTCTGTTCACTCCATTTACATTGTGCTGGAGTGGAGGTGGTGGTGGGGGAAGAGATGATGGGATATGTATGTGGACGAGTCTTCACAGTTCTTCTTCTTGGCCTTCTCACCTAGTTAAGGGGGAGAGATGGAACTATCACCTCACAATAGTTATAGTAACTGGGATATTGTCAGAATTCATCCCCTGAAATTTCTGTGCTGAAATTTGAAATTTATTCACCACTGTGATAGTTTTAAGAGCCAGGGACCTTTGGGAGGTGATTAAGTCATGACAGCAGACTCCTCATGAATAAGGTTAGCAGCATTATAAAAGGGCTGGAGGGAACTAGTGAGGCTCTTTGACTCTTCTGTCTCTTGTACCATGTGAGGACACAAGGTTCATCTTCTCTGCAGAATGAAACAAGGCACCCTTTTGGAAGCAGAACCCCAGTCCTCAGCAGACATGGAACCTGCTAGTGCCTTGATCTTGTCCTTCTAGCTTCCCAACTATGAGCAGAAAGTTTCTATTCTATATGAAAGTACCATGACTCAGGTGATTTGTTACAGTAGCACAAATGGACTAAGGCAAATATCAACCACTCACTGAGATTTATGCCAGCCCTTAGGTGAAGCTTCTGCATACATTATTTTCTTACTTGGAAGAGCTCCACAAGTTGGTGGTGGTGTTATGCAGAAATTGAGGCTTGGAGAGGGTAAGTGCCTTGTCTGAGGCCATGAAGGTGGGTAAGTGAAGCTAGTAAATCACAGAGCATAGCATTATGATCCATATTTCTGAAGCTCCAAAGCCCATACACTTTACATTGCACCCCCCAGTGTCAGAATGCATTCAGGGTTAAATAGGGATACATAATGTGTTAGAAGAGACAGAGTAAAGAGCTTATTACATGTTGCCCGATGAGTTGGGTATCTTTAACTTTTCTCCAGAAAAGTTTGCCACAGTTTAAATGAGAGCATATGATTAACTCTGTTTGACAGTTGGTTCTGACTCATTGATGACCTTGAGGGTGGCTGTGTCATTTTGCTTGATTGACCACCCATGCAACACAGCCATTACAAGCCCTGAAACATCATGCCCATGGTGGGATGACATTATTTCAGGAGTTGTTCATGGTTTCTTCCTCTGATTCAATCCCACCCTGCTTAGTTGCTATAGTGGGGCAATTAGTTTTGCTCCCCAAATTTATGTCCACCAGAAACATCAGAATATGACCTTATTTAGAGTGTTTTGCAGATGTAATAAAAGGTAAGGTTTAGATAAAAACATACTACATCGGGTGGACTCTAAGTACAATGAAATTGTCCTCATAGGAGAGAGAAAAAGAGAAGACATAAGGACACAGAAAAGATAGAGGCAAGAAAGTGGAACAATGCATTTACAAACCAAGGAATACCAAAGATTGCTGACAACCCCCAGAAACTAAGTATCATTTCTCCCCCAGAGCCTCTGGAAGGAAATAGCCCTAGATTTTGGAATCTAGGAAATACCTGGATTTTGGACTCCTGCATTGTGACAATATCTTTCTGTTGCTTCAAGTTACCCAATCTGTGGTAATTTGTTGTGGTAGCCTGGGAAACCAATACATTTAGGAAACTTTTCACCATGGTTTCCAATTCTTCACTCCAGGACAGTAATGATTATTATAATAATAGTAATAAGAATTTTTTAGAGAAATCTAATTACATGCCAAGAACTTTAATTGATTGCTATAAACCCCCATGAGGTGTGTACTATTATTGTCCTGTTTTACAGATTGTAGAAGTGAAGAATAGAAGGTAAGGAGACTCCCTCAAGGACACATGGAGAGTGAGTGATAGAACCAGAATTTAAACCAATGTAATTGGGGTCTGGAGCTACCTGACCCTGAATTTCACCTCTGACCCCTTCCAGATTTGTCCTTGTCTCTTTTTGGCAGCTGGGTTTTCTTCTCCTGCATTATTTTTTCCTTCACACGGCTATGTTACCTGGCATAGTGCCCCTCCCTGCCAGGCGCCCCAGTATCGACATAGGATCCAATTTGGAGCAGTGTGGTTAGCATGGAGATGTGCTGAACTAGTCCACACCCCAAGGAATCCCTGGAAATACACACACTCTGGAACTTCTAGGAGAGTGTGTGAGGGTAGAAGAGGAAGATAGGTAGAGGGGGATTCACAACCAGGGTAGGAGGTGGGCAGAACTGGGGCCACCAGCTGCCTTTATGGAGCTCTGTGAAAAGCCCAGATGTTAGCTACACAAAGGAAATATCAAATAACACACTCTGTGAGGATTATCTGTATGAGTACAGAATTCACGACAGTGTTCTATACTGTCCTCCAAAACAGAGGCATATGACTGCTTTCCCTCCTCCGAACTCTAGTGAGAGTACCTTGAATAGCCATCTTATACCTGAGGAAACTGGGGAACACTAGAGAAGGTTCAGGGAAGGCAGATCCCGGGATACCTATATTTGATGATCTTTTTTTGTGAAAACAGTATAACCAAACATGACATGATGATGAAGATCTCAATGGCTAAATAGCATAAAATGCAGGGCCTTTTAAATGTAAGATTAATAAAAACTGTTTTTTTAGCAGGTGTGTACTATAGTGCTGATACTGAAACTGATGTTCACAATGGACTGTAAATGGAGCTGGAAACATGCCACATAGTTACGGGACAGCTACTTGCTAGGCCAGTGCTGCACTGCCTTACTCCCAACAGGAGATTCATCTATTCCTCTTGTTTGGGAACAAGGCTGGACAGGAATGGGGGTCAGACACCAACTGTATTATATTTAAATGCATCTTATTGGGGGGAGTTTTGTTGTAACAATTTATAACTTGATTACTCAATGCATAAATTAAACACTCAGTCCTGCTTTTTCTTTTTTTAAATTTTGGTAGGTTTTGTTAGAGCAAATGAAGAGGAAGTATATCTTTGCTGGCATGTGTTGAGGCAGAGGCTGAATTAGAGATTTTTGTCCTCCTTATTTCGAAGCCAGGAAAATGGGGAAGAAGTTGCTATCTTTCTGTTTCTTAAGTATCTTGAGATGTCAATATTCCTTTCAGTGGGGTTGATAACACATTAACTGCCTTTCTTATGATTCTCAGGGGCTTTAAAGCTTCTGTGAATACTAAAACACCTGGGTGGGACTAAATTTCATCTGAGGCTGGCTTTCTGCCCCCTAACCAGATGTCTGGCTTTTTGCCCTGGCGTTTTGGGAGATGTGGGTTAAGGGAACATAAGCTCATGTGAGCACAGATCTGTGCAAAATCTAGTCATTAAAGGCAAAACGGCAATGGAATATGGTGCTCCCCTTATTCCTGGTGGGCCTACCCTATGCATGGTCCATACTTGGCACCGGGAGGAAAAAGAAGAATAAAATGTAATTCTTTGTCTCCTCCATTTCCTGTATTCTTTTTCTTCCCTCCCTCCCTCCCTTCCTTTTCCTTCCTTTCTCTTTTCCTCCCTTCCCTTCTTTCTTTCTATTTATTTATTTATTTATTGAGGGGCTTTGGATGGAACCCAGGGCCTCATACATGCTAGGAGAGCACCCTACCACTGGGCTATACTCCCAGCCCTGTTTCCTATAAATTAGCAGTGTTTTGGAATTGTTTCCCAAACCTCCCCTACTGTGGTTTGGAAAATCTAAAATGAATTTTGGAAAAATACTACTTAAAATTGCTATTTTTCATGGTGTTTGGAAAGAACCACTTGGCCCTTAGGTGGTAAAGGAAGAAGGTGGTAAAGAAGACTTGCTAAAAACTTCTGCTGTGTCCAAAGACCATTTTTTTCTGTTTCCCTTCTGAAAATTTACCATCCAGATGCAGGCATTTCTGAAAGCAAGACAGGAAGTTTCAAGTTCTTTCTTGGATCCCTCCTCTTAAAGATTCTATTTCTTTTGGCATTTCTTGAAGTGGCTACAGTAGGTTTCAACCTTGCTTGCACATTAGAATCACCTGGCAAGTGTTAAAAAAATACCAACACACAGGATGCCCTCAGGACCAATGTTAGAAACTGAAGACTAGACCCAGGCATCCGAGATCTTGTAAAAGCTCTCCAAAGTAGTTCAAAGGCAGCCAACAGCAAGGACCATGATAGTAGGTGAAGAGATGATATTCTCTTGTTTTTCTCAACCTGAGTTGAAGAATGTCTGACTAATCTGCTGTTTTCTTTGCTACTGGTATATTTTGAAAGGAGCTATTTGAGACAATATAGGTGCCTCAACAACAGGACATAACCACATCATAAAAACATACAAAAAATGTCCCTTGACAAAGGTGATAATAAGAAAAAAGTTTGTTCTATCATGATACTCTAATCATCATTTAATTTAGCTTGAAGCTCTCAGCCTTCTGGATTCCAGTTATTGTCTTCTTCCCACTACTATCTAAAACTTCACTCCTTTTAGGCTTTGGCACTCTTCCTCTTTTAAAGGAGTCACTACTGTGTTTATACACAAGAAGTTTACATTTCCACATACCAAAGTAAAATAAAAAATGTCCAAAAACATAGCAGGAAACATTTGCTTGCTATTTTTGTGGAAAAATTATGGTGTGCTTAGGTTTGGGGCAATAGAAGAAATTATAAAGGAGAAAAATTAGAGCGTTGATCAATAAAATGGAAACTTTTACTACCTAGAATAACTAAACCATAATGCCAAAAAATTAGGGGAAAAATCACAAAGTATAAAAAGACTTAATACCTACAAATGTATAAGGAGTTTATTTGAATGAGTCATAATGCAAACTATAAAAGTACAGATATATTAGTCAAGAGAGATGATTAGAACTCAGGGTGTAGCTCAGTGGTAGAGCACTTAATGCCTAGCATTTTAGAGGCCCTGGGTTCAATCCCTAGGACTGCAAAGAAAAAAAAAAATTATATTAATCCTAAAGAGACATGGAGTAATGAAAAAGGATTTAAAACTATTCAACTTTAGTAGACATAAAAATCTATAAATTAAAAGTATGGACTTATAGCTATGCAATTTGTAAAAGAATAATAATGGGTAATAACAAAATTATGGTGAATTTTGTACACTTTTACATTGCTGGTGGCAATGCAAATTGAAACAGATTTTTATGGCAATAAAAACTTTGAAAAATTGTAATCAGTGATTATATAATTTTATTCCAGAAGTTTTCTTTGCAAAATAATTTCAAAGAGAAAGGTTAGTATAATAATATTTATTGTATTATTGCCTGCTGTAGAAAATTGTCATGTAAATTTCAATATCCCAAAGTAGAAAACTGTGAATTATCATAAATTACAGTATTTGACCATGAAGGTGTACTATGCAGCTAAAAAAGATAATTATGGATAGTATGTAATAACTATTTAAAAGTGTATGATTAAGTTATAATATGAAACCAAGTAATCAAGTTGATTATATACAATGGTGTGAAAAATGAGATTATTATATTGTGTGCATATACAAATATGTCACAATGAACCCCACTATAATATATAATTATATCAATAAAAATGAGTTAAAAGATTAAAAACAACAAAATAGGTTAGCTTACTGGGGCATGAAATTAAAAATTATATGTATTTGCCTTAAAATTCCTTAAAGAATTCAAGAACATTTTTCCATCATAAAAATAATATATGCTTTTTTGGGGGAGAAATGCTAGAGATTGAACCCAGGGTTTCATGGACACTAAGCATGCACTCTACTACTAGTCACACCCCTAGCCCCTAATAATATATACTTTTCGATAGAGTATTTTAAAACTAGAAAAATAATTAGAATGAAGAAAAAATATTTAAAAGTTCCAGAACTTAAAAGCAACCAGGATTGTAATATTTTTCTTACAGTAAGAGTATGAAGGCTAGAAGCCCACAATATATTTTTATTTTTGAAGTTTAAATGAAGCATGCAATGATTCTGTTTCATTATGCTATGGGGAACACACATTAAAATGGTTGCTATTAATGACAGTGATGACTAATTTGTTAACGTTCTGTCATGAATTATAATTTATTTTCCAAGATTCCTTCCTCTGCTGCTGGTTGTATCTCATTTGCTCTCCTCCCCACTCACCCTACCCTCTGCTATCATTTCCCAATACCTTAAATATCATCCTAAATTTAGAAGTTTCATTTTAGACATGTGCTAGTCTAGTTGGATTAACTTCTTTAATCCAACTAGAGTTTAGAGTAACTGCTTGGACCCTGATGCAGTAGCACAATTTCATTTCACTATGTTCTTGGCTAGGGCCTTGTTTTACTGTACTGTTCTGTGATCGATGCTGCTAAGTCACCAAGGGACAAACTTGGTCCTGAGGCACCCTTAATAAGGAACATTAAAAAAATACCAAAAAAACAGAACTCTAGAAAATACATTATTTTTGTTGTAGACTTTTCTCCTTTTAAATACTTCTATTTTAACTTTGTTTTTCTCTCATTATAATAATATATACTCATTGTAGAAACCTTGAAAATCTGAATTTTAATATTTTAAAAATATAATTTTATTTTTTGATTGACCCCATAATATTTGTACATTTTTGTGAAATACAACATGATGTTTTGATGCATGTATACATTGGATAAAGATCAAATCAAAGTAATTACTTTGCCCATCACTTTAACTTTTATCCTTTCTGTAATAAGTACATTTAACAGTCCTCTCGACTATTTTGAGATATATGGTGGATTATCATTAACTATATTCACCCTGAGTTACAGAGCACCAGAATTTATTCTTCCTATCTAACTGTAACACTGTATCTGTCTATATCTCTCCCCATCCTCCCTCCCCTGAATTTTAAATTAAATCATAAAGAATGAGAAAAAGTTTGCCTGTGGTTCTAACACTCTGAGGAAAATCCTATTAAATTCTGGCATATTCCTCTGCATCACTGATGGTTAATGTCAAAGTCAATTGCTCAACAAAGATTGAAAGTGAAACATCTCTGAGTGCCATGTAAGAGAATTTATTCTGATAGCTCAGAAGCCCCCATTCAGCCACAACCTATTATGGTCTTTCTGTCCCATGCTCCAGCTATGCCAAGCTACCAATGGTTTTTCTAGGTGCTGTTTAAGCATAGACAATATGGGAAACTGTCCTAAGGGTTGTTTTCTATACATCAACCACCACCCTCCCTCCGTCACATTCTTCCCTTTTTGTTTGGTAATCTCTGGGTGCCGATTTTTTTTTTTTTTTGGTAGGATTTACTTACATTGGCCCATAAAAATACTTTAGAGGAAAAAGATGTTTAAAGTAAAAGAATGAATAACTTCTGTTGTAGAACTCAGAAAACATGTATTAAATAAATATTGCCTACCACACTTTGATTGTTAGTTAGAAATGCTACCTGTAGGTATACCTTAAATTCATTGGTCTATAAAGTTTATAATTAGTAAATAATAGATGAATTTTAACATTAGGGCCAGGTGTGGGTGGTGTATGCCTCTAATTCCAGTGGCTCAGGAGGTTGAGGCAGGAAGATCACAAATTCAAAGTCAGCCTCAGCAACTTAGCAAAGGCTCTAAGCAACTTAGCAAGACCCTGTTTCAATATAAAAAATTATAAGGGCTGTAGATGTGGATCAGTGATAAAGCACCCCTGGGTTCAATCCCTTGTACAAAAAGAAAAAAAAATTAACATCAGTACAAAAAGCAAGAGGAGAATCTCATATAACGATAACAATGAAGACCATTCAGAGTGATTTTTATCTTTAGGAACAAGGTGACACTAATGAATAAGTAAATATATTATAGTGAGATAAAATGTTACTTCATATATCACTTTTGGATAATTGACTTTTTCCAAATGTGATCTTTACTCCATTATTTTATATTGTTGGAACTATGGGACTGTGGGGACAAACTGAAATTTCAGTCACATGGCTACTGTTTTCTCAATTTTGAATCTGATTTGGAGTAAATGGATTATAAATGAGTTCTTATCAAGAGTTAAGAAATCATCTCACTGAGCTCCTATAGACATAAAAGATAATGCTGTAAGGAAATTTTTGATAAATCTGTGAACATGTTTCCATTAACTTTTTTCTAGGCTGTAGAATTAAAATAACCCAATATTTGAAAAATATTCTGGAAAGTGGAGAGAAAAAATGTTTTTATTAAAAAGTCTAAGCATTCATATCTGTAGCAAATATTAGTTTAAAAGTAAAATAACCTTTTGATCTTTAAAAGCAATATTCTAGATAAAGAGCTAATTTTAATATTTTAAGCAGGTAACTACATTTTCCTGTGTATGTTTTTTACCAAAGTAGTTGAAATTTAAATAGCACAATTCCAGGTTACAGATTGACAGAGATTGTGTGACTTGATTGGACTTCCTATTTATTTTATTTTTTAGTGTTATGATGTTGTTGACAAGGAACAGAAAAATTGTGACTCAGAATAAACAGTCCTAGTACCCAAAACAGAAATGAGAGGACCATTCAAATACACTATCAGGGGAAGTATTTATCTTTTATTTATTTGGTGCCAGGGATTTAACCCATGGGTGTTTTATACTGAGCCACATCCCCAGCCCTTTTAATTTTTTATTTTGAGATAGGTTCTCACTAAATTGTTTAGGGCCTTGCTAAGTTTCTGGGGCTGCTTTGAACTTGTGATCCTCCTGCCTCAGCATCCCAAGTCACTGGGATTATAGGCATGTGCCATGGTGCCCAGCACCTTTTTTTTCCCCCACTTAAAAGAGTTGGACCTAAGGGCTGGGGTTGTGGTTCAGTGGTAAAGCGCTTGCCTAGCATGTGTGAGGCACTGGGTTCAATTCTCAGCACTGCATATAAATAAATAAAATAAAGGTCCATTGACAGCTTAAAAAAATATATATATATATACGTATTTATTTATTTACTTTAGTTGTACACAATGCAATGCATTTATATTGTGCGTGGTGCTGAAGATCGAACCCGGGCCACACATGTGCTAGGCAAGTGCTCTACCACTGAGCCACAACCCCAGTCCAACAGAAGTTCCCTTCTAATGGTGGGTTGAATGCACATTTAATTTTGCTCCCTCTGAAAAAACAACTAAAATATAGTGACAAGATAAAAAAGTATATAAACCCGTAAAAGGACCAAATAGAAGAGGCAGCAACAACATAAATTTGGAAGAGCGAAGCAGGTGGATAAGTTAGGTAACTGACTCGCTGATACGAGAGAGGAAGCCCTATGCCAACACTGGGGAAAAACTGGGGAAAATAAGATTTACACTTTAGATTACTCAAAACCTTTGGAAATTGGCAGGATTAGGTACCTCTGGATCCAGGGGGAAAGGGGCAAAAACTATGATAAGGAAGACTGTGTATAATCCTTTCTAACTCCTCTTGGATGAGGATTCATCAGCCACAGTTGAAGGACAGGTATTAAAACAAATGCTGGGGAATTAGGTGACCACGTGTAGACTGAATGCTGGGAACACACTACTACCTGCTCACCAATGTAACAAGCCCTTGATCCCTAGGTAGGAGTTTGGATTCGTACTCTCTAGTCTCCGAAGAAAGTGCTAAAGATTCTAGGAACTCCCCAAGAAATGGCTGGCTCAGATCAACCCGTGGTAAAAACCAAAGTTGATAAGTTCCTGTAATGAACTAAAAAATTCCAGCCATTCCTGCAGTCTTTCATACTTCATTTATGAAGAAGTGCCTAGGGTTTACACAATATCTGAGAAAAACTTCTACTATAAAAATAGAGAGCAAAAGCAACTAGAAAAAAACAAGGAAAAGAGTATTTCTAACA
The DNA here is from genome assembly GCA_025594165.1 of Tamias sibiricus. Lineage (NCBI taxonomy): Eukaryota > Metazoa > Chordata > Mammalia > Rodentia > Sciuridae > Tamias > Tamias sibiricus. The sequence continues at coordinate 66,448,244 of CM046666.1, read as the reverse complement.
CTATCACAATTACCTTCTCAGATATAAGGCAAGATACGTATCCAGGCAAGAATAATAGGATGCCAAAACAAAGGAACTATTAGTAAACAACAACAACAAAGAACCTTAGAAACGATCCCAGAAATGAAAACTTAATAAGAGGTTTGGATGATAATGTTAACCAAAATGCCTAGAAAGTTGAACAAAAAGACAAAGAGGTGCAAATGAGAGAGGAAAAATCTGATTTAAAATATCTGAGCCAGTCCATAAGTCCACCCCCAAATAACAGATTTCCATAAAGAGATAACAGGTAAAATGAAAGAATAAAAGCACCCCCTGCCAAAAAACAAACAAACAAACAAACAAACAAAAATCAATAAAGCATTCCAGAATGAAAAAAAAAATTTTTAGACATGAAAACATTTTGCTTTTTATGTACTGATTCTTAGGAATTTGTGGAAAGACATACTCATCAACATGGGAAGGTAAACTGAGAAAGAGGAGGACACAGGTGCTGAAGGCATTTGAGACACAGAGGGAGCCAGAGACAATGGAGAAGGACATCACTGTGTGACACAGGGCAGCAGGTGGGGTGGGACTCAGCTGAGGTGGGTCGAGTGTGAAGCAAGGGACGGGCATGCTGGCAGCTGTCATCATCTGCCTTCTGTCATCCCACCATTTTTTTTGACATGAGAAACATATTAAGAGTTTTATGTTCTGATACAATGGAGTAGATTTAAGCAGACAAGAATATAAGAACCTATGAGCTGGAAATTCAATGTAGAAGAAAATGAAATTAAAAAGATAATGGCTATGCAGTAGGTATAAGAGAAGCCCACTGAACTAAAAGGAGGATAGAGGTTTCCAGGATGAGTTCCCAAGAGAGGTCACATGAAACTTGTTGGTTTAGTATGCAATGGACCCTGAGGAAATTTAACTGAGAGATTATTGGAATATGGGAGAATTATGAAAACAGCAGTAACTACAAATGAGGCATTACTAGTATACTACAAGAAAAGCAAAAAAAGGTAAATAATTGTAGTATAATATAACAGGCAAATATAAGACAGACATTGCATTTTGATTTATTAAAAAGTATTGTATCTTATATTGGAAGGATGGGAGGGTCTTCAGAATGGAAACAGTAAAAAAAAAAAAAAAGGTTAAATTCTAAGTTACAACAGTAGGGAGTAAATATATAATGTTCAAAATTGATTAATTAGGAATTAACAGTATACACATTATTAGGAAAACATACAGATATGTAACTATCAGAAGAAATAGCTAAAACAATAGATAGTTGCCTCTGAAAAGGAAGTCTGTGGGTAGAGTGGGAGAGTTGAGAAATTGAGCCATCATATTCTGTTATAAAGGGTTTATATTATTTGACATTTTGTTTTATTATTTAATATTATTTACTTTTAAAAGCTTAAATAGATAACATATATATTTATTGCATACAACATGATGTTTTGGATCATGTATATATTGAGAAATGGTTAAATCTAATTAAATGCACTGTCATTTTTGTGGTAAAAAATACTTAATATTGGGTTGGGGTTGTGTCTCAATGGTAGAGTGCTCACCTAGCACTTGTGAGGCACTGGGTTTAATCCTCAGCACCACATAAAAAGAAATAAATAAAAGGTATTGTGTCCATCTATGACTAAAAAATAAAAAAAACCACTCAATATCCATTCTCCTTGAATTCTTCAAGAATACAATATATCATCAGTAACTACATTCATCTTTCTGTAACTAGAGCTGTTGTTCTTCTTGTCTAGCTGTAATTATGTGTCCTGTGACCTACCTTTCCCCAGATCTGTCTCTGGCAACCACCATGTTACTCTATATTTCTATGGGTTCAACATTTTTAGATTCCACATATGAGCAAGATCTCTCTGTGTCTGGCTTATTTCACTTAACATAAAGTCCTCTAGGCTCATCCCTGTTTTGCAAATGGCTGACTAGTGGTCCATTGTGTATGTAGACCACATGTTCTTTATCCATTCATCTGTCGTTGGACACTTAAATTCATTCCTCATCGTGGCTATTGGGAAAAATTCTGCAATGAACACGGGCATGGAGATATCTTTCTGCATATTGATTTCATTTCTTTTGGGCTTAAACCCAGTAGTAGGATTGCTGGATCATAAGGTAGGTCTATTTTTAGTCTTCTGAGGAACCTCCATACTGTTTTCCTTAATGGCTGTTCTAATTTACATCTCCACCAACAGTGTATAAGAATTACCTTCTTTACATACTCACCAACACTTTTTATCTTTTTTTTTTTTTTTTTTTTTGATACTAGCTATTCTAACTGGAGAGAGAGGAGACATCTCACTGTCATTTTGATTTGCATTTCACTGAGGATTAGTGATGTTGATTTTTATTGTGTTTGTTCTCAGGTTTGCCAATTAGCAACATTCAGAAATACTAATTCACACTAATGAGGGGATCTATTATGTAAGATAGTATTGCACTTGAGCGTTTTTCTCTTAAAGATCAAAGATGCCATTTAGGGATAATTCATGCATCCTCAGCATCTTAAATTATGTTAATTATGATATGAATTTCTCTAAGCTTCTCTATTAAAGATTGTCAATTAACCTCACTGGCTAGCAGATCGTTCTTGCGCTTAAATGCTGGCAAATGCTGGCAATTAATTTCATGGAATAGTTCTCTACTGGCGCTTAATTAAAAGGAGGCTTTCTGCTTTTGATTGATGATATGAAGCACTAGAGAGTTTTCAAAAATAAATAATATGGTCTCTACTGTTGAAAATTTTCTCTATATTTACGCTGATCACACCATGAAAATGGCTTAGTAAGTGCCCATAACATAAAAGGGAAAAATATAAGAATTTTGTTTTCTTTTAAATTGCATTTTACTATATTCCTTATCTTTATTCAAGTGGGAACACTAACTAGAGTAGTTTTTATGTGTTCTTTAAAAATTATTACAAATTAAGCTATACAGGAATTTCATTATTTTCTTAAAATCACTCCAATATCCTCATATGGGCTATCTCAGCATTCCATGGTTCAGCAATAATTTTACTAATACACTCTCTGACTCAGCAATACAGCTCAGTCCTGTGTGGGCTTTTTATAACCCCAAAGAAATTTTTACCAATAAGTTTAATTAATTGGTTCCCAAATAAGTAAATATTGAATCATTTATTTGTTCATAGCCTGTTCATTGTTTATTTTCTCTAAATAAAATTTTCTAAGTAAACATTATGTGTCATGTACTGTGCTATCATGTTGTAAATCAATGCCCCCTCCCAGAGTGACAGAACTATTTCTGTCACCTTTAATAAAATTGGTGATTCCTGATAAATAGTAAGATAATGGGATATAATAAAGATAACTTCATTCTTTCTGTGATTATATGAATTATTCAATGTGAGGGCTGTTAAAACTCACTCTAAGGAATAAAAGAATAAAGTTTGTATGAGATTTTACATTTTAACCTTCCATTTGCCACAGATAGGAAGAAGAGGAAAACGTGCAAATTAATTAAATTTAGGATTTCATTTGTCAATATTAGTGTAGAAATTAACATTAATAAATAACAACTGCATTCAATTTATTGAGCGCCTATATGTCCTGGGCATTCTGTGAGAACTTTATACATGTTATATTTCATTATTACTCACACAATCCTGCTATGTAGGTATTATTCCTGTTAGAGATAGAGAGATAGAGATAGAGAGGGATAGAGAAAGAGAATAGAGAGAGAAAGTTCACTGAAGTTAAGTCATTTGCCTTATGTCACTCAAATTAGTAGGGTTCTAGGATTTGAAACAAGTTCTGTTTTCCAATTTTCATAAAAATTCCTTGAGAATTCACAACAGTCTTGAGGCTTCCCAAATGAAACTCAACAGCTTTGTGGAAACATTTTTTAGTCACAAATACAAAACTTAAAAAAAAAAAATTTTTTTTGATACTAGGGATTGAACTCAGGGGTGCTCTTCCACTGAGCTACATCCCCAGTACTTTTTATTTTTTATTTTGATACAGGGTTTCACTAAGTTGCTGAGGGTCTCTCTGAGTTGCCCAGGTTGGCCTCAGACTTGTGATCTCCTGCTTCAGCCTCCCAAGTTGCTGGGATCACAGGCAGGTGTTATAGTTTTATTTGCAAACTGTTTTAGTCAGCTATTTCATTGCTGTGACTAAAAGATCTAACGAGAACTATTTTAAGGGAGAAAAAGGTTATTTGAGGGCTCACAGTTTCAGAGGTCTCAGTCCATGGACAGCATGGCTCCATTCCTTGGTGCTTGAGGCGAGCCTGAATAACATAAGGCGAGCAGAAGAGTGTGGCATAGGGAAGCAGCTCACATGATGATCAGAAAGCAGAAAGAGAGAGAGAGAGAGAGGTATCCAATTGCCAGATACAAATGTATACCCCAAAGCTACACCCCCAATTCCTACCTCCTGCAGCCACACTCTACCACTTTAGTTACCACTCAGTTAATCCCTATCAGGGGATTAATTCACTGATTGGGTTAAGACTCACAACCCAATCATTTCTCCTCTGAACCTTCTTGCACTGTCTCACATGTGAGCTTTTGGGGGACACCTCACATCCAAACCATAACAAATCATCGAAGCGTTTATAACAAAAGCAAGGTAAATTCATAGTCTAGAAGGACTGTCTTTATTAGAAGGAATGTCGAGGAAATCCTGGCAAAGTGGCCAACTACAACAGTTGTTGTTCCATGTCTGAGCACCATATGACAGCCCCCTCACACGGTCAGTGATGGAGCTAGGTCACATTAGAAGACACCAATGAATTGCTCTTACCATTCTACACTTAAACATTTCAGAATGTTTTACCACAGTAGAAAAACGCTGAGTCAATGGCAAATGACTTACAGGGTCTTATTCACTCCTATCTTTACAGGCATGAGATCTGTTTCCTTTGAATCATATTCAAAGATACCCAGCCTTAATCAAAGTAGTCATTCTTTATAATGTAACCCCCTCCAAAAAACAAAACAAAACGAAAAACTGTGGAATCACAGATCGACATTATTCTTTCATCAGCTCTCTTGAGGAACTCTAAATAGATCTGATGATTTTTTTCAACTTTCAACTCTTATTAGACTAGTATGATACAGCTGGGAAATGCCAACATATCAACCCTGATATAATTTGAACCAGCTTGACCAGGCATGGTAACAAAAGTGTTGCTTTAAAAAAAATAACAGGAGGGCTAAGGATGTAGCTCAGTGACAAAGCATTTGCCTAGCATGTGCAAGGCTCTGGGTTTAATTCCCAGTACCACAACAAAACAATAACAACAAAAAAAGAAATCACTGGTGTATCATCACCTTAATTGACATATGAAGGGTAAACAATGATAAAGGGCCATGGATTGAGCAGATTTGCCAAAAAGACAAATTGTTCCACTAACACTACATATATAGTGGATTTACATCAACTTTCATTCATTCATTGATGTGAATTATGCAAAGAAAAGATGCCAAGCAACATGATAGAACATAAAAATGTTTGAAATGAGACCTAAGTAATTTCAAAACTCAACTTCGGCGTTAACATTGAGCTACATAGGCAAATTATTTGCATCTTCTGAGTCTAAATGGCTAGGTGACTATTACATGACAGTAGAAAATGCCTAGTAAATTCCTGGCAGATACTAGTTGCTCACAGTGCTATTTTCCTTCTCAGGCTCTGAAAGTGAAGGAAACTTTCAGGAGGACTACAAAATATATCCGATCAAAAATAAAAAAAAAAATAAATAAAAAGGGCTGGGGATGTAGCTCAGTGGAAGCATGTGCCTGGGTTTAATCCCTGTCTTTATAGAACAAGTAGGATTTGAAAATACGAAAAGTGAGTCAGCTGCATATGACTAAGATGACTCCAACACTGGCCAAGGTACCTGTAGTTCCTCTCTGTTTTTCTTGTTTCCTGCCCTTTGCATTAGGGCTGTCCATGTCATTTGTTCTGCTCAACAGGATGCTTTGGACTGTATACTGCGACTGTTTGAGCCTGAGCATCAAGAATCTTTGCAGACTCCATCTGTACTGCTCCTAGAAACCTACCTCCATGTGAACCAGCCCAGCCTGATGGAAGGTGAGGAAAGAACACATGGAGGAGAGATGAGTAATTCCACCGGAGGCTCCCTTAGGCCAGGCAGCCCCCATCCAGCTCAGCAGCTGATCACAGACTGTGAGTGAGTACAGCCAAGATCAGAAGAACTGCCTAATAGAATTGCAGGCTAAATGAATGGTTGCTGTTTTAAGCCACTAAATCTGGGAGCGGTGTGTGTATGTGGGAGTTGGTTATGCAGGAGCAGACAATTGATAAGAATGTGAGGAGATATGGGGCCATGACATTTTTCAGCCAAAACAAAATAATGGGAACAGAGGTTTGAAGCAATTTTGGAAATGATTAGTTACCAATTCCAATGGAATGATGTGATGTACCAGTTGCTACTGCTTTAGTTGAATGAAAGATGCAAATCACTCACTAGTGGGGATTAAGGGTTTCATGTGCAAATGATTCTTTGCAACTGGAGGTACGAGATTAATTTTCCCCAGGCGATATTTTCTGAGTTTTTTTTTTTTTTTTTTTTAATATTTTTGGACTCCAGGAACTGTTATGTGCTGTGCACGGCAACAGAGGAAAAAGATGATGGCAAGGGAAGAAAAAAAAAAAAAAAAAAACCAGGAAATAAATTAATGTTGAATATAAAATAAAAGAAATTTGGGACAAAGTTTCATACTGCAGATAGCAAAAAGCAAAACCTGGGTAACTTGTCTTTTTCCTACGTCAGTTGTCCATTACAGAAAAAGGATTGTGGCCTTTACCTAACTGTTTTCTTCCCCCTCTTTACCAAGTAGAGCACACCATGAATGCGATTAAATATAATTTTAAAATTGTGTCATATTGGTTTCTTTTTGTGAAGCAGAAAACTAAGTGTGCCTTTGAAGGAAATAATTTGAGACAGATGAATGAAAAATCACCATGCTGCTGAAAAGTGCCTCTCCTAAATATGGGCTACATTCTGTGATTTGTGTAATGGTTAAGTTTGTGCTTATTTTGTGCGAATTTCAGAGGTCACCCACAGGTTATTTCTGAAAAGTATGAAATTTGAGGAGTGAGGAAGGTGCCCTTTGTTCTCCCCAGTGCAAATCAATACTGTAGCTGAGGTAGGGTCCGGGCAGTAAAACTTGTAACAAACAGCACGTTCCTTGAGGTGGAGTTGTCATATTTACTCACTGTCCTGTAAGTGACTAAAAAAATGCTGTCCCTGAGAAGCAACCCTTAAGTACTTCTGATTTGGATTGAAATCTGCAAATAGAGGGCTTATTCAAATGTTATGAGTGATCCACTGTGGATCTCACACATCTACCTCAGTGATAGATGGGACACACTTTCACACTTCTCAGAATACTATGGCTTAGCACTAATACAGGAAAGGGAAGAACTAAAGTGGGACTAGTGAGTGGTAGGAAGCAATGGGAAGCACTTTTCTGTGTCAAAGTGACCTGAAACCAGGGTAATAACAGAAAAATTTTCTCCAGCATTCCGCAGTCAACCCTTTATTCCCTCTTCCATTTCTCTCTTTGGAAGGATAAGAGGTAATGACTGAGGAAGTTATTTTCCACCAGACCAGAAGAACAGGTTACAGGAACCAAGGCCTGGAAGAAAATGTGTAGAAGTTCTTGACTGTGGATTATTTAAGTCTGGCTTGAATGCTTCCAATCATGGAATACATTCCATTGGTGTGAGGATTTCTGATTGCTAGGCCATCATTATACTGCGTTAAAAATTGATACCACAGCCGGGCGGGGTGGCGCACGCCTGTAATCCCAGCACTTTGGGAGGCTGAGGCAGGAGGATCGCGAGTTCAAAGCCAGCCTCAGCAATGGCGAGGCACTTAACAACTCAGTGAGACCCTGTCTCTAAATAAAATACAAAAAAGGGCTGGGGATGTGGCCCAGTGGTCGAGTGCCCCTGAGTTCAATCTCCGGTACCACAAAAAAAAAAAAAAAAAAAAAAAAAAAAAAAAAATTGATACCACAAAGCTCTTGGTTCTGGTTCTACCCTTTGAAGTTACCCAGAATTACCTTTAGCCTCTTGATGTAGTTGAAAAGGGGCCATACGTTGTTCAAGAAACAGTGCTGGCTTAGAAGCTAGAACACCTTGGTTTTTCAACTGAGTATCTCATTTCCCACTCCCTCATTTAATTTTATTTACTTATTTTTATTGCACTCATCCTGTGTTCAATATTTTGTTAATATTACTTTTCAAAGGGGCAACTAACAGTCAAATATAATCATATAGCTATTATGTGATCCAGATTGAGGGCCAGGGAGTGAATAGATTTTTAAAAAAATATTTATTTATTTGCTTTAGTTGTACATAATGCATTTATTTACGTGGTGCTGAGGATCAAACCCGGGCCGCGCACGTGCTAGGCGAGTGCTCTACCGTTGAGCCACAACCGCAGCCCCAGATTTTTTTTTTTTTTTTTTTTTAGATAGAATAGAAAGGATATTGGACATGAGGTCACAAGCTTTAATACTTCTAGAGGGAGGCAAGGGAATGGAAATATTCAAAAGGGATGAGGAGCTGATGGTTAGGGTTCCTGGAAAACAACAGGGAATCGTGTGGAAGTCTGTGACTTGAGACATATAGGATTACAGGGCATTTGTGGTAGGCTCTAAGATGGTCCCCAATGATCCCCACCTTCTAGAATCTTTCCCTTGGATAGTCTCTTACATTGTACCAGGGTTGGTTGTGTGATCAACTCCATGTGGAAGGAGCGCTGGTGGAGTACTTCCAAGGCGAGGTTGTAAAAGACAGCAGCTTCTCTCTGGGGTACTCTCTCCCTCTCTTGGGGGAAGCCAGCTGCATGTTGTGTGAACACTCAGGCAACTTATGGAGTGGCTGATGCAGGGAAGAAATGAGTCCTGCTAGCAAATGCTCAAGTGAGCTTGGAAACAGACCCTCTCTCAGCTCAGCCTTGAGCTGACTGCACCTCTAGCCAGGAGCTTGACTGCAAACTCACGAGAGTTTCAGCCATAGCCACTCAGCTAAAATGCTCCTGGATTCCACACACAGAAACTCTCAGACTACAAGTGTGTGTGTGTGTGTGTGTGTGTGTGTGTGTGTGTGTTAAATCACTAATTTGGGGGGAATTTGTTATGTAACACTAGATAACTAACACAGCATTCAGATTCATTTTAAAGAGCAGTAAACACATACACACATACATTTTGCTGGTGAAACAAAATAGTGAGCTTCAGTTCACAAATCTGGGTTTCTCTATAAAAGTCAAAAGGTATGGCTTAAGGTGAAACTTGGAGGTCATTTGGGAGCTTAGCTCCTGTTGGAAGGGAGGGAGTAGAATCCATTCATACTTCAAACAGGTAGCTATTTTTTTTTCTGAGATAGGGTGACACTACAAGGTGACAACAAATACTGGAGTAGAACCTAGAGAAATATGATAGAAATCCTGTTCAGTCATACAAAGAGCATTTGGATGAGAGCAGAAAGCCAGGAGGAACTTCAGCCCAATCAAAACAGAAAAGATTTCTCCTCTAATGAAGAGCTAGGAATGGGGTACAAAAAGTTAGGAAAGAAGCAACCTGCTATTGTCTGAGAGCTTGCGTCCTCCCCCACCCCCTTCATAGGTTGAAACCCTCACCTCCAGGACAATGGCATTAAAAGGTGAGTCTTTGGAACGTGAACAGGGCATAAGGGTGGAGCTCTCATAAATGGGATTAGCACCCTTATAAAGGAGACCCACGAGGTGCCTTGCCCCTTTCAGCATGGGGAAGTAGGCCCTCATCAGATGGAGAAACTGCCAGTAGCATGATCTTGGACTTTCAGTTTCCAGAATTATAAGAAATGAATGCTTGCTGTTTACCAACTATCCAGTCTAAGGTATATTTGTTACAGCAACCCAAAGTGAAAAAGTCACAACCTTTCTCAGAAATAATAATAAACACTTAGTCTTTGGAATCTGTAACTAGAGATTGAGAGACCCTTCCTCCATCACAATATTAATAAAAGCTTCAGAGCACTGGTGGTGATGAGCTTATGGGGCAAGAACAATTAGGACTAGCAGGAGAGGACTAGGAGATATCTTTGAATAAAGAAATGCCTAATGACCTACCAACCAAATGAAGAACCTCGACAACTAAAACCACCACCACCAACCCCAAAACCAAAACACCCATGGGCCAGAATTGAGACAATTCATTCAGGCAATGGTTTCAATGGTTTCTACTAAATAACTTAGTGAAGAAATGAACACACAATTTAGAATCCCACTGCAAACACCTAGTGGGCTTTTGCATAGAATTATGATCCCAAGTTGAATACAGAGTGAAATGTGGTGTGTAAATTGTCAGAATTTAGATTCAGTCATTCTCAGTAAGCCCCTTTGTCCTTATCATTAAAGAAAACCCTCAGGTTTTGTTACAAACAAAGCTGACAGGAATTAGTACACTCCTCAGTCAGAATCCCAAACACAGAATGTGGACAAACTGGCTCACTAGAAGCCCTAATAGAATGCTGCTTGAACTATATTGTTTCTGTCATCACAATGTAGAGTCATTATTGGGCAGTTTCAGAAAGTGCCAGGGAACAATATATACTGTTGTTGTGACAATCAAGGTCTGGATGAAGTTGGGCTATCATATGGAAAGTCAGGGAAAACGTTACATGCAGTGCAGTGCTTGGCATTTTGTGGAAACATCAAAAATATCACCTGGGAAGACTGAGAAAAGCATGAGGGAAGAAGATGACATTGGAAAACAAACATAAAAGAAGATTGTAGAAGATCAAAGCCCATGTACATTAGTCAGGCACATGAAATGTTGATGTTTTGTGATTAATGCTGCTTGGAAGAAAATGTCCTACTATGAATGTAGGAAACTGTCAGTCCAGACACAGCAGTTGTCAAACCAATTGCTCAAATGCCTCCTTTTTGTCAGTATTCTCAGTGACCTTAAACAGATAGTCTCAAGCAAGAGTTTTAGTAGAGCAGTTACCTGGGACCAGGTTAAAGAAGAGAGAAAAGAATGAATTGACCATCTTCCAGAGGACTTGAGGGTTCTGGCACCCCACATTTTGTACTTCTTATATCTGTTTGCTATTTTTAGGTGAGATCTGGTTAGTTATCGCTAATGTCAAAAGGGAGTGTGACTAAGGGAAATAGCTGGAGGAGTGGGTGCTGAGGGGCTGCAGAGCAGGTGGGGAACAAGCATACAAGACAGCTTTCCCTCAACGATGGTGATGCAGACAGGAAATGGATGTGCTGACCACATGGGAGAAGGGGCTACATGATCAAAATGATAATATCTATTTATTCTTGTCTAGATTTTCCTTTACTTGCTCTAACCTTCTTTTGAAACTCAAGGACTTAGGCCAGTCTGTTTATTGTCTTGTGGAAATGATGTGATAAAAGAATAGTGGGGGTTGGGAAGAAGGATTCTAAATCTGGTTTTTATGTTTTAAAACCATAGAGATGCTTAGCACAGTGGTGCATTCCTTTTATCCCAGAGATTTGGGAGGCTGAGTCAGGAGGATCAGAAGTCTGAGGCCAGCCTGGGTAACTTGGGGAGGCCTGGTCTCAAAACAAAAATAAAAAGGGCTGGTGTGTGTGTGTGTGTGTAGCTCAGTGTTAGAGCACCCTTGGGTTCAATCCCCAGTACCAGGAGTGGGGTGGAGAACTGGTGAGTTACATTTTTAAATCTATGTGTGAGTTATATTTTTAAATCTATGAACATTTCTGGAACTAACAGACGCTAATTACTCTAGAACTCTCAAGTTAATATCAAATTACTAAGCACTACAGAGTGGACCTACCTCAAGTTACCTCCTTGTCCTTCTCTATCCAAGTTATTGTATTCTTTGAGTGCTGTTCTGAATGGCACTCCCACGCTCAGCAGGGTCTGAAGAGTATAGCTCTCCTCGATAGCAAACTAGTCACACAGAATCTGAACACTTTCCCCAGCTCTACCTTAGTTTCACTCATGTAGATTTTGGCTTGCTATTTCTTACTTGCAAGCTGCTACCTTCTACTTGCTCATCTGTTGACAACAGCTGTCCATCTCCCACTATTACCTTTTGTATCTTGAAACAGACCTCAGATAACCCCATCATTTGCCTCCCTGCCTGGATAAATGGACACAGACCAGCATAGCTATTATCCTGGATCTCTTCCTAGATACCTGATCAAAACAGAGAAGGGTCAACAAAAGGCCACTTCCCCAATTTGCCTAATCTTCTAGCTCTGGCATCCTTTGAAGATGATACAGTTAAGAGGTATGGCAGCTGGCACTGGAAGACAGTGTAGAGCAGTAGCAAGGTAAAATGGCTTGTATGAGATGCAGGATCTGGACCAATTGAAGATGGAAGTGTAAAAGGTGGGCAGGTAGGAAGGGAAGAAATGAAAGTTGCTGAAGGGAAACTGATGTGACTGCCTAGAGCACAACTAAAGGAAGGCTGTGATATTAGATGGCCTGGTGTGCACTGTGGGTCCTTTACATGGACACATGTCTTAGCTTTAGGTCTTAGTTTCCTCATTCATAAAATGGGGCTAATAATGTCACTACTTCATAGGGGCACAAGGAGAATTAAATGAGATAACAGGGAAAAAGCATTTAGAACATGTCTGTCACAGAGGATTCAATCAAAGTTTTATCATTATTGTTCTTATGTACTTATGATAAAATATCATCTCTGTTACTTAATTTCTAAAATTACACAATGTGGCTCAAATACTTAAATATTGACTTTCTGTTTGTTATTTCAGGATATATAAACTAAAAATACCAATCACATCATATCGATCAAAATAAATTTGCTATGGTAATACCATGCCAGCTCTTAAAGTTGACTTTCTTCCTTTGCCATTTGTACATTTCTGTTTTCCATCATCTGCCTGTTACTTTCTACTTCTCTGATACATGTGAGTGTGGAATATTAGGAGATAATTGTGCCCTTTTAAAGTGTGACATATTAATTTCATTAAAAGTTACAACAAACAAAGAAAAGCAACATGGATATTTAACAACCTTTTGAAGGAGCCATTAAATTACAAAATACTGCCATCTGTGGTAAAGAGTATCAGATTTAGTGGGAATTATTAAAATTTATAGACTAACTCTGATTTTGTTTTGCTTTTCCTTTATAGTATTTTTTGGTTATAGGCCCATTACTTTTGAAACGTAGCTTTGGTTATTAACTTACAGGCTGATCTGAATTTCCATTATTCTTTCTTTTATTCATCCAATCTCCTTGTGCATGCTAATGGGCAATGAAATGCCTAAAATATATATATATAAAGAAAAGAGAGAAGTAGAAGAAAAGAAGTCCAGAAGTGAATGAACTAATGGACCTAGAATAACTGGGAGTTGACTGTAGTGTTCTGTATTATTTTCTAAGGGGAGTAAGTGGATTTTAGAAAGTCTGGAGAGGCACTAAAAATAAAAATGTATAATTGAAGTCTATGTTTACTTGATAGCTACTTCAATTTTGTTTTTTTCCTTTTTTGTAAAAAAGGAACTTCCATCGTTCCAAGACCCAACATCATGTTACTCAGAGGTAACAATTCTGGACTATTGAGCAGTCAGGAGCCACCATCTCCTGCAGGTGGGCAGCCAGAAGCCACTTTGGCAGAATAGCAGTCAGTCCTCTCATCATTTGGGGAGCTCAGAATCCATTGAGATGGGCATGGGCCAGGGAACAGTAATTCCTTTCTAACAGACAGAACTGCACTTGTATGAAATGATCTAAAAAGTGGGTGACAGGAGGCCTTTCCAATTTGTGAAATGGTAGAGACAGGACATCTGTTTTTATGTCTCACCTCTGAGACATCTTTGCAGATACTGAGAATACTGTGATGGATAGTGCTGACTCTATCAACTCTTTGAAATTCTCTTTCCCTCTGGCCAAATAGTACTAGAATTCATTTTCCATGCTTCAAATTCACATTCTATGAATTTTATATTTGAATATGCTCAGCCAGCCATAAGGATGTTGCAGCAAGGAGTTGAATGTTTGCTGAAGCTGACATTAGAATACAGACCCTTCGTAATGTGTAATTAATGTGTTTCCAGTACATTATGAACCCAGGGTCAGGGGTGAAGATATGGATGCACCTCAGCTTACCAGGGATGCTGTGATGTGGGGAGCAGGAGCTCTGTCACAGGAGGCATTGTGACCCACTTCCCCAAGTCATGTGATGAAATTCTAATCCCCAGCACCTCATAATGATCCTATATTTGAAGATAGGATATTTAAAGAGGTAATGAAGTTAAAATGAATTATTATGGTGGACCTGAATCCAATATACTTAGTATTCTTCTAAGAAGAGTAAATATGGACACAGACAGGAAAAAGGGAAAGACTGTGAAGACACAGAGAGAAGATGGCCATCTAAAAGTCAAGAAGAGAGGCTTTAGAAGGAACTACCCTTCCAACACCTTGATCTTCGGCTTTTCGCTCCCAGACTGTGAGAAAATGAATTTCTGTTGTTTAAACAACCACATCTGTGGTGCTTTGTTACAACAGTCCAAGCAAACTCATACAAACTGTATTCATAGAAGAACATGTCAAAACTCATCTGACAATCCATGTCTGCACTCAGTGCATGCTGGTTCCCACCACTACCACGTGGGAGGAAATCAGCCTAAGAACGGAGGTTTGGGAGTATTGGTTGGTCCCAGGGCCTAGAGTACAGTAGGGTGAGAGGGCAGTGTGTACAAGGAAGGATTATTTTTTAACAACAACAAAAAAATCCTTTTGCTTTTTTATTACAAAAAATTTACCTGTTCATTGTAGAAATATTAGGAGATATATATGAAGAAAATGAATAAATGGTATATAACTAGGATCACACCTCTTCAAGATTAGTATTCATACATTGTTGTATTTCCAGACTTTTCCCTGTAAACACAAATCTATATGCATAATATGTACATATATATAAGCAAAAATGGAATAATTTATTTCTCATATCTGATATTGCTCTATTTTATCAATTATATCCTAGAAGTAGAAACTGGTGGGTGGGATGGGTCTAGGCTCAGGCATATGTAAAGTCTTTGATATATTTTGCTGAATTACCTTCAGAAAGGATGCACCCATTTATATTCAGTGAATCTGTTCCCAGTGCAGCATAAAGCCCTGTCACCAGTAACTCTATACTCAGCTGCTTAAGGGCTTTTAGCCAAATTCCAAGGAAGAAAAGTGTGGAAACTAGAGGACACTGAAAATCTCTGCCACCAGTGACTCAGGGCATTGCAAGTGGTTTGATGGAGGAGTGTCCAGTGTTGAAGGAGTAGGCATTTCCCACCTTAGCAAAGCAACAGGTGGAGACGAAGCATGGCAAGATCAGCATGTACTGAAGCCGAAGTGGGAGCCACAAGCTCTGCCAGGAGGGACCACATCAGGTCAGCAGCTAAGAGTCTGGACAGTGTAGCTCTTGTGAGGTTGTGGAGAATGGAGAAGTGTGAAGAGGGGACTTGCAGTGCTCACTTGAGGGTAAAAGTATATCCCCAAAGACCTCTGGGTAAACTGGATGGGGCCCTGGGCTGAGGTTCCAGGGATTTCACTGCAGGGAGCCTGAGATCACTGTTGATTATGACCCCTGGTTGTTAATTTTATCCCTTGAGCCTTTAGGGCCTGGGAAAATACAGGTTATTCTAGGGAATGAGAACAGAAGGACTGATAGCCTTTGCATTTTTTATGCATTAATGGCAGATGCTATTTGATTTTGGTTCTTTGCCCAGTATAAGAGATCCCAGAGGGCACACTTAAAAGGGAAAACAAGCTAATCTTTAAATGAAAAATAAATGTTTTGTTTCATAAACATGAAAATGATGTGGCATCAATAAAGTGTGTTAGCAAGTAAATTTCTGCTACGTAACAGGATAAATAAAATAAGTTGCTTGGGAGAAGAACTTGACTTTTACTTATATTGGGAGATTTCAGAACTTTTCAGCAGAAATCTTTCTGAGGAAGAGAGGCAGTGGTCTGACTTGTGGTAGACGAAGCAAGTGAGGAAGGGGAAGAGCAACTTCTTCATTGACTACAAAGGTGTTGTCACCCTCTGTTGCAGGATATTCAGAGCACCAGGTTGTCCTTAAGCCTTTGCTGGTCTGACTTAATAGAATGATAGCCACACTGATCTCACAATAAATAGATTGTACATATGAGTGAAGAATTAATAAAATCTTATTTGGTCTTTGTTGTTGGCGTTGGGGGTGGAACCCGGGGCCTCAGCCTATGCTAAGCTCTACCACTGCACTACATATCAAGTGGCTTCTTTGAAATGTGAATTTAGCTGCCAAAGTTGCTTTCAATACTTAACTTATATTCTGTACACTTGCCCAAGGCAATGAATAAATTTCCAACAAAACAAACAAGCAATTTCTTTCCCTGGAGTGTTTCCTTCTATCTTCAAGTGGTACCATGGAGAATTAATTACTTCATAATCTCACTCACTATAGCCTGTCAAATTAAAAGTGGTCATGGAAAAGCAGAGCTTACCATCTATCACTGGTTTTGGCTGAGAACTTTTGAGGCGTAGCGAGGGCCGGAAGCGGGTGCGGTCATTGAAGCTCCAGCTCTTCTGCACTTTGGTGGGGCTGCCCTCGGCTGTGATGTCGGTGCTTGGGGACCTCCTGTCACCTACTGAAGCTTGTCTGCTCTTAATACTCTGGCCCCTTGGGCTAGCCATGCGCACTCGCTCCTTAAAACTTAGCTTCTGACTGTGGAGAACAGAGGCATGATTATTCCATTTCAAGCAATTTCTTTCATCTCACTTGGGTACATAATTGGATGAAATTGTATATGGTCGTGTATTTCTACAGACAAAGTGTTTTCAGCAAGTAGGAACATAGAAATGTATTTTATCCTTATTGAAAATTTAAGCTTCATTTAATCTGTTTGCATTCACGTGAGATCAGTCTCATTCCACAGGCATACACACCCTTCTTGGATTCATCATAGAAAGGACTGTGACCAGGTACATTTTGTACACAATTACATTGGAGATAAACAAGAACTGGTTTGGAATTCACTTTAAAAACTGTCGGGTGATTTTAGCTTTAGCCTCAACTTTTAGATTAAAAAGAATTTCATTTATTTTTTTGTTTGAGAGCATATCTCTGTAATTTCTAAACATTTCTACAGGAAAACAGGGATGACAGTTACATATATACCTATATTCAGCATGCATCTTTTTTTATTCCAGGCAAGATTATGATATCCATACATTCATGCAATCTCATAGCAGTTGGTAGCACCGCATATACAATACTAAACATATAACACTTAACATTACATTTCTGTTATGCTTACATTCATTCTTGTGAGACAAAAACCACCAAGATAGAACAGCCTCAACATATAATGAATGAGATGACTGATTAACAGAATGAGATGTAATGTTCACTAACACAATTTCCTGCTATTAAACAGGCTATTGATTTGCTGTGGCAGCTACTGGTAAATTATATTTGTTCAAACATTCAGTTCTCTGGTCCTGGCCAGTATTAAATTGTTGTGGACGGATCAAGGAAGCATTAACAACAACAAAATCCCAAATGCATCTTCACACATTCCTAATCAAGAGATGTGGTGTGATGTGCTGGTAAAGGGAAGGTTGAAACCAAAGAGACATGAGTTTTGGAATCTCATCTCTGATGTGGAGATAAAAACAGCAACATAGCTAAAGGATTTTTGTGGGAATCAAATGAATGGTAGGAAGTTTTGCATATTAATTTTGTTTGTTTTCTTGCTTCTTTAAGTAACTGTGCTATCATTAGGCAACACACTGTTATCAATGTGAGAGGCCCAGGACTCAGCAGGGACTGAAGAAATAATGGGGCAATGGGTCTATGGGGGAGTCACCCCAAGCAGCTCTTCTAAGTCATGCTGCAGGCTTTTTGGAGGATGAAGGCAGTGTTCTCATGGATAAGGATTATCTGAGACGAAGTGGAGGCCTTGTCTTTTCCACTTACCGCAATGTCCACTGTCCCCAACTGCAGCATGCCAACAGCAAATGTGTTTAGTGGATATGTGTTTTATAGCTAACAAGAAACAGTAACATTTATTTTTCCATGCCTAGTTGCTTAACAAATGATATTCTAAAAATGCACTGCATTTTATGTGTGTTTACATGGAAACAAATCATTTCATGAACTGGGGTGGTCAGAGAGTTCTGGTAACAATAAACGAGTTGACCATGCAACTGACAGCTCCCCTCTGAAATGCAGACACAGCAAAGTCCAGCACGACTAGCTGAAGGCACATGCAGAGAACAGGCTGGGCAGTTTTGTGATGAGGTCAGGTGAGTTCAAGAGTTCTTTACGACAGTACCATCAGTCGGAAGGTTTATCTGTACTTGACAAATGTGTGATTAAATGATAGATTACATTAAACAAGAGCAACAATAACATCATAAAACTGCATCTTTTTATTCTCAGACTAGTTTCTCTGTGTCATCCAGAAACCTTCAATTATTTAAACAAATCCATCAAAGGGATAGTGCCCAAAATGTCTACTTTTCTTAATTTTTTTAATAGTGAAATTTCAGATCTCTTCTTGATTTCAACACACCTGCTCCATAATTTAAATTTATGATGATCTGGTTCAGGGACCATATGCTCCTGTCTGCAACTTTACTTAGATTAGTGAAGGAAAAGCAGACATAGCTATCAATACAGGAGTCCTCACTATAGTTGATCTTATCAATTATCTTTTCTGGAACCAACAGAGGCTAATTCCTATAGAAGGTTGGGTTTAGTAAATATTAAATTATTTTCTCAAACTTTCAAGATATCTCTTTCTTATGCCAATTAAATGAACAAGATACTAATAAAAGTCAAGTGACTATTTAATGTGAGCCCAATTTTGTTACTTTTAAAACATATCAATTTCTAAAAAAGTTAAAAGAAAACCCTAAAATGAAAGTACCAACATCAAATCCACCATGGTCTATTTACAATAACAAAATATTTAAAAATTTGCTCTGATAAAATATATTAAAAAACTGTTCCTATGAAACATTTTGGGATTATCTCTATGGATTCATGGAAAGTGGGAACAATGTTCTCTGAATCTTAATTTAAAGTTCCATTAAAATCATTTAAAGTTGGTAGAAATGAATTCTAGTTGCCATTTCCCTTTTTTACTTCTAAACTGCATGAATATTTGCTTAAGTCTAATAATTTAAAAAATTTCAAGAACTATTTTAAAATAAACTCAACATATTGCACAAGAAATTGGAGAAAATGTAATGTTTTCACTTTCTCTTTTGACAGAATTGTCTGAAAGGTAAAAATAAGACCCTAACCCAGAACTTTTTAACTAGGCATTTTTCCCCCCCAAGGCAAAGATCTGTTCTTGTGTTCTCTCACAAAAAGCCCACTTTTATTAGTTGTTCTACTTCATTTCCCCTTTGGAAAACAACAGAGCATTTTGATTTGATGACAAACTGATTAAGTGGCTGTTATTGAAAACACACATTGATTAAAAATATAGACTCTTAACTGGCACATTAAAGTTTCCATTATTTTCCTGCTTTCTTGTGACATTTAGAAGCATCATTTTTGAAGAAGATTTATGTAACAGTATTTTTAGGAAGAATGCCAAGGATAATCCCCAGGAGACCAACAAGTAGGTCTCTTTGGAGAAAGTAACCAAAAGGTCATCATGGTTATTGGTTGGACCATCTTTCTTAGTATACAATCCCACATTCCCAGCTGAGGACCATGCTCAGGGGAGCCTGCACAACTGTTCTGGAAGGGAATTTTTCCCTCTAGAACCAGATGTACAAGTTATTCAAATGGCCCAGCATGCAGTGAACTACTGGATGCTCCCTGCTAGGGAACTGTGTGGCACCAACCCCACAGTAATCCTCTAGGACTTAGAATGCTGTAGTTACTGTTATACTTAATTAGGGTTTTAGCCCTTCACAGGAAAAGCATTCTACAATTTCTTGCCTCAGGCACAAGATGGCAACTAAGCCATAACAATTCAATGCGTGCAGCAGCTCAGCAGTTGTCCAACCACAAGGAGGCGCCAAGGGGCTGACTCAGCCAGTACTATGCGGGACCCTGCCTATTTGTCCCAGTGGTGGAGAGTATCAAAGCAGGCAACAGGCAACAAGGAAAATTACAAGCGGGCTGAAAACCTCATTCAAGAAGTCCCTAGAAGTAGTGAATCTGTGAACAGGGCTCAGGTGGGGTGGCGGTGTAGCCTGGTCATGCACCTGAGGTTAGTTGGCATTCTCAAATCTCATGTCAATAGCTGGGATGCTGGGTACCTCTGCTTCCGTGAAGTGTACATTCTGAAGAGCTTCTGCTTATTACTACAGAACTTACTAGGAGTGAGGGAAATAGAGCAGCACATTACTAAGCATTTTACCACCAGGAAAGTGCTTAGGGATTTTTTTTTCTTTCTCTTTCTAAAAGCAAAGCCATTTGGCTTTACTGTGTTTTATATATAAATACATAGACTACTTAAGCAGTAAATACTATGTACTTTAATTGTGCTGCTTGAAATATATTCGGTGCTCTTAATTGTTAGGTTGAAATAATTAGGTTTGAAATAGGCAATATAAATGATGGTAGTCTATGTGTTAGCATCTGTTTCATAGGAAAAGAAGAACACAGATAATTTAGAATATAGAAAACCCTGTAGTAAATATCAATGCAACATAGTATAAATGATTGAGGAATAAAATATTTCAGAAATTTTAAGAATAAATATTTTTAGAAATCAATGAGGTAGATAACATTAATTGCTTTGAAATGTAAAAACAGAAGTTTTTGATATCTGCAAAACACCTACAGTTAAAGTTAATATAAGTAACCAACTGTCAAATAACTATGTTAACAAAAACAAGAAGAGTCTAGGTTTCTAGTTTGAAAAAAAAAGTATCTTAGCCGGGCGCGGTGGCGCACGCCTGTAATCCCAGCACTTTGGGAGGCTGAGGCAGGAGGATCGCGAGTTCAAAGCCAGCCTCAGCAATGGCGAGGCACTTAGCAACTCAGTGAGACCCTGTCTCTAATAAAATACAAAAAAGGGCTGGGGATGTGACCCAGTGGTCGAGTGCCCCTGAGTTCAATCCCCGGTACCACACACACACACACAAAAAAAAAAAAAAAAAAAAAGTATCTTATTTTAAATCCTATGATATTTTTAAAAGATTAAATCCTTTACCTCTATCAATAAATGTGAACAGAAGGATAGTTTTGAAAAAAAATTTTTTTAGACAATTGAACATTTTCCCAATAATGACTCAAGTTGACAATGCTGTAAAAAATAAAGTCCATTTTTACTGAGCTTGGTTTAACAAAACATGCAGATCATTCATTGCACACAGAAGAAGGAAAATGTAAATAATGGAAAATAAATGCAGAAAATAAATGCAGAAGATGTGTAAGGATTTCTTCCACAAGTGTTCTAGAGTTCTATCCCAGGAGCCACACACAGTCTCAGAACCCAACAAAACAACCATGCTGGAGCTGTTTGGACAAAGCACTCCGTGGATCACAGCACAAGACTGTCGTGTAATTAAAGAACATTATTTGTGCCTTAACTTTTAAGACATATATGTTTATAAGTCTCACAAGTACCTGCAAAAGCAAGTTCAGATAGTGTACTGTCTGAGAAGTCTGAGGGGGTTCTAGTGTTGCTTTGAAAACAGCTTTGCTAAGGAAGACAGTGTAACCATGAAGCAGGCACCTGCCCAACCATTACTAAGAAGACAGGGTAAATGGAGGCAGAGGATGGCAGGTAATCCCCCACATCTCAGATGGCATGATTTGTTCTTGTAGCAATAAAAACCTAGGTAAGAAGAGGTACAAACTCTCTTGTTTCAATGTGATGGTGACTCACTGACCTGGTCAAGAAGGAAAAAATATAGGACCTCAAGGTGAGAATACTAGGCTAATCTGGCCAGAGAGGTTCACAGGTAAATTCCATTCTCTGAAAATGTCAATTTACACCATACAGAGAAAAACTGTCCCATTTAAAAAATGGGTTGGAAAGATTATTAATGAGATGATTAATTTGAATAAAATCAATAAACACATTTCCCATCTCATTTATGAGATTAAAACTATTTTCATGGGAAGAAAAAGAAATAAGTACTAAAATGATGCTCAAGACATTGTTTTCATGGTTTAAATTGAGGAAGAAGAGAGCAGGGTCAGCTGAGACCAACAGTAATTTGTAACCAACCCTGTACCAAAGAGAGCCAAAAAACCATTATTTTAACCATTGCTCAGTTGAGCTATATTTAAAAAGCTCTTCTTGGGATGGATGGTTTGTATTTTTTTTTTTTTAATTTTTGGATCTGTCATAAACAATATGACACTGTTCCTTAGCCTGAGATGAATTTTGTTTAACATACCCTAACTTCTGTGTAGAAAGAAAAAAACCTCTTTTTTTTTTTTTTTTTTTTAAAAAAAAACTCAGGAACATTCCAAAGCAGGGAATATATTTAAGTAAGGGTTATGTGAATGTGTTTGACCTCCATCCATTCTGCAGAGAGAAGAGCTTCTCTGTGGATGACCCAGTCTCCAGTGCTGGCTGTGAGTGCCAGGTGCTGGGGAGAGGGTGCTGGCTGCTGTGTGGAGCTCATCTGCACTTGGGTTAGTCTGCTTCTGACACAAAGAAAACACACAAGGAAAGACTGGGGCGATTTCAGGCTCTGAGATATTTGAAAGTTCCTACTAGGGCTGAAACTTGTCTATTCTTTTTACCTGAATCGATATCAATAACCCAATAGCCCCAAACACAGTAACAGACTCTGCAGCTGGGTGGTGCTAATTGGTTCATTTGAAATGGGTCAAGCATTAATTTTCAACATTCTGGACCCAGAGATGCTCTTCTCTAAGGGAGAACTCTCATTATAAATGCATTTTCCTTTATGCTTATTTTGCTTGGATAAGGGCAAATATGTTATTTTCTAAGATGGTGCTATTGCTATTGTCATTACAATAGTTTTTCTGCATTCATTATGCAGCATTATAAATTCCATTGCCTGTGGAGCACAAGGTGAAAGCTAAGGCAATATTAAAATGAGAGTTTCAATTTGTACAAATTTTATGTGTCAGTTAAAAAATGGGAGCCTTTAGCTTATTTCCTTCAGATTATTTCAATGTTTTTAATTGATCATTTTCTCTTTTTTAAAAAATATTTATTTATTTTTAGTTGTACACAATGCGTTTATTTGTACATGGTGCTGAGGATCGAACCCGGGCCGCGCACATGCTAGGTGAGCGCTCTACCGCTGAGCCCCAATCCCAGCCCCAATCATCTTCTCTTTTTTTATTTTTCTCATTTTCCATTTCTGTTTGTGTTTTCTCTCCTGACAAACTCCTTGAGGTCAAGGACACTATATTACTCTAAGAATTATCAATTGAGCACATTCTCTGTATAACTTTACGCAGGTGATGCAACAGATAGTTGGAGGTAGGAGACCTAAATGTATGAAGAATGAAGCATGGATTAAGGTATCCAGGCTAAGTAGTAGTATGAGATTTGTTTCAAGGTAGTTTTGCCAGATGTCCAATGACTGCAGGGAAGTAAGAAATTTTCTAAGTCATAAACTCAGTTCGGTGGTACAGTATATATTCAAACCCATGGATGAGTTATCTTTGACAACTTCAGTTCCAAATATACAGAATAGATTTAATTAGATGCATGTGAAATTTAGAAAATTTGATTGGTAGTCTTTTTGCATTGCTGATGAGGAGACTCATTTTTGGATTAGTGAGTAGATTATCAGTATTCTGGATAGCGACACTTTCATTCTATCCTTTCTTTGTTGTCTTTGGAAAACTTCTTGGCTGAAGTGACCCCCACTAAGTCCTGCCATGGAGGTCACACTCATTCACTCACCTCTACAGGATTTATAAACTTCCCCTTTGGGGGTCAACAGCTCTGTTTTGGAGGATGAAAGCAAGATAGGTGATCTTACTCTCAAATAGTGCTGTAATTCATGCCAAAGGTGGTCACTACCCTTAGAATTAGGACACAAATCACCCTTGGAGATAATTTGCAAGTAGATAGCTCCCCAGACAAGGGAAGCTTTAAAAATGTTACCAGAGAGACTAAAATGGTGTATAGTGGCCATGATTTGTTTTGTGTAACTTTTTTTTCCCCCCAAGTTAATCTGTCACAATAGAAAGATGGAAAGGTCTGCACAGGACCTGGAAAAAGGGCTAACGGTTAGAATTGGTCTGCTGTTCCCTTCCAGTGTTTGTGCAAAGAATGTTTTGAGTCTAATGACTAAAACTCTCCTTGGTCAGAAATATCTCTAAGGTGGAAGAGAACAACTCTTCAGGCAGTTAACATTTTCTGGAAGTATCACTTGGAAATATTCAATGTCCCTTTCTCTAACTCTGTGGCTTTCAAGTAAAAAGAGGATCCTTAGTGCCATCCCTGTACAGGCCCATGTACCCCAAAGGAGTGCTTGATGTTGCGTGTCCTACCATATCTGTCTCCTGTCATAGATGCATGTATTCATATGTCTTGGTTTGAGAATCTAAGTGCTAATGTTGAAATGAAAGCCTTATTATCCCAAGTGAACTTTCCAAACTAATTTCAATATTGCATAAATATTTTATAATCAGTGTCATTATGATGACAATACAAAGCTAAAGAAGCATTCCTTGGATCTACAGTGGCTCCCACCTAGAAAGCCAACTCCAGGTGTGGGGGGATGCTTTTGCTTCCTGTTTCTTGAAACAAGTGGCAATGATAGGAAGAAAACTATACCCCTTCCACCATCAGTATGGGGGTCCACTGGCTCTGTCTTTCAGGGCTTTGCCCTAAATCTAGACCCTTCCTGGTATTCATTAAAACAGAAAAATGTTCTCTTTTACTTTCTATTCCTTCTAGGTCTAACTCTACTCTATTTAATCTGATCAGGCCCTTCCTTCCAGAGCATACACACACACAAAATGAACATGAATTATTTGGAGAAGTTTTGGAGGGCTATCTTCTTCCTGAAGGATGGGAAGGGTTCTTCTTTTGAATTATAAAACCTGAGTAAACCTCACTGCTGAAGGCTCTGGGGATATCCTAGAGATATGGTTCTTACCTCCTGTGCACAGCATTCCTCTAGCCAAAAGATAACAAAATAAAAAATTTTCACATCCAAAGAAGGACTCTAACAAAGGAAAGTGTATCCTAGACTGTTTTCCAAGCCTATAACAATCAGAATTTTTTTCTTTTCTTTCCTTAACTCTCTAGATGACTGTATTTGAATACTTGGATAAGACTTGGAAGATGGCAGCAAGGAATAATCAAAGACTGTAATCCCCCCCCACACCCAATGTTCTATGGCCTGCAGATTGTTAAAAGCAGCGAGTGAGTTAGGGAAAGATGCTTCTGCTCTCAAGGGGAGAACAATCAATAAAAACCAGCAAACTTTGCAGGCAATCTTGTGAAAGGTCACTTTTAATCATCTTGAATTTGTTGATCGATTTTACTCATGAGACACATTTAAAACATCTGTTAGGCATCAGATTTATAAACAAACATGTAGCAAAAGAGAAATCACAAACCTGCTTGATGCTTCCCCTTGTTCTTTCCTTCAGGTGCGTGCAGACAGAAGAGAAACGATGATAAACTGGTGAATACATTAACAGCACTTGATAATGGCCAAATTGGAGACTGGGGAATCAAGTACCTTAAGTAGCCCTTTTCAAGTACAAGCCACAAAGGCAGTTTCACTTATAATAAATATACCCAACTTTCCAACATATGTTCGTTGTGGTACAGATCTGAGATAGCACATTTACTTGGCAAATCCTATACTGCCCACATATAGCCCAAAGCTCTTCATTAACCAAGGTTATTCATGGGTAAGAAAAAGTGGTTCTGATCCAACTGGCGTTAGAAGGTTGCTAGTTACAAAGTCTCTGTGCCTTAGGGAGACTTTTGGGTTCTAAATTTGGATTCATTAATCAGTGACTGTGCCTTTTTACTTCAGCCACTTGTTGAGATAGATTTTTTCCCTATAGTATAAAATATGAATTTGCTTGGAATAAATAAGGTACATAAAAATGTATTAGAGCACCAGGCACAGTGGCTCATGCCTGTAATCCCAGCAGCTCAGGAGGCTGAGGCAGGAGGATAGCAAGTTCAGAGCCAACCTCAGAGAAAAGTGAGGCGTTAAGCAACTCAGTGAGACCCTGTCTCTAATAAAATACAAAACAGGGCTGGGGATGTGGCTTGGTGGTTGAATGCCCCTGAGTTCAATCCCCAGTACCACAAAAAAAAAAAAAAAAAAAAAAAAAAAAAAAAGAACTCTTTTAGTCTACTGTTGAGTAGCATTTTAAATAATTCACGTGAGCAGATTCAGGTCTAGGCAGCATGGTACAGAGCCACCACTCCTAGCCAATGAGCCTTGGGCCTCTGGTAGGCACCTCACTCCCCTGTGGGTCTTGGTATTTCTCATGACTGAATGGGAAGGGCTTATGTTAGATAGTCTCTAACTTCTGACTTCTTAAGGAAACTTGTGGCATCCCTGGAGTTTGATAATTCCTTACAGCTTCATAGAATATGTCTGACTCATCCTCTAAAATAGCACATTTACCCACGTTTCACCCTTTGCATAGCTTTTGCTCGCTCTGAGAAGAAAAATCAAGGCAAACCTTTCCCTCTATAAATCCTTCTGTCTGAACAAAACTTTGAAGTAGCATCTCAGATCTCCAAGGTGTACATAAGAGACACCAGGCTAGAGAAAGAGAGAGTAGGAAACTGCTGGTTTGTACCCCTGGCAGGAGTGAGTGGGTGCCGCATGTCCCCGCTGCCTGCCTCTCTCCCTGACACCTCTGTTTCTTAGACTCTTTCTTCCTACTCCTTGGGAGGAGCTTGTGGAGTCACAACGTCCCACTGTATTTCTAAAACTGTGGGGAAGCAGAGCATGGGGCTACTGTTTTTCAGTGATAACTACCATTGCTGCTGCTGATGGTGATGATCATATTAGTAATGTGTTCTTTCCCATGACTTCCTATTTAAAATTGCAGCCCCTGACACTCCCTAAATTATTTATTTTTTTTTCTCCTTAGCACTTTTATCATTTAACATGTTTTGTATTTTACTTTTTAATTTATTTCCAGTATCCATTGAGCATACAGACTTCCTGAGCCCTGAGGTTCAAACATGTTTGTTTTTTCTCTCTGACTGTTGCATTTCTGGTGCCTAGAACAGTGCCTGGCACCCAACAGGTGTTCTGGGAATGCTTGTTGAATGGATACATAGAAATACTATGTTTCTCTCCCGAAGTTCTTAGAGGCTGATAAAGGAAGTGCACTATAGAAGTAATAAAAGCTTTGCTCTCTTTCTTACAACATTACTCCGCATTCAATAAGCCAGCTAATTATAAATGTAAAAATCTCCCTCTAAGTCATTGTAAATTATTCTTCTCACAAACCTAGAAGCCTGACTAAAGTAGGTTTTCTTTCTAAAGCAAAGGTTCTGAATACATTAAAATCGTGGGCAAGGTTTTGACTTTTTTTGTGCAATGAATGTTAATTCTTGGGGAAAAGCCCTTAAGTTCCACCACAACACCCATTTAAAGAACAACAATAACATCAATAGCAAGAACCATGAGAACCATGAAGTATCATTGGAAGGAGAGATGTTCAGACACCAGGTTTCTATGAACCGCAGCAGGGAATGCTGGCATTCTGGACACATAATTGCTCTTCAGTAAATGGGGCTGAGATTCAGAGGCCAACGAGGTTTCATGGAAAGGCGAATGAGGGCATGGCTGAGGGGCATAACAGGACAGGGGGAAGGCAGGCACTCACGTCAATCCTTCTCTACCTCCACCCCCGTTTAAAACAGGGAAAATATCAGAGGAAAAGAAAGAAATGAGGAGTAAAATAATAACTGATGCAGCGTGGGTTTTTCAGGTTTCAGAATGACTTTTAATCCCAAACTGCAGTAAGTGGGATAATCACACATGGCAATAGACCACTCTCTCCTGTTATTAGAGAAACCTTTATCAGTTTTCCTACTAAACTTATTCTACCTTTATCTAGAATCTTTAATAAGTCAAGAAATAAAATGTCTGTATAATTCCCATTTTAATCATATACCAAAGAATACATGTCACATGAGTTGTGTTCCTTTTTAGAACATCTATACCAATACCTTGAAAGGATCTACTATTCGATAAAAGGAATTCGACTTAATTTCAAGATCTAAATGAAGAAAGGATTCTCATCTGCACATTCACTCAACAGCATCCGGGCTTCTGTGTTTGATAAGGTTCCATCCTTTCCAAAATCCTGGAGCAGTATGGGAAGGAAGGGTATGTGTGGGGTGTTTCTGTGAATATCTCTGTCCCAGGTGCTGATGGTTTTAGCTACTGACCTCTAGGAAATGTGTTCCATTAGCACTTAGAACTATCTTGACAGCTCTTGTCCTTTTCTTTGTGGATAGGAAAAATGAGGCCCAGGGCAAGACAGGAAAGTCACTTAGCAAATCCTGTTAGTTAATGATTGGTTTGCTGCACCCCAACACTGAGCATGGTGCTGCCTCACAAAGCTCCACACAGCAGCCATGCCGAGGGGCAAGTCATGAAGATTTCTGCTGCCCGTTTCCCTTCCAGATCAATAAGAACAAGATGGCTTTCCTGAGTCACAGTGGTGAGCCTCTTGAATCCCATGTAGCCACTGAGACTAAGGTTTTGTTGGGCTATGAAGGGAAATGGCCAGTGCTCTAAAACTCTAAGCCAGATGAGCAAGTGATTATCTTTGGAACAATTCTGAAGGACTGACACCTTGGATCAAGCTGAGAGAGAAAGTCTTTATCAGGACTTACTTGCTTTGGTGCTTCACTGAGGGCTTCTTTAATCAGATGGCAATTATAATTTAACATGTGCTCTGTGAGTTGAACTGGAGTTTAGGATCCTTGGACTAAGGACTTTTTAGAATTAAAGATCCTTATGGTAAGCCTTAATTTTCTGTTCAAACGTCTCAGGTTCTTTCCTTTTTCTAGGTACGTGGTAGGATTATACTTTCCCATTCCCTTTGAGTTTTGGCATGGCTGGATGATGGGCTCTGGCCAATGAAATGGGAATGGAAGTAATAGTATGACTTTAAAATCTTGAATGTTAGTTCCAAATTTTAATCTGATTGGTTCCGTTGCCTCATGCTAAACTCTAATTCTATTGAACTTTGATTCTTCTCCTTCTTTTTTGTTTTCTGCTGATATTAGTTTGATCTGTAAGTGAAAGCTCAAGAACCACCCTGTAAGTGGATTCAGATGAGCAATGACTTTGACAGACTTACATGTGTAGAGATATATTGTTCTCAAGGCACTACCCTCCTGAAGATAGGTGATGAATAGAAGATAAGTAATTTGCTTTCAGGGACTGTGGTGCTCCCCTTCAGGGTTCTGGTGCACTTTATCAGAAGAGAAAGCATGAAATAGAAGAAAGAAATCTATATAAAAGTTTACATTCCTTTAATCTTTAATCCTGGCCTGTGGATGGTGAGAAATGATACTGATTCCATTTAGTTTTGTGCTTAAGTTGCTAAACAGGTATAAATCTCTTTAAGAGCAATAGAGAATCACAAGCCAAAAATTAACACTCTCTCTGTGTGTATATGGTTTGTTTAACAAACTTGAAAAGATTCAACTATAGCACCAGCTGTCACATAGATACCTACTTGGTGGGGCTGCAGGTGTGCAAGGCCTTCAAGTGCGGCTTCCAGGTTGCAATGGAAACAGATTTCTCATCAGCTGCATAACTACGCCAAACACACTGCACATGGCACACGTGGGGACATGAAAAAGAAAACAAAAGAGAGCAAGAAATAGAATGATATAACAGGTGGAATATTAAGTTATGCACATTAAGAATCCTTTCTTTGGGGCTGGGGTTGTAGCTCAGTGGTAAAGAGCTTACCTAGCATGTGTGAGGCACTGGGATCGAATCTCAGCATATATATATATATATATATATATATATATATATATATATATATATTTATATATGGTCCATCAACAACTAAGAAAAAATATTTTCTTTGTCATATTTATCCCTGATAAATTCCCAAAGGAAGAAGACTTCTACTTTGGCATTTTCAGCTGACTGTTGCACAGATTCTGCTATATCAAAATCATTTTTCAAAACAACTCACATCAAAAAGCAAAAGTGCCAAAAAGTATAGCGTAACTCAATTTTTGAATTGGTTAGGAAAAAATGCTATATTACCCCAAAACAAAACCAGAAATGAGTAACTGGTTCAATAAATACTGGTATCCAAGATACTAGTTAGAAAACTACCTGAGGAGGGACATGATTTCCAGGGAGTGGTCTTTGAGAAATATTTGAAAAGATAGAGGCAAAGAATTACCAAAATCCACTATGCAACTACAGAACTAACTAGTAAACTAATGACCTCTAGGGTATATTAATGATTTCATTAGTGAAGTGCCTGAAGGTGAACCATAAAGTAGTTCTAATGCTAAAAATGAAAATAGTGATAACCAGAACAGAGTCAAAACAAGATTGGGAGGGGTGTATCTCTAAGGAAAACACCTAAGGGTTTAATATCATGAACTAAGAATATATTTATATCTCTTTGATGTAAAACAGAAGCTCTGTCTACTTCATGTAATCATACCTGACATTCATAATATGAGGTATTTTCATGTGATCCTTACAATCAAAGTGTGGATTAAGATCCTCATTTTGTAGATGAGAACAAAAGTGATCAGATAAATGAAGAGTTTTATACAAGCTTGGTGGGGTTTAGACAGCACCCCCAGTTGCCTGCCTCTTGGTGACAATCTTCCAGTAGGGATTTTACTGACTGCTTGATCACTGTGGTTCAAAGACCTTCCATCTGAACTGTCCATTTGAGAGATTGCCTGAGCTTACTTTCCCATGTAGAATTTGGTAAATTTATCCCTTTGCAATGGGCCTGCAAACATCTCTAATGCTCAAATGTTTGCTCCAATCCCCTCAGAGAAAAGTTTTTATTATGATTCATTACTCAGAGTATTCTATTTTATGTGGCAAATTCATTTAAATGGGTCATATCCCTGCTATATAACCATCAGTCATGATTTTGAAACCTACAATGAAGGAAAAAAGTGATCTAATTATATTCCCTTTCCTGAGCATATCATTGAATAAAAGTGAGCTGAATAAAAAGTTAAAAATTGGCGCAACTACTTTGGAAAACTGTCTGGAAGATCTATTAAAGTTGAACATACACAGTTCCTATGATACAGCTATTCATTCCTAGGTAAATACCTAACAGAAAGATTTATATATGTTCACCAAAAGACATGCACTAATTTCTTAATAAACTAAAGCTGAAAATGCCTAGATGTCTATCAGCAGTAGCAAAAGCAGGAAACTCATGGTATGGTCATGCAATTGAGGACTTAATAGTTCACTCTAAACTATGCTCAACAATATGGGTGAACTTCATATGAATAATGTTGAGTGAAAGAAACCAGACAGAAATGAATACTTTACCATTATGTACGAAAACCAGGGAAAACTAATCTATCCTTAGAAGGGAGCCCAGTGGTCACCCTGGTGCAACAGTGCTGAGAAAGGGCACACAGGAGGTCATGCTCTGCTTATCTGCGTGTTGGTTATGCAGGCTGCTGAGTTCTTGTAGGAAATATGGTCTTTTCTGCATGCACATTATACTTCAGTAAAATGCTCAGGAAATGACATGAAAAATTAGAAAAATATATAGTAGAACCTGAGGGACTTTTTTATGTTTCCAAGAAAGGTTTTTATATTTTCAATCAGGATTCCATGCCTGCAGCTTCACTCACATGGCTCATGTTGATTTAACCAATAAATCTGTGGAAATTTGTGGTAAGCATCTTGGCATCTTATAGACAATAAAGCAATTACTAGCCTATCATCTTGAAATGCTAGTTTTTGTAACCACATATACAGTTTTTAGGGTGACCTAGAATAATCAATGAAAATCCATGAATTTGTTATTGCAGCTTCTGTAGTGGTGAGGCCTAGAGATTCTCTGATGCTGTGAAGGAATAGGTGGCTACTTTAATTAAATAATTTCTGTAGAAGGTATGATATATATGTGAGCTCTTGCTACCCTGAAAGCAAAGCTCATGTAGAACTACATGTATACAGCAGGGTCTGTGCATTATTTGAAACCAGTGGAAAAAAATCTAAAAAACAATACAACAAAAAATGGGACCAAGGCACTATCTGTTAATGTTATAGAGAATTGGGGCCAAAAGAGGCTATGCTGAGAAAATTGAAGATTTTTTTTTTTAAACAATAGAACCTGGCTTCTTGCTCTTTTTTTATAAAATTGATCTTAACAGCTAAGCTCTTTCCCTCTTCATTACTCTTCTCCTTAAAAATGCCTTGTAAATTAGAGGTACAGAAGGGGCAAGTGGCATCTATTCCGGGGATAATACTAGTCAACAGTTAAAAAGGCAGAGGGAAGTGTAACTCCATTACTCTAAGAATTCTTAATAACTATGTCCTGCCCTCCATCTCAGCTGATTGCTTCTAGTAGCTGAAATTCAAGTCCACATTTGCATGATCCAGTAACTAATGTTCCTACACTGAAAACCCAAATCTCATTGTGGTTGGCAAGAGAAAAACAACACTTCAGAGGGATTTCCTATGGCTGATTTACATGGTATATCTATTCCAAAGGACAAGTTAACGAGAAGAAAAGTGAGAAACAAATTTGCTATTTGTCAGGTGAGGGTGATGCTCTAGGCAGCCAAACAAATTTGAACTTTTTTCTGTGGTCATAAGTACTATGTAGTATAATCAGCTTTGAAAGTGTTTAGTTGCTCTATCTGAAGTAGCACACCTATGGCAAGCTTGACCCTTTCTGGAAACAGTCCAGAAGGTTTCAGCTGACCATCCAAAGATATATTAGTATGGAAGTTCTTTCTTTCTTTTTTTTTTTTTTTTTTTTTTTTAGGTACTGGGGATTAAACCCAGGGGCATTTAACCACTGAGACACATCCCCAGCCCTTTTTATATTTTTTATTTAGAGACAGGGTCTTGCTGAATTACTTAGGGCCTCATTAAATTGCTGAGGTTGGCTTTGAACTCAATCCTCTTGCCTCAGCCTCCCAAGTGGCTGGGATTACAGTTGTGTACCACCAAGCTCAGCTGTCATTTCTATTTTTAAGAATCCCTATTCTTTAAAAAAATTTTTTTAGTTGTAGATGGACACAATACCTTTATTGTATTTATTTATTTTTATGTGGTTCTGAGGAATGAACCCAGTGCCTCATATGTACTAGGTAAGTGCTCTACCATTGAGCTACAACCCCAGCCCAATAATCCCTATTCTGAAGGATTATGCTCATACTATTATTTCTTGATTTTTCAGTTTTAGGCATCCCCAATTAACTTCATATCATGAAAGATAATAACATGGCCCATTTATATGCCCCCTTCCCCTCCTCTCATCCTTCCAACATTTTTATATCACAATTTTAGTTATTACTTAGTGTTTTCATTATTATAAGCATGTAACTACTCTTCCCAGTTCAGCAATGTAATAGACTATGACTACTCATTTTTTTCTATATATTTTTTTTTTCTCAGAGTTATCACTGCCCTATTTTAGTTTATTGATTTGCTTTTATGTAACTATTATGAAGATGTTCCTGCTCTTTCCTACAGAACTATAAAATTTCTCTGGTCAAATGTGTGGCGAAATCTGTCAGTTCTGCTTTAGTGTGTCCTTGAAGATCTTTCTCCTGGATCACTCAGCTTCCTGCTTACTCTGCTATCCAGTCTGCTGTGTCTGTTGCCCCTGGGGCTTCCCTTCCTTATTGCTATAGAGATGGAGCTCTTATTCCCTGAATCTCATGTCTCTTCCTCTCTTGGTTTTCTCCTCTTTTGGAAGGGCAGTCCTATGCAGGTAGTTTCTTGAGTAAGGAAAAATAGTAGATAAGTTAAGTTTTTGAGATCTTTTGTCTAAAAATGCCTTCATGCTGCTGTTGTTCTCCATGACTGGTTTGGCTGGGGACAAAATTCTAGGTTGGAAGTAATTTTCCTCCATAATTTTGGATGTGTTATTCCACTGTCTTCTAATTTTAGAGTTACTAATGAGATAGATATCCAATGTCATGCTGATTCTTGTTCCTATGGATATGTCCTGCTCGGAAATCATTTAGGATCCCCTTTGTTGCAAGCGTTCTGGTATCTCATTATGATAATCTTGGTATGAAGTTTTTGGTTCACTGTGCTGGGCATTTTGTCCATTCCTTTACTGTGGCCACTTCTGACACCCAGTTCTGGAGAATCACAATGTAATATTTATCTGGTAAAATCTCCCCTCTTCAGTTTTTCTGTAATCTATTTAAAGTACCCCTACCTCTTGGAGATTTTCACAATCTTATCTTCCCTATTATTTTTCTCTGCTGTCATTTTTTTAACATATGGGGATTCTTTTTCTGATTCTGTTCTTATTTATGATTGAAGCACTAAAAAAGATACATAGTCTGTGTAAGTGGCTTGAGCTTATGGACTGGCAGTCTCACTTTAGGATAACTTGGTAAAGACCAAATTATGTCATTAGAGGAAGCCAGTTTCTGTGTGTGTGTGTGTGTGTGTGTGTGTGTTAGGTCAGTTGGCATCCTCAAAGCAACACCATTTAATTGGCTCCTTTAAGGCAATGAATTCTGTCTATCAGCATTGATTTCTCAAACTTTTAGTTAATTCACCTGCTTCTGTTTCTAGGAAAGCATCTTGGCTGTATTCTGAACTGGTCCATGCTCTACAGAGGCAAACCTCTGACATGGAACATTGGGAGAATCTTTAAATGTTAACCCCAAAGCTCAGAAATGCCTGTATGAAGGTGTAAGGCTGCTTTTTCAAAAGAGTAATGGATTTGGATTCAGACAGCAAGAATTTTAGTCCTAGCTTCTCCTAGGCTTATCTTGAGGATCAAGTGACATTGTGCATTAGGAGCACTCTGAGAAGTAAAATGTACTTCATGAGTCTTAGGCATTATTAATAAAAGTTGTGACATTTGGGCCGGTATTCAAAACATTACTGAGAGCTGATTTCTTTTCCCAGACTGCTCCACTTGAAATGAAAACTTAATTTAAATGAATCATGCGAAGATATTGACACAGCTAAATTTGCTGTAAGCTTCTGGGGTTTTAAACTTTTTCCTAAAATCCTGAAATGCTGATTAATTTAGTTCTTTCACCAACCAAATGACAAAGCAATTCGGGCATCTCACTTGCCCTTGTAGGAAGAGAGTGGCTCTGGCTTAAAACAAATGAGATTGC
The DNA here is from genome assembly GCA_025594165.1 of Tamias sibiricus. NCBI lineage: Eukaryota > Metazoa > Chordata > Mammalia > Rodentia > Sciuridae > Tamias > Tamias sibiricus. The sequence goes on along the minus strand of CM046666.1, from coordinate 66,412,956 downwards.
TTTGGGTCTTGATGCTTTGTATGTTCAGCAAATTGAGTCAGGTTTATTGGGTAAGAAAATGAATGATCAGCAAATGAGGCCTGCTTTTCAATCTAGTGCATCCTTAAAAATAAATTTCTACAAGATATAATCAAGGCCAAAGCCCTGAATTCTGTCCAAAACTACATCAAGGAGAAGCAGTGAATGAATTAATAGTTATATTATTTCTATGTTTAATAAAATATATAAGTTGCATTTGAATGAGGGAGCAGTTACTTTTTAAATTAGTAAATTCTATTTTGATTTATGAAACTATGATTAGATTTTAAAGGTGTTCTTCAACATATCAAGTATGTATTTTGCATTATTTTCTGCTAAGAACAATGTATACTTTGGAAATTTAAGTAAAAGAAAAATTCATGATTTTGCTCTATTTTTATCTCAATTTTTACAAGTTCAATTGCTGATTGTGATATATGTTATATAACCAAGTTCCATAAAGTAAAATTCTAAGCCTCCAAGCAAATCTGTTCAATCAGCATCTTCTCCACCTTTTATAGGTTACCTGTGATGTAGGAGGCCTTAGGCTGTAGACATATAAAATGGTTTGATCCAGTGATTTAATGCAGGAAAACAGAAATTTATTTTTAAGTTCAATTGGAAATTGTTTTTGCACAATTTAGTAGTTAATAATGACAAGTCAGATCAGAAAAGTTCCTGCTGTTTTTCTTCACATATGTCTTATGTAATATGGTAGCCAATAGCCACTTAAAGCTATTGAACACTTGAGAAGTATCTAGTACTACGAAGGAATGGATTTTTTTTACTTTAATTAATTTATATCTAAGTAGCTACTTGGAGCCTGTGGTTATTGTATTGTGCAGAATAGCCCTCTAGCATCACAACTGATACATGCACGAGAAATTCTTACAACAGTTCACTTGCTAACAGAACAGCTAATATTCTAAGAGGTTTAAAGATATAAGAGGTAAGATGTGTTATTGGCTCCTTACACATGGCTTGGTGCCCAGATGGAAGCAAGGAACCCATGGAATAACCTTTCACTCACAGGTTGGAAACATTTTTCTAGAGTGAAGGGAAATTATAGAGAAGAATAGTGTAAAGAGAAGATTTTATTAGAAGTGTGGAAACATACACAACCAGCTAAGTGCTAAAGGATGAAAGGCTCAGAGTTGGGGGCCAATGGTGTTTTGTGTGTGTCCTCCTTTCATTCTGCTGATCTTTGTTTGACATCAGATCTTACACTCTTACTACTTAGGGATCTTTTCCTTTAAGAAAATTAAGTTTTCTTTCTCTTTGGTGCTCTTTTAAAGCTGGAAATTAAAAAAAAAAAAACACAGACATTCTCAGTGGTTTGCATTAGAAGTCATGTGGAAAGATCCATTTTTGGGTCAATAGTTGCAGAATAGGCTGATTTAACAATTAATGTCCTTATTTAGCCATTAGACATGAACAGATCTCTTTCATGGTATAACTGATGTACTCCTCACTCCTCTCCCTAGCTCCTTTTGTATTGGAGGTACTGCAAGGCTAAGGGTTCAGGTGTTTGCTTCCTATTAGCTCAGCCACTCATGTCTACAATCTAAATTAAACAATGTGCCTGTTACTACAGCACGAAGACAAGCCTCCAAGTACCTGGGACTGCCATCCCAAACACCTGCAGTTTAGAAGTTCTGGCGCTTAACTCCCTGGCAGAATGGGAAAAAACTTTAGATTGTAGAATTATCTTACCTATAATTAAATGCCAACTTCACATTATGAATCCAGCAAAAAATATATTTTGTGATTCTTAACCTGGTTCTAGGATGGTTCCACACCCAAAAGATATGGATGGCAAAAGGATAGCTTATTTCTTTTGGTGCTAAAGCAAGTTCTGAGTTATTGAAAAGAAAGAGAATGCTTAATAACATCAATATATTATGAGCTAGCCTCAAGTAATATGCTTATTATTTCATATCCTCAATCATCAATATATCCCATAATCCCACCAGCTCTTAAAATAAGATAACTCTTTCAAGTGATTGCCCTAGACAACATTAAAAGCAATTTCACGGGCACTAAACTTTGACACTCTAAACACATCTGTTGTTCTTCAGCTCGGGCATACATCTGGTTGGAGGAAGCTAACTGTCACGTAGGGAACAAGGTCATGTTCTGCTTCATCACTTAATGATCGATTATGTTTCACCATCATTCATAAAACACATTAGGTCATTCCAGGAGAAACAAAACTGCTCATTTCTACATGGCCTTGCTGGCAGGGTTAATTAGTCTGAATAATGCTTAGATCATTTACTGAAAAAATATATTTCTGTTGGGAGAGAGGAGATACCTGTCCAAATCCAAGACTGTTCATTAAGCACTGACTTTATTTTTAAAAGCAGACAAAATAGTAGCTCTACAAAGCAAAGAAGCACAGAGATTTGAAAATGACCCATCAAGCACTTATGGAGACAGATTTTGTGGTCTACCTATTGAATTGACATTTACCTGAATGAGGTTGGCAGCTGGGTTCCTTCTTTTCTCAAAGTGTTTCTGGCGGTGCTGTTCCTGTACTTTTAATGCAAAACCTGAGCCAAGAATGCCCTGGAACAAAATATAAAAATAGCACTTTTAAAAACAAATTTTCAAAAGTACTGTTAAATAATACAAGTATTTTAAAAACTGCTAAAATGGGTCTGAGAAGACAAACAGTGTGTAACCTGTCCAGAATAAACATGTTACTTACTAAAACAAACACTATTTATCTCTATTATAATGCCGTCAGCTAAGGGCAAGTTGTTAGGCAACATTGTCAAGAGATACAACAACTTCTGTTTTTTAGCAAATCAACTACGGATTGCCATTTCTTGTCTTTGCTGGTGTAGTAAGTGGCATCATAAATATAAATATAATCTGCTATTAAATATTTTTTTGTGGTTTTCTCTGTGACATTTCTTTGTTTCTAAATTGGAGTGAGTGGTCTCATCTAGTGATAGCATTTTGAGGACATGAATTCTGGATTTTGACTTTGAGAGAATTAAAACCTTGCTGCTGTGGACATGGGAGGACTTTAGACCTTTGAAAAAACTCTGAAGTTGTATATACTCCATCCATGAAATGGGGGGAGGGGGCATTTCAAGTCTGTCCCAGTTATAATCCTTCAAGATGCTATAATTTACACCTACCAAAGTAAAGTAAAAGAGAGGAGAAAATTATCCAGATGAGACAAATAGGTACTCAGTTTTGAAGAAAGAGGTTTTCCATTTTGCCTGTCTATACAAAAGACATGAGTGTGGGTCATTGCAAAGCACACTCCTATTTTCCTGTTTTCATCTCACACTATTAGCATTCCTTACCTTTTGGTTTTGGCTCACCTATTCAGATTTTGGGGTTAGTAAGATTAGTATGTTTATGTTAGTTTTTGGCTAGTTTTCTTTCTGTCTGCTTATCATCTTGATCTGCCAAAATCCTGGTTCTTTGATGTTCCCTTCTCCTTTCAGTTTGCTTTGGTCTAACATTTGTGAATTTGGGATGCTTTTCGTCTCAGCCTTGCGTTGGCTTTCAGAGATTGCTACATTCAGTCTCTGGGCTTCGTCTATACTCTCGACTTTATTGGTATGAGACTTGGAACTCCACTGCTTTCAAGTTTGTGGATTTTATTTGCTAGTTATAAATTATTAGCTTTTTATTAAACTTCAAGGAGTCTAACCCTTAGGTTAGAGATGGACATCTGAGAAGCACTAAGTCATTATTTGCCATAGGTAAGGAATGGTTGCTTTCCTTTTCTTTATATTTTTTAAGTAGTTCAAGGATGGTACAGGCTGCCTGGAGAGGTGGTGGGTTTACTTTGTCTCTGGGAGGTGTTAGTTAAGTCTTAACTGGGTGACAGTTTGGCTAAGATATTTTTGGGCTCTAGATAGCCTTTAGCCTTCCTCTTATCTTGAGATTCCACAATTCTGAGTACATCTGTGACAATAACCAGACAATCAGTAATGCAATCATGCTTAAAATACACAATTATAAAATAATACTATTTGCTACTAATGAGAAATGACCTACTCCATTACTAATTAGATAAATGACTGTCCCATGTAATGAGCAATGACATCATAGGTTCTGCTTTCCATCTCTTTTTTTCAGTGCATGCCTCATGCTGTCTAAGATTTCCATCTCATACAGGTTGTGATTATACAAACTAAGCTTTATAATAACCTGGTTTCTGTGATCTGGTTTGTAGATTTAAACAATATTTACCTCCATTTGGAGGTTGTAAAAATGGCCTTCCATTTCCAAATCCAGATCAACTCTAGTCATTTGTAATTCCTATTTTTATTTTGTCATGTAGTTATTTAGGAAAAATTGATTTATTTTCCTTTAATGTTATTGTCTATGAAGTATAAACATATAATAGAATATAAAACCTCAGAATTTATAGCACTTATTTATAATATGTATTAGATGTACATTATAGGTATATTGTATATAACCAACTCTTATGGAGCGTAAGATTTTGTAGAAGTTGAATTAACAGCCATAACTGCCAGTTTGGAGCACTTGTGTGGTTATGAGTTTAGAAAATGAAGACAGGCCCTATATAGCACAACTTAAGTATCTACCAAACAGACAAAAATTTGCTGAAAGTCATGTTGGCTTTGCTTAGAAACCTATATTAGTAGATGGCAACTGTTTGCTACATATCTCTTGCGTCAGATTGTACATTACAGCAGCTATTAAACCAGGTCTGCTCACTGTCTCACTGTGGCTTCATTCCAACTTTCTTCCACCTCTCTCTAAGTATACAGCTCAGTGCACCTAAATAGAAGTCGGCTAAGTAAAATCTGTTACGATATATATACACACACAACATGGCTTAATCTTTCAACATACGTCCTATCCCTTCAAATATTGACACTAATAAATACGAATTCTTAGAAACTAAGTTTCGTTTTCATTCACTTTCTAGAAAAACAAGGCTTAAGTTTTAGGTTTTATGTTTTAGTACTACTCTGAGAAGTGCTACATAAATACTAAGTGGAAAAAATGTTTCGCTAAACATTTTAAATATTTACCCCTCCTTATCTTCCAGATTAAATGAGCCTAATTTGTATCTCACACTTGGAAAACAACCTCTGCCAAAAGACTTTTAAACAGTTGTTAATATTTTACTATATATAATAGTTATATTTATTAATATTGTTAATGATTATAGAGGTTAATGTTTATTTTTTGAATGGCTAATGTCCTGAATCAAACAGAACTAGTCCTTGCATTGAACTTATTAGCTGAATGTCTCATGCAATTCAATCTGCAAAAATTTCTTCATCAGTAAAAAGATACCTGTAGCAGGAGTATTAGTGGGAGGGAGGGAGCACCCCAAAGAGAGAGAGACCTGCTCCTCAGGGTGATGCCAGGATGCTGGGGCTGCCTCTGTGAGCTTTTAGTCTAGGCATAGAGAGGGTTCAGAAGAAGTCACACAGGATGGCCTGTATGACTCTTTGATGTGCAAGAGACTCCTTCAGCATTGAAGGTAAGAGGGAGGACACCCTGGTCTTCAAGTTTACTGGGTGGGAGAAGCCTGAAACTGGAATGATCACAAGCCATCACTAACTTTCTCAGCAAAATGCCAATGTGTCCTCCTAAATTTCAATCAGACAACACTGTTGGCTGGCAGAGGCACATGACAAAATGATAACTCAGCACCTCCTGCCAGGTTGCAGTAAAAAGATCCACAACAGAGGCTACTTTTCTTGGCTTTGTTAGGAAATAGTCTGTTCTGTGCGAGCAAATTCTTCAGGTTTCCCATGTGTTACTTTAATTTGCCTATAAAATTGTAATCATTTTACCAGAAACATTCCCAGGAATGTTTCTGACCTTTAACCTAATAGCGACACAGCTTAAACTCCCTGCAACAGTCTAGAGTTTCATTATAGGGCACGAAGCATTTCTCTGTACTGGAGGTAGCCAGCTTCCAGGGCCAGGTTAACCGGAACACTACTTGGCCCCAGGTCTTCACACACTTTGAACACTCAGGTCTGCTTGTTTCTTACAGACATTCTTTTCCTTCCTTTGCTGTTAACTTTTCACCATCTCTCCCCATTGTAGTGTTTGTTCTATTACTTTTCCTCTATATTTGTTGTTTTTAATCTTCAAAGAATCGTGCAACTATATGGGTCAATTTATTAGAATGATGAAGAAGACTGGGTTATGAGTTAGGCCTTAAGTGGCTTTGTTACAAGACAGCAGATACACCACTGTCTATTTAAATACACTTGCTATCTATGCTACCTCAGGGTAACTATAAACACAAAAGAAGCAGGTATTTGGGGCCATTATTTTAGGAACAAAAATCGCAAACTGCATTTCACTGTTCTTAAGCTATTTTCCTGCAGGAATCTAATTGTTCAGTGAGTCTCTGTTCTGTTCTGTTCTGGATTGTTCAGACTGCCAGATGAGTTGGCTGTAGATAAGTGAGATTTTAAAAAAAATTCTCTTTGATGTCATCATCTTGCCGGAAACATATCTTTATATTCATGAGGTCAAGGGAAGTAGCATTTATTAAGTTTTCTTCATAACAAGCCCTTGACTTATATTATCATATTGGTTGTTTTTTTCCCTTTTTAAAATTTTAGTTATTTGCCCTTTTTAGTTACACATGACAGTAGAATGTACTTTGACATATCATACATACATACATACATGGAGTAATAACTTCCCATTTTTGTGGTTGTACATAATGTGGAGTTACGCTGGTTGTGTGTTCATATATGAAGATACGAGAGTTACGTCTGATTCATTCCACTGTCTCATAGTGGTTGTTCTTCACAAAATTTCTCTGGGTTCAATAATTCTTCCTCCATGGTATCAATGAAGAAGCATATTCAAAGTCACTGTTTGAGTTGAATTATGTTCCCCCTAAGTTGATATGTTGGAGTCTTAATTTCTAAACCTCAGAATATAACCTTACTTGAAGATAGGGCCCTTACTGAGGCAATCAAGTTAAAACAAGGTTATTAGAGTGGGCCCTAATCCAACATGACTGATGTTCTTATAAGAAGAAGAAATTTGAACATGGAAGACACGAAGATACAGGAAGAAGATGTCATCCTCAAGCCAAGGAGAGAGGCCTGGAACAGATGCTTCTCTCATGGCTCTCAGAAGGACTAATCCTTCCAATACCTTGATTTTAGATTTCTATCCTCCAATAACTGTGAGACAAAACATTTCTATTATTTAATACCACCAGTCTGTGGAAACTTGTTATAGTGGCCCTAGCAAGCTAATATAGTCATATAGTATGTGACAAATCATTCAAACTCAGGTCTAATGCCCAAGCATGTGTGTAATTTTTTAAATCTCTTTTCTGTGATTTTGAGTGTTCAATATGGAGCTGGGCACTGGCTGTGGGAAGGACCAAGAATGTCCTTTGCATTCATTAACAGGAAGGGGAGGATCCCCATGAAGTAAACTGTGGAGCTGGAAAGCCCCATCTGACTCCCACTCCCTTGGTTTTCTTTGGAGGGTTGCTCTCAGGTCTCTCCTTGGCAGAAACTCTGCCATGGCATTTGTGTGTGTCTGGAGGAGACGACTGTGTTCTTTAGGTACACCTGCGACCACTACATCAACACTCCATTACGTTGACTGCCCCTCCACCTCCCAGGCAGAGGGGACAAAAGTTAGAGCTTGGAAACAGAAAAAAAACTGTAATATTTCCTTCAACTGTCAGCAAGGAAACAAGAGGATAAAATGATCAGAAAAATAAACTTCATCCATTAAGTAGAAAATAATCAGAAACTTGGGGGAAGACAAATGTGTTCTTCATTCTGATAAGATGCAGAAACAGCTCATTAAGAAAAATCAATGACAGTGACACAAATAATAAATCACTGGACACATTTAAAACCCTTTAAGGTCATATGTTTTTCACTCAAATGAGTCTGAAGAGGGAAGCACTCCACTTGTGCATAGCCATCTCTTTAGAAGCACATGTTATAAACCAAATCAGAACAATCAGTTTAAAGTGAAGACATCTTTAAATCTTCACAAATATTTAAAATGCTTCAGGAGCATGCTGACTGAAAGGTGATGCCATCTGAATTATTATTTGGTCATAAAGACCTCGCTGGTGTTAATGTCTGAGTGCTTCCAAGGGGAGACCATATTTTATAAATTATCCACCTAGGTATATTTAGAAAAGTCAACATTATATTAGAAAAATTATATTTGTCAGAGACATAGATATGTTCCCAAGCATACCAATGTGTGAAAGCTGACTCCACTAAACCTCTAATTGAAGCTGCTTTATTGATGCAAAGATACTCACGGCAGGAAGTGCAAAGAAAGAAATGCCAAGGAGTGCAAAGCCCGCGGAAAGCAATCTTCCCAGCCAAGTTAGGGGAGTTTTGTCTCCATAGCCAATAGTGGTCAATGTAATCTAAAAACAAAATAAACAGAACTTTCAGCTTAAGTACTTGAGAGGGAAGTTAGGACCCATGAACAGGAGACAAAGCAACATTTCCACTAAATCATTACTCAACAAGTCTTGTTGGCACATTTTATTACTGTGCTTTAATTTTCCATGACGCAAAACAGAACTTCGCTTTGTTTAAGGAAAGGAATAACCTACATAGTTGTTCCTCCCGTATAACAGTTTTCCATCTTTTCTAAGTGTATTCAGGGAAAGGTTATTTAAGTAAGCAGATAATCATCAGTGATACAGAAATGATAGCACCACAGATTTAGAACCGGATCAGCAACCAAAACAATAATTTATGTTAATTAAGACTGTCCATTCATTACCTTGGCAGGCACTTCCTGAAGTCTTGGTGTGCACAAGGTACATGTCATGATTTGTAGTGGAACAAATATGAGAGGTACACAGTTCTTGGCCTAAGATATTAAGGGAGGTGTGTCACACACAAATAATTAAAACACAAAAAATAGGGCAAGGCAGGGATGGTGATGGAGGCACAAAAAACCTGCTATGGGAATTTAAGAACAGATTGATTGTTACCATTGTGGAGGTGTTACTGGGGAGATGTCAATCATTGCTAGGTTTTGAAGGAGCGGTAATATTTTAAAAGGCAGAGGTAATCAAGAGCGGCCTCTGGGGAGGGGAAACAGGTGACCAGTGGCACAGCAGTGAGAATATCCAGTACATTCTGAAAAGTATAAGTGGTTCAGTTGGGCTGGGGCATGGTGGATTTGAAAAGGGTTAGTGACTTCCTCAGTTTCTTCCATTACTGTTTTATAGTTTTCAGTGTATAGGTCTTTCACCTTCTTATTCAAAACTTCCAATTTTTTTTATTTCATTTTTTGGTGGCTATTGCAAGTGGGATCATTCTCCTGATTTCTTTTTCAGAAAGTTTGTTGTTAGCGTATAGAAGCTAACATACAGAAGCTCTGGGGACTGTCGTGTGTGTTGATTTTGTATCCTGCAACTACTTGACTGAATTCGTTCATTCTAACAGTTTGTGTGTGTGTGTGTGTGTGTGTGTGTGTGTGTGTGTGTGTGTGTGTTAAATCTTTAGAGTTTTTTTCTATGTATAAGACCACGTACTCAGTGAACTGTGGTAATTTCACTTTTTCCTTTCCTGTTTGGATGGCTTTTATTTCTTTCTCTTACCTAATTGCTCCAGCAAGGACTTCCAGTGCTATGATAAATAGAAGTGGTGAGAGTGGGGCATCCTTGTTTTGTTCTGGATCTTAAAGGAAAGGCTTTCAAATTTTCACTGCTGAATATGATGTCAGCTGTGAGATTGTCATGTTTGATCTTTATTATATCAAGGTACCTTTCTTCTTTACCTAATTTATTGAGAGTTTTTATCATGAAATGATACTGAATTTTGTCAAATGCTTTTTCTGCATCAAATGAGATGATCTGAAGTAAATGAGGCACGAAAAAAAAAATACCACATGGTCTCACTTATATGTGGAATCTAAAACAATTGAACTTAGAAGCAGAGAGTAGAATGGTAGTTACCAGAAGTGTGCATTGGGGAGAATGGAAAGTGGCTTTTTTCTTTCTTTAAAGCGCTATTACACAATGTTGTGAATATGGCTAATTGCAGTGTATAGGATATTTCAAAATTGCTGAGAGTAGATTTCAAAATTTTCACCAAAAATGATACGTGTTTGAGGTGGTAGATACATGAATTAGCTGGATTATTATATATTATTGTCATAAATCATAACATCCCTTATGCCCCATAAATATGTACAACAATAATTTGTCAACATGTAACTAAAACAAAGAGCACTAGTAGAAGAGGGGGGCTAACTAGATTTGTTAAATATATCTTTTTATTTTGGGTTTCCATTCTGGATATCAAATACAGGACCTTAGACATGCTAAGCAGAGTCTACCACTGAGCCACATCCCTAACCCCTCAGGAAGTGTCTTTGAAAATGATCATCAAAGCGTGTCTCTCCCACAGTCAATCAGCTCCAGGGGCTTCCTATATCCCTAGAACAAGGTCCCAACTCCTCTCCAAGGCCTGCAGGGTTTTGCTTGATTGGGCCTCTCCCCATTTCTCAGGCATCTTCTTCCACCTCTCTCCATCTCATACTGCTTCTGCCACGCCTGCCCTGCTGCTCATCAGCATACTGATCCTTTGCTTGCTCTGCGTCTTTGCACTTGCTGTTTTCTTTGTGGACTTCTCTGATTCCCAGTTCTCCATTCAGGTAGCTGCTCAACTGTCAGCTCCACAGAAAGACCAACTCTGATTAATGGGTACAGGGGTAAAGTTGAATACGAGGAGTAACTTCTAGTGTTTTATAGCACAGTAGAATAACTAGAACTTTCAATAATCAAACATTTAAAAATGTTAGAAAGGATTTAGTATATTTCCAACACAAAAAAATGATAAGTGTCCATGACAATAGAAACTGCAATTAACCTGCTCTGGTTATTATACATTGTGGGTGTATATGTATGTACAATTGCTAAGTGACAATTAGAAATAAAAACAAATCTAAAAAAGACTATCCCTGATCACCTTATTTAAGATTTTCCCCTGCAAATGTTCCCTAAATCTTCACTCATTTTATTAAAGATTTTCTTTTTTTAATTAATTAATTTATTTTAATTAGGTATATATGACAGCTGAATGCATTTTGATTCACTGTACACAACTTTACATTTCTATTGTTGTACACGATGTAGTGTTGTACCATAAGTCCAGTCATACGTGTACCTAGGGTAATGATGTCCATCTCATTCCACCATCTTTCCTGTCCGCATGCACCCTCCTTCCCTTCCCTCCCCTTTGCCCAATCAAAGTTCCTCCATTTTTCCCATGCCTCCCCACTCCCTGTTATGGATCAGCATCCACTAATCAGAGAGAACATTCGGCCTTTGGTTTGGGGGGATTGGCTTACTTCACTTAGCATGATATTCTCCAACTCCATCCATTTACCTGCAAATGCCATAATTTTATTCTCTTTTAATGCTGAGTAGTACTTGATTGTTTATATATACCACAATTTCTTTATCCATTCATCTATTGAAGGGCATCTAGGTTGGTTCCACAGTTTAGCTATTGTGAATTGAGCTGCTATGAACATTGATGTGACTGCATTATTACAGTATGCTGATTTTAAGTCCTTTGGGTATAGACTGAGGAGTGGGATAGCTGGGTCAAATGGTGGTTCCATTCCAAGTTTTCTAAGAAATCTCCATACTGCTTTCCAGATTGGTTGCATGAATTTGCAGTCCCACCAGCAACGTATGAGTGTGCCTTTCCCCCTACATCCTCATCAACATTTATTTTTGTCTGTATTCTTGATAATTGCCATTCTAACTGGCATAAGATGAAATTTTAGAGTAGTTTTGATTTGCATTTCTCTAATTACTAGAGATGTTGAACTTTTTTTTTTATATATTTGTTGATCGATTGTATATCTTCTGAGAAGTGTCTGTTCAGCTCCTTAGTCCATTTATTGATTGGGTTGTTTTTTTTTTGTGTTAAGTTTTTTGAGTTCTTTATATATCCTGGAGATTAGTGCTCTATCTGACACGTGTGTGGCAAAAGTTTGCTCCCAAAATGTAGGCCTTCTGTTCACTTCATTGATTGTTTCTTTTGCTGAGAAGAAGCTTTTTATTTTGAGTCCATATCATTTAGTAATTCTTGCTTTTATTTCTTGAGCTTTAGGAGCCTTGTAATCTGCTCATTTTTATTTATAGGTGATATTAATATCTGAAATAGTATATATTGATTTAATTTACTTGTTCACTGGCTTCCCTGCTAGAATGTAAAAATCATGTAGGCTGTGGCTGTGCCTTGTTCCAAGCACAGTGATTGGTATAGAGTAGCAGTCACTCAATAAATATGCACTGAATAAACTGATGAAAACCTTAGGTGGTGGGATAAGAATTCTGCTTCCTATTTTATAGCAAGGAAATACTTATGAAAAAATTTAAGGCAGTGTACATTGAAGTGGTGGTTTTAGAAATTGAAATTTTAGCAGAAAATGTTTAGAATGGATTGAAGCAGGGAGAAATGAGAGGTGGAGAAACCAGTTAAGAGATTGTATGGACATGAAAAGTAGAGAGACATTTTAGGAAGTTCAGTAGAAATACGTTTACTGCATGTCTGGGGTAGAGGGGAAGACTGAAAAATGACTTTAAAAGTTCAAGTGGCAAGATGTTTGTGGTATAAATAAAAATACAACAATGAAAAAGAGAAGGTTTTAGAGTAAAGGTGAAGAGTTTGTTTTTGCAAATAATGTTTTTTTAAATGTCAGTGTGACTGATGTAGTCAAGTCTAGCAGGAATTTGAGAATGAGAGCTTGATTTTGAGAAAGATTGGGTTTGGCATGATATTTGGGTTTTGAAATCTGGCACAGAGTGATCCTTGAAGCTCTGCACATAAATGACATTACAAAGGAAGAAAAGAAAAGGTCCAAGGACACCTCAGGAAAGAGATATTTAAGGGATGGAAAAGAAAGAAGAATATCGTTCTTCAATAATAGAAAAACAATTTTAAAAGGCTATATAAATGAAACCCTACTGGAGAAGAGAGGGACTGTCACAAAGGATCAGGAAATTCCTGATGTTACAGAGTAATAGGGAACCAGGAGAATGAAGATTGAGAAAAGGTACCAACATGGTGGGAATAAGTGATCATGAAGGAGACCTGAGAGTGATTGCTCATGCCATCTTACCTGGGCTTTGAAGGGGAGGGTACCACTCTGAGAGGTAGAAACGATAAAAGGAGATAGACTCCAGGATGCGAACTGGCAGAAGCATTTAGCTGAGCGGGCAATCTTTCCTAGGCGAACTTTTCTTTCTTTACTTCCATGGCTTTTCCTGTGTTTCTGGTAGCTCATTTTATGTGGCTCCCTCCTACTCCTTTCAATCTTTAGACACTGGATTCCTAAGATTTGACATTAGATCTTTTAAAGATTATTCTTCTTGGATTTTCTTTTTTCTTGCTTTCTTTCTCTCTCTTCCCAGGTGATCTTAAATGTTCGTGTGGATTTAGATACCATTTTTATGCTGAACACACCAGAGTTATATTTTTAAGCCAAGCCACTCCTTTGAGTTTTGAATTCACACATCTGTTGATATTTCTATTTGGATATCACAGAGTCATTAAACTGAACTTCTATTTTTTTCCAATCTGTGAATTCCCAAATGTTTCCCTTTTTCATCTTAATCAAGAATACCACCATCCATCCAGTGGCTCATGTCAGAAGCCTCAGGAGCATCCTAGTTACTTCTTTCCCTGAATGCCTCCCTCACTGAAATAATCAGCAAGTCTTGTTGTTTGTTTGTAATTATTTCAGTTATTGCAAATTCATCCCCTTCTCTCTGTCTTCACTGCTACCCTGGAAGACCAGGATGTTACAGTAACTGCTCTCTCTGTTTTTATTCTTTTTTTTTTTTTAATTTTTTGGTAGTTGTACATGGACAGAATGCCTTTATTTATTTGATTATTTTTGTGTGGTGCTGAGGATTGAACCCCATGCCTCATGCATGCTAGGCAAGCACTCTGCCACTGAGCTACAGCTACAGCCCTCTGTTTTTATTCTTGTCTTCCTCTATTTCCTTCTTTATACACTTGCAAGGAGTACCATTTTCTTACTCTCCTCAAAAAAATCTTTCAATTACCATTGAATTAAGAATTCTGTTGAATTAAGAATAAATTCATCCTGGAAAGGGGCTGTAAGGGCGAGAGGGCATCAAATTCAAGTTCACAAAAGGCCTCTGGAGTGGAAGAGGTCATCTGTGGTCAGAGAGATGGAATTTGTCAAGTTAATCATATGTCACCAGAAGTGTCAGTATGGGGACCCTTGATTTCTTTAAGAATGCCAAAAAAAAAAAAAAAAAAAAAAAAAAAGGATCATTTTATTATAGATTTCTAATTTTAAATATGTGGGAAAGATTTTAATCTACGTCTGGGCACAGTGGCGCACGCCTATAATCCCAGCACTTGGGAGGCTGAGGCAGGAGGATCATGAGTTCAAAGCCAGCCTCAGCAATGGCGAGGCACTTAGCAACTCAATGAGACCCTGTCTCTAATAAAATACAGAAAAAGGCTGGGGATGTGGCCCAGTGGTCGAGTGCCCCTGAGTTCAATCCCCAGTGCAAAAAAAAAAAAAAAAAAAAAAAAGAAAGAAAAAAAGAAAAAGATTTTAATCTACTAAGTCTACTATACCTTTTCTGCAAAATATCTTTTATAGCAGTTTATTAATAATCATCTACTGAAGGTAAAATTTCATGTTTTGATTATAGCAAAAATGTTATCGTTCATGGTTTGCTTTCCATTCCAATAACACATTTGAGTTATTCTTCTTGGTTCAAGTGCTGACAGTGTAACAGGCTAGGGTCCTGGATGCTGGCTGGGTGAGGACTTTTCCTACCTTCTCTGTATACTCTGGGCCCAGCTTCTGGGATGACCACATTTCAGAGTGCAGGGACCTGAAGAGCCAGCAGCTGATTCCCTGACCCCCACAACTTCCTCTGTTCTGATGTCACAGGACAGGGAATTTCTTGGTTGACAGGACAGGGAATTTCTTGGTTGACAGCACAGGGGCCTTTTGTCTCCAGGGTAGGCCTGGGAAGGATTTGGCAACAGGTGGCAGTTTGTCTCCTCCATGCCAAGGAGGGAGGTGGCAGGAGTTGTCTTTGTTTTTTGCCCAGAGAGTGCATCACTTCACTTCTGTGGATGCAAAGGGGGCAAATGGGTTTTGCAGTATGAATTGATAGAGCACCAGACAAAATTATGAAGTCTCTAAGGTGCACTTAGACTAAAAAGATGTGAATCTTCTCCAGGAATTCACAATGACCCATCTGGTTGATTTAGCTGCCAGCTTTCTAAGGCAAGGACCAGCTGCATTCAATAAAGCCATCTTTGGATTGAGCCCTGCATAGAGATGATTGATTTTTTTGGACTTTCAGGTGAAGCTTCCCTTGAAGTACCAGTAAGTCTCCTTGGAACAGTACAGCTGCACTCTATTTCTTTTCTTTTACTAGCACTGGAAAGGCCTTGCTAATGTCAATGAGTTGATACTTTGCACATGAAGTGAGAAGCAGAAGCCTCTCCTGTGCTTATCCTAAACAACAAACCACTGCAGTCTTCCAGAAATCTCATGAATCTTTCCTTGGATGTACCCATTAATGATTACTTTCATGTAGGTTCAGAGTCAGAGGAAGGTAGGCCCATGTAAGACCCTAAAGACCCTCCAGGATACTGGGGCAGATTCAGGAACAGCAGTTATTTTAGAGAAACTTGAGGCCACTGTGAGCTCTTCCTGGGTTGGGAGAAGACCACAACTGGACTTTACAGTTGAATTGAATGATGGAGCAGTTGATTTGTCTTTTAGAAAAACCCTTCACAGATCTCCAAGATCCTTGTAGCATCCTGATAGCTTGGCATGGTAAGATGAGTTTTATTGTATCTCATCATCTCTGTATTATAGCAGTTCCCACACCAAATTCATTCGTGACTCCAACTCAGAAGGGCAGATGGTGATTATTAATTACAGTATACAGTTAACAAAGTGATGTGGACTGCATGAACATATAGAGAAAGTGTTGACTTTGAAAAAAGTGAAATCTAGTAATGAAGTACTATTATAACAAAAAACAAATCCCTTGAAATATCAGTTTCTTTAGGATCCAACACTGAGAAAGTAATAGAGTAAGTAACATATTCTCTTTGAAGATACCTTTATCACCCCTGTGTTCATTCCTTGACACTTCTACATGCACATACAACTTAGGGTGCAAGGGTTGAGTACAGTGGGTAGTGGTAAATCCAATGCTTCTGTTCATCTTGGATGAGCCCTGAGGATGCTTCATGACTGCATTCAGGATAGCTGGGTGGGAATGACAGGGACTGGGTGGGTTCAGGAAGACAGAGGAACTGAAGATTGGTTGTTTAATGGGTTATCCCTGTACTAATACATTTTTAAAAAATATTTATTTTTTAGCTATAGGTGGACACAATGTCTTTATTTTATTTTCATGTGGTGCTGAGGATTGAACCCAGTACCTCATGCATGCCAGGCGAGTGCTCTACTTCTGAGCCACAACCCCAGCCCTAATACATTTTTGATAATTCTTTAGTCAAGGCATTTAATTCCCTTCTAAGACATAGTGTTAAAAGTGAATCACGATACAGTAAACTTTTACTCTGTATAGCAAATGTATATCAAAGGAATGAATTGAACCATAGTGCAATTGAATTAATGTAAAATAAATGTTCTTATGCGAAATTCCTGTTATTCTTTGTAGGTGAGATGATTTTCTGATATTATGCATTAGTGCATGATAATATAAAGAGAAGTTTATTGATTGAAATTTCTGTGATGATTAGTTGGCCACTTAGTCAGAAATTTGATTAAAGTACATAATCACAAAGAGGTAATATGTTAAATATTTAATTTAACTTAAAACACACAAATATACATTTATTTCCTAATATTATTGATGAAAGGCATAGTTTGCAGTTGGAGTTATGCTTCATTCTCTTTGCATAAACCTCACCCATAATGAATCATTTTTTCTAATTTTAATTTTTTTTTCATAAGTTGTATTTTTAGTGGAGCATGAATACAGCAGAGATGTCTGAGTATAGAGTCCTAGATATTTAGGATTTCCTCCTGCGTAATTGTATGTTCACTTCTGGTTTCACAGCAACATTTTTTTTTTTTTTTTTTTAGAATTTTGCATTTATTGAACTTTATAAGGCATATAATTCCATTTTAATAGGACAATCCATCTTTCTTTCTGTACCATGTATCATCAGCAACAATATAAAATTAAGCATGCCATTGTAATTTCAAATATGACTGCCATAAAAATATTTTGGAATAAACACAATGAACTCTTTGCAAGCATTCAGACAATGGTGAGAATTGAATCCTGTGGATATTGAAGAGCATTTGGTATGCCACAGGCCTCAGTCAGTATGTTTCCTAGGAGGGAATTGATGCCTGGAAAGCCTTATTACAAGTGAATAAAAGTGCATATTTGGGATGTCAACTTGTTGAGTGCATGGTACACTACATTACACATATAGCTTGCTTTGAGAAAGACTATAAGGATTTTGACGTGATTTCTGAAGCTAAATGTGGCTGATATAAACTTTTTCTGTACACCTGAGGTAATAATGTCAAGCACATAGTCTCAAGTGGAGTCTGTATGCAGATGTTTACTCAAGATTAGATTTACACTATCTGCTGCTGCATGCATCTTTCTTTTAAACCAATAACACTATCATCATTACAAGAAAAGCAGCAAATAGGAAAAAGCTGGCCTTCAAGAACATGAACCAGAAAAAAATTGCTTCAGGAAAACCCAATTGCAAGTTATTTTAGAATAAATTTAAAGCAAATCTAAAGGAGAAAAAATAATAACAGGAAAGGAGGAGATAATAATAGAAAATAACTTCAGGAAATCCATTCTTAAATTATTCAGAATAAATCTGAAGCAATTATGGAGGAAAATGACAGGAAATAACATTAAGCGGAGCTCCACCTTGCGACCAGAAGATCCTCTTTACCAGGAGCAGCCAGTGTCTCAGCTAACAGTCACTTCCACTAGCCCCTCCTCCACCATCTGCCACAGGCCCTTTTAGTTGCTCACTTCAGATTCCAGAACATCTTTTCATCATAACCTCCAATTCCCAAGCCCCTCTGTGCTTAAATGGCGGGTCTGCAATGAAGCCTATAGTTCTGTTTTGTTCCTTTTGTTATAAGGACCCTTCCACTGAACATACGCAACCATGCTGGTGTAGACCTGCAATAGCTGCCATCTTTGGGCACTTACTGCGTTCTTGGTACTATGCCCCTTTATCTGTTATCTAAGTTAATCTATGAACTAGATGCATTCATTCCCTAGTATGGAGCTGTTTGAAAACAGGGATCAAAGTTCTTTAAATTGTTATTTGCTATGAGTAGTGCTGATCACACCACAGCATCTGCCCCCACTCCCCCAATTTGTCTTGGGGACAGTTTTCATAATCTTTTTTTTGTTGGGGGGGGGGGAAGGTTTGGAGAATTGAACTCAGGGGCACTCAGCCACTGACCCACATCCCCAGCTCTATTTTGTGTATTTTATTTAGAGACAGGGTATCACTGAGTTGCTTATTGTGCCTCACTTTTGCTGAGGTTGGCTTTGAACTCATGATCTCTGATCTTGCCTCCATGGAAGGAATTTACTATTTAATACTTGGAATTCACTGGCACAAAGTGTCTGTAGAAAATGAAATACATTTTGGTAATTTATGTTGATACTTTGTATTATTTTAATAAACGGGATTTAAGTTTTCTTTCTTTTTTTTTTTTTTTTCCTTTTTCCCCTCAAAGCCTAGTACTTAGAAATACTCCAACTCAGGATGTTTTCTTTAATTTTCCTATTTAATTTGGATACTTCATAGTTAATAAGGTGCTCATTACATGCAAACTAGACTTTTTTTTTTTTTAATATGGAGCATTAATACCAGGAGTGTTTTACCACTGAATTACATGCCCAATACTTTAAAAAAATTTTTTTTTTAAAAAAAAACTATTTATGTATTTGCTTTAGTTGTACACAATGCGTTTGTTTTTACATGGTGCTGAGGATCGAACCCGGGCCGTGCACATGCTAGGCGAGCGCTCTACCGCTGAGCCACAATCCCAACACTTTTTTTGTTTGTTTTTTATTTTGAGACAGGGTCTCACTAAGTTGCCGAAGGCTTGCTAAACTGCTGAAGTTGGCTTTGAACTTGTGATCCTCCTGCCTCAGCCTCCTGAGTCACTGGGATTACAGGTGTGAGCCACCATGCCTGGCCAATCTTAATAAAATAATTATCTAGACAAACCTTTCATGAAAGTTTTTATTAATATATAACAAAGTATAATAGTCTAAATTTATTTTATTTAACACTAAGACCTAGGGTATATTCTTTTTATAATAAATAGAAATAATAAGTCTTCTTGCTCCTTGCTTTTTTTTAGGCTTCAGACAATTTCATTAATGAGTCAGTATCAAAAAAATTGCTGTGGACCAACAAGTTTTATTTATTTATTTATTTTTTTGTTTTTCCCTTAGAAGCTTGACATATAAAAAATTTTTACTCTCATATCAAGGCTAGATTTTTTAAACAGAAACATAATTAAGGCATTTAGAAACCTGATAAGTATAGGTTAAATGTCAGTCAAAACAGTACTACTGAAATGGAAATCATTGAAAATATGTTGCTTCCCCCAGAAAGTCACAGATTATGACCTCTGAAAACCTGTTATGTGTGTTACTCTGGCAGAAGAAACTAGTTGGTGACTAAGTGAGAGGTATATTAAGAGTTTCCCACACACTGTTTAATACACAATACATCCCTTCTTATTAAGGAGAAAGGGAAGACTAATGGAAAAAAGTTCAGAAAACTGCCAGGCTGAACTCCCCAGTAACTGCAGACCAAGGTAACAATCTAGCACTCAAAAAATACTACTGCTGATTTATAAAAGAACCTTTCTTTGTTGGACCAAATGGGAAAGGTGCACATGAATGCTTCAGTAATTGAAAGACATTAGAATTATCCCAGAGTAGCAAAAACTAAGGTTAAATTCAAGCCATTCCCTCAAAGGCTGGGAGGATACTGCTTTCCCTTTGCTAGCAAGAAAAGCTTCTGTTTTCTCAGTTTACATAGTTAATCCTACCGGGAGTAACAGATTTTCATTTGCTGTCTACATATAAAAAGTATTTTAAGAATGTCAGATGACTGCTCTCTTTTGCGTTTCCACTCTTTTCCTTTCAAAATGTCTATTATTGTTTGTGGGTCTAGAAGAAGAGTTGGAAACCAAATTATTAATGCAACAGAATGCTTTGTTACCAATGGCACAATCTTGTAGACATTTACGCAGATAATTTTTTCCTTTTAAAAAATCTTTTAATTAATTAATTAATTTTTATAATATTAGTATGCATTATAATTCATAATAAACATATAGAGCATCTTTTTACAAAACACTGTTTGTATACAATGTATACATTCAAATCTTCAATCATGCATTTAGGATAATGACATCCATCTTATTCAACCACCTTTTCTTTTTTCCCCTCCATCCCCCCTTGCTCCCTTCCTTCCCCTCCTTCCCCTTTGACCTTTCTAGCATTCCTCTAATCCTCCTATGTACCCCGACCCAACACCACTGTGAATCAGCCTCCTTATATCAGAGAAAACATTCAGTATTTGGAATTTTGAGATTGACTAACTTCACTTAGCATTATATTCTCCAACTTTATCCATTTACCTGCGAATGCCATTATTTTATTTTCTTTTGTTGCTGAGTAAAATTCCATTGTGTATATGTACCACATTTTCTTTATCCATTCATCAACTGACGGACATCTAGGTTGGTTCCACAATCTAGCTATTGTGAATTGGGCTGCTATAAACATTGAAGTGGTTGTGTCACTGTAATATGCTGTTTTTAAGTCCTTTGGGAATAGACCCAGGAGTGGGATGGCTGGGTCATAGGGTGGTTTCATTCCCAGTTTTCCAAGAAATCTTCATACTGCCTTCCATAATGGTTGCACCATTTTGCAGTCCCACCAGCAATGTATGAGTGTGCCTTTTTCCCCACATCCTCTCCAACATGTATTGTTGTTTGTGTTCTTAATGGCTGCCATTCTGACTGGCGTGAGGTGAAATCTTAGAGTAGTTTTGATTTGCATTTCTCTAATTGCCAGCGATGTTGAGCATTTTTTCATATATTTGTTGATTAATTGTGTATCTTCTTCTGAGGAGTGTCTTTTCAATTCCTCAGCCCATTTGTTGATTGGGTTATTTGTTTTTTTGGAATTAAGTTTTTTGAGTTCTTTATATATTCTAGAAATTAGCGCTCTATCTGATGTGCATGTATTAAATATTTGTTCCCAAATAGTTGGCTCTCTCTTCAACTTACTGATTGTTTCTTTTGCTGAAAGAAGCTTTTTAGTTTGAATCTACCCATTCATTGATTCTTGATATTAATTCTTCCGCTACAGGATTCTTATTAAGGAACTTGGGGCCTTATCCGACATGTTGGAAATTGGAGCTTACTTTTTCTTCTATTAAGTGTATTGTCTCTGGTCTAATTCCTAGGTCCTTGATCCACTTTGAATTGAATTTTGTGATATGCAGATAATTTTAAGAAGTCCTAATCTTTAGGTGAATGTATTTCTGACTTTTATTCATTTTATTGCTTCTATGCAACCCACAAATACACCAAGTTCTGCTTAATTCATCCCTGACAAATTTTTCCTGTTCCTGGCAGGAAGTTCTACATCTTGTTTTTGAACCTGTGAGGAGTAGTGGCATAATGAACAATTGGTAACTTCAATCTGTGCTCCACAAAAATACAAAAACCAAAACCAAAATGTTTTCATCTATGTTTATGAAAATGATATATTTTTATTTTGCAACAATCTAGCACTCAAAAAATACCAAATGGGATGCAGGGTGCAGTGGTGCACACTGTAATCCCAGCAGCTCTGGAGGCTGAGACAGGAGGATCAAGGAGGCTGATTCATAGTGGATCTGGACTGGAGCATAAGAGGATTAGAGGAACACTAGAAAGGTCAATGGGGAAGGAGGGAAAAGGAGGTAAAAAGAAAAAAAAGAGTTCAAAGCCAGCCTCAGCAACAGCAAGGTGTCCAGCAATTCAGTGAGACCCTGTCTCTAAACAAAATAGAAAATAGGCCTGGCCTGGGGATATGGCTCAGTGGCTGAGTGCCTCTGAGTTCAGTCCCCGATACCAAAAAAAAAAAAAAAAAAAAAAAAAAAAAAAAATTATAAAAGAACCTTTCTTTGTTGGACCAAAGAGGTGGAAATTCTTTACAAAATTATAAATGCTGTATATTTTCACAAACTTCCCTTTGGAATGTCTTAAAAGAATAAAATAAAAAGAAATGTAATTCATATATTGTATAAAGCACTCTTATGTCCTGTGAAATTCTTATTAGGGCACAAGTTCCAATGATTATTTTATAAATTCTTTACAATGCAGGGAAAATTTTTTTACTTCAAAGGATAACTATGCATTGTTCAGTTATTGGATCCAGCTTATTGAATTCTGATTTTATGGGACTCTGCAACTTTCATGGTTTGAGCTATTTTACAACTCTACATTGTAGATAACAGGTAGCAATGCAAAATAGTTTTTGTCTATAGACTTATAATAAATTATGTCTAGTAGAAGTTCAACTGGCTTCTTTCCAATATTATAGAAAAAACTAGGTTTGCTTCTATTTGTACATCATTTCAATTTTCCAGATCTTTCAATGCCTTTGTTCTTTGGATAGATATTTGAATTGGTAGTAACATCTTACTAATTTCTTCACTGATAATGACTTAAACTTTTTTTTTTTTTTTTTTTTTTTTTTTTTTTTGGTACCAGGGATTTAACTCAGGGGCACTTGACCACTGGGCCACATCCCCAGCCCTTTTTTGTATTTTATTAGAGACGGGTCTCACTGAGTTGCTAAGTGCCTCACCATTGCTGAGGCTGGCTTTGAACTCGTGATCCTCCTGCCTCAGCCTCCCAAAGTGCTGGGATTACAGGCGTGCACCACCACGCCCAGGTATGACTTAAATTTTTAAAAAATTAGTTGAATATAATGATTAGGACTTGTTTATTTTCTATCTACATAATGGTTTTACTTTTATTTGTTTGGAAAATTATTCTTCAATAAAAATATAAAGGAAAAATAGGATTTTGAATTTAAAGTTTTGAAATCAAGTGTATATTATTGCTGATCTCAAGGTAGATTACCAGCTTCTTTTTCTTTCTTTGTTTTTTTGTGATCTATTTTATTCTTCTAACTTTCATTTAGCTGCCATTTACTTTTTTAACTCCAAATAAACTTTTTGATGAATGGAAGATCAATGCAACAATTGACAATGTAAATCTGTGCTCCCCAAGGTTAAAATGCACAAACAAGCCTGTCAAATTTTAATCACCATTGAAAAATGATATATTTTAATTTTGGCAACAATCTAATTCTCAAGAAACATTAATGATTTCAGCTACTTGGGGAGGCTGAGGCAGGAGGATCACAAGCTCAAAGCCAGACTTAGAGACCTAGTGAGACCCTGTATCAAAATAAAAAATAAAAGTAGGGCTGGGGATGTAGCTCAGTGGTACTGCGCCTCTGGGTTCAATCCCAGTACTGGAAAAAAAATAGTAGTAATTTATAAGAGAAATTAACTTTGTTGCATCAGAGGCCTGGAAGCTCTCAAGACAATTATAAGTAATATATATTTCACATGCCTCCCTTTCAGAAGTTTATATTTTCATTGAAACCATTCATAGGAGCCATTACATTGTATTCAAAAGAAACATTTCATGATATCCAATAAGTAAAAACAGTTTTTTGTTTTACTTACTGTGCCCCACCAGAGAGCATCTGCATAAGTAGAAAACTCTTTATTTGCATCCTTTTCCACCAGATAGACAAGGAAAGATGAAAATATAAGAACCAAAAATCCTATGTACCAAGCTGTGATTAATTCCTAGATATAAAAAGAATGAAAGATTTTTAGAGGCAAAAAACTGAAAAAACGGGGAAAATCTATGCATAATTCCACTTACTTTACTACTTCTTAGATACTTATGCTATTCTTTAAATAATCCATTACCCACCATATCCCTAAATTGCTTTGACTAACTTTGAAATGACTAAGTTTGCTTGTGATAGGTTTATTAAATATTATTACTTTGTTCTAAAACCCAGAAAACAAATCTTACCTTGCTGTGTGCATAAACCACTGAACCTAGTAATTTCCAAGTGCCTCCCCTCCGGTCCATGCGCACCATACGGAGGATCTGTAGGAAACGGAGACTTCTGAGTGCAGACGTGGCAAAAATATTACCCTGAGTTTTTGCAGAAACAACTGCTATTGAAGCAATAAGAACAATGGTATCTGAAAGAAAGAGGTTGAGACAGCCATCAGTTGCATGACTAAGAATTTTTATTTCTCAAAACATTATTTCCAAAGGGTTCACTTGGACCTGTTTGAGGCACAAATAAATAAACAGATCTTGAACCCCAGCCTCACCTAGAGCTACTTGGGTTTCCCTCATAATTGAAGAGTGACAGGACTCACCTAATGCTATGTTTTGACTTTTGGTCACCTTGTGCTTTACCCATGCAATTTTGAACTACATACTATGTAACCTTTAATGAACTGAACAATGGCCTTCAGGAAGTTCAGTGTTTCCACACTGCCTGTGGGGCAGTCTTCCACAACACCTCTGAGTTCATTAGCATTACTTTCTGAAGAAAGGAGCTCCCGCCTCAGTCCCCAACACCTCAGCGGCTCCCTGGTTCATGTGGTAGAGGCATTACAACCCATAAATGGTGTAAAATGCTGCTTGCTTGGTATAATGTTTCTTATTTTCTTGCCAAAACACTTTCAATCTCTTTTATGTCCCAAATTCCTAATGTTGTGAAGTCTGCAGTTTTGCATACTGTTAAACAAAGGCCTTGACTAAGCTGAATACTCCAGGCTTTCTCTATACAGTACTCTTCATATCTGGTCTGTCAGTGAGTGAAAGTCTGGTGCACAAATTGAATAGTATTACATTTGTTACAACAGAGTATGTAATTATAAAAACTGCATTGCCTGGGAATGGATGTTTAATGTTTGACATGTTGACATTTGGCTTAAAAATATCTGCCCTTTTGTAAGCAATAAAAGAGACAAAGAACAGCTAATAAAAGCATAGAAAAGATAAAAGAGGACTTAATCACTCCATAAGTAAATATCTGAGTGATGAGAAATAGATTTTTGAAGTGGCAAAATGAAGTGGGGATGAATGACCACCTGTGGCTATTTTAATTCCTTAGCTTGACCTTAACATCTTCAAATAAAATTTCTTTCCTGTTTCAAGTGGGTTGTGCATGACTGCACTTCCACTCTCCAAAGAACGAGTTCCACTTCAAAGTTGCATTTGTCATATTTCCATGATTCTCAGGATTGGTTGTTGTGTGAATGTCTATAATTCATTCAGCTCATGTTTTCCCTCCACTCAGAAAGATCTGGTCTCTTGGGGCCAGTTGTCAAGATCTTCTGAATCACTCTTTTGGGTGCCCCCTTTTTGGGACAGTGCATGGATGAAGAGGGTCTGTGATCGACAGTGCATGCATCAGTCAAAGGACTTTTCCCAGGCACATCTAAACTCTATGTAACTTTGTGGATAGGTGCCAGAGAGTCCCAAAAGCATCCTTGAGTTCCTGCTCTAAGCAACTGTTGGAAATTATAAGTAACTAAATGGGTTGACACAGACATTGAAAACATATTTTCAGTGAGTAAAAGTCAGTTTCTTGTTTGTTAGTGATATGATCCTTTATGTAGAAGACCCACAAAACCTCCACCAGAAGACTTCTAGAACTGACAATTTCAGCAAAGTTGCAGGACACAAGATATTATGGGTTAGATATACAATGTCCTTGCAAAACTCATGTGAAACCAGAATATTCAGAGGTGAAATGACCAAATTATGAGAAACATAATCTAATCAGTGGATTAATCAAATGATATGAACTAACTGGGTATAATTGTGGGCAGATAGTGTGGGGCTGGAGGAGGTAGATCACTGGGGGTATGACTTTTGAGTTTATATTTTGCCCCTGGTGAGCAAAGCCCTCTCTTCATTTCCTGGTTGCCATGGTTTGAGCTGTTCTCCTCTGGCATGGCCTTCTTCTGTGATGTGCTATCTCATCTTGGGCCCAGAGCAATGGAGCTGACCATCTGTGGACTGAACCTCTGAAACCATGAGCCTAAACAAAAATCTTCCTCCTTTCTCCTCTACATTGTTCTTGTTAGGTCTTTTGGTTACAGTGATGCAAAAGCTGACTAAAACACAAGATCAACAATAAATAAATAAGCAGCTTTCCTATACTTCAATAATGAATATGCTGAGAAAGAAATCAGGAAAATTTATTCCAATTCACAGTAATCTCAACAAACAAACAATCTAACCAAGGAGTTGAAAGACCTCTACAATGAAAACTAAAGAACATGAAGAAACAAATTGAAGAAGACCTAAGAAAAAGGAAAGACCACCCATATTCTTGGATAAGCAGAATTAATATTGTCAAAATAGTTACACTACCAAAAGCAATATACAGATTCAATCCCCATCAAAATACCAGTGACATTTTTCACAGAACCAGAAAAAACAGTTCTAAAATTCATGCAGAAGAATAAAAGATCCAGAATGGATAAATGGTACTGAGATAGAAGAGCAAAGAAAGAAGCATTATAATATCCCATCTCAAATTATACTGAGGAGCTACAGTATGAAAGTAGTATGATAAAGCTGGGCATGGTGGCTCACGCCTGTAATCCCAGCACTTGGGAGGCTGAGGCAGGAGGATTGCGAGTTCAAAGCCAGCCTCAGCAATGGCGAGGCACTTAGCAACTCAATGAGACCCTGTCTCTAATAAAATACAAAAAAGGGCTAGGGATGTGGCCTAGTGGTCGAGTGCCCCTGAGTTCAATCCCCAGCACCAAAAAAAAAAAAAAAAAAAAAAAAAAAAAAAAAAAAAAAAGAAAGTAGTATATTGGCCTTGAGGCAGACATGAAGGTCAATGAATAGAAGACACAGAGAAAGATCCACATAGATATAGTCTTGTGATACCTGACAAAGGTGCCAAAACATACTTTGGAGAAAAGACAGTCTTTTTAGCAAACAGTGCTAGGAAAACTGGATATCCATATGCAGAAGAATGAGATTAGATCCCTACTCTCACCCTGCACAAAACTCAAGTCAAAGGAAGACCTAGGAATTAGATCTAAACATGGGCTCAACACTTCAACATATTGGTGCAGGTACCAACTTTCTTAAAGTCAAGATATCAAATCAAAGATCAAAATGTGGGATGGCATTAAATCAGAAAGCTTCTGCACAGCCAAGGAAACAAGAGTATTAAGAGACAGCCTACAGAATAAGAGAAGGTCTTGGCCAGCTACTCCTCCAACAAGGGATTAATATCCAGAATACATAAAAAAGCCCTAAAACTTAATACCACCTCCCCCAAATGACTCAATCAATAAATGGAAAAAAAAGTAAACAGATATTTCTCAAAAGATAAAAAAAAAAAGTCCAAAAAATATTTGGAAAAAATGTTCAACATCTCTAGCAATCAGGGAAAGCAAATAAAAACTATACTGAGATTTCATCTCATTCTAGTTACAATGACAGTCATCAAGAATACAAATAATAATAAATACTGGTCAGGATGCAGGGAAAAGGTACATTCATACACTATTGGTGGGACTTCAAACTAGTACAACCACTTTGGAAAGCATTAGGGAGAGTCCTCAAAAGACTAGGATGGAAACGCCATATGACCCAACTCTCCTACTCTTTGTTATTTGTCCAAAAGAACTAAAATCAGCATATTATAATGATACAGGCACATCAGTATTTATAGCAGCACAATTAATAATAGCCAAGTTATGGAATCAGCCAAGGGGCCCATCAATAGATGAAAGGATAAAGAAACTGTGTTATACACAATGGAGTTTTAGTCAGTCATAAAGGCAAATAAAATTATGGTATTTGCTGGTTAATGGATGGAACTGGAGAATATCATGCTAAATGAAATAAGCCAGACTCAGTAAGTCAAGGGTCAAATGTTTTCTCTCATATGAGGAAGCCAGAGGAAAATAAGGGGTAAAAAAGAGGGGGTTAATCCCATGAAAATACAAGGAAGATCAGTGGAATAGAGGAAGGGGATTGAGGGGAAGGGAGGTAGGCTGGGAAAGGAAAGAACTGTGGAGTGAAAGTGACCAAATTATGCTAGGTATATAAATGAATATACCACAGTGAATTCTATCTTTATGTATATCTATAAAACACCAATTCAAAAAACTGTAAATAAATAGGAGACCAGTAATATAGAGGAAGGGGAACAGGGAGAGGAAGGAAGGCAGAGAAAGAGAAAGTACTAGGGACTGAAGTGTAGCAAATTATATTCTGTGCATGCATGAATATGTCAAAATGAACTCTCATAACATGTATAACTATGATGCATTAATAAAACATTTGAAAAATCCAGTTGCAAAACAGAATATAAAATGTAATATTATTCACAAAATATGTATTAGTATATGATTGGGAAAAACATATGTGAATATATATATAGATTGTTACCATTATCTGTAGGGGTAGAAGGTTGGGTGGTATGTAGATAAAGGGACTTTTTACTTTCCAAATTATTAATTTATGTAGTGTTAGGATTTCATGATGAGTGTATCTTTGGAAATTAGAAAAAATGTTAAAGAGGTCTGCACAAATCAGCTCATGGTTTTCATCATTTGGAGCGATTTATTATTTATTACATAAAAAAGTGTTTCTTATATGGCCTGCTGGATATGTGTGTGTGTGTGTGTGTGTGTGTGTGTGTGTGTGTGTACATCTGTACACACACATATATACAAATATATAAAATTTAAAATTTCATTCTAAAAGCAGCCTCCCAAGCATGCAAAGGAGAGAAAGAATTATAATCCTGGGGCTGGGGTTGTGGCTCAGCGGCAGAGCGCTCCTCGCATGTGTGCGGCCTGGGTTCGATCCTCAGCACCACGTAAACATAAATGCATTCTTATTGTGTACAACTAAAGTAAATAAATATTTAAAAAAAAAAAAAAAAAAAAAAAAAAAAGAATTATAATCCTTCATTTACTATGTCAAAATATTTGGAACAGTAGAAATAAGTAAATAGCTACTAGATGTGCAGAAAATATAGCACTGAAAAATTACTATTGTGCCTGGCATTTTTAATAGTTCTAAGACATTATTTTCCTTAATTCTTATGAAAACATAACGAGTTAGGCATTCTACAGGTCCCATTTTGCAGATGAAAAAATGAGGCATACAAATTATATATTGTATTAGTTTTTTTTATTTAAATCAACTACTGATCTGATAGACTGCACAGGAGAAGAGTGCTCTGAAGTTAATTCATTAGAGAAAAACTATAGAAAGTAAAAGGAACAATGTTAGAGACAATTTAGGAAATTATTCCCATAGTGAATCAGAGTCTAAATGTCTGAAGTCACAACATAAGTAGAGGCAACAACGAGTTTGATTTAATACCCTCATTGTAATTCAGATCAGATGAGAAAGTCAGAGTTCAGTAAAATGAAAATCATAGATGAGCACCCAAATGTCAAGCAGTGGATACAGTTGCAAAAATGTTTCTGGTTGGTTCCAGTCATCTACTGGAACCTTGCTGTCAGAATCACCTAGAGTATTTCCTAGGCTAATGTTTTAAAAGCTATGAGTAACCTTTACTTTCATGTTCATATATTTATTGCTTTTGTGGTCTGATACTTTAAATAATACAGGCTTGGATCACTAAACATTTGGATCTCAAGGACCTAGCATAGTTCCTACAATGTGAAAGACATAGAATGAGTTTAGATTAATAAACACTTAAAAGTAGCTTAAGCTTTGTTCTCTTATACATCCATGGCTTAATAACTGGGGCATCAACCTAAAATACTTATGTAAGTTAATTAAATAATCACTTCAATATTTAGTACTAAATTCTACTGAAAGATAAGTTATGGTTACTATCCATTAATATTTAGAATACATATGCATTAAACTGGGAGGGTAGGTTATGATGTACAAGTAGTTAATCATCTAAAATATTTTTTGAAATGTAGGAGTCTTGTGTTTTGTGAAGATCTTACATTTTACTATCAGGTAGAAACTATAGATAGCTCTTGAAGCTCATCTGCTAGTATGTGCTGTATGTAGTATACAACACTATTAGAAAGCACTCAGTTTCATTTAAGTGGCTTCAGGTTCATTTGTTTATCCACTTATGTATTAAGTAGTTAAGTGGCAAACTTTATATTAGACCCTATGTTTAAAATGACTATTCATTTATCTATCTGACCATCCATCAAGTACCTGCTATGTACCAGGTAACATGTTAAATGTTTTATGTCTTTCAGTGGTTCTGAAGGGGGACAGCTTTGCTTCCTAGGGGTCATTTCTCAGTCTGAAGACATTTTAGGTTGCCCCAAGTGGAGAGGGAGTTGCTACTGGCATCTAGTGGTCAGTGGCCAGGGTTGTTGCTGAAAAGCCTAGAACCATCCCCAGGACAAAGAATGACTCAGCTCTAGATGTAAGTACTATCAAGGTTGAGAAACCCTGATATACACTATTCTATTTAATCCTTCAAACAACTGTATGTTACAGATAGTATTAAAATGATATCCTTTTTACAAATGGAGAAATTGAGGCTTGCAGTGGTCAAATAATCAAGGTCCAACATCCATAAACTGTCATGCTGGTCCTTACCGGACTCTACAGCTGTGCTTTTTAAGAGTTATACTCTTCCACTCTGTGGAGAAAGAATCCAGGGCAGGATGGGTTGGGGGAAGAGAAAGGAGAAGACAGTGAAAGCAGGTGGAAAACAAATCAAGAATAAATTGTTATCACATAAAGCATTCAGGGAAGAGAGAGTGCAGGGAGGATAAAGCAGAAATAAAACGATGCTAAGAACAGATGGTACTTTTATAGATGTATCAAGAGAAAATGGGGCCAGAGAAAGAAATAGAACTGCTAATAAATAAGTAGGAGCTCTAAATTGCATAAAAAACATACAATCCTTGACCCTAAAATCTGCCTCTTTCAAAGGAGACAGATGTGAACAAGTTGAGAAATAGCAAAGAAATATTTATTGATTATAAGCAGCCCAGTAGAAATGTGAAATATAATCTTATATGGTATTATGAAGTAAACTCACAAACCTATTGAATCAAAATGATTTAGGGATGAATTTTCGAGAGTTGAGGAGACTGCAAAGATTTGAATAAAATAAATACTGTAATGATATTTAAGACACACAGGGATTTTGAAAGAGCTTATTATTAGACTCCACTGGAACTTTGTTCAAGTATTATTTAGTCAGTAAAACTAATATAAATGGTTTTGATCATCATGAACTCTGTCTAAAAATATTAGTTGCTGAAATACCAAAAAGCTCATGTTATAAGGCAAATTCCTACCAAAATCCACCAATGGTGGACTCAAGGATTGGGTTAAAGCAAGGCTAGTTGTACATCTGACCTTGAAAAAGCTGTGTTTCATTGTCATAATTATACTACATAATGCATCCATTAGAATTAAACCACAGTAGGAAGAATTAAATCTTCAGGAGTGTGAAAAGCTTGGTTGACCATGTTTAAACTAGTAGTTAGTAAGGGAAGATAAATTTTCTAGATGTAAACTACAAAGAAGATATATCTTGATTCCTAGAAACTGTCTGGAGGTGTCAGGGTTTTTAATTTTTTGTAATTTATTTCTAGAGTCTCAGAAAAACTTCCCTCTTGCATTTTTTTAAATTTTATTTTTTATTTGTTCTTTTTAGATATACATGATAGTAGAGTGTATTTTGACATATTATACATATATGGAGTATAACTTATTCTAATTAGGATCCTATTCTTGTGGTTGTACATGATGTGGGGTTCACTGGTTGTGTATTCATATATGAAAACAGGAAAGTTATGTCCAATTCATTCTACTCTTTCCTTTGCCCATCCCCCCTTCCCTTCATTCCCCTTTGTCCCTCTTGCACTTTAAATTCATTTTATCCTGTTCTTTCTGAGAAAATCATAAGTGCAATAAATACAATGTTCTCCCAAACTATATCTCATCTCATACTCCCTTTATGTTCCAGTTAATTGAGCTATTTTTAGTGGCCTATTAGCTAAACTTTGAATAATTTTAACGAAATATGCTATAAAAGTAATGGCTCTTACAAAATATAGAAACACTACAAATAGGTATAAGATAGGAAGTGAATGTATTTAATCAACCAACTAGCTATTAATGAACTTTTACTTTGCTTTGAATTTTGCTATTAAAAATGATGCTGAAATGAACAGGCTTGCATATTTATTTTTATGGATTTTTTAAAAGCATAAATTCCTAGAGATCAAATTGTGGGCACATTCTGAATTGTGATAGATATCAAAATGCCCTCAAAATGACTATACTAATTCTCATGAACAATGTATGAGAATACTTATTTCTCTTTCTCCTTGACAATGAAAAAGAACACTAATGCTAAAAATAGTAGTAGCTAAAATTTGATGTTTAGCATGTTTCAAGAATTTTCATGTATCATCCAGGACATTATAAACCTTTAGTGTAATAGGCAAAACTATTCCTCTTATGCCTTTTTTTTTTTTTTCAAGCGGATTTCTGGATTTCATGTCATTTAGAAGTCATCTGTCTTCTCTCTACTTCAGGTCTATGTTACCTCTTTGCTGGCCCTTTCTACAATTTCTGACCTGGTCTTCTTCTGTCTTTCCTTTTAAAACCATTTTGTATTCTACTGACAAATTAAAATGTTAAAATGTCACTACAATACCACTATATAGAGAATAGATTGTTTATCAGAGAGATTTCTCTGATTAAAAAATCCCCGAAGTTCCAATACCTAGAATGAAGTCAAGTTCAGCTGCCTGTCATTCAAAGGCTCTACAAAGTGCTGCTGCCCTGCCTGGAACACACTTCCCTTTGCTGTCTGGCTAACTTTTTTATTTTTTTTGTACCGGGGATTGAACTTAGGGGCACTCGACCACTGGGCCTCATCCCCAGCCCTTTTTTGTATTTTATTAGAGACAGGGTCTCACTGAGTTTCTAAGTGCCTCACCATTGCTGAGGCTGGCTTTGAACTCGTGATCCTCCTGCATCAGCCTCCCAAGTGCTGGGATTACAGGCGTGAGCCACTGTGCCTGGCTTCTCTGGCTAACTTCTATTTGCTTCTGGAACTCAACACAACTCATTGAAGAAACCTGTTTTCATATCACTAGTGCCCAAAGCTCTGAGGTACTCTCCAGTTGTAACGCTGCTCACTGTTGTAGTAGTAGTCTGTTTGCTTCTGGTCTCTTCTATAGTGGACCATAGGAAATTGACAGTATGAGAAAGTGCTTATTAATTTTTTTGTACCATCACTGCCTAGATTAGTAATTATTATACTATAGATGTTCAGAACATCTCGAATGGAATTATTTATTGACTTGTTTTCTTATAGTAATAAACAAAGAACTAGAATTTTTTTTTTTGCATTTTGCAGTTGAGAATCTAAGCCACAAATATGCAAAAATTAAAAATTCTCTGTGTTAAAAAACCACACAAACTGAGATGCAAAAAATGAACTTGGAAAAAAATTTGCAACATATATGATAACAGATAAAGTATTAATAAGGTTAATATATGAAAAAAAGTGATAGGAAGACATGGTAGAAGAAAACTGGATAGAAGGTATAAATACAAATTTATCTCAGGAAGAAGTAAAAGTTGTCAATAAATATATAGAAGGAAGTTCTTTACAGTTTCTAGTTTTGAAATTTAAAGTAGCAATAAATTACCATTTTAATTTATCTAGCTAACAAAGTTTAAAATCATGTTAATATTGGAAGGGAGGAGAATAGAAAGTTCTTTTAAGAAGATTTTCTATAATGATAAAGTGTTTTCTTTTCTTTTCTATTTTTTGGTGTGTGTCTGAGTAACTTGGCATTATTTGCCAAAGGTATTAACAATGTGAATATCTATTATTTTGGTAATTTTAATTCTAGGAATTTATCCTAATGAAAAATTGTAGATGCCAATAAAGGTATGCATCAGAATGCTTATTACACTATTATTAATAGTAGAATAATTAGAACCAACCTAGATTTCTAATAAAAGTGGATTAATGGAAAGCAACATGGTTTTTCCTTTTCAGAGCAAGGACTGTAGAGTTCTTCTGCCTGAGTTCTAACCCTGGTTCTACCTCTTATTAGCTGGGCACTTGGATTAAGTTAATTGAATCTCTCTGTGGCTTACTTTATCTGTAAAACGAAGGTAAAAAAGTAACTTTGTTGTTTGAGAATTAAACAAGTGTTAACATATAAAATTTTAGCCAGCTTATTATTACTATGACAAAACATCATGGTTTATAAGAATGTTGATGATAAATGTTTCCAATATGCCACTATGTAGATAATTGATTACACTGCAGGATGCATAGGATGATTCCAATTTTGACCTTCAAAAGAATTATGTATTCTTACATTACATATGAGAATGAATACTATAATTACACATTCTTTCATGTTAATGGTGATTATCTTTGGGTGGTGGGATTATGTAAAATTTAGTTTTTTTTACATGCATGTCTTTTGCCCAAAATGATCTATAGTAAGTTTGTACTACTTTGTTATGAGGACAGGGAGAACCATTATTTATTTAAAATGAGAAGTTGTGGTTCTGGAAGGTTAGCACACTGGCCAAGGTAATTTATTTAGTTGGTTGTGGGGAAAAAGAAGGGAAATAGGCCACATTTATTGAGTACCTCTGATATATGAGGCCTCGAGGGTGCTCAGTACACAGACTCTATTTCATTACTTCTCCATAATTGCCCTTCAAAAAAGCACAGAGGTTATGAGTGTGGAGTTCATGTGAGACAGCACAGGGGTTCCTAGTTCTCTCCTTTCCTAATGGTCTGATCTTAGGCCTATTAATCTTGCTGAGTTTTGGAGTCCTCACCTGTAAATAGAGAGTAGAACCATTTTTCTCATAAAGTTGTTGTGAGGCTTAAATGAGATAATACACATAAAGCGATTAGTCTGAGTTGGTGTACGTGGTGGCATCATGTTAACTTCTCAATCCACACACACACACAAAGAATTATCTATATTTATATCTACCTCTCTCTACAGTTTTATAGATCTGAAAACTGATACTAAGAAAGTTCAAAAATATTATCCAAGGTCATTAGGTAGTAAAAGGAGTCAAGAATCAAACTCATAGTTGTCTGATTCCAGAGTACTTGTGTTTTCATTCCATGCTTCTCTTAAGGTAAATTTTACCTAAGGAAACTACCAGTTAACAGGTGTGTAGGCAACAACAAGGCTTAACTGTGAAACTCCGAAAGAATAGGGAATGTGAATACTTAGAAGTGGTTGTTACTCAGACAAAAATTAGGAAAAATTTTATAATTATCACATTTTTATATTTTAGGTTGTCCCAATGGGACATCAGAATGGTGGGACCATTTCTGCAAGAATTTACAATTTTGTAGTCTCCCCTGGGTATCAAGCAGAAGATGTTCTACTACCAACAGAGCAGCAGGATAAGGAGGAATCGAAAATTTGTAGCTACATTATATTTGCCTATGTATACATGATTCTAACCCCCTGAAAGAAACAGAGATGTGTACGGAAGCCTAAAGAACATTGACCCATGTGGGTTTAGCTATCGGTTCTGCCATTGCCTAGGTTGCCACCACTAATCTCTCAGGGTTGCTTCCATACTTTAAAATGAGATGGATTGAACTGGAAACTGGCAAGGATTCTTTCTAAAT
The DNA here is from genome assembly GCA_025594165.1 of Tamias sibiricus. Taxonomy (NCBI): domain Eukaryota; kingdom Metazoa; phylum Chordata; class Mammalia; order Rodentia; family Sciuridae; genus Tamias; species Tamias sibiricus. The sequence continues at coordinate 66,377,120 of CM046666.1, read as the reverse complement.
CTGAATTTCTAGAATTCTAAGTGTACATTTCTCATTTTGGACAAGAGTGTTCTGTAAATAACTTTTCTCAAATTAAGTGGTAAGAACATTCATTCATTAGTTGATTCAAAAACAGATTCTGTTGCATGTCTGCTATGAGCCAAGCACCAGGAGGAGGACAACGAATATAGAGAAAAGTTTTCTGCCTTCCTGAAACTTATGTTCTAAAGGGCTATGGGGATGTTGAACTAATACGTTAAGTTGTAACAAGGGCCCTGGAGAAATACAATGCAGGAATAAGGAAGCAAGTGTATCTATCTGAGCTGGGATGGTCAGAGAAAGCATTTTGGAGGAGATGACATTTGAGCTGAGACCTAATGAATTGAAGGGGTAGCTGAGACCACATAAAAAGGGAAAGTGTTCTAGCAAAATATGCAAAGACTTTGAGGCAGAAGCACCATCTGAGTGTTTAAGAGGAGGCAAGATCAAGTGAGCTTGGGTGGAGTGAGGAAGGGGAAGAGGAGTAGGTCAGATCATTGGAGATTTTGGTAATAACTTCAGATGTCCTTTTTCTTGCTTTATTTTTTTCTTTTTGAGACAGGGTCTCACAATTTTGTCCAAGCTGGCCTCAAATTCATAATCCTCCTGCCTCAGGCTTTAGAGTTGCTGGCATTACACATGTGTGCCATTGCACTCAGTTAGATGTCCCTCTAAGTGTGATAGCAGCCATGGAAGGTTTCTGGGTTAAGTCAGAATCAAATTTGTATTTTACAAGATCATGGTGGTTGCCTTTGGGAAACAGATCAGGAAGGGGTTGGATGCCAACAAGGGAGCCAAAAGCCCAGTTAAGAAGCCACTGCTGTGGTCTGGGCAGAGGGTGAGAGCAGCTTTACAAAAGTGAGGATAAAGTGGGTAGTTGGATTTAGGACATGAAATGAAGATGGAGAGGTTGAGATTTGCAGAAGGATTGATTTGCAGAAGGATTGATTGTGAGATGTGAGACTAAGAAGGGAATCTATGGCAAACTTTGGGGTTTTGGGTCTGAACAATTGTATGAACCAAGTGCTGTTTTCCAAGATGGAGAAACACTTTGGATGAAAAAGTAAGAAAGGACTGTTGTTCCAGGGCAATATTAACAATATGTTTCAGCCTTGACATGACTACTAGACATCTGGTAGATGGTGCCTGAAGTTGGAGTTTAGGGCAGAGGTCAGGGGTGCAGATTCAGGCAATAGATTTTTTTTTTTTTTTTTTTTTTTACCACCCTGCCCTCCTTTGCCCTCAGTATTGGGATTAAACTCAGGGTGCTCTACCATAGCATTGTATCCACAACCGTTTTTTAGTTTTTAGTTTTGACACAGGTCTAAGTTGTCCAGGCTGGCCTTGATCCTCTACCTCAGCATCCTAGTAGCTGGGGTTACAGGTGTGTACCACTGTGTGTATCCAGGCAATAGATTTTTTTTTTTTTAAAGCCAGGACTAATCCTGTCTAGTATCAGTGATCATCTGAAACTATTGCTTCAAAGTGACTACAAACATTTAATTTCAGATGTGGGTTACAGACTGGAGGAGGTAAGGAAGCTGTGTTTCTGTTTTATAACACAGGAAAGAAGTGTTTGTCCCCTGAGAATCATTCTGAGTAGGAGGCAAACACATCCTCTTTAAGGCATAATACAGCATCCTGAGCAAATTACCTGGGTATAATTCCATCAGTCCTCAATAAATCAAAGGGATGAGAAGTCATGTGTATTTTTCAATGATTTGAAACATGGTTTAGGACAGTGATATGGTGGCTTTACATTATATTCTTTTATACGGAAGGTACAAGACAGGCTTTTTTAAAAAAATAACTTTTTATTCCATTTATTTATTTTTATGCGGCGCTGAGGATCGAACCTACTGCCTCACTCATGTATGCTAGGCAGCGCTCTACCACTGAGCCACAACCCCAGCCCAAGACAGGCTTTTAGATGCAGCAGTTTTATACTTCTATGTCCTTCTTTAGTGTCCAGGTGTTTAAATTTTTCTTTCAGCACTTATTTTCATACCTATCAAATGACAAAACTACAGTCAGTTTTGATTCCTAAATAGAGCCCCAGACTAGTATTTGACTACAGATCTAAAAAGAGTTGGATTGCTACCAGTGAATGATCAAAGTCGAAACTTCTACTGGAAATCCCCTGACAGCCTATGATGAAATTCAATGCTTGGCAATCTTATTCTAGGGGTCAAAACCTGAATGCTTATACACCAACAGGCAAACAACATCACAAAGGGTTTAAATTTACAGAGTAAAACACAAATTCCTCACTTTCAATTCTCTCTTTTTGCACTTGCACTCAGCAGTTGAATGATCAGTGACTCTGCATCTTGGTTGACAGTTGTGTTTAGTAGTGTTGGAAAAAGTAATCTTTGGGGAACATGATACTTATTTTCAGATGACATGCAGGTTATGATTAATCATCACCTACTACTAAGAGTTTTTGAAAACATATCTTTAGGAGATTCTTTGATGAGACTATAGAGTTTTGCAATGGAGGGGACACTTGAGCTCAAATACCTCTAAATGAAGGACACCTATGGATGGGAATTTATTTTAAGTATAATCTGGGGAAATTGAGAATTACCTGGTTCACCTGGCTCCCTTAATCTTTTCCAATGCACAATTTCTTATTTTCAGAAATAAGAAATGGATACAGTTTAGGCACTCGGCTAATCCTTAGGGATAAACACTGGGGTGTGAAAATGGACTTTTCCTTCTGTGAAGAATGAAAAGATAGTGCTTTAAAGAAGTTAATTTGAGTAAATACAAGTAACAGATAAATACCTGGCACTCATTATAATTTTGAAAAACCTAGTTGCTGCCATTTGACAATAGATAGGTTATATCTACCTATTTTTAGTGAGATTATTAACAAAAAAGATTATGTTTATTATACATTAATGTTCCATCTTTATTTTTAAAATCCTTGCCAAGATTTTCCATCTTTGACACTAAAGGACAGTTTTTAGAACTTTCTAATTTTATAATTGCTTTCATGCACTACTGTTTACGAAAACTACAAGGGTATTACTGTTCTTATCTGTGCTTAAAAGGAAAGAAACAGTGTCTCAGAGAGGCTTTACAAGATAATGCAGAAAGTTGCTTCAAGAGACAGTGAATTCCTGGTAGCCAACCCCTGAAGCAGTAGCTCAAACTGAAATACATTGTCAGTAAGAAATCCTAAAGCTACAAGGAAAAATACTCCTTTGCATACTTTTTTTTTCATTATTGATTCCTTTTCTACCATCGTGAGCCTTTTTAAAAATTTTTATTTATAGTAGTAGTATTATTACAGTTCATACTACACACATAGAGCATCTTTTTACACAAAACAGTTTGTATACAAAGTATATTCGTAGCATTCAAGTCTTCAATCATGCATTTAGAATAATGATATCCATCTTATTCAACCACTTTTTCTTTTTCATCGTGAGCCTTTTGAATAAGACATGGTCTGTTTAAAGGAGAACAAAAAACAAGGTTTATTGGAAACATGTGATAATAAACCTAGGAATCCTTTATAAAGAGGCTGGAGATGGCCTAACAGAGTTCAGTACCACTTAGGAGCTGGACATTTTCCCAATAACTAAATATGGAAAAGTAGCAAGAAAACATAATTAAAAATAGTTTCAGATGTGCACATTTTAACATTATGATCAGTAAATACTCCAGAAAACCACAGAAACTTGATAAGAAGTAGATTCTTAAGTAACAAGATGGCAAATGTCCTAAGGATTAGCTACAGTACTTTGATCTCCAAATTCCAAGAGCAGATTTGGAGTCTGTGGTAGGGGCTAAAATCAAATATTTAAAGCATTTTGCAAAAGACAGAAGTGAAAAAAAAAAAATGAGAAAAAGACTATTGCATAGGAGGAGAGCCTCCTGCAAGAGCCTGAAGTTGCAAGCTTGCCAAATAAGCACTTTATTTAAAAAAATCACCTTCACATGACCAAATTAGAGAATTGAAGTAATTAGATTACAAAAAAGTAGGCAAAGGTTATTTGCCTGAAAACTCCTGATGAACTGAGGCGAAGGTGCTGTTTTCCCCTTGCACTACTTGGATATCTGCCACAAGCTCTTCCTTCATTGGCTCATGCTGACTGTCCTTTCCACATTGTGCTTGTGGGGATTGCCATGGTGGGTGGGGGAGAGGTTCTTCAAGTGAATGTCTAGTAGCTGACAATTTTCTAATATTCAATCCATCCACTACTACACATTCATGTGGTAGAAACTGCTAGGACCTGAGTATACAATAGTAAAGTGTTTAGAGAAGGTATGAAAGGTGTGCACAAGAGAGATGCTCTCTGTCTACACAGGGGTAAAAGGTCAGGTGGCAGAGAAGACAACACAATGTGCAACCACAATCATGGGTTATGACAAAAGTGTTACGACAGGAGAAATGCCAACAACACATTGCAAGGGCAGTTATCCTAGTCAAGGAGCCAGGGAAGCCCTCCTAGGAGAAATGTGGGTCAAGCTCTAATTAACAACCAGTCAAAAACAAAGCTTCAAAAATCCTCTGAATAACCCAACATCCTTTAGGTACAATACAGGCCATTCCTTAAATATTATTATTATTATTATTTCAGTACTGGGGATTGAACCAGTACAATGAGCTACATTCCCAGCCCTGTTAAATTTTGTTTATTTTGACACAGGCTGTCCTCAAACTTGCCATCATCCTGCCTCAGTCTCCTGAGTAGCTAGAGTTACAGGCATACGCCACCATGCCTGGCTTCTTTTCCCTTTACTATGTCTTGGCTTCCTTCTGTAGCTACAGGAGGATCTTCTTCCTTGTGTTCTGTTGTGTAGACATAACTTGGTTAATTCAGTTATAATGAACATTTACTATAAGTGGATGGAGCTATTAGGAAGTGGGATCCCTAATAGCTTGGGTAGAAGAGTGAGTACTTGTGTGATTTTTAGCAGGAAAGAGCATATGACTGTCTATTTCTACACATTCTCACTAAAACAGTGTGTGGTCAAAATTGCAGATTTTTGTCAGTCTTATAGATAAGAAAATGTTATCTGCATTTCTTTAAGAGTGAGACTGAGTATGTTTAGGAGGAATGCAAGTATTTCTTTTGTGTGTGTGTGTGTGTATTCTCTGTTCATTTCCACATGTCATCTTTTACTTTGTGCTGAGTTGTTGGATTTCCCTTGATGTTTAAATCTCCTTCTATCTTAAGGTGATTAGTTCTTTGTTTCTGGCAGGAGTTGAGGATATTTTTCCACGTTGTTCTTTTGACATTGCTTGTTTTGTTTTGCTTATCAGGCAGCATATATATATATATATATATATATTTTATTTAATTTGATAATCTGATTTATCAGTGTTTTCTTTGGTATTTTTAGTTGTAGTTGGAAAGGGGTTCCTGCTTCCAAGTTTACAAGAGAGTTTACTTATTTCTGCTTTCCCATATTTTTTGGATTTATTTGATTTTCATCTTTGATTTTTTTTTGGAATTTATCTTACAATATGATAAGATAGAAGGGGATCTAACATTATCGCTTTCCAAATAAGCGACCAGTTTTTCCAATATGACTATAACCAGAATGACAATAAAGTTGAAATTCACAAATTTGGCCTCATAGGGCTATTATTAATTTTTGTGAAGAAAAGATTTTTGTGGTGATTATTATGGAAGATCCACTGATAAATATTAAAAAAAAATTTGGAGGAAAAGTAGACTTTTAGATATAAGACTAGGGGATTCTTAATTTTAAAAGAATAGGAGTATTTCTTAGATGTGTTGGATTGAGGAGAACAAACGACCTCTTTTTTGATCATATAAGAACTATGAATGTTGGGTCCAACTCTCCATAAAGCACCATTGGGCCTCGGTGGTGAGTTTGAACATGTTACTCTGTTGGAGTCCAGCTTAGAGGCTCTACAAAAAATGTGATTATGTGTATCCTTTAGCAGGCAAGCATGATTAGTATTGGTCTCAGTAAAGTTTGCTTGAATAAAAACTTTCTACAAAGTAAAGTCAGATGTAAGCAATGGTCCTTCAGGAATTTGTACAGTATTGGTTTTTTCATTAATTGGTCTCTCAACAATTAATCTACATAAGCATCAAATTTACATTCATTTATCAGAGCACAAAGAATTGCTTCTTCTTTTTCTTCTTTTTTTAGTTGTAGATGGACACAATACCTTTATTTTATTTATTTATTTTTATGTGGTGCTGAGGATTGAACCCAGTGCCTCACACATGCAAGGCAAGTGCTCTGTCACTGAGCCACAACCCCAGCCCAAGAACTGCTTCTTAATGGGCTATATTTTTGTTTGTTTCTTGACCCGAATGGTGAAATATGAATTTCATCAACTTTTACTTATTAAAATAATTTTCATAGAAAAACAGGAAAAGCAGCACAAACATACATTTTCTATGAAAATAAACAATGCCATTGAAGGGCTGGAGGTGTAGTTCAGTGACAAGCATGCCTGAGGCCCTGGGTTCGATCCCTAGCACTGTAAAAAAATGTCATTTAAATCATTGTAGATAAAATTTACTAACATCAAGTATTCTAAGCCTATGTTTAAAAAGGATTGGCCACATTCTAGAAAACAGTTTGGCAGTATTTGATACAGTTAAACAAACACCATGTCACTCACTTCCCAGAATCTGCCCTAGATAAATAAACATTTATGTTTATACAAAAACCTCTACATGAGGGGAGAGGGTGTAGCCTGGTGGTAGAGCCCTTGCCTAGTGTGTATGAGGCCCTGGGTTCAATTTCCCACACTGCAACAAACAAAAACATGGATGCTCAGAGCAGCTTTATTTGTAATAGTCGAAAATCAAGAAACAAACCAAATGACCTTTAGCAGGTAAGAGGATAAATGGATAAACCATCGTGGTACAGCCATATCATGGAAAAATATTCAGCAATAAAGAGAAATGAACTGTTGAAGCACATGACAATTTTGGATGGATCTCAAGAGCATCATGCTGAGTGAAAAAGCCAATTTCAAAAGATTACTTCTGTATGATTACATTTACATGACATTCAAAAAATAACAAAATTATAGTGTTGGAAAACAGATTAGAGATTCTTAGGGGTTAAGACTTGGGGGAGGAAGTGACTCTAAAAAGATAACATCAGGGTCAGCTTCCAAAGTTTCTTTAGGACAACGGAATAGTGCTGTATCTTGATTGTAGTGGTGGGTAAATGAATCTGTACATGTGATAAAATTTCATAGGAATATATGTAAAAATTGAGTTTGTGTCAAAACTGGTGAAATCTAATTAAGTCTACAGTTTCGTCAACAGTCTATATTCACATCAGTTTCCTGGTTTGGCTAACTGCACTGTGCTTCAATGACATGTTATCATTGGGGGAAGCTGGGTGAAGGGGACCTTGAACTTGGTAATTCTCTGTAGTATTTTTGCAACTTTTAGGTAAGATTAAAGTTATTGTTTTTTTGATGCTGACATTTACTTTTAGAATTTAGGTAGCCGGGCGGGGTGGCGCACGCCTGTAATCCCAGCACTTTGGGAGGCTGAGGCAGGAGGATCGCAAGTTCAAAGCCAGCCTCAGCAATGGCGAGGCACTTAGTAACTCAGTGAGACCCTGTCTCTAATAAAATACAAAAAAGGGCTGGGGATGTGGCCCAGTGGTCAAGTGCCCCTGAGTTCAATCCCCAGTACCAAAAAAAAAAAAAAAAAAAAAAAGAATTTAGGTAATGTCTCCTAAAGGGAGGAGTGAGATTTGGTGAATAGGATTCAGACTTCATTGTATGGTTTGTAACTTTGTTCCTGTGCTGCACATGGGTGGTGCAGAGAGAGACAGGCAGGGGTCTCATGAAAAGAAATCAAGATATGACATGAGCAAATCTTATTTTCTTTCCAGGCAATTTAGCTTAGATACTGTATGATCTTTGACAATGCTCTTAATCCTAGTCTCAGTATTTTAAGGTATGAAATAGGATTGCAATTTCTTGCATTTTAAATAAAATAGCTAGGAGGGGTATGTGAGGTAACTCATAAATATGATTTACAATTTAAACCATGAAATTTTGTTCCTGTTGATGTAACACCAGGCAGCCCAACTCCTGACCTGTTTTGCTCAATTTCAAGGGAAGATTTCTTATTTAAATATGGCTTTTAAACTATAGTTCTTTTTCTAATGCAGATGTAATAAACAGACATTGGATGGACTAGCATGTGCATGACTATGGTGAATTAGTAATCAAAAGCCAAAAATTAAAGAAAGGCACACTCATTTTGTCCTTGAAAGCTGTGAGATGAACATTTAACTCTTATTAGTTCTTTCTTTTAACCCAGGAGGGGTGTGGAGGGGAAATTTGCACTTTTACTCCCATAATATTTTTTTTATTTTTAATCAGGTTTATTTCTCACAAAGAAGAAGGTTCTGCAGCATTTTCAAGTGGAACCTTTCCTTATGCCTCAAAGTGAGGAAAATCAAGAAGTCCTTTACCAATTCTGGCCAATGGAATTAGGATAACCTCTTTCGTGGCATCGAACATTTTCTAGAAAACGCTGAAAATCTGGACACTAAAAAGAAAGCTGCACTCAGTGTAACACTAATCTGTTAATAAATTCATTTTTCCTGCTCCCTCATTATTCTTCCATGTGTAGATTAAACGGATTACACTGTAATTAAATTTGACTCTAACAAGAGGCAGTGCTTCAGAGCAGTGAGCTCTGGGAGGCCAGCCTTCTATTCCTAGCTTCATTGCTGCTTATAGCTGAGGGACAAAGCACCCACTTCATGGTGCCTCAATTTTTCCATCTATAGAGTGAGATAAACAATGTCTCAGAGGGGCATAGTTCTACTTTATGAGCTCCACTTTCTAATTGAGCTCCAAATTCCTTTATTAGAAAGGTACTCTTTGAAGAATTAAAGACGTATTTATATTGTTGTTGTGACTTAATAGAAATGAAGCTTTAAAATCTAATTTTAAATGCCTCCTACTGCACAGTACATTATCCACATTCTTAAATACTGCAATCAGCTGTGCACTGTGATGTTTATTAAAGAAAAAAAAAAACATTGCAAAGACATATTATAGAACATTTTCAAAGCCTCATGCTGCAGTTTAACTGTAGGACTTTCACTGAAGTTAATGGGACTCATACAGGCAAATTCCAAGCACCACTTTGAAAATTTACCCCATAGTGACAGTTTAATGCTTCTTATTGATCATAAGTTTTCAGACAACATTTCAAGGCAAAAAGGGACAATTTCTCAAAGGAAATAAATAATCTTTAATGAAATAATTTTGTATTGCAATCATTATAACTAATAAGAGTCTGGAACAGTCTTTTGGTAAGAAGGTCTCAGGAACTGCTTTCTGGTGATAGTTACCAATGGGGCTATAAAAAATTTCCATCACATTATAATTCCAGTAGCTCATAGGAATAACACATTTTATCTTTAAATTTGAAAATTCATGTTTCTAAGGGAAGAAATACAGATACATGGAAAATTAAGAATTATTATTCCCTTACAACTTATGTTGCTATTCCTCAGAATGGGTAATGCATTGTATATTACTGACAGAAGTACAAGCAGGCATGCTTTTTGTTGCCTAATTAAAGTCCTTGTTTTTAACCCACATATTCATATTGGGCTTGGAAGCAAGCTCCTGGCGCTTCACCTGGTGACCTGTCCCTAAAAGCTGCCTTGCATCTTGGTGCACGTGGCCCTCAGGGCAGGACCTCAACCTGTCTCCTCTATCACCTCTTAATATTCTCCCCACTCCTCCCTGAGCTCCAGCCACAGTACCTTATGTCTCTTCCTTGTACAAGCCAAGCTCATCAGGTCTCAAGAATTTGGGCAATTATTCTTCCTTGTCTTGCAAATTTATGTGCCTGAGTATTTTCACAGCTGGCTGCCCTTTAAGATTGAGGTTAACTGAGTGTCCACTACATAGAAAGACTTTGTTGGACCACCTAATCAAAGGTAGCCTCTGCTCACTGTTTCATTCCCCAGCATCCAGGATTGTGTGTGCACATAATAGAAATTGTAAAAAAAAATTTTTTTGATGACTGAATTCAAAACCTGAGAGTTATCTTTTGTTCCTTTGTCTTATGCAATAAGTCATAATATTCTACATTTTTACCATTAGTCATAATATTCTACATTCTTACCATTAGTCATAATTTGTACATATTTACCATCACTACTTTGCCCTCTATCACTTTTCCTCTGTATCTCCATAATTAGCATTCTCCTCTCTGATTTTGCCTTTCTTTAAGGGCACAGGAAACCAGACTGTTACAGGTGGGGACCATGTTTTGTTTGTTTTTGTATTTTTTGCACTATGATTGTGTTTGGCACATAAGTACTCTGTCTGTGAATGAATTTTCTTATATAACATGTGATGGTATAAAAATATTAGTAAAATATATCATAGTTTGTAGAAGGAGTGGGAAATAATCTTTAGTTATTAATTTTCCTCGAAGAGTAGGCTCTGTATGGTCAAAACATATCAGTTAATCAAACTACCTTATAAGTTCAAGTTTGTGTATAAGGTCAACAATGTCTTAAACAATTACCTAAATTACCAATAGTCTATTTGTGTTAAAAAAACATCTGAAGGCATTTCTGGGAGTAACATTACTTATCCTTGAACATGTCTATCAATTTGAAAATACCAAGGAAACTTCATGATAACATTGCTCAAAAGCATATGCAATTTGATGCAGGACACATAAGTCTATTTTTCCCCAATTTCCCATTCAGGTTAGAGAGCAATAATAAGTAATTTGACATAGTGGCTATAAATAAGGTTGATATTGCTATTAATATTATTTTGTTAAATCTAGTTTCTTATTCAAAGATTTTAAATCACATAGAAGTACCATGTTCTTTATTTATAAGTAGGTGATAATGGACAAAGTTCAATTAAATTTAATTTTAAATTGCTAACAAGCAATAAGGGCAATTCCTTTTCATAGCTAGGCTAGTTAAATTTTCTAGAGCAAAATCATGAAAAAGAAATCCTGGTTCTTCTGCCATCCACCTTTCTAACTTTGGGTAAGTTTCTTAAGCCCTACCTTACTTCCTGATCTATAAAATGGGATACTGTGATATTTATATAATGTTAAATAAGATAATATTGATAAAGTACTTAGAGCAGTAACTAGCATATAGTCGATCTCAGTAAATAGCAGCTACTGTTACAGAAAGGTAGTGAAATGGCTTAATGTTCTGTGGTCAATCAACCAGGTTTTATTGTCCTCATATGGTCCAGTCCATCATCTGACTAGACCATGTGAGGATAATATGTGCACCAAAGGAATCTGAACACTTCAAAGTCGAGAGAAGTTGCAGGAGAGTGTATGGCTGGCAGGAAATAACCTGTGAGAATACAGATTTTACTAAAGGGGAAAAGAGATTTGAGGATGTAGAAAATGGTGCAGTTCAAGAGCAGGTTTCTCAGAACAGAAGATGGAGAAGGCAGAGAAGTGGAAATGTGATGTCTTGAATCTTTAGTTTACAAGCCAGTGGCAATTCTGAGAGTCTCTGATCTAACTTTTGAACACACTAGCAGCTAAAGTTTCCTTTTAATAATATGAAACCACTATGATGAAATATTACTTTAACTATGAAGAAGAATGAAATTATGGTATTTGCCAGTAAATGGATGGAACTGGAGAATATAATGCTAAATGAAATAAGCCAGTCCCAAAAGACCAAAGGCTGAATGTTCTCTCTGATACGTGGATGCTAACATACAATAAGGTGGTAGCGGGAGGGAAGAATAATTCACTGTATTAGACAAAGGGGAATAAATGGAAGGAAGGGAGAGTGAATGGGAATAAGAAAGACAATAGAATGAATTGGATGTAAATTTCTTATATTCATATATGGATACACAACCAGTGTAACTCCACATCATGTACAACCACAAGAATGGAAAGCTAAGTTGGGTGTGGTGGCACACACCTGTAATCCCAGCAGCTTGGGAGGCTGAGACAGGAGGATCACGAGTTCCCAAAGCCAGCCTCAGCAAAAAGTGAGGTGCTAAGCAACTCAGTGAGACCCTGTCTCTAACTAAAATACAAAATAGGGTTGGGGATGTGGCTCAGTGGTCGGGTGCCCCTGAGTTTAATCCCTGGTACCCCTTTCAAAAAAAAATTAGAAAGCTATACTCCATGTATGTATAATATGTCATGATACATTCTTCTGTTATATATAACTAAAAAGAACATATAATAAAGGGAAAAACTAAGATGAAATCACAGATTTACTAGTGTAGCTTGTCATGTGGTTGATCTCAAAAAGTCTTTATTTATTTATTTTTTAATCAAGTTAGAAACTGGCTACATTTTCTGTTAAAAAATGCACTTGTTGGTACTTTCCTGAGGAACTGTTATCTCAAGTCAAAGACATCTATGCTCAGTTCACAGGGGAGACATCATGCTGTGGTTTACCTCTTGTGGAAATACTACACTGAAGGGAAACTTAAAATAGCAATAAGAAATCAGATTACATTTAGCATCAAATACAGATCCAAGATTAATAACAGGCTGGTATTTTCTGCTTCACTGAGATACACTGCAAGACTGAAAAAATATGGCCCTGTTATATCTGTCTTTAGAAGGAGTCACCAAGGAATCCAAAAAAAGCCACTGTTGGAAGTAATTTGTTGGCTTTCTGACATCTCAGGCTCATTATTGTGATCTAAATATCAGCCTTTGGTACTATTTGCAGTTTCTGGGTAAGTCATTAATGAAAAAGAATGGAAAAAACAATGACTATGAAATCAGTTTTTGAGACTATTCATACATTCTTGATACTAATGTTATGGGTGTATGACTTGTGTTGCATATAGAAAAATCATAAAGTACCCAACACAGGCAAGTGAAGGGCAGTTCAGGCAGCCATTCCAAAATATGTTCGACTCTCTAAATAGTAATGCAGCAATCATTGCCTGCAGATGTAGAAATGTTATTATGAAGAATACTAGAGGGGTTATGTAAATTGAACACACAGGTATAAGGAAAAAAAATTTATATTCTAGATAAGCTTTTACCAATTTTCTATTCAAAACCAAGTAGCAATAATTCAATATAGTAATGAAAGAAAATTCTTAATTAAAAAGAATCAAACAGACTTTTGCCTTAGGTTATAGGTGTTTAAAATATGTTTTCCAAACACAAGTATATGGTGATTTTATGATTTTTTTAAAAAAGTCAATGAATTTTTGAAATGCTCTTGGTTTGGCTCAAGTTCAGGGGGTGAGGAGGGTGGGCAGTCCAGAAGGGGTCCTCTATTGTAGGAAAGGATGACACTGGCATACTTTACAGAAAGTATTTCCCACATTGAACACATAGCATCCAGACTATGTTCTTTTCTTGAATCCTCAAGAATTCTAAAAATATCTGAGTGTATATTTTGCATGTTCAGAGTAATCAAATCTTACAAATAGATGAAATCTTAAGAAGTTTTAGTTACATTTCTAAACTCCTACTCGGAACAGCTATTATAGACAGATGAGAGAGATGTGCTATTCCTTTTTTCATTTTGCCAGTACAAATTTGGTTGAACAATGGAACTATAGGGCTCACTGTACCATTCTTACCAGTTTATCAAGCATTTTTATGGATCAGCTAAACAAGCCTAGAAAGGGCCTCAACAGTCATCTAATCTCCTATCTTCAAACAGGTGACATTTGATTTGTCTGTTTGGAAAAAAGACATGGTTGTTCCAACTGTAAGTATATATCTGGTCTTTGTCATAGTGATGATTCATTATTTATTTACCCTTGAGATTTTCTTTCAAAGTAATTAATTTGCTTGATGTAAAATATCCAATGGAAGAAAAGGCCTGGAGACTTAATAAAATTGCAATTATGCCCAAACAATGTCATACTAGATTTGTGAGGTTACTATTGATAGGTGTAAAAGCAAGTAAGATTACAGATAACATCATCTTTAGAATAAGACCTGCAAGGATCTGAGGTAGGAAGAGAAAGATTAAAGGACAATGATATTCTTATATACCCATCCCTGAAAATAGCTATCAAAAGGCTGCAGGCATCTGGGAAAGAACTTTCCTTTTAGCTTGTGGGCCAGAAATACATTGGCATTGCCTCTGGAATTGGAACAAAATCAATTTTTAATTGGTTTTAAAATCTGGAATGGAACATTCCTGCAGTCATCCATGAACCAACCTTATCCTGTAGAAGTTGAGTGAATCTTGGCCAACCATCTGCCTTGTGAATTGTTTTGTTTGGGCCAGAGAGTACTTGCTGTGCAGTAGTTTTACATCAAGTTGCAGTCCTTCATAATGTTGCTTGACAGGAGAATTTGAAAGAGATAAAGTCTCCTGGGAGACAAATCAAATGCCTTCACCAATATGCCTTGGAGCTGGATGGACCCACAAGGCTGGGAATTACCACCTGCTTTCCTCTATACATCAGCACAATGACTTCCAACAAGAAGAGCAGCTTATGCTTGCAGATGAGAGACAGCTGAGGAAATAGACAGCACTGATGAAGGCCAAACAATGTATTTTTAAGACTGATTTTACTTAGAATTTCACTATGTTCACTATTTAAAATCCAAATTTTCATAAATTCTGGTTGCATTCTTGTGAAGTGTGCATACTGTGAAATAAGTGTGGAATTAAGGTTTATTTCTAATAGTGCCCGTGAATGGGGAGTCAATCTCCTTCTTGAATCCACTCTGTCCCCACCACAGGGAACACAAATAAAGGAGGAAGCTAAGATGATGACTCGCCAAATCTCTAAAACAAGATGGAAAACCTACTGTGGATGAATAAGATAGTCTAAACTACCCTGTAAATTAAAACTTCACATTCTCAGCTTGCAAATAGTTGAAGTAAGTAACGCCTCACAGGAACTTCTAGCATTTGAGTTTGAATGACTGCCTAAGTGTGAGAGATAAAAGAGCAAGAAAATCAAATTTAGCTGTCTAATAATAATAAAAGATTTAATATATAGGCTTTTCATTTTATGATGTTTTTATATCTGGATTATATTCCTGGGAGATGCAAGACATTAACTCCAGAGTGCTTTATGGCATCTTCATAGAGAAGTAAACTTTCAAGTCAGAACCCAGCAGAATGGAGTCCTTCTGGAATGACAGCAGCAAGGGACATGCAGAGATCTGCTATTTATTTGGGAATTGTGGGATGAGGTGAACCAGACACTTAAAGCCAAAAGTCATCAAAGCAAAAAGTAAACCATTCTTGTAATCTTTCTTAAAGTATACTAATTGATACGCATTATTAGAAATAATACAGTAGTATTCATTCCAGCCTATCAAGAGCATAACCTGGTGTCCTATTTTAGACATGAAATAGTTTTTTTTTTTCTTTCTTTCTACATTTTTTTGTTGGTGCATTATGGTTATACATAATGATGTGACTTGTTGTTACATATTTATACATGCACACAATATAACAATATAATTTGGCCAATATTGCTCCCCAGTGCTTCCCTTCCTCCCTCACCATCTCCTTCCCTATCCCTTTTCTCTACTGATCTCCCTTTGATTTCCATGAGATATACCCACCCCTATCTTTCTTTTCCTTTTTCCTTTGTAGCTCCCACATATGAGAGAAGACATTCAACCCTTGACCTTCTGAGTGTGGCTTATTTCGATTAACATAATGATCTCAAGTCATATCCATTCCTGCAAATATAAATACTTACTGAAGTCAATGCTTCTGTATGTAATTCAAAGAATACAACTTGAATACAAGTTATTAATATAACTTATTTGATATGAATGTGTGTTCTAGAGTAAGATCACTTGGCTCCAATCTCAGCTTTACCACTCACTATCTGTAAGACTTTCTGTAACTTACTATGCCTTTGTTTGCCTCAGTTTCTTCATCGGTAAAATGTGGATATAAAAATATCTAGCCCAGTGCAATGGTGCACGCCTGTAATCCCAGCAGTTCCAGAGGCTGAAGCAGGAGGATTGTAAGTTCAAAGCCAGCCTCAGCAAAAGCGAGGCGCTGAGCAACTTAGTGAGACCCTGTCTCTAAATAAAATACAAAATAGGGCTGCGGATGTGGCTCAGTGGTCGAGTGCCCCTGAGTCCAATCTGTGGTGCCTTCGCTACCCCCCCCCCCAAAAAAAAAATCTATTGTACAGTGTTGTGATGAGGATTAAATGAGTTAAATGAGTTAACACTTAAAACACAAGTATCTGGTTTGTGTTAAGTACTTCACAGGTATGAGCATTTCATATTAAACAAATGTTACAATACAGGAGACAAGCATGCAGTCTGGGACTTTCATATTCACCTATAACACAGAAGGGCTTTCGGGCAAACCTCAGTCTTCCTTGCCATCCTCTATACCGACAACAGCAACCTGCCGACCAGATTCGAATGATGAACTCCAAGCCAAAGACGACAATCATCACGAACTCCTAAAATATCAGATAAGACACGTCAGAGAGAAGCACCACGGGTCAAAACACAGTAAGAATCTCTGTGAATATTTCTGGGCATATGCTCCAAACCCAACTAAACCTAAGAAAATTGAATCCTCGTACTGTCTGCATTTACTATCATGGGAAACTATTCCTTTTCAAGTCATTAACACTGGACATTTAAGAATCAGTTTCAACACTAAACATACAGGACAAATAATGTTTCTGTTTCCTCTGTAACATATAGTGTAGCTGATGTTAGCTATTTAATAACATGAAATGTCTCAGTTGAAGAGTGGACCCTAAAATATAATTGCAAGTTCTACTGAAAACAAAGCTTCCTTTTGTGCAAGGAATGACACAATCCTTAAGCTTTTAAGAGTTGTTCTGAGAACAAGAAGTAAATATTTAGGAGTAACTGAGCTCTTTTGTTACAGTGTCAAAATCGCCTTATAAAACTGATTTTTCTAAAGCATCACCATGTGTGGCACGCATATCCATTGCCAGAAATGAGACCCTGAATCCTCTGAGTCTGAAGCTTGTTAATTATTATGCTGCCCTTTGGCAACAGCTGCCTGAAAAACAACACCTGCGCCAGCAAAATGACTTTGAGATTATTTAAGAAGAGTTGTGAGTTAACCCTGGGGAAAGGACAGCTAAAGTGGCTCATTAAACAGTCAGTCATAGAAGGAAAAACCGAACGGAATTTGAAAAAGGAAAGTATCTCTGGAGCAAACTTAGCAGAGTCACTTGTTCCTGTAGGGACAGGTACTGAACTTATTAAAATTTTTTTAAAAAATAATTATCTTTCTAGTTTTTAAACAAGGATTGACTCAGCGTGTACAATGTAGATATCATTTATTAATTGATTTTCATTACAATGGCTTAATTTAAAAAGTGGTACATACTCTTTACTGAAACTTTCAAACATCACAGACATACAGAGCATTATATAAAGACTGCAATCCACTCCTCACTCTCTCATCCCACTCCCAAGACAAAAACTGTTACCAAATTTATAAAAATGGCATTTTTGTTGCAAGTTTCAGGCAAATGTCTGTTTCTTTAGTTAGAGCATGTGATGATGTGCTGCTGCACTTTGGAAACATCTAGTAGAGACACATCATTCTATCCTTCTGTTATTTTGTACTAAGTAATCTACAAACATTTCTCATGATGGGGAAATAAATTTTCCATATCATCACTCCTCACTCACAGTGACTTAGAACTTTTCACAGGATAAATATCTGAAGACAACTTTATGCACAACTTTATGCACTCTGGTCAATATATTTACTGATTGAAGAACTGATTGAAGAATTTACTGATCTGAAGAACTCACAACTCTTCTTAAATGGAGCACAACTTTTCATTTCTATGCTTGTACATGATGTAGAGTCACACACCTTTTGTGCAATCATACCCATACACAGGGGTAATAATGTCCATCTCATTCCACCTCCCCCACCTCCTCCCCTCTCCTTCATCCCCTCTGCTCCATCCAAAGTTCCTCCATTCTCCCCTTGTCCCCCACCCCCATTATGGGTCAGCATCCACTTATCAGAGAAAATATTCAGCCTTTGTTTTTTGTTTTTGTTTTGAATGCATATCTGTGTAATTGAGTCTATTTATTTAATAAGGTTCCAAAAATGTCTGGTCATCGGTTTTTATCCAGCACTTCTTTCCACATATAGAAACCATGCTAAGGCCTAAAATGCCGACATAGCTGTATTTTGGTCCAATGTAATTAGAAGGTCCATTTTTCCCTTAACCCTGCCCTTGGCTCCTACCTATGCCTGGAAGTTTGGTACCCTGGTTGTGAGACATCATATTGTGAAGGATACCCAAGAAAACCTGAAATATCACCTGAGCCCCCTGGTAGTACCATGTAATGATTTTTACTTTTCACGGAAACAGATGGCACCGATAGATGTATAACCATTGTTCTCAAGAAAAGTATGCCAATTACTAATATATTTTTCATTGAAACAATTTTTTAAAAGTACAAATACATGGCATTAAGGTTCAGGACCTAATATAGGCCTGATAATCAAGTCCTTGTTTTCTGGAAGAAAGGCCTCAAGTCCCAATCAATTTCCAGTAACAATGTTTTTACACATCAACTTAATAAGGGGTTTTAATTTCCTTCAGATTTTTGTTTTCAGCATTCTAGTCTTAAAGGCTAGATTAGAAATTAGCTCAATTCTCCAGAAGGCAAATTTCTTTCCTTTACAGTATGAAAGAATCCAGAAAGACCTCTTCCCCAAGCAGATTCCCAATCTCTAATCTGTGCTTAAAATGAATCTTTTTCAATATAATGCAAAAGGTAACTTAGGTAAAATGTGCTCATTAACATTAAAAACTAATTGTTAGGAAGACTTAATGGAACTTCTGGTCCAGTTGGGAGTTCTTCCATTTGAAAAATGTGATATTTGCATGGAACTGTTTGAATCTTTGTATTTTCTAGTGTCCTCCCCGCAATAGAATTGAAGCTAGAACATTGTCTCTTTTGATAAAGGAACAATAAACATGCTATTTGTAAATTGGTATTTAGTAACTAGTAGTAAACTTGAAATACTAGAATGCATTATAAACCTAATCCTAGGTAGTCATGAAAATCTAATTATTTTTGAACCTGTATTTCCATGGGTTTTCGAGATTTATAAGTTATATTTTTCCTCTTTATCAGAGATGCTTATTTGGGGGCTACTTTTATTTTTATTGAGGTGTTATTCATAAGGAGCTACAATTGTTTTGATAAGACTTCTTATAACTGTAGCTGGATATTTTGCTCTAGTCTTCCAAGAAGGGCCATTTTATTTTTTAGAGTAGCTTATAAAGGCATGTGGTCATTGACTTTGGGGGCCATTTTCATGAGTGCTGATACAAATTAGAACCCCAGTCAACCTCATCACATGTCACCCCATGAATGTTGACGATGGAAGGAATACCTTGCTTGTAGTATACTGTCACTTCTGGACTGAAAAGCTGGGGAAGGAAATTTGCATACATCAAAAAACTTAAAGCCCGTGTGTCGAGTTTCATTGTTGACCTCAGCAGATGAAGAGAGCTGGTAGTGTTAATTCAGATTTAAGAAATTATCTGAATCTTGGTTTGTGTAGATTTACAATCTACATACTATATTAACTAAATCAGATAGCTTTTACAGTACCACATGTGTACATAGGCACCCTCCCATCCCCTTCTACATCCATTAGTTACTGAACTTTCTAAACTGGCATTGTAACATAACAACAATGTTTTGTTGCACCAATTTTATAAACTTTTACAGTGCAATATGTGTTATTTTTCTGAGGCAAACCAAAGGTATATTTCTCAAGGTTCTTGCTGCTTTCTTTAGCAGTATTTTATGGCGGATCTTTTATATACATTTGTAATAGATAAAAATAAGCCAGATTGCAAATTCTTTTTAAAATCTTAAAACATGTACCAAGTTTTTGGTTGAAATTGTCTAGGATAAGTTAAACTTAAATTGCATTCTATTAACCAATGTGAGTGTATTTCTGTAAGCATAGTTATGTTGAAATAAAATTTTAAAAAGCAAAAAAAAAAAAAAAAAAGTATGCCAAGGTTTCTGTGTTATTTCTATGTTGCAGTAAGACAGGATAAATTCAATTTGCAAATTATTTTCTTGAGGCCCATTGTTCAAAAATATTGCTTGTTGCTGTTCCCCACTCCCCTGTTTTTTTTTTTTTTTTTTTTTTTTTAATTCAAGCTTTATACATAGTACTTGGGCTCATCCCTTCAAACTCTCACATGCATGGAAATCCATGTCAGTTCATGATCCCTCCACTTTTCTTTCCTATTCTTCCTCCCCTTATCATTCTGCTTTCTCTACTCCACTAGAGTTCCTTTTACTTGTCTATTTATTCATATTTGATTGGTTCTTTCTACCTATGCATAAAGGTGAAGTTCACTATGGTATATTTATATATGTGCATGACATGATTTTTTAAAGAATCATTCTGTATTTGTCCCCTTACCCATCCCTCCACTCTACCTCACCATCTCCTTCTCTACACCATTGATCTTCTCTTTTTATTATCCTATCCTTCCCTCCCTGTTTTCTTTATTTTACTCTATCTTCCACATATGAGAGAAAACATTCAACTTTCGCATTTCTGAGTTTTTGTTATTTCAGTTTTGTTGCTGTTTTTGGGTTTTGTTTTTAAAAGAGATCAGAGAAAAAATGGCAACATTCTTTTTTTTTTTTTCCCACCTCAGGAAGCAAAACCTGGTAGAGTTGAAAGGAGAAATATAGAAATCCACAGTTATATTTGGGGAATTCATCACTTCCCCTTCTCAGAACTGCTGGAATAGGACTAGTGGAAAGAAAATCAGCAAGCTTATATAATATTTGAATAAAATAATAACTTATAGGATCTAATTGGCAGATATAGAATATTCCACCCAACAACGGCAGAATAAAGATTTTTTTTTTTCATTCTTTGTCAATGTTCTAAGGAATATGTACCAAGATAGATCAAATCCTAGGTTATAAACAAACTTCAAAGAGTTTGAAAAAAATGAAATCATACATACTGTGTGGTCAAACCACAGTGAAATCAAACTGAAAACCAACAAAAAAAGAACAATTATCTAAACTTATGGAAAGTAAACAACACATTTCTTAGTAATTCATTAGTCAAAGGGAAGTCTCAAAGGAAATCACAAAATGCATAGAACAGGAAAAAATGAAAATACAACGTATCAAAATATAGGAGATGCAGTTAAAAGCAGTACTGAAAAAGGAATTTATAGCACTAAATGTTTATATTAGAAATAAGAAGAGGTCTAGCCAGGCACAGTGTATGTGCCTATAATTTTAGTTACTTGCAGGGAGGTGAGGCAGGAGAATTGTGTTTGAGGTCAGCCTGGGCAACATAGCAAGATCCTGTATTAAAAAAAAAAAGAAAAGAAAAATAAATAAGGACTCAAATAAACAATCCAGAATCCTGGCTCAAGAAATTAGAAACACATAGTAAAATAAACCCAAAGAAAGCAGAAAGAGGGACAGAATGAAGATAAAAGCATGAATTAATGAAATAAGAAAATAAGCAAAAAGAAGATTCCTGAATCAAAAAGTTGGTTCTGAGAAAAAAATCAAATTGGTAAAATTCTTACAAGCTGACACAAATCACCAGTATTGGAAATGTAACAGAAGATCTCACTATAGATACTACAGCTATCAAAAATAATTGAGATACTATGAATAAATTTAGCTATATAACTATGACAAATTTGAAGACGTTGACCAAATCCATAAAACTCAGTAAAGAAGAAATAGATAATGTGAATAGTCCTGTAATCTTCAAAGAGATTGAACTTGTAGTTAAGAAGCTGCCAAAAAAGATCTGTCCAGGCCAAAATATTTTACTGCTAAAGTTAACCAAATTTTTAAAGGAAAATTATGCCAATTTCACACAATTCTTTCCAGAAAATAATAAAGGAGAAAATATTTTGGATTCATTTGTCTTGAAGAGACAGGGTCTTATTATGTTGCCCAGGCTGGCCTCGAACTCCTGGACTCAAAGCAATCCTTCTGCCTCAGTGTCCTGAGTAGCTGGGACTACAAGTATGTGCTGTTATACTTGGTTAAAGGATAAAAAAACAAACAAAAAAAAAAAAAAACAAAAAAGCAAGAATGACAAACCAATATCTTTAATAAAATTAGATACAAAAATCTTCACAAAATTTTAGCAAATTGGACCCATCAACATACAAAAATATATATACCATAAACAAGTAGAATTTATTCCAGGTATTCAAGGACAGTTCAATATTTGAGATCAATGAATATAATGCATTATTATATCAACAAACTAAAGAAGAAAAAATATAACTTTATTGATTGATGCAAAAAGAAACTCTGACAAAATTGAATGCATATTCATGGTTAAAAACTCTTAACAACTTAGGAATAGAGAGTGATTATCTCAAGTTGATAAATCATACCATAAAAACCCTACAGCTAATATCATATTTAATGGTGAAAGACTGCTTTCCTCTAAAATCAAGACCTAGGCAAAATATCTACTTTCAACACTTTTATTCAACATTGTTCAATAAGTCATAGTTCTTGCAAGATGCAAATAAAAGGCACACATTTGGGAAAGGCAAACATAAAACGGTCTCTATTTGCAGATGACATGATTTTTAATAGAGAATTTCAAGGAATCTACAAAGACATTCTGAGAACTAATAAGCAAGTTCAGTAAAGTTGCAGGATATATGACCAAAATGAAAAAGTCAATCACATTCCTGTATACTAACAATAAGCATGTGGAAAATTAAAAACATGATATTATTTACAGTTGTTCCAAATAAAAATAATAATTAAATTTATGCTTAGAAAAACATGTACAGTTTATATATGCTAAAAATTACAAAATGCTAATGAAAGAAATCAAAGAAGACCAAAATAAGTGGGGTGAAATACCATGTTCATAAATTGCAAAACTTGACATATTTAAAGTTGCTAATTCTTCCCAAACTGATTTCTAGATTTGATGAAGTTCCTCTCAAAATCTGAGCAAAGCTTTTCTGGAGATAGAAATAAACTTATTCTAAAATGATATAGGAATTTGCAGGCCCTAGAAGAGCTAAAATAAGCCTAAAAAGAATAAAGCAAAAGGAATCACTTTATTTGATATTAAGGTCTACTACATAACTCCAGTAGCCAAGATTGGATGGTATAGGCAGAGGTATGGACATATAGAACAGTGGATCAGAATAGAGAACTCAGAAATTGGTCCACACAGATATACTGATTTTTGTTAAAGTTGCAGAAGCAATTCAATGGACGAAGAACAACCTTTCAAACAAATGCTGGAGAACTGGACACTCATAGGCAAAAACAAAAATGATGACAAAACAACAACGAAAACAACAAAAACAAACAAACGAAACCCTCAGTCTATACCTTACACTTTGTACAAAAACCAATTAAGGCCTGGTATGGTGATGGCTCTTGTTGTAATCCCAATGGCTTGGGAGGCTGAGAAGGGAGATCATGAGCTCAAAGCCAGCCTCAGTAACTTAGTGAGACCCTATTTCAAAATAAAATGTTGGATGTGACTCAGTGGTTAAGCACCCCTGGGTTCAATCCCTGTACCAAAAAAAAAAAAAAAAAAAAAAAAGTCAATTAAGAAGGGTCCTGGGCTTAATTATTAGATATAAAACAGTAAATTTTTTTAGTGAAAAGCATAAGAGAAGATTTTGGGGACTTGGGCTAAGCAAAGCCAAGAGTTGTTAGACTTTACATCCAAATCACAATTATAAAAATGAAAATTTGATAGATTAGACTGCATCAAAATTAAAATGTTTTGCTCTGTGAAATCCCATGTACAGAAGATGAAAAGATGAACTATAGACTAGGAGAAAATATTTGCAACCCATATATCTGACACTAGTATTAGCATATATAAAGAAATCTCAAACTCTATAGAAAGCCAAAAATTTAATAACAAAATTGTCAAAAGATATGAAAAGGATATTTTTAGTAAATGTGAAAACAAAGAGAATATATTGCTGATGAATAAGCACATGAAAAGATATTTGACATCATTAGCCATCAGGGAAATGCAGATTAAAACCACAAAGAGCTATCACCATACAGTTACCAGAATGTCTAACATAAACAATAGTGATGGAAAATAGTGACAACACAAAAATGCTGAGGAGGATGTGGAGAAGCTGGATCACTCAAATATTCTGGTGGGAATGTAAAACAGTACAGTCCCTCTAGAAAACAGTTTAGCAGTTTCTTATAAAACAAAACACGATTACCATGTATTCTTGGGCATTTATGCTAGAGGAAAAAAAAAAAGTATGCTTGTACAAAAACCTGTACATGAATGTTCATAACAAATATATCCATGACAACCTCAAAATGAATGAAATACTGATATACATGACTGAGATCAATTGCCAGGAAATTATGCTGAGTGAAAAGAAGCCAATCCTAAAAGTTATGTCCCATATTATTCCATTTATATCACATTTTTGATATGGAAAACATTTAGAGACAGAGAACAGATTAGTGATTGCTAGGAGCTGGTCTGGTGGGGAGAAGGGGGGATGAATGGGAGGGTGGAGGTGGGCAACTTGAGACATTCTCATGGTAATGGAACAGTTGAGCGTCTTGACTCTGCTTATGATAAAACTTCACAGAACTAAACACACATACATGTGTACAAGTAAAACTGGAGAAATCTAAATAAGATATGTGTATTTTGTCAATATTATTGTTCTGAATTGGATATTATGATACATTTTTGCAAAGGGTTATCAGTTGGGGAAATTGGGTAAAGTATACACATGATATCTCTTTATTATTTCTTTTTTCTTTAAATTTTTTTAGTTGTAGATGGACACAATATCTTTATTTATTTATTTTTATGTGGTGCTGAGGATCGGACCCAGTGCCTCACATGTGCAAGGCAGGCACTCTACCACTGAGCTACAGCCCCTCTCTTTATTATTTCTTACAACTGTTTGTGAATCTACAATTACATCCATAAAATTTTCAATGCAAAACCATCACCAGTAATCTAGCCAAGGAAATATGTTTTGCTTCAAGTCCAGAGGCTAGTAGATCTGATCTCACTGTGTGTTGGTTTAGTGGTGCTCTCTAAATCACCCTTTCCATAGGTCTCCTTATTTTATTTTCAAATGAGTTAAAATCTGTTGTGTTCAGTTGAAATGATTTATATTAGTGGTGGTTATTCTGATCTTTATTTCGCCAGAAATGAGATAGATTCTGATGCTTTCATCGCTGTACCTTGGGATAAATTGGTTCACTTTCTCTCACTTGGTTCTCCTTGAACTAGAAATTGCATAGTATTTACTTAAATGGCTGCTGAAGAGATTAGTAAATTATATTCAGAGTACTTGATCTACTTGGAGGAAAGCTGTAACATAAAGTTAGTATTATTAATACCAGTTCTATCCTACTTCTATTTTATAGAAGCCACTAGAAGTTTGGCTTTGGCAGCCTTCTACAAAACCAAAGGCAATGTCTGCTATTTTTATCACTGGTCTTGAAGAAATAGTGCTTCCCGCATTAGTCCTTACAAATTTTTGGGAAAACATAGAACACTTTTCTTATTCTTAAAGACTAAGGAAATGCATGTAGAAATTAAGAAACCTAAGAGGCCATGGTAGAGTTAGTCCAGAGTTCTATCTAGAATGTCTATCAAGGCTATCAATCTGGCATTAAACATCCATCTTTTCTAGATAATAAATAAACCTCTTCATATGTCACACCAGAGAACGTTGACACTATTTCATTAGTAGGTATAACTTTGTTGCTTCATTTGAGATTTAAATTCCATTCTTGAAGTTATTTTGTTTTTAATTACTTAAAGTGGTTTTTAGGTAAAGATTGATTGATTTTTTGGTCGGTACAAATTCACAATGCCTAAAACCACATGTTCTAGTTGTTTTCTCATTAATTAACAGCACTGTTCATTAAAACACAGTGACCTTTGTCTAATCTACAAGCTGTCTGCTGTGACTATTAGTTTTTTCCCGTGTTATGCCATCAAATGGTATTTTTGTGAAGATGAAATGCCACCATTATGAGCTCCGTGACATTTGCACCAATTTTTGAAGAGCTGTGGCTAATTAGACATACAAAATTGGAACTATTGCCTTTATCCACAATATCAACATAATTTCCAGCCATTTTTGCTCCTTTTTTGTGTGTGCACATACTTAAAGTAGCACAGGGCTAGCAGGCCAGCATGCCTCCTCACACAATCCCTGCAGGAAAAGACTTTGTGATGTAAACCACATTGTAAATTGCAAAGAAAAGCTTTAGTCAGAAGAGTTGCAGTTGTAATTCCTTGTAATTTAGAAAATTCTACCAGTATAATACATATTAAGAAAATGAAATTAAGATCTAGAAATGGCTCCTTGTTTCAATCAGAATGTGGAAAGAGCTGTCTTTCTGTGTTTGTCTCTCTGAGGAGCAGAAAAATATCTCAAAAAACATGCTTACTAACCATTACTTAAGGGACATCACATACTAGCATCAATCTAGTTTTCAAAAATTTCCTTATTTTTTTGAAGATACATTAACTATTAGTGTACTGGAAGAGAATTTGAAAGAATGGCTGACTTGCCTTGCTGTTGAAGATACATCAGTACTTTCAGAATCATGCATGTATGGTGATGGTGGTGATGAGAATACAATAGAACTTTACCAAGGTGCTCAGCAGGCACTGCAGGGGTTGGTGTAGGGAGCCTGGTGGAGATGGGGAAAGTAGAACACAGTATGAAGGAGCATCGATGCTTCGTACCTTTGGAAGCAATGACTGAGAGTTTTGAAGGACAATATAACTAGGACTACCTCCTCTGGCTGGAAGGCTTAGGGAGACATTGATGGGTGAATTAGTTTGAGTAGCACCAGAAAATCCAGTGCCTCTGTAGGTCTTCTCTATTTTTGTTAGTTGATTTTTAAAATTTTCCTAAACATAATTTATCCCTTCAAGTTTTTCACACCTGTTAAAATGCAATTCTCCTTCTGAAAATCAATTTGCTTAACTATATCTGTATGGCAACATTCATTTGTCCCAGAAGTTCTTCATAGAGGAGAATGTGGAAGGGAGAAGTTTGAAAATGCCCCATTGTAAATGTTGGGTTTACACTTTGTTACTGAAGAAGAACTGGGCAGGTTTTGATCAGGTATTGGGGCCACATGTTAAGACCATGTGGGTCAGGGGCAGGAAGTGGGTGTCCCCCTTTTTGGGAGAAGGGTAGCATTACAAGATATGAGAACACTGGAGCACTCCTGGTCCCTGTTCCTACCCCAGGAGTTGCACCCCCATCACCAGTTGGGATGCCATGATGAGGACTTCTACCCTCTCTTGTGATTTTACACATTTAGGATGGTTGGTCGCTGACAGGTGCCATCACGCCTGCTTAGTATGTGTTAGCCACCCAAGTGATCACATCTATGCTGGTCACATCTGCATCAGAGTGGAGGATGTTTCAGGCCTTCACCCACTATAGGGAGGATAGGTCCATGAGGACAGTTTGTGGTGGTGCCCTCTGGGAAGGAGCCTCAGTTGGCAATACATGGAATGGAGATTTTCACTTATTTCCCTCTTTCCTCCACGAGAATAGGAACAGCCTCACTGTGTTCTTATTGGTGGTCTACCCTACCCCTAAAACCTAATTACAACTTAATTGGTTTGAAGTTGATGCTGTGGGCGTGTACATTCAACCACATGTGCATACAGAAGAATTGGAACTAAATCTCTAAATCACGAATTCTAAGCTGGAAAAAATTGACAACAGGTTGCTGCACCTTGAACAGAACCCAGATAATGTATTCTGTTATAATTTTGTGAAATAATCACAAATTAACCAGTTCAACTTACAACAGTAGCTGAGAACCCCAAAATCAGATTAAAATGGAAACACCAAAAGTCTCCAAAATAAGCAAAATCAAATCAAGTTTTTGTTTGATTTAAATTGCTGATTTGTCTGTTTTAATTAACCTACAGACTCTTCTTTATCTTAAGAATGACACAAGCTTTCCCCCCCCCCCCCCCCGAATTACATGATTGACAATTTAAAACTAACACTGCTACCAGAAATAAAATTAGGCCATTCTTTTTTTTTTTTTTTTTTTTTTTTTGTGGTACCAGGGATTGAACTCAGGGGCACTCATCCACTGGGCCACATCCCCAGCCCTTTTTTGTATT
Source organism: Tamias sibiricus (assembly GCA_025594165.1). Taxonomy (NCBI): domain Eukaryota; kingdom Metazoa; phylum Chordata; class Mammalia; order Rodentia; family Sciuridae; genus Tamias; species Tamias sibiricus. The sequence goes on along the minus strand of CM046666.1, from coordinate 66,348,977 downwards.
TTATTTAGAGACAGGGTCTCACTGAGTTGCTAAGTGCCTCGACATTGCTGAGGCTGGCTTTGAACTCGCGATCCTCCTGCCTCAGCCTCCCAAAGTGCTGGGATTACAGGAGTGCGCCACCACGCCCGGCTCCATTCTTTTTCTTTTGTTTTTTTGCAGTACTGAGGATGGCACCCATGGTCTTGAACATGCTAGGCAAGAGCTCCATCTCTGAACTATATACCCAGACCACTATTTTTGTTTTATAATAGGGTACATGCAAAGCTAATGGGTTTTTCTTATTTATAAGGATTTAAAATTAAAATCTAAGATGTTTATAAAAATTTAAATAGAATTCCTTGAATCCAACAAATGACGTATTTCAGTTGAGAACGACATCCCTAGGCTTGTAAAACTGGTGCACATCAGCCGACTGATTTTCTTCTCCTGTTGGTAATATTTGTCCTGTGGGCTGAGGTAGAAACCTGTGACAAGCCAAGCGGGAGGATAGCCTTTGAGCTACTGAGGGGCTGAGTCAAGTCAGGACTGGGCCTGCTCTTGGAGAACTTTTCTTGCTTGGGAGTGACATCTCTGTTCTTAGAGCTACTCTTTCCTGGACCAAAGAAATTGCTCTTATACTTTGAGTTCCAAAAAAATCTGCCTTTCCTTTAGGGTATTTACATATTTTAGTATATTTAAGTACTCTGCAAGGTTCATTTTATTTATGGGTGTTCTGCTTCTCATGAATTCACTTTGCAAATGTATACTGTTACCATAAACATGTAGGATGAACACTGTGTTCTACCACCCTTGAGGAGAGGAAAATGAGATATCCGACCAGAAAACTCACGAAGTGCAGTGCCCTGCGTGCTTCTGGAGTGGTGGTTCTGGAGAAACTCCTTTCCCATGGTTGTGGCTCCTCTAACTAGGGCAGGTGCTCCCTGAGTGTTGAGGCTTCTTTCAGTTCAAGGCTTTGGGTTTGGTGAAACCCAATTAACATACTGTTTTGTTAATTCATTAAGATCAAGATTCTGAAAAACAACTAGCTAGACATTAAAAACTTGGAATAAATTAATTGTAATTTTTTTAACCTGCCTACTTCGCTTTATTGGCACTAATTACAATGAGAGGGTGAGTGGCTTCTTACTCCCAGATGTCTTGGTATCAGTGTGTGCCTATTTTGATTAAGCTAGAAGACAATTAATTGCTGAATAGCCCTCCTATGACTTATACTGATGACCAATTTTATTTCTATTTGGGGTTATTAAATAATATCTCTTCTTTTTAACTTTTTTACTAGAATGATAGGATTTTTTCACCAGTGGTTATGCTTGTGTTGAGGATAGCCTAGGGAAGGGGGAAAGAAAGTAGGAGATATTTATTCTTTTTGTTTGTGCATGATTTAGGAAGAATCTCTAAATGTCTTTGGTTTTGGAGGAAATGAAGATTCAGAATGGAGCCAAGTGGCTCCTGAAGGTCAGACAGAGGAAGCCTGTATTATGTGTACTCATACGTGAGGAAGGCAGGGCCTGTGTTGAAGGGTCTGAGAACCTCAGCTGTAGGACTGTCAGTTGGAGTTATATTTTACTTGTTGGTATATTGGGAAAACGGCAGGCATAGCCTGGAAGAAATAGAAACCTGGGTTTGTGGCTTTCAGGGATGAAAAGGCTATGGGCTAGGTAGTGCTGGAGTGTAGCTGGAATGAGAACTGTTTTGTATGTTCACTTGCACAAAAGCTTTCAGGACCTGATTTAGGACTCGGTCAACCAGGTTCATATAGGAAAACAGGAGAGAGGGCAGATAAATAATTGGTCAGTCAGGCCTCATAGGAAAGGGAACCAAGGGTTGCAGGGCATGCTGGAATCAGAAGTTGCTGAGTGGTGGGGTCCAGTGACCCTACTCTTCTGGATATATCCAAAGAATTTAAAATCAGCATATAATAGTGATGCAGCCACATCAGTTTATAGCAGCCCAATTTCCAATAGCTAAACTATGGAGCCAACCGAGGTGCCCTTCAACAGATGAATGGATAAAGATTATGTGGTACATATACACAATGGAATATTAAAAAAGAATGAAATCATGGCATTTGCCAGTAGATGGATGGAACTGGAGACTATTATGCTAAGGGAAATAAGCCAATCCCTGGACACCAAAGGCTGAATGTTTTCTCTGATTTCTGGATGCTAACACACAATAAGGGGGGTGGGAGAATAGAAGAAGTTCAGTGAGGTAGACAAAGGGGAATGAAGGGAAGGTAGTGGGGCATAGGAAAAGGAAAGACAGTGGAATGAATCTGACACGACTTTTCTATGTACATATACAAATATACCAAAGTCAATCTCACCATCATGTACATACACAAGAAATTAATTTAAAAAAATAAATAAGTATGGGTAAATAGTAGAAAGGTCAACAAAAGGAAAAGAGCAGGGGATGGGGAGAGGAAAGGGGAAGGAGAGGTACTGGGGTCTGAATTAGAACGAGATATATTCCATGCTTGTATAATTATGTCAAAAGGAGCCTAGTGTTGGGCTGGGGTTGTGGCTCAGCAGTAGACCACTCCCCTAGCATGTGCTCAGCCGGTTCGATCCTCAGCACCACATAAAAATAAACGCAATGTGTACAACTAAAGCAAATAAATAAATATTAAAAAAAAGGAACCTAGTGTCATGTATAACTAAAAGAAACAATAAGATAAACAGGAGAGACAAAAATTCAAAAATGACAATCTACAGGTGTCCATATTAATAGAATACACAAATAGAAAGTGCACTTTAGCTCTCAGAGCAACCTCAGATTGACATAAAAAAGCTTATTATCCCCAATGTTCATACATGGATAGTATTGTAACAATATTCCATTAAACCATTGGGTCCCAAGTTTTTGATTCTTGGGACTGACATAGATACATTCAAATAGATTGGAAATCATAATCTATAGCATATATATACATGCATATGTATATATATAATATTATCTTATAATTTATTGTTATTTATCTACATTATATATTATACAATTTTATATTATATGCTACATTGAAATTTTTGTAGGTGATACACACTGGAATGATGGAACATAATGGGTTAAAAACATTTTCTAAATTGAAGGAACATTTGAAGTTTTGTATCATTTTGAATATTTAGACCACAAAGAAATTTCAAATATACATAAGACTATTTATTTTAAAAGTTTCAATTTTATTAACCGTGGGAGTCTTCACAGTATATTCTTTATGAAATCTGTCATGATGCTGAGATATCTATTTATATCTCTAATTGTTTCTAGTCATCCATCAAAGTTATTCAAGACTGGTTAGGCTATAAATCAAGTATCCTCTTAAATTGAGTAAGATGAAGGGCCTGTTCATAGATAATCTCGAACTAATATAATGACTTCTTTTGCCTGTTGTTCATTTGAATCATTGAACAATAGATTAAGAGTAAATATGTCTTCTATACCTACTGTTTAAAACAACCTGAGGTGATATTATAAACAAGAAACTACCTGGGAATTTTCAGGTGTTTTGGAATGCCACGTTTGGTTATCCCTAAATATAAGACACAGCACTTAGCAAATATTTGTCAATTTATTTTAATGGTGAATTATTCTGACAGAAGAATCACTAGAACACATGGGGTGTGCATTGTTTCAATCACAATCTATTTCTCTGTTGTGTTATTCATCACACCACTTTCTGATTCCCTTTGTTTTTCCGAAGTTTCCTTGTTGGAGAGAAATCGACTCATCTTGCTACGTCTAACTTTTATCTTACGCAGAGAGGACTCCTCTTGTACAGAAGCCACCACTCTTATTTGCTCATAATAGTATTTGGGATGTTATTGCTGCCAAACTCACATCATCAACATATCTTAATTATTACACCACTACCCACTTGCACCATTATGAGAACCTGCCAAACAGCCTCTGATGGGAGATGGCCTCCATCAGTAGGATGAATTGCCATCATTTGGACTGATTTGGAAAATCACTTAGTGTAGGAAGGAACTTATCTGTCACAGTAACTTGAAACTCTGTTCTGCTCTCCTGCTCTTTTATTTGGTTGTAGGCTTATTCCTAGCTGGCAACCTGACACTTGCTCTGGAGGCCTAAGTAGTAGTATAATGTCACATGAGAGGACTGATTCACAGTTTTGACTAATAAAGCATCCTGTACACAATTAGAGATCAAAACCATGGAAATACAGATGCACATACTAACTGACTTTACAGTACATTAACAAGAGGTAGACTGTGGGCAAAACTAACTCTCTGTTTAGGAGTCTGCCCCAGGGAAGAATGCACTGGAGAGAGAAAGTGTACTTCTTACCATTTCCTAAGCAGCCCAGATGCCTGAATAGAGGTAAAATGATACAGCAGTGTCAAGTTGACCTTTTGTAAAATCTAGACAAAAGAAGTCCTGGAGCAATGTGCACTGGAAGTAAGTTTACAGCCTAATTAGAGTCAGTGGGGGTGGTGGGCTGGAGTAAAAAGGAACAGGGAACTTACAGGGGCGGATTCTCCTCTTGAACCAACAAGGGTTTTGTGAATTTCCTTGGTTGGAAACAGCTCTTCCCTCTGACTTGCACCCACCTTTTCCATCATGGCTTTCTTTCCCAGGCCAGTCCATGAATCCTCTTTGGAGGAGATTGGGTTAGGCCCACTTCTGGTAACCTGCCTGTGCAGCTGCATTCATCACAGCCTTTTGCTACACAGGGTCGGAGACCAGGAGAGACTCTTCCTTGCTGCTTCTACCTCCTAGCCCTATCTTTGTAGGCAGGAAATAGAATTACACTAAAGCACCCGCCCCATGATAAAGAGTGTTTGTGAGTTACATAGTATTCAAAGACTAGCTTTACATATCCAGACTGGTATTTCATCAGAAAGTATTAACTGTCTATCCCTGTTGAAAGTTCCTATTCTATCATTCTTCCAATATTTTACTCTGCTTGTTTGCATAGTAAATATTGTTTCAATAGAATCTTATCTTTTTCAAGAGCACAAACACAATTCATCACTTCCATTCAGATTCCACTAATTCAGAGTTGGCAACGATTCCACTAGAGTTTGGGTAATACATATTTTTGTACCATTTATTAAAAGAAGATTCACTAGGAAAACTAAGAACAGAAATGAAAGGACAAGGGGGAAAGTTTAACATATTTGAGAGGAAACATTTCTCAAGATCCTTAATAGCAGTTATTTGCATTTAAACAATTAATGGAATAATTACAACCAAGCCATCTCATTAATTAAAGAAAACCCAGCAGGATCTTTATTTGGCAACATTTTATTAGCAGAGATTCCCTAAGTATCAACTCAATGGAAAACCGGTAAGAGATATTCCTCCTCCCAAATTCTAATTACCCCCTTTCAATCTTCTTAAATATTTTCTAAACATTGAGGTTATCATTTCAATAAATTACAGCTAGCTGCATAAATTAGAATGCAAATGTGTTAGTCTGCCCCATAGGTAGCTCCAAGGCCCCTGTGATCTGTGGAGGCAGCCCCTAGCCTAGGAGGGGCATGACAACCTGGACCAGAATGAAAAGTCTATACTAATTCAAGGGGCTTGAGCCTCAGTTTTTTTTTTTTTTAATTTATTTATTTGTTTTAGTTGTACACAATGCCTGTATTTTTATGTGGTGCTGAGGATCGACCCCGGGCTGCACATGTGCTAGGTGAGTGCTCTTCTGCTGAGCCACAACCCCAGCCCTTCAGCCTGATTTTTAAAGCTTCGTGTTCATTAGTTCTTTGCACAGAATTTGAATATTCTGATCTGATATTTTTCATAGGTGTACAAAAAGACACATAACCTTGCCTTAGCTGATAAACTTATTTGCCTCTTTCCCTGATAGTGGCCCTGGATGCTTAGTTGCAAGTTTCAGGGAAGCAGAAGGCCAGCACAGTGACCAGTCTAGGTTAGTGTCAAATAGTGGGATCGTTTCATAGTAGGATGCTTAGGACAAAGTGCAGAAAATGGAGATTCCACTATTTCATTCATTTAGCAGAACCCAGGGGTGAGGAACATGGAGAGACTCTGCCACTTATGAAGTATGTACAATTTAACTTAACCACTCTGTGCCTCATTTTTTTTTCTATAAAACAGGGATGAAAATCCCTTATTAGTTGGGTGCAGTGGCACACCCTGTAATACCAGCAGTTCGGGAGGCTGAGGCAGGAGGATTGTGAGTTCAAAGTTAGCCTCAGCAACTTAGTGAGGTCCTAAGCAACTCTGTGAGACCCTGTCTATAAATAAAAAATACAAAAAAGGGCTGGGGATGTGGCTCAGTGGTTGAGTGCCCCTGGGTTCAATCCCTGGTACAAAAAAGAGAAGGAAAAAAAAAAAAAAAAAAAGAAAGAAAATCTTTTATTAATAAGGTTGTTACCAGATTTTAAATAAGTCAATAAGTTAATGTTTGTGTGGCTTTTAAACCAATTTCTGGTACACAGAAATCACTTTATAGCTGTTAAATAAAATAAATACATCCATTAAATATTTATTGAAGTGCTTTCTAGGTGTGGGGTACTTTTTGAATTAGAAGGATAGAGTAGTGACCAGAGTGAAAAATCCCTGCCCACTTGGTACTTCTAGTGGAGGAAAGTAGATAATAAACAATTACATTTTACAGAACACTGGGAGATGACTACTCTAGAGAATGATGAAAGAGTGGTGCTGGGAGGAGCTGGCAGTCTTAAATAGGAGATTCAGGGTAGACCTTTCTTGAGGCAATCGAAGTGGTTAAAGGAGTGAGTCAAGCAGCTCTTTGATGGAAGAGGCTTCTAGGCAGAGGTATCAGTTGCAGCAAAAGCTCTGGGATATGAATGAAGAATAGGAGACCAGGGTGGCTGAAGGAGACTGAATAAGGGAGAGGGGCAAGGGTGAGATAGGTGGGAATGGAGGACCATGATCTGTAGGGTCTCCTTGGTTCTTTTGAGAATTTTGGCTTTTATTCTGATGGAAATGAGGCATATGCCCCAGGGCAAAGGTCTCAAGCAGAACCAGTTTGGGTTCTCTGTCACCTCACAGTTGTCTTGCTCCTCAGCAGGGACAATTGGGACAGCACTTATATGTATGTCTATTCTGGGCAGGAGACTAGGAATGAGCCTAAGCTAAGAACAAGGCATTCCCCACATATGCTAAAAACAGAAGCTCGAAAATATCCTCATTAGTTTCCACAATTGTTAGTACTCAGTAATCTGCTCACTGCCAAGTGCTAACCCATGGTCCCTCAGTCCTTGTCTTCAATGTGGCCCTGAACTGACAAGCTTCCAAAGAGTGGCTTTGAGGAGATGGGAAAGACTGTTAGACTTGATACTGTTTATTGGCAGTAAAGGAATGGGAAATAGTATATGGGGGAAGAGTCCTCTTACACTTCATTTTTATATATTTTCTAAGATAAATTTAAATGGAAATTCAGAATACTTAAGATGTTTCTTATTTATAAATTTGTAGGACATAAAACCCTACAATGCCTGCTTATCCTATTCTACTGCTCACATTCTTCTTGCTGGGGCTGGGGATGTAGCTCACTGGTAAGGTGCTTCCTAGCATGGATGAGGCCCTGGGTTCCATCCTGGGGACAGGAGGAGAAAGAAAACAAATTATTATTCTGGAAATCGAGAAATCTAGAGCATTGAGCATATTGCCACAGTTTGGATAAAATCATTTTTTTAATCTAAATTTGATAATAGCTGGCCAAGAAGTCTCTAAGTATCAGAAAGATTGTGGGAACATTATTGTCTCCACTTCTTCTGGCAAAGTTGGGGAGAAGAAACTTTGAGATTCTCTTATTGTCTGACTTTGGGGATGCATGTAAAGGAGTGCCCATACAGTGAGAACACTAATGAGGTCCCTGCCTCTCAACTGAATGCTGGGTGCTCAAGGTGCTAAGAAAAGCATAGGGCATGCATTGATACTATTACCTAATGCTGAAATCTTCTAGAACCCAGGGGAGATGGTGTCCTGAGTAGCACTGTGCTGTGGGGCAGAGGCTGGGATGAATTGTCACATGGAATGCACTCAACATTCATAGGCCAGGACCTGACTCAGATAAGCTGAGCATGCTTATTTTCTATGGTAATAGTTTGTCAGTTGGAAACAGAATTTACTGTTTTTGTTTGTCTGAAATGTCTGTCTTATGAAAAACGGCAAGTCACTATAGAGGTTGCAAATTTCCATCTTATGATTTTTTTAAAAGTTGTTGGATGTTGACAGAAACATAAAAATGAATCCTGGCTCTGGCTAGGTTAAATTATATTGAAATTGTATTTCATCCTTCTATATATCTGAATATTACTGAGTCAAGAGAAAGAGAAATCCCTCATTTCAGATAGACCTTTTTTTTTTTGTTTCCACACAATTTTTTATTTATAGTAGTAGTGTGTATTACAATTCATAATGCACATATATAGCATCTTTTTACATACAACTATTTGTATACAAAGTATATAAGTACCATTCAGATCGTCAATCATGCATTTAGGATAATGATATCAATCTCATTCAACCACCATTTTTTTTCCTTTTTTTCCCCCTTTCCTCCCCTTTGCTCCCTCCCTTCCCCTCCCTTTCCTTTGACCATTCTAGTGTTCCTCTAATCCTCCTATGTACCTCCATTAGATAGATGTTTTTTGCTTGGAGATTTTTCAGAGCAATTAATTCTCTTTGCCTCCCTACCCCTATCTCCTGAAAATTCCAAACTTTGATTTCTTTCTTTCTTTTTTTTGTCTCCAGGTATCATTTCAAGGGAAGTTTGTATATATAGGTAAACTTAGGCCTTTTGCTTGTTTATTTAATCACTTTTATCCTTTGCATCACTCTGTCTTTATGATGCAGATGTTTATGGTGGTGACTGAACTCCTATATTGGCATTTGCTGCTTAGGTATGGGATCAGACTTATTTTTGTCAGAGGCATGAGGATAAGGACCGATTACTTACAGTTCATAAAAACTTAGGTGAGTAGTTCTCAAGGGGTAGGACCTTCTTCTATCCATGATATGGTAGGAGGCAATTTTTACTGTCCCAATGATTATTGGAAAAAGATCTGACTTTTTTTTTGTCTACGTATCCGTTTTAGATGATTTTAAGTGTAGAATACAAACTTTATCATCATCAAATGTTCTATTATTTATATATATATACATATACATATATTTATATTTCATAGAAAAGCAAAACCTTTTATGTTTTATTAAGAAAATTCAAATATATAAAAAAGTTCAAAGCTGGGCACGGTGGTGCACGCCTGTAATCCCAGCATTTTGGGAGGCTGATGCAGGAGGATCACGAGTTCAAAGCCAGCCTCAGCAATGGTGAGGCACTTAGCAACTCAGTGAGACCCTGTCTCTAAAATAAAAAAATACAAAATAGGTCTGGGGATGTGACCCAGTGGTCGAGTGCCCCTGAGTTCAATCCCCAGTACCACAAAAAAAAAAAAAAAAAAAAAAAAAAAAAAGTTCAAAATATTGTATAGCCAACATCTATATACCCACATGTAGTTTCAACATGTTGATTTCAATAATTCGCACTTCACGCAATCACTTTCTTTCTTTTCCTTTCTATAGTTGAAAATTACAGAGTAAACTTAAATATATCGCAACAGTTATTGTTCACCTTTTTCTCTTGAAATTATTGAATTATTAACAATTCTTATTTGTTAAGAATTAGGAAAAATAGTTCCCTAATATTGATATCTATTCATATTCAAATAAAATTAAGCATATTTCTTTTTTTACTTTAAAAAAGTAATTAATTAATTTTAATTAGGTATATATGATAGCAGAATGCATTTTGATTCATTGTATACAATTGCAGCACATCTTTTCATTTCTCTGGTTGTACACAATGTAGCATTGCACCATATGTGTAGTCATACATATACCTAGGGTAATGATGTCCATCTCATCAAGAATACAAACAACAATAAGTGTTGGTGAGGATGTGGAGGAAAAGGCACACTAATACATTGCTGGTGGGACTGCAAATTGGTGCAACCAATCTGCAGTATGGAGATGCCTCAGAAACCTTGGAATAGAACCACTATTTGACCCAGCTATCCCACTCCTCTGTTTATACCCAAAGACTTAAAATCAGCATATTATAGTGGTATAGCCACATCAATGTTTACAGCATCACTATTCACAATAGCTAAATTGTGGAAGCAACCTAGATGCCCTTTAATAGATGAATGGATAAAGAAACTGTGGCATATATACACAATGGAATATTACTCAGCATTAAAAGAGAATAAAATCATGGCATTTGCAGGTAAATGGTGGATGGAGTTGGAGAATATCATGCTAAGTGAAGTAAGCCAATCCAAAAAAACCAAAGGCCGAATGTTCTCTCTGATAAATGGATTCTGATCCATAATGGGGGAAGGCATGGAAAAAAAGGGAGGAACTTTGGGCAAAGGGGAGGGAAGAGTGGGGAGGGGACATGGGGGCAGGAAAGATGGTGAAATGAGAAGTGTCTTTTGAGAAGGATGCTAGATTCCTTAAAAGCACTGATCCCACATACCCTTGGATATTTATACTGTTTTCCAAGGTGCTACACTTCTTGGGGAAGTTCATCCATCTGTCCTGAAAGATACTGGGCGGCAGCATGTGATTTCAATTATCTTACAACTTCATCAATTTCAATCCAAGATTTAAGTTAAAGAATGTTTCTTGGTAAACCCTTTTTAAAAATCTGCTTTTAAAAATTAATTTCAGTGGGTCCTCAGTGCAGTTTCAATCCATAGCTTATGCAAAGAAATAAGACTGTATTCCTAATTGCTATAGTTTAGATGTGGTGTCCCCCAAAAGCTCACGTGTGAGACAATGCAAGAAGGTTTGGAGGAGAAACAGTTGGGTTATAGCCTTAACCTAATAGTTAATTAATCCCTGATGGGATTAACTGAGTGGTAACTGGAGGCAGGTGGGGTGTGGCTGGAGGAAGTGTTTCATTGGGGGCGTGGCTATGGGGTATATATTTTGTATCTGGCGAGTGGAGTCTCTCTCTCTCTGCTTCCTGATTATCATGTGAACTGCTTCCCTCCACCACACTCCTCTGCCATGATGTTCTGCTTCACCTTGAGCCCTGAGGAATGGACTAAGACCTCTGAAACTGTGGGCCTTCAATTAAACTTTTCCTCCTCTAAAATGGTTCTGGTCAGATTTTTAGTCACAGAGTAGTGAAAAAGCTAACTAAAACACTTAATTTTGCTTCTATTGTGTAGGACCCCAAGAGTATGGATGAAGACTGATGTAAACTGAGATCCTAACAAGTTAAATGCCAGGGCTGAGATGCAGGTGGTAAGCCATGTTCTGGGAGGCACCTGATGAAGGGTTGTAAGTCTAAATGTCAACAGAGGAATTGGTTACACTAGGTTTTTAGGGGCATGAGATGAAGAATAAGATCGTTAATGTTGGATCTGTTTTCAGAGTAGTTTGCTTATTTTATTGGTGGCTGCTACTTTCTTATCCAATTTTTTCACTCTCCACCTTTCAAGGTTCATCTTCATCTCTCCACATACACACTTCCACATCTCCTTGGCTATGGATAAATGTTTCCAATATTCATGATGGTTCCCTGAGTGAGTCAGATTAGTGGATCTTCAACCAGCCTGAATTCCTCTGAACCTGTTGAAGGCTCCATGTTCTCAGTCTTGGTTGATGGCATCACTATCGGACAACACTTCAAAGACAGAATAGAATAGCTCCGCATCCTTACCCTCAGTCCTTCACATCGAGTATTAACCACACAAGCCATTGCTGTTGGCTTTGCCTCAGAAATGTGCCCTGATCTCAGCCTTTCCTCTCATCTTCTCTAATTCTGTTTTAGTGCAGATGCGAATTAAGTAGCTCTTGGGCGACATGCAGCCTCCTTTCTTTCCCGTCTTCCACAGTTCTCCATTCCAGCCATCCTCTCAAAAGGAGTCAGAATTACCCCTCAAAACTAAATATGAGCAGGTTATCATAATGGAAGATCTCCTTTCAATTTCCATGGCAGTGTAGAATAAAAAATGACTTTACAGTAGTCTACCATATCCCCTGGAAATGTGTCCTTCTAGGTACCTGGAACTGCAGATAGTAGCAAACCTTATATATACCGTTTTTTTCTTATACTTGCAAAAATGTGACAAAATTTCATTTATAAATTAGGCACAGTAAAAGATGAACAACTACTAATGGAACAACTATAACAATACACTGTAATAAGAGTTACATGAAGCCGGGCATGGTGGCGCACGCCTGTAATCCCAGCACTTGGGAGGCTGAGGCAGGAGGATTGCAAGTTCAAAGCCAGCCTCAGCAATGGCGAGGCACTTAGCAACTCAGTGAGACCCTGTCTCTAATAAAATACAAAAAAGGGCTGGGGATGTGGCCCAGTGGTCAAGTGCCCCTGAGTTCAATCCCTGGTGCAAAAAAAAAAAAAGAGTTACATGAATGTGGTTCTCTGTCTCCCTTGCTCTTTCAAAATATCTTATTGTTCTCTACTCCCCTTTTGTCTTGTAATGATTTGAGAGATACAGTGCCTGTGTGATGAGATGGAGTGAGGTGAATGAAAGGCACGTGACCTTAGCATGTGATTTTTTCCCTTTTCCTTATTAAGTCAAGAACTTTTATATTTTCATTTAAAAGAAGCATGTCATGGCTTCTCTTTGGCACATCTGGATTCTCAGTATCACTACTCTTGTGCTTTGGGGTCATAATTTAGTAAAATAAAGGTTACTTAAATACAAGCACTGTAATACTATGAGAGTGGCTTTGATAACTAAGAAAGGCAGGTAGCATATACACTGTAGATACACTGGCCAAAATGAGGGTTAATGTCCTGGGCAGTCAGAGATTTCATCATGCTGCTCAGAATGCCACACATTTTAACACTTACGAGTTATTTCTGGAATTTTCCACTAAATACTTTCAGACTGTGGTGGATTGTGGGTAATCGAAACCACAAAAGCAAAACTACAGATAAAGACACAAGGACGGGGAAGGGCGACTGTTGTACTTAGAAACCTAGGTTCTTCTAAGTCTGGTTCAAACAGTCCTCTGAGCTTCTGTTCAACTACATGACTTCCTTAAAATCTAGCCAGACAGATCCAGATCTTTGTGATGCTTGATCCTGCTTAAATGTCCCCACCTCTGGAAGTTTTTCTAACTCCCAGTGGACAATGAGTCATTGCCTCTGTTGTAACCAGTTGATCCTTTTACACATTCCTATTATCCTATCATATTTATGAATCACATAGCTTCTAATTCTCCTTCTTTTGATTCTCTCATTTAATTCTGAATAAGATCAGGAATAAGATCAGGCATTGAGCCTAGAACAGAATAGTTACTCAAGAATTGCTTGTTTCATGCACAGTCAAATTTGCATCAAATGTGAAATATAATAAAGTATTGCATGCAGTCTGAGGAGGGAGTGGTAACTACATCTTACTTTGATTAGGCTTAGCTAATCTAAAATGTTATCATAGGAAGCTGTTTGGAGACTTTTTTTTTTCCCTCTAGAGATCATTAGTGAATGACTTAGTCATTACTAAATGACTTTTTAATTAAAATATATTAGTATTGAATAACTGGCTAGGCCTTTGCAGTAATTATTGTTATATCATCCTGTTCATTTTTAATGTTGGCTGCAGACTCATGTTATACTATTATTCTTTAATGTTAATGATCAGACGACTTTGATTTTAGATAAGAGTATTTGCTATAATAACATAAATGCTTGATTAGCCCATATTCAGAAGAGTAAATTAAACTCAGAAGAAAATGAGAAAAAGTGAAATAAAGAGGTAAAAATGAGCAAATAATTACTTCATTTTAGATTTTGAAACTTATGTTCCACATTACTTAATTATACTTGCCTTTATAGGTCTTCCAAATGAGTGAAAAATTATTTTTGGAATTTAATACTGCTAAAATTACAAGATTAATTGAAACCAGAGTATTTTAATGTCTCCATGGAGGCAATGAACCTACATAGTAATTTATTAAAAAGCTTGCTCTTAGTATAGGAGAGCAAAACCTGGATCTAGTCATTCATTTCATGCAATTCAGAGTATCTCAGATTTCTTTTGTTCCAGGGCCTGAGCATTTATTTTATTTTGGGCACCGGGGATAAAGTGGTGAACAAAACAACAAGGGCTGACTCTTAAGGAGCTTATATTCTAGGGACAGAAACCAATAATGAAATGCGATAACAAATACTTAAGAAAATACCAAGTAGTGGTAAATCTTATAATGACACTAAAACAGGAATACATGCTGGTTTCTTTAGATTAGGTGGTCAGGTTAGGGAGCTTCTATTGTAGTCACAGAATATTCATCACATATTTATTATGTTCTATATGCTAGGCACTGTGATACATACTAGAAAATAAAGACTACTAACATACAGTCCCTATTCGTATGTAGTTTTCAGTTAGCAGAAATAAAATGTGTATGGAAACCAGCAGCGGTACTAGAGTGCAGTGAATGCTTTTATAGACCATCTGCTGCTACAGACCATTCCTTCTGAGCTGTGCAGGACCCCAGAATACACACACAAAAGAAGCATAGAAACTTCTGGAGAATCAGGGAAAATTTTCAAGCAGAAAGGCATGAGCTGAGAATTTAAACATGAACAGAGATTACCAAGGTGGCAAGGGGACGTGGTGGAACTGGGCCTTCACTAGAAGGAATATCACTGAAGGCAACACAGGTAGTGCACATGTAAAGTATGACTTAGTGATTCCGGAGCATAGCATGTGACTGTGAATATGTGCGTATCTGCACATGCGTGCATCCATACATATACTAGTGCATGCACGGACATCCTAGGGAAACTGGTACAGAAATTAGGCCAGAGTTGTAGGAAGACCAGGATATGAGAAGCCTGTATGTGGCAAGGTAAGGAAGTGACCCTTTTATTTCTGATAATTGTTTGAAATTTTACTGTACGTTAAAAACAGGAAAAAGTAGTATAATCCAAATGCTATAGGTTTTACACACTGAGAAAATGGCAAAATACTTAAAGTGAAAAGGGAAGTTAAAAATTATTAAATCTCCCAGTGTCTTGGGAGGCTGAGGCAGGAGGATTGTGAGTTCAAAGCCAGCCTCAGCAATGGCGAGGTGCTAAGCAGCTCAGTGAGACCCTGTCTCTAAAATAAAATACAAAATAGGGCTGGGCATGTGGCTCAGTGTCCCTGAGTTCAATCCCTGGTACAAAAAAAAAAAAAAAAAAAATTAAATCAGACTGTCTTATAATATTATAAAAATATTGTCAATTTGCTCTATGACATTTTAAAATTTGTTTCTAACTTCAGTACCATATAAATTATTTTTTGATCTAAGCTACCTAAAATTTTCCCTTATTAAAATTTAGGCTAATTTAAATGTTTGATGAATAAGTTTGTAAAGCTTAAATATTTCTTTAACACGGGTTGATAGGGAGCATAGAAAAGTTTGATTAGATGAATTGTACTCTAAACCATGATCTGATATAGGCTTTTATCCTTTTGATTTATTTGACATAAGGATGACAACCCCAAACTTAATTTGTGTTGCTAATGCCTTTCTCTTGAAAAGACCAATGTCAAGAAGAATACAATGTAGGCTTTTGAATAGGCATCATGCACCCATCTATTTAAACATTGATGCTGTGCAATATATGCATTGCTGCAAGGCCTGGAGATAGATTATATCTATATCTATATCTATATATCTATATCTATATCTATCTATCTATCTATATATATATATAATTTTTTTTAAATTGGGAATTGAACCCAGGATCATTTTGCCACTAAACTACATCCCCAGTACTTTTTAATTTTTGAGACAGAGTCTTGCTAAATTGCTTAGAGCCTTCCTAAGTTGTCTAGGTTGGCCTCAAACTTGTGATCCTCTTGCCTCAGCCTACCGACTGACTGGGAATACAGGTGACCATCACTGTGCCCAGCAGGAAGCCTGGATATAGGCAAAATTTCACATTAGAAGCACAGGGATTATGATAAAAGTAGGGCAAATCATTCTAAACATGTGTAACTTCTAAACAGAGCTATAAGTAAAAGAACAATCATAATAAAAGTACAGTTAAAAAGAGATGGATGTCAAATTCTAACAAAATGCACAGCAATCCTGGCCTTCATTTAAATTAAAGTGAAGAAGGCACGAGGGGATTGGATGTCAGGAAGTATCCAGGCTGCTGGCTTAGGTTGCTGGGTTATGTGCTTTCTGTTCAGATTCTGTAATGGGAGGAAAAAAAATTCCTAACTCCCATGTTACATTGACATCATTATCCTATTGACAATTGCTGAAAAGTAGTAAAGGCCTGCATTTGCATAATATTGCAAATTCTTTACTTGATTTTACTAGGAAAATACTTTTAAGATCCATCACAGGCAAGGATGAGACCATATGAGTATCTCAGTGCACAGCTGGTATATAGTGTATGCCATGTCTCTGGCCATAGCATGTTTGGTAGTTGTAGAGTGAATACCCGATGAGCAAATAGAAGAATGAATGAATCAACGAGGAGCTCAAAATAATAATTAAAAAATTCCTTTACTCTGCAGAGATGACTCAAGGAAATGTTTGTCCTTACAGTGTTGGACCTCTGAATGGACTGCCTGATGTTTCACATTGCTGACCTCCAGCTTAGAGCTCTTTCTAGGATCTTGCAAACGAACAAGCTTCCTGACCTCATCACACAGCCCACTTGCCTCAGCCAATTTTATGCCAATCCTTGTCTGGCAACAGTGACCCTGGACATCCAATTCTCCCCTGCTTCAGGTTATAGGTCAAGACTAGAGAGACCAGTGACTCAGCTTGCTGGAGAGAAGCAGATGTGCTGACTGGCTCAGGGCAGAAAATCCTCCAGATTCATAGATGTGTGACCAACTTACAAATTCTCCAGCAAATATTCATTAATTCAAAGAGAATGGGAATGTTCACCAGCTTCTCTTCTGCATAACAGCCCTTCTATTATCTTTTTCTTTTCTTTTCAGTACCAGAAGAACCCAGGGTTACTTCAACACTGAGCCACATCCCCAGCTCTTGTTATATTTTGAGACAGGGTATCACTAATTTGCTCAGGGCCTCACAAGTTGCTGAAGGTGGCTTTGAACTTGTGATTCTCTTGCTTCAGCCTCCTGAGCTGCTGGGATTATAGGTGTGTAATCTGTACCTGGCAGAATTTATTTTTTTAATGTTGCATTTGATGTTCATTTGTTATTGACTGCATGTGATTTGAAAAATAGTGTTCAGAGCCGGGAAAGATGAGGCATGCCTGTAATCTCAGCAGCTTGGGAGGCTGAGGCAGGAGGATCATGAGTTCAAAGCCAGCCTCAGCAATGGCAAGGTGTTAAGCAATTCAGTGAGACCCTGTCTCTAAATAAAATACAAAATAGGGCTGGGGATGTGGCTCTGTGGTTGAGTGCCCCTGAGTTCAATCCCTGGTACCCCCACCCCACCACTGCCCTCCAAAAAAGAAAAAGGAAAAAAAAAAAAAAAAAAAGAAAAGAAAAACAGTGTTCAGGAGAGTAAGGGGTAGTTAATGAGAATCAGTGTTAGTCCTCCCTCTGCCCTGCAGCCACTTTCCATGCATCCTCAAGGGCTCTCCTGAGGATGGTTACTTCCTGCAGTTTCCATTTCTTTGTTAAAGCCGTTCTTCAGTGTTCTGTTGCAAGGAGGGCTTTCCAGGTTTTCCCATGATGCTGAGATTTTGCAGCCCTACATCTTCCTCAATTAGTCTTCTGTGAGCCAAGGCTGAAGGCCTGTAACCCTTGCACAGACTCTTTTCTGTTCTCCATTTTCCAATGATGTTCTGTGGATTCATTGTGATTTATAGTCCTGGAGGAGGCCAGGTCTGCAGCATTTTCATTGAATCCAGCCTGTAATGTTGTTTGTCAAGCTGCCATTTATAGCTTGGAAAATTCTTCTCTAATCTACTTTGCAGAGGCCTGGTGTGTCTTCTCACCTTAATTGTGACTCTGGTGTATGTCTGCATGAGAAACAGTGGAACCCACCCTACCTAGCTGTTGGTTTTATACAGTACCAAACTGATATTTAATTTATGAGCATGATTAGTAGTAGTAGTCATACATATTAAAAAAATAGCTTTTAAAATCATCTTATTTGTAATCTTCAGGAGAAAAAGATGATGAGATAGGTCTATTAACTCGCATGGATATGTCTTAGGGAATTTTTTTTTAAAAGGATAAACTCACTTCTCTCTCATTTCCTAATTTCATCATTTATTATTATTGTTTAAAACAAACTCATGATTTTCTTTAGAACCAGAGGTTGTAAATAGTAACATGGTTTAGATAATGAATTCTTCCAGGGCAAAGCAATGTCTTGCTCATATTTGTGACTCCAGTCCCCACCACAGGGGCTGGAATGTAGGAAGCACTTAATGTATATTTGAATTAAAATCACAGCGAGTTAAGGAACTGGGCCTGGGGAAATTAGGGAAGGGGATATCCAGGACTCAGGGAAATAATCAAAAATTAATGGAACTCTCTAGGATCAATCAGAGACTAACTTAGAAATCCAGTCTGGATACACAGGTCAGAGCACCATGGGTGGGTCTCAACCACAGGGGCAACAAGGAGATGGAGCCACAGAGAAGATAAGCAGCCTGTCTAATAGGAGGCAAGTGACTTGTGGCTGGGTAGTAATCAAAGAGGCAGAATGATTCAATTCTGAGGAGAAAAGCCCTCCTGACTCTCTGTAAAGCACAGATCAATTAGGCAGACTTACAGTTTAGCTTTAACCTTCAACCTGCTTATATTGCTCTAGTGTATGGCCTTGTTTTGGTTCATGCTTGTTTGTTTGGTTTAGGGCTCCACTCAGTTTTATAGGAATGACTTCAACTGTATCCTACATGGCATCCACCCTATAACTTCCCTACTGAGTTCATTCTAAAGTCAGGTGCTATATCTTACTTTAACTTTTTAATTTAATTTTTTTTTTTTTTTTTTTTTGGTACCAGGGATTGGGCCCAGGGGCACTTCACCACTGAGCCACATCCCAACACCCCCACCCCCACTTAAAATTTTTATTTGTTCTTTTTAGATATACATGACAGTAGAGTATATTTTGACATATTTATTCAAACATGGAGTATATCTCCAGGTTCTTTTTATATTTTATTTTGAGACAGGACCTTGCTAAGTTGCTGAGGCTGGCATTGAATTTGCAATCCTCCTGCCTCAGTCTCTGGAGCTGCTGGCATTACAGGTGTGTGACACCACATCTGGCTTGTTTTAACTTTAATGCCACAACCATGATACTATGATGATCTCAATATTAATGTTGGCTAATTTAAAATTGGATATCTTCTTTCATCAAGTATCTACTGGCAAGTGCCACCCAATACCACTGTATTAAATGTTGAAACTAAATCAACTTTGGATTCTATTCACAAGAAATTTATAGTTCAATAGGTGCTTCACTTTTCTATACTCTCTATTCTGGCTTATTCTCCTTCAGTTGCTGTGGTCTTCTTGTCTCTCCTTGTCTCAGCAGGTACATTATTGCCCAAGATTTTCTCCTTGAAGCTCCATCTGCTCAGAATGTTCTTCCTAATCTCTGCAAACCTTGTTGCCTCACTTCATTCAAGGCTCTGTTATAATGCTGCCCCTTTTCAGTGGACTTTTCTAAACAGACTATGAAATATGCCTTCATAATCTCTACCTTTTTCTTGGTCTCCTTTTACTTATAATTCCTAATTTATTAATTTGCTTGTTTACTGTATAACTTTCCCACAAAAATATGTGCTCTATGAGGATAAGAGATTTTTGACTGTTCTGTTCATTGCTATATTCTCAGCTTCTAAAAGAGACTTTGTCCATATTGGGAACTGCATAAATCCTGTTAAATAAATGAATAATAAATGAAATATAACATAAAATAGTGCTCAAGAAAGTTAGAGGAAAGAGTTTATACTTGGAAGGAGGAGGTGTTCAGAGTTTCCAATAGTGGGAGTGATTTAAGGATGGAGTGGTAGTAAGGGGAGGGTATTATTCCTATTGCCAACTGCCTTGCATTCTGATTTTTTCCTAAAGCAATCTTGTAAAGATTACCAATCTACCTTTTTCCTCTCTCTCTCAGCTGAATATACTTTTGTGGAGCTCAAACAGAGCTAAGCATCACTATAGACCTGGTTGAGGGTGGCTCGTGGATTATGCTAAGGACGTCTGCTGGGCTGCTCATCATTGAAACAAATATTGCAGAGAAGTTCTGTGATAGACTAGACTATTTGGTTAGATACTAACATTTGCATCATAAATGTGGAAGTTTCTTTCTTTCCTTGTCTTTAAAAAAAGGCTTTAAAATATATCATGCAAAGTTCTCTTTGTGAGTAATCAAGATCATTAATTGCTAAGAAAAAAATTCAATACAATTAAATTTGGAAGCAAAATAAGCGAAGCTGCTTAATACTGCCCCTTCTACCTGGCATGGCACAGCACAGACAGGAAATTTATTTCATGGTCCCAAACACATGCTGTAGACAACAGGGCATCAGTGTAAGTATTCCAATCATGGATGAAGGACCCCTTTCAAAATGAGGAAGTGGAAATAGGTCAGCTCACGGTGCTTGGCCTTGCTTGTGTGGAGGCAGACAAAGTCAAGGGCTTGCTTTCATAATGGAGACTTCTGAACATCCTGAGCACCACCAACACTAAGCTCAATGAAGTTTGTCCCTGCTATCACTTGGCTCTTGAACGACACGCCCTTACACACAGGGAATTTCTGTTTTTTTTTTTTTTTTAATCTTAGACCTGGGACTTCACCTGGTTGTGACGTCCAGGTCTCAAGTGGATGCAGCTGCATGACGAAGACTGCAAGCTGACAGTGTGAGACCAGGCAGCAGTGCCAGTCTTTGCCTTTGTCAAAACACATTTTCATTTTCCTAAACTCAAACAAGTCTTCCCTCTAACATCTGAAGTACTTTTTACAGGGAAACTTACTTACTATATTATTATCCCTCAGTTAAGATTCAGTGTAGGTGTTTAACTACTCCTGCCTTTTCTTTTCAGTCATCAGCGGATTGATGAGGGTCGTTAGTCTCCATGAATCATTTTAAGCTTATTTGCATTTTCCTTGATGAAAGAAAAGCAAAGGAAAATAATTGCAGTTTTCAATGTTCATTGGGATATTCTGAGAGTTTTCTACAGTAAATTATAGGGATGTGAGAAACCTAAAGAAGCATCACTCATTTCTCATATGTGATTGCTTAATATCTCATACTCTGTCATTTCTCTTACAAACATAACATTTAATACCCTTGAATGGATTCTTATCCTTACACTTTGTTATCCTCTCTTACAATGTTTAGTACCAGGAACTTTAAATGTAAAGAATAATGTAATCATATTCTACATCAAATCAGTACAATTCCATATGCAACCTTCTCTACTTTGCAAGGACTGGCAAATGTGTTTGTGGCTGATTCCTCTTCCCTTCCCCCATCTAATACTGGTAGACAGGAAATGGCAACAATGTCTCTAGTTGTTCAATACCATGTTATATAGTATATAGTTACATAGTAATTAAAAAAACTCACATGCACCCAATTAAAAAAGAAAACAAACATGTAGCACAGATTAATTATGCAGTTGTTTTAGCTATTCAAGGGAACTCTTCATTTTACAAAGGGATTCACTACAGATTTTCTAGTGAAAATCTAAGCTCTACTAGTGTATTTAAGATATAATTAGATCTGCTTAAATTGGATTTGTTCACATTTCAGGAATTGATTCACTATGCAAGGAAAGAGAAATCCATGTTTGCTTTGCTACATGAAGCATAAGCAGCAAATATGCATATGTCCTATCTAGAAGGTGTCAAACAACCAGATGTTTGGGAAAACCTGTGTATTTGACCACGAGTTCAAATACTCATCCAAATGCTTAGCATGATTTGTTTGAGTCTGGAGTCTAACACAGCAGGAAGAACACATACATGAGACAGTCTCTATTTTACTAAAATTGATAGTGCACTCCTTCTATTACTTAGGGGTGGGCAATTTTAGAAGTTACCCCTTTGATGAAAAATTTGCAAATAATATCTGTCACTTTCATTAAGTAAAGAGGTTGCCTGTTTTAAATGTGATGAACAATTTGCATTTAAAGACCTAAAATAAAATGTTAAAATTAATTTTTGTTTTGTACTGGGGGCTGGGAATTGAAATAGGGCCTTGCAGATGCTAGGCAACTGCTCTATCAATGAACTAAACCCCAGTCCCTGAAAGTAACATGGAAGGCAAGATGTTAACCAACAGAAAAGAAACATACTTCAAACAGTATTGTTCTCAAGAAGACATGAAATGAAATGCTAAAACATACAATATCATGCTAATAAAATAAAAATAAAAATTTTCTACAATAGTCTAACCTGGAAATAGAGGAGTTTAATTTAATAGACTGATGCTTACCTGAACAATGTGAGCTGAGACTAGAAGACAAAACTTTACACTTGACTATTTACACAGTGGATTGGGATGTTGATTGCTTGCAAAATAGTATTTAGAATTCCTGATACAAAGAACATCCAGTGGTATAAACTGATATACCCCTTCGTGATAACTTTGTAACTGATCTCCTCCCCTCTCTTTCTTCTTCTCCTTCTTCTCCTTCTCCCTCTTCCTCTTCCTCCTCCTCCTCCTCCTCCTCTTTTCTTCTCTTTTGTACTGGGGATTGAACTCAGGGGTACTTAACCACTAAGCCACATCCTCAGCTCTATTTTGTATTTTATTTAGAGACAGGGTATCACTGAGTTGCTTGGCTTTGAACTTGAGAACCTCCTACCTCAGCTTCCAGAGCCATTGGGATTATGGGTGTGCCATTCTGCCTGGCAGTAACTGGATCTCTTTATGAAAAACAGAATTATCTTATTCTAGGTAAAAGTGTTGTAAGCATCACTTGAGGATTAGGGGACCACAAAGAAGCTTAGACCTTAGTGCTTCATTGAGTGGTGGCAAAGGCATTTGTCAACCTTGAAAAAACCAAGAGACCAAGAAGTAGCTGAATGTCTTGAAGATAGCCTGGGCTTTTCTCAACAAGGTCTAGGTAGAAATTATGGCTCTGTTTTGTACTTGGTATATTATCTCACATAATATATCTAGCCATTTGGTGAAATGGGGGTGGGGAGGATAATACTTACATTGTAAGGTGTTTTTGTTTGTTGGTTTAAACAAGAAATCAATAAGCCTGATAGATAAAATGTACTTAAATGCTAGCTTCCTTTAGGTTTTGACAACTTTGCAAAATATAGGACATTAACATTAGGTATAAATTGTCCTTGGAATTTGGACATGCAGCCTCAGACATGTTCTTAAGTTTATAAATTTTATCCCCAGAGGGAAGGCAGAGCAGCAACTCTGTCAGACTCTGAGTGATCCCTGCTTAATGCTCTACTCAACAGATGTAGACATTGAGAGAAGAGTTTATGAAGCCATGAGCACTGTCATCAGACACATTTACCACAAAGCTACAACAATAAAAATCCATTTCATTAGTCACCAGAAATAAGAGGTTATTGTGAATACATGTACCATTGAGTAACTTTTAGTTAGATGGATGTGTTTGTGGAGAAAAGTACCACAATTAACAGAGGTTGATTGTGGCAAGAAAACTTTTATAAAGATGTTTCCACTATAAAAGTATAATATTTTCTCTCTTGTAGCATTTAAAAATATTCCACAGTTCACTTGTTCTTGTTTCTCTGTTAGGTCCTCATATATGAAAAAGCCAGTGATTGTAACACTTGCTAGCCTTCCAAGTATTTTCTCTATGCTGGGCTCCAGTTCTAGGAGTTCAATTTATTTAATCTTAATAATAAATATATGAAATAGGGTATATTAATATCATCAGCAGTTTTTTGAATTTTAAATTTCATTTAATTTTTTTTCAATTTTTTGTTGTCATAAAACACATATAAAATTTACCCCTTAACCATTTTAAAATACAGTTTAATGGTTTTAAAGACTTTCATAATGTTGTATAATCATTGCTATCACACAACTCTGTAAGTCTCTTCATCTTATTAAACTGAAATATGACACATATTAAACAATAACTCCCCATTCCTCACTTCCCCCAACACCTTGAAACCACCAATCTACTTTACCTCTATGATCTTTGACTAAGTCATCTCATGTAAGTGGAATCATATATCAATATTCTTTTTGTGACTGAATTATTTCACTTGAGGTTCATCTATATGTAGCATGTCCCCATTTACTTCCATTTATAAGGCTGAATAATAGTTGGGTATTTATAATAAATGTTGCTTATTCTCTTATCTCTCAATGGGCACTTGTTTTGCTTCCACATTTTAGCCTTTTCAAATAATGCTGCTATGAACATGGGTGTACAAGTACTTTTTCAAGATCCTGCTTTCAATTCCTTTGGCTGTAGACCCAGAAGTGGATTTGCTACAAAATAAGGTAATTCTATTTTTAGTTTTGGAGGAACTGTCATACTCTTTCCCGCTGTGGCTATATCATTTCATATTTCCACCAATAGTGCAAAAGTGTTCCAGTTTTTCATACCCTTGCCAATATTCAGTATTTCCTTCCTCCCTCCCTCCTACCCACTTTTTCCCCCTCCTTCCTCTTCCCTTCCTCCCTCCCTCCCTTCCTTCCTTTCTCCCCTAGGGCATTCTACCTCTGAAAGACATCCTCAGTCCTTCTAATTTTACTTTGAGACAGTCTTGCTAAGTTGCCCAGGATTGCCTTGAAATTGGAGTTCTCCTGCCTCAGCTTCAAGAGTAGCTGGGATGACATGCCTGTACCACCATGCCCAGCTTCAACTGTTTTGATAGTAGCCATCCTAATAGGTGTGGGTGGTATCTCATATAAATTTTGATTTGTATATCCCTAATTAGTGATGTTGACCATCTTATCATATGCTTATGGCCATTTATATATCTTCTTTGGAGAAAAGTCTATTGAAGTTCTTTGCTCACTAACAAAAGATATGGTATCGAGTCTGTAGTTGAGCAGTTCAGCACTGTTTGGGTGTCTTTTTCATTTTTAAATCAGGTTGTTTTACTGTTGTCGAGTTTTAGGAATTCTCTATATATTCTGAATATTAATACTGTATCAGATATATGACATGCAGATATTTTCTCCTTTCTTGTGAGTTGCCTTTTTGCTCTATTGATAATATCTTTGATGCACAAATTTAAACATTTTTGAAGTACGATTTGTCTGTTTTTTTTTTTTTTTGTTGTTGTTGTTGTTGTCTGTGTGTTTGGTGTTATATCCAAGAAATCATCACCAAAGTCAATGTCATGAAGCTTTTGCCTTCTATTTTCTCCTAAAAGTTTCATAGTCTTAGGTCTTTCATCCATTTGGGGTTAATTTTTGTGTGTAGTTGTTAGGCAAAGGTCCAGCTCCATTCTCTTGCTATGGACTTTCCCAGCACCATTTGTTGAAAAGACTGTCCTTTCCCATTGAATTGTCTTGGAACCCTTGTTAAAAATCATTTGACAATATATGCAGATTTACTTCTGGACTCTCTGTTCTATTATATTGGTCTGTATGTGTGTCTTTATGCCACTACTCCTCCCTCCCCTTTGTTCTATTTAACATTCCTTCATTCCTCTTGTCCCCCCTCCCTTGCCACTATAATTCAGGATCATAGCAAAGGAATCAATATAGCTTTGTAATAAGTATTGAAACTTGGAATTGTGACACTGCCAGGTTTGTTCTTCTTTTTCTAAATTGTTTTGACGATATAAGGTCTCTTGAAAATCCACTCAAATTTTAGGATGGCTTTTTATATTTTTGCATAAAAAGAACTTCTTGGGATTTTAATGAGGATTGCATTGATTCTGTAGACCATTTTGAGTAGCCTTGACCTCTGAACAATGTTAAGTTTTCAAAACCATGGATATGGGTCTCCATTTATTTAAGTCTTATTTAATTTATTTCAGCAATGTTTTACAGTTTTCACTGTATAATACTTCATCTTCTTAGTAAGTAAATTCCTAAGTACTTTATTCTTTTTGAGGCTGTTGTAAATGGAATTATTTTCATAATTTGCTTTCAGATTGATCACTGTTAGTATATGTAAATGCAACTGATTTTTGTGTCAACTTCATATCTTGCTATTTTTCTAGATTCACTTATTATCTCATAGTTTTTTATGGAAGTTTTTTTGCACATAAGATTGCATCATATGTGAATTAATTTTTTTGCCTTTTAAAAATTAATTTGTTATACATGCTTACAGAGTGCAATTCCTTTCATATTACATATAAAGAGCACAATTTTACAAGTCACTGGTTTTACATAAAGTATTTTCACACCATTTGAGTTTTTATACGTGCACTTAGTATATTTTAAAAAATTTTTTATTATTCTAATTTTTATACACATTTGCAGAGTATATTTCATTTCATATTACATATAAAAAGCCCAATTTTTCGAGTTGCTGGTTTACTACAAAGTATTTTTACAACAATTATGTCTTCATACATGTATTTAGGGTAATCATGGATAACTCAGTCTGCCATTATTCCTATCCCTTTACCCCTACCCCTCCCTTCCCCCTCTTTGTTCTATTTAAAGCTCTTTGATTCCTCTCATTCCCTCTCTCTTGCCTTTATAAGTTAGTATCTTCATATCAAAGAGATCATTCGACTTTTGTTTTTTTGGGATTGGCTAACTTCACTTAGCATTATTTTCTCCAACTCCATCCATTTACCTGCAAATGCCATGATTTTATTATCTTTTAGTGCTGAGTAGTGTTCCATTGTGTATATATACCAAAGTTTCCCTATCCATTAATCTGTTGATGGGCATCTGGGTTGGTTCCAGATGAATTGTGAATTGTGCTGCTATAAACATTGATGTGGCTGTGTCCCTGTAGTAAGCTGTTTTTAAATCCTTTGGGAATAGGCCAAGGAGTGGGATAGCTGGGTCAAATGGTGGCTCCATTCCCAGTTTTCCGAGGAATCTCCATACTAACTTTCCAGATTGGCTTCACCAATTTGCAGTTCCACCAGCAATGTAAGAGTGTGCCTTTCCCCCCACATTCTTGCCAGCATTTATTGTTGTTTGTTTTTTTTGATAGCTGCCAATCTGACTGGAGTAAGATGAAATCTTAGAGTTGTTTTGATTTGCATTTCTCTAATCGCTAGAGATGTTGAACATTTTTTCATATATTTGTTGATTGATTTTATATCATCTTCTGAGAAGTGTCTGCTTAGTTCCTTGGCCCATTTATTGATTGGGTTATTTGTTTTTTTTGGTGTTAAGGCTTTTAAGAGCTTTATAAATCCTTGATGTTAGTGTTCTATCTGATGTGCTTGTGGTAAAAATTTGCTCCCATTCTGTAGGTCCTCTATTCACCTCACTGATTGTTTCTTTTGCTGAGAAGAAGCTTTTTAGTTTGAATCCATCCCATTTATTGATTCTTGTTTTTAGTTCTTGTGCTATAGGGATCTTATTGAGGAAGTTGGGGCCTAAACCAACATGATGGAGATTTCGGCCTACTTTTTCTTCTATTAGGTGCAAGGTCTCTGGTTTAATTCCTAGGTCCTTGATCGACTTTGAGTTAAGTTTTGTGCATGGTGAGAGAAAGAGATTTAATTTCATTTTATTACATGAGGATTTCCAGTTTTCTCAACACCATTTGTTGAAGAGGCTGTCTTTTCTCCAGTGAACATTTTTGGCACCTTTGTCTAGTATAAGATAACTGTAGGTGTGTGGGTTCGTCTCTGAGTCTTCTATTCTGTACCATTGGTCAACTGGTCTATTTTGATGCCAAATACCATGCTGTTTTTGTTACTATTGCTTTGTAGTACAATTTAAGGTCTGGAATAGTAATGTCACCTGCTTCATTCTTCTTGCTAAGAATTGCTTTGGCTATTCTGGGTCTCTTATTTTTCCATATGAATTTCATGATTGCTTTTTCTATTTCTATGAGGAATGATATTGGGATTTTGATTGGTATTGCATTGAATCTGTATAGTATAGTGCTTTTGGGAGAATGGTCATTTTGACAATACTAGTTCTACCTATCCATGAACAAGGTAGATCTTTCCATCTTCTAAGATCTTCATTAATTTCTTTCTTTAGTATGCTGTAGTTTTCATTGTAGAGGTCTTTCACTTCTTTTGTTAAGTTGATTCCCAAATATTTTATGTTTTTTGAGGCTATAATAAGTGGGGTGGATTTCCTAGTTTCTCTTTCTGAGGATTTGTCACTGATGTACAGAAATGCCTTTGATTTACGGGTATTGATTTTATATCCAGCTACGTTGCTGAATTCATTTATTAGATTTAGAAGATTTCTGGTGGAATTTTTTGGATCTTCTATGTTAGAATCATATCGTCTGCAAATAGTGATAATTTGAGTTCTTCTTTTCCTATCCGTATCCCTTTAATTTCTTTCGTCTTCTAATTGTGTTCTGGCTAGGGCTTCAAGAACTATGTTAAATAGGAGTGGTGAAAGAGGGCATCCCTGTCTAGTTCCAGTTTTTAGAGGGAATGCTTTCAATTTTTCTCCATTTAGGATGATGTTGGCCTGGGGCTTAGCATAGATGGCCTTTATGATGTTGAGGTACGTTCCTGTTATCCCTATTTTTTCTAGCATTTTGAACATGAAGGGATGTTGTATTTTGTCAAATGCTTTCTCTGCATCTATTGAGATGATCATATGATTTTTATCTTTGAGTCTGTTGATGTGATGAATTACATTTATTGATTTCCTTATATTGAACCAACCTTGCATCTCTGGAACGAAGCCCACTTGATCGTGATGCACTATCTTCTTGATGTGTTTTTGTATTCGATTTACCAGAATTTTATTGAGAATTTTTGCATCTATATTCATTAGAGATATTGGTCTGAAGTTTTCTTTCTTTGATTTGTCTCTGTCTGGTTTTGGAATCAGGGTGATATTGGCCTCATAGAATGAGTCTGGGAGTGTTCCCTCTTTTTCTATTTCATGAAATATTTTGAGAAGTATTGGTGTTAGTTCTTCTTTAAAGGTCTTGTAGAACTCAGCTGTGTATCCATCTGGTCCTGGGCTTTTCTTGGTTGGTAAGTTTTTTATGATACCCTTTATTTCTTTGCTTGAAATTTACCTATTTAAATTGTGTATATCATCTTGACTTAGTTTGGGCATATCATATATCTCTAGAAATTTGTTGATGCCTTCATTATTTTCTATTTTATTGGAGTATAAATTTTCAAAATAATTTCTAATTATCTTCTGTATTTCTGTAGTGTCCATAGTGATATTTCCTTTTTCATTGTAGATATTGGTAACTTGTGTTTTCTCTCTTCTTTGTTAGTATGGCTAAAGGTATATCAATTTTATTTATTTTTTCAAAGAACCAACTTTTTTTAAAATATTTATTTGTTTATTTGCTTTTAGTTGTACACAATGCGTTTATTTGTATGTGGCGCTGAGGATCGAACCCGGGCTGTGCACGTGCTAGGCGAGCGCTCTACCGCTGAGCCACAACCCCAGCCCCAAGAACCAACTTTTTGTTCTGTCAATTTTTTCAACTGCTTTTTTAGTTTCAATTTCATTAATTTCAGCTCTGATTTTAATTATTTCCTGTCTTCTACTTCTTTTGGGGTTGATTTGTTCTTCTTTTTCTAGGGCTTTGAAATGTATTGTTAGTTCATTTATTTGTTGACTTTTTCTTTTTTGAAGGAATGAGCTCCATGCAATGAACTTTCCTCTTAGTACTGCCTTTAGGGTGTCCCAGAGATTTCGGTATGTTGTATCGTTGTTCTCATTTACCTCTAAGAATTTCTTAATATCCTTCTTGATGTCTTCTGCAACACATTGATCATTCAATAGCATATTATTTAGTCTCCAGGTGTTAGTGTAGCTTTTATTTTCTTTCTTTTTTTTTTATCATTGATTTCTAATTTTATTCCATTATGATCTGATAGAATGCAAGGTAGTATCCCTACTTTTTAATATTTGCTTAGAGTTGCTTTATGGCATAATATATGGTCTATTTTTGAGAAGGATCCATGTGCTACTGAGAAGAAAGTGTATTGGCTCATTGATGGGTGATATACTCTATATATGTCAGTTAAGTCTAAATTATTAATTGTATTATTGAGTTCTATAGTTTCTTTGTTTAACTTTTGTTTGGAAGATCTATCAAGTGGTGAAAAAGGTGTGTTAAAGTCACCTAGAATTATTGTGTTGTGGTCTATTTGATTCTTGAACTTGAGAAGAGTTTGACTGATGAATGTAGATGCTCCATTATTTGGGGCATATATATTTATAACAGTTATATCTTGTCGATCTATGATTCCCTTAAGCAGTATGAAATGTCCATCTTTATCTCTTTTGACTAACTTTGGCTTGAAGTCTACTTTATTGGATATGAGGATGGAGACCCCTGCTTGCTTACGTAGACCATGTGAGTGATATATTTTATCCCATCCTTTCACCTTTAGTCTATAGGCATCTTTTCCTATGAGATGTGTCTCTTGAAGGCAACAAATTGTTGGGTCTGTTTTTTGAATCCAATCTATTAGCCTATGTCTTTTAATTGGTGAGTTTAGGCCATTAACATTCAGGGTTATTATTGAGACATAATTTGTATTACCAGTCATTTTTATATTTTTATTATTTTTGGTATTTAGTTTAACTTGGTTTTTCCTTTGGTTGGTTTTTCCATTTATTGTAGTTCTTCCCTTTGAAGATTTTCATTATTGTTTTTCATTTCCTCCTCATGGAATATTTTACCAAGAATGTTCTGTAGAACAGGCTTTCTTGTTGTAAATTCTTTTATCTTTTGTTTATCATGGAAGGTTTTTATTTCATCCTCAAATCTAAAGCTTAATTTTGCTGGATATAAAATTCGTGGTTGGCAAACCTTATCCTTTAGAGCCTGGTATATATATTGTTCCAGGTTCTCCTGGCTTTGAGGGTCTGGATTGAAAAATCTGCTGAGATGCGAATTTGTTTTCCCTTATAAGTAATCTGACTTTTCTCTCTTACAGCCTTTAAAATTCTATCTTTATTTTGTATGCTAGGCATTTTCATCACAATGTGCCTTGGGGTGAACCTGTTGTAATTTTGTACATTTGGCATCCTATAGGCATCTTGTATTTGATTTTTGAATTCATTCTTCCTGCTTGGGAAATTTTCTGATATTATTTCATTGAAGAGATTGTGCATTCCTTTGGTTTGAATTTCTGCACCTTCCTCTATTCCAATAAATCTTAAATTTGGTCTTTTGATGGTATCCCATAATTCTTGCATGTTTTGTTCATGGTTTCTTACCATCTTCACTGTGATGTCAACTTGATTTTCAAGATTATATATTTTGTCCTCATTGTCTGAGGTCCCATCTTCCAAGTGGTCCAATCTGTTGGTGATGCTTTCTACTGAATTTTTAAAGTGGCTTACTGTTTCTTTCATTTCAAGGATTTCTGTTTGTTTTTTTCTCAAACTCTCTATCTCTTTCTTGAAGTAATCTTTTGCTACTTGGATTTGTTCTCTTATCTCTTTGTTGGTGTGATCAATAGTTGCCTGTATTTAATCTCTTATCTCTTTGTTGGAGAGATCAATCTTTGCCTGTATCTGTTCACTTAGGTCGTTTTTAAATCCCTTATCATTTTAATTATGTATATCCGGAACTCTTTCTCTGACATTTCACCTACTGTGCTTTCTATGGTTTCTATTGTAGTAGTATCTTGGTTTGTTTGGGGCATTTTCCTCCCTTGTTTCCTCATGATGTCTATGTGTTTTCCTCTCTTGCAAGGTAAGCCTGAGGTATTACAACTTCTGCCCTTTTGTCTTATAGGGTCCCTCCAGGTTACCCAGAACCTCACTTTTTAGGGAAATATCAATATTAGATCTTTCAATGTACCCAATGCATGTCCATATATCAGTTTCTATTTTTATATTTACAGTTTTGTCGCTATAAACATAAATGATGAGATCAGTTATCTTATTCCATATAGTCTCTATTTTTGTGTGGTGGTTTACAGTATCTGATGAAAGAAGGGTGGACTTAGAGGTTGGCTTAAATGTTTATGAAGTAAGATGTGAGAAAATGGAGGTATTAGATTATTTGACTAGTCAAAGTATAATCATTAGAATTTGGCTGTTAGTAGAAAAAGCAAGAGATAGACAACCCCATGTAAGATTCCCTGTTAGTTCTTAACATCATAACTGGTTGCACCTTTTGGTGCATCCTGGTCTCTAGGGACCTTAGTGATGTCTTACCAGGACCTTTTTGTTGTTCCTTGGTAGTAACCTTGCTAACTCAGTTTTGTGGCAGTGGTAGCCTCAGGCCTATAATTATATTGGTGCTGGGTTGAGTATCTAAGGGATCCCAGTTGCCTCTCCAATTTGCAGGCGTGGAGTGAGCCTTTCTCTCCAGATCCCCTCCTGGCTGCAGTGTGGTGGAGCAGGTAGTCTGGCTTTCTTCTCCCCACTCTCCTCCTCCTGGGTCTCCTCCCAGTCTAGTTGTTTTGGTGGGGGTTGGGCAAATGGGCAGCAGGGCCCTTCCACAGGGTGAAGCCTGCAGTTCCTGGTCCTGGGGATGGCATGAGCCACCAGCCAGCTGGCCAGGTGAGCTGGTGGCTAGGTTGCTCCTTCCAGTGGGTGCCTACTGCTCGTTCTGGTTGCATCTGGGCTGGTCGCAGTTCCCCAAAGAATGGATGGGGCCCATCCTCTGGTCGGGCCCTGTCTGCAGCAGGAAGCTGCTATTCCCAGCCCTGGAGGCGATGACTGTGTGAGCCAATGGCCAGGTGAGCTGGTGGCTGGGTCGCTCCTTCCAGAGGGTTGCACTTAGTATATTGATGCCCAACTCATTCTGCCATTATTCCTATCCCCTTGCCTCCCTCCTCCCTCCCCTTTTTTCTGTTTAACATTCCTTCATTTTTCTCATCCCCCCTCCCTTGCCACTATAATTCAATATCATCATAGCAAAGGAATCAATTGACCTTTCTTTTTTTGGGATTGGGTGACTTTAGTTAGCATTATTTTCTCCAACTCCATCCATTTACCTGCAAATGCCATAATTTTTTCTCTTTTAGTGCCGAGTAGTGTTCCATTGTGTATATATACCAAGGTTTCCCTATCCATTCATCTATTGATGGGCATCAGGGTTGTTTCCACAATCTAGCTATTGTGAATTGTGCTGCTATAAACATTGATGTGGCTGTGTCCCTGTAGTAAGCTGTTTTTAAGTCCTTTGGGTATAGACTGAGGAGTGGGATAGCTGGGTCAAATGGTGGTTCCTTTCCATGTTTTCCTAAGAATCTTCATAATGCTTTCCAGATTGGCTGCACCAATTTGTAGCCCCACCAGCAATGTATGAGTGTGCTCTTTTCCTTACAACCTTGCCAGCATTTATTGTTGTTTGTGTTTTTGATAGCTGCCATTCTGACTGGTGTGAGATGGAATCTTAGAGTAGTTTTGATTTGCATTTCTCTAATTGCTAGAGATGTTGAACATTTTTTCATATATTTGTTGATTGATTTTATATCATCTTCTGAGAAGTGTCTATTCAGTTCCTTAGCCCATTTATTGATTGGTTTTTTTCTTCTTTTTTTGGTGTAAAGGTTTTTGAGAGCTTTATATATCCTTCAAGTTAATGTTCTGTCTGAAGTGCTTGTGGGTAAAAATTTGCTCCCATTCTGTAGGTTCTCTATTCACCTCACTGATTGTTTCTTTAGCTGAGAAGAAGCTTTTTAGTTTGAATCCATCCCATTTATTAATACTTGATTTCAGTTCTTGTGCTATAGGGGTCTTATTGAGGAAGTTGGGGCCTAATCCAACATGTTGGAGATTTGGGCCTACTTTTTCTTCTATTAGGTGCAAGGTCTCTGGTTTAATTCCTAGGTCCTTGATCCACTTTGAGTTAAATTTTGTGCATGGTGAGAGAAAGAGATTTAATTTCATTTTATTACATGAGGATTTCCAGTTTTCCCAACACCATTTGTTGAGGAGGCTGTCTTTTCTCCAGTGAACATTTTTGGCACCTTTGTCTAGTATAAGTTAACTGTAGGTGTGTGGGTTCATCTCTGAGTCTTCTATTCATTGGTCAACTGGTCTATTTTGATGCCAATACCATGCTGTTTTTGTTACTATTGCTTTGTAGTACAATTTAAGGTCTGGAATAGTAATGCCACCTGCTTTATTCTTCTTGCTAAGAGTTGCTTTGGCTATTCTGGGTCTCTTATTTTTCCAGATGAATTTCATGATTGCTTTTTCTATTTCTATGAGGAATGATATTGGGATTTTGATTGGCATTGCATTGAAATTGTACAGTGCTCTTTTCTTTTTCAATTTGGATGCCTTTTATTTCTTTCACTTGTCTAATTTCTCTAGCTAGAACTCACAGTACTGTGTTGAATAAGAGTGATAAAAGCAGGTATTTTTTCTTGTTTTTCACCTTACAGGAAAAATTTTTAATCCTTCATCATTGAGTATGATGTTGATTGTATGTTTTTCATATAAGGCTTTTATTATGTTGAGGTAGTTTCTTTCTATTCCTGCTTTGTTGAGTGTTTCCTTTTTATCATGAAATGGTATTGTGTTTTGTCAGATGCCTTTTCTGTATCTATTGAAAAGATAACATGGTTGCTTCCCTTAAAGTGGTGTATTCAACAGGTTGAATCAGCCTTCCAATCCAGAATTAAATCTCATTTGGTTATGGTCTATTATCTCTTTAACATGCTGCTGAATTTGGTCTACTAGTATGTTGTTGATTTTTATATCAGTGGTCACAGGGTTATTAGTCTGTAGTTTTCTTGTAGTATCTCTGGCTTTGGTATCAAAGTAGTGATGGCCCCATAGAGTCAGAAAGTATTACCTCATTTTCAAATTTTTGGAAAAGTTTGAGAAGAATTGCTTTAGTTCTTTAAATATTTGTTTGAATTCACCAGTACAGCCATCAGGTCCCAAGCTTTTCTTTTTCAGGAGATTTTTGACTATTCACAGAATCTCCTTGCCAGTTTTTGATAGGTCTATTCAGATTTTATATTTCCTCATGATTTGGTCTTGGTAGGTTTTGTATTTCTAGGAGTTCATACATTTCATTTACTAAATTTATTCATAGTATTCTCTTATAATCCTTTCTATTATTGTAGAATCATTGAGTTTCTGCTGAATCCTCTCTTAGTCTATCTAGCTAACTGTTTATTGATTTTGTTGATCTTTGCAAAGAACCTACTTTTTGTTTCTCTATTTTATTTTTTTCCTATTCTGTTTTATTTGTCTATGTTCTAGCCTTTATCATTTCCTTCCTGCTGCTAGATCTCGGTTTAACTTGTTGTTCTTTTTCTTTTTCCATAAGTTGTAAAGTTAGGCTGTTGAATTGAGATCTTTGATTTTTTAAACCTCTGAATATTTCCTGATTTCCCTCATGATTTCTTCTTTGGTCCATTGGTCATGTAAAGGTATTTGTTTAATTTTCACAAATTTGTGAACATCCCAGTTTTATTGCTGGTACTAATTTTTAACTTGTAGAAGATACTTTGTGTGACACCCATCTTTTATAGTTTACTAAGACTTAATTTGTGAACTGACATATGGTCCGTTTTATAAAGTGTCCCATGTGTACTTGAGGAAGATGTGTGTGTGTGTGTGTGTGTGTGTGTGTGTGTGTGTTGTTGGGTAGAGTGTTCTGTTCATGTCTGCTAGGTCTGGTTTGCTCATTGTGTTCGGCCTTCTGTTTCCTCACTGATCTCCTGACTGATTATTCTATTCATTATTATTGTGGAGTGTTGAAATCTCCAACTATTATTGTAGAACTGTTTATTTCTCCCTTCAATTCTGTTATTTTCTGCTTCATATACTTTGATGGTTTGTTATGATGTATGTAAATATTTATAATTGTTATATCTTCTCCTTGTATCAAGACTTTAATCATTACATAATAATCTTATTATCTCTTAAAACCACATTTGATTTAAAGTTTTTTTTTGTCAGATTTTGGTATGGTGGCCACCTCTGCTCTCTTCTCCTTTTACTTCCATTTTTTCCTTTGGATCTAAAGTAGAACCTCTTGTTATCAGCATACAATTTAATCATGTTTTAATCCATTCTTCAAATCACTGTCTTCTGATTGGGAACTTTAACCTATT
Source organism: Tamias sibiricus (assembly GCA_025594165.1). Classification (NCBI taxonomy): domain Eukaryota; kingdom Metazoa; phylum Chordata; class Mammalia; order Rodentia; family Sciuridae; genus Tamias; species Tamias sibiricus. The sequence goes on along the minus strand of CM046666.1, from coordinate 66,312,926 downwards.
TACCTTTAAAGTTATTAATGATAAGAAAAATTTTACTTCTGTCATTTTGCTATTTATTTTCTATATACTTTAAAGCATTTTTTTGTCCCTCATTTTCTACATTATGGTATTCTTTTGTGTTTAGTTCTTTTTTTTTTTTTTTTTTTTTTTTTTGCTGTGAAATGTTTAAATTTCTTTCTGATTTCCTTTTTTGTATATTCTGTAATAATTTTCTTTGTGGGCTACTATAGAGATTATTAACATCTTAAAGTTATATCACTCTAATTTGAATTTATACCAGCACAACTTTGATAACATGTAAAAATTCTGCTTGCCGGGTGCGGTGGTACATGCCTGTAATCCCAGCACTTGAGAGGCTGAGGCAGGAGGATAGCGAGTTCAAAGCCAGCTTCAGCAATGGCAAGGCACTTAGCAACTCAGTGAGACCCTGTCTCTAATAAAATACAAAAAGGGGGTGGGGATGTGGCCCAGGGGTCAAGTGCCCCTGTTTTCAATCCCTGGTACCAAACCAAACAAAACAAAACAAAAAACAAACTCTGCTAATTTACATCTTCATCCCCACTATTTTCAGCTATTGCTGACACAAAAATTTATCCTTATAGATTGTGTTCCAAAACGAGGGGAAAAAAAATAAAGAGGAGGCCAGGCCCTTCAAGTTCCATTAAAGTCCTTCCAGCTGGAGGAGATTGTAATAATATAGGAGCCATAACAAGAATAGCTGCCACTTTTTGTCTGAATTTTTGTGATCAGAAGTAGTAATCAGCAATCACCACAGGTCTCTAATATTTAAAGGACAGGGTCCTTTTGCCTATCCTGGCTCCTGCAAGCAGTGTTCAGGCTGTTTCTGGAACACAGGTACAGCTGTCTGCCATGGGCTGGGATGAGGGACCAGGAGCTGCTATTGTGCTAGCACTGAAATTGACTATAATTTACTGTCCAACCCTTCCTCTAGAAATTGAAAGCAGTCAGTAGAACCCAGAGTTCCAAAAATAGTTACATCAGATTCTGCCAGTGCAATTGTTGTCTAGGTAGGGAGAGCCATTCCTGGTGCTTTTTTTTTTTTTCTGTCTTCTTCCCCAAATCCTCCTATCCACTATTTTATTTTTTATTTTTTTTGGTTTTGGGGATTAAACCCAGGGACACTTTACCACTGAGCTACATTCTAGTTATTTTATTTGTTTATCTTTTTAATTTTTAATTAATTTTTAGTTATAGGTGGACATGATACCTTTATTTTATTTATTTTATATGGTGCTGAGGATTGAACCCAGGGCTTCACATATGCAAGGTGAGCACTCTACCACTGAGCCACAACCCCAGCCCTAGTTCTTTTATTTTTATTTTGAGACAGGTATTATTAAGTTGCTGAGGGCCTCCCTAAGTTGCTGAGGCTGGTCTGGAACTTGCAACTTTCCTGCCCCAGCATCCTGAATCACTGGAGGATTATGGATATGTGCCAACTCCTTAGGCCTCCTATCTTTTTTTTTTTTTTTTTAATTAGGTATTGAACCCAGTGGCTCTCTACCACTGAACTACACTCCAAACAATTTTTTATTTTTTTTGAGACGGGGTCTTGGTAAATTGCACAGGCTGGACTAGAACTTGGGATCTTCCTGCCTCCGCCTCCCAAATTTCTAGGATTACAGACATGTGTTACCACATCTGTCTCCTATCCACTTCTCTAACAAATGAGAAAACTAAGACACAGAGAAATTTTTTTCCCAAATCACAGAGGTACAAAGTGGTAGAAATGGAATTTGGACTCATGGTGCCTGGCTACAGAGATTATGTAACATTCTTAAATTCACAAATTGCTATTTCTGTGGAAAGAAATAAAGGGAGTGGGTAGATAGAATGAAACCTTAGTTCACCCAACTGAAAAGAATGAATGGGAAAATTAGCAGAGGTATTAATCAATCTGGCTTGTAACTGAGGTAAATATGTAGCTTCAAGTTTACAAAGTAGCTTTGGTAATATAATTCTGGATGAGGATGACAAGAGCCTCTCTGGTCTGTGGGATGGAGAACTGAAGTGTTCACAGGGTCTCAGGAGGTAAGCAAGACAATATCCAAATGGCCTGCATTGCATACCTTGGTGCCCTCAAGGAAACAATTCGGTGGAAAAGAGTGTCAAAGAGGCCCTGGGAGGTTTGTCTGAGGGCCAGGTTTGCTTGTAGTCTGCTCCCTGCCAGAAGTGTGGGTGCCTTTTACTTGCCCAGAATAGAATTATAGGAAATCTCTGAGCATATTTAAAAATGTTTTTTAAAAACCTATAAAGGACAGGCTATGAGAAAATACACAATTGTGATGTATGATTTATATGTTATTCTAAATTACTCCTCTGGTGTTGTATTTGTTCACAACAATGAACCCCAAAGTATACAAAAGTGACTTTAAGCTGGGTGTGATGGTGCAGGTCTGTAATCCCAGCCTCTTGGGAGGCTGAGGTGGGAGAATCACTTAAGCCCAGGAGTAGCCTGGGCAACACAGAAAAACCCTGTCTTGGAAAAAATAATTGACATTGTCTATATTTTATCAACTAAAATGCACTCTAGTTACTAAATTTTGATCAGTTGTCCACTGCTCATCACATTTAAAAAGTCAAGATTTTAGTCAATTTTGGCCTTTGAAGTTTTATGGGTTTCTTTGGAGTCTTTAGAAATTAATTAGCAATGAGTAAATATATATTTCAGAGATTTGGAGGATGCAATCTAACATTTTGAGTTTTTTTGTCATATTTTTATTGGTGCATTATAATTTACATAATGGTGGGATTCACAGTTATGCATTTGTACATGCACACAATATAAGAATGTAATTTAGCCAATATCACTCCCCAGCATGTCCCCCCAGTATTTCCCCTTTCCTTCCCATGCATTTTGGATTCTTGATTTATGAAAGAAACCTTTTTATGAGATTCCTAATGATGATTTATTCCTAGTGTGTATCAATGGTCATACAGTGGATCCAGTTTTTCATATTCCCGAGTCTGAAAATTAGATTTATATTTTCAATCTAAAATTCTTGTTGGAAGTTCTGCATGTGGACATAAAACCAGCTGGTGCTTTAGACCTTGGGCTCAGATAACTTGTCACAATCAAAGGGGTGGACAAGGCTAAAAGCTCACTTGCTACTCAAATGTAAAACTTGCAAATGGAACAATTCTCCAATGTGCTCTTTGGTCTATCTGTTCTCTGTCTTGGGTTTTGAAACAGTAGCCATAACATTAAAAATATACTGCTGAGCACAATTTTTATGGAAACAAATTGAGAAATTGAGATAGGTTTGTTCCAGACTCAAAAAATACTTTCTCCCCTAATACTGAACCCAAAGACTTAATGATTTCAAGCACAAACTAGCCATCTAAAAGCAAGGTAAGAAAAGCATCTGCCCTTCTCTCAGGTTATATGAGTTTGAAATCTTTCAGTTTCTACCTTCATAGCAATAACTTTTTGTTCCATAGTAAATGCTTATTGCTGTGTATAACCAATCTCTGTTTATTAGGGCACACAAACCATCTTAATTGGGCTTCCCTCCTCCCTCCATTTTCTACTAGGCTTTACAGAAGTGAGTTGTTTCAGTTCATTCAGACGGTTCTGAGGCTGTCAATTCTGATAATTTTGGACTAAGTGAGCAGGCCAAAATAGATGTTGATGAATCAAACTTTCAATCATGTGTGATTTGAGTACACAGAGCTACAGTTTAGTTGTAATAGAAGGTATAAGAGCTTAAAAGACCCAGAATAATTCACACTAAAATATCTTGGGGTCTTTTTCCATTTTAAAATGAATTGAGTAGTTCTGTGTGGTTGAGGATTGACAGCAAAATGGAAACAGAGCAAAAATTTTCACCAGGTAACTGCATTAGCAGCAAAACGCATAATATAGTCTGTCAGTTGAAAAGAACATGAAGGAGCCTTCTGTTTTCTTATGAGGTGCCATATTCTCACAGTTCCTGGCCAGTTATACTTAGCTACTGCTGAAATGAGGTTATTAGAAAATGCTCTCTTCCCCTGTAGCTTTTAGCAATAATGAGAGGTTTCATGGATACTGACTTTACTTATAATTTGTTTATTAGCATAGGTAAACATAATTAAAACTACTATCAAATACTGCCTTCTATTTATGATGTGCCTATAACATAAGCTATTGCTCTATGATATCAATCCTGAATTTAAGAATACATTCCTGAGGATTGACTATAAGTTAAACTGGTGGGCAAATGCTTTAGTGATCTTTGAAACTTTTATATTTCTTAGTAATATTCTTTTTTTCTAGCTAGAAATTTCTGTAGGATAAAATGCATGGCATAAATGTTATAGACAGTTATTATATGATATAAAATTTATACATATTCTTGTTCATGTATTTCACTTACCAGAATTAAGAGGCAACTTGAGGCCAATTTTGTGTGCTCAGGGATGGTAGAAAACACGGATAAAATCAGGCAACCAAAGACAAGGAGGAAACTGTAAAACAATAATAAAAAAAAGGAATTTGATAAGAAACTTGCCTATCATTATAGAAAGAATAAAACACCAGACCCATTTGAATAGGCATAGGTTAAATCATAAAAGCACTAGTAGATACTAGCCATTGTGAATATTGAAATACAGTATGATATAAGGTATAAATGGGGTAACTTAACAACTTTATTGATCAAGAAAAGGTTGCATGTGTGAATTTGTTTGTGTGTATGATGCTGTGTTTAAGTGTTCACATTTAAGAATCTACAAGTTTCCAATACAAATCTTTTCCCAGGCAGGGATCCTGAGAAAGGTTCAGAGAGTGGTCTTGTTTTCCTACTGGAGCAGACTGTAGCCACTCTCCTATCAAAGAAGCAGTATTCACCTCATGCTTGGCAGCTTTGGCAAACTGTCAGGTATTCTAAGTCACTGTTACAAGGACACTGGCCCATTGTTAGAGTCTGATACTGCTCATGGATTCTCATTTGTCACTGTTTTATATGAATATGAATAAAAAAGGGAAGGGTTGATCTACACTGCTACCTGTGCATCTCAATTTTCTTGCAGTCAAACTGACAGAAAAATGACCTCTGTTCTCTTTTTCCTCATATTATAATGCTAGGGAATGGAAGTCAGGGCAACCATTTCCTACCAATCCATCTATAGGCTTTTTATTTCAAGAAAGATGGAACTTGCAGAATCAAGGGAGGAGTGGAGTTTCCAAGGAAAATGTCTAATAAAAGAGAAGGCTCTGTTTCAAAGTCAAGATAAAAATACAAAACACCCGAGCTACCTGCTTTGGGACAATTTCAACTTCTACTCATCTCTGAGAAACTTATACAATAAGGGCCTTTAAAAGAAAAATTTTTGTGTTCTGTGTAATAGTGAAGTTAATCCTTGCCTCCCCTTGGCTTTCCCTGAAAAGTCTTATAAGTCTCTCTACCACTCTTCACTGAGAGTGCCTAAGGGCTTATAGCCAGGGACTGGTAATTGTGGTCTGGGAAACAAATTTGGCCCCTTATCCCTGTTTTTGTAAATAAAATTTTATTGGCACACAGTGTCTGTGACTGTTTTCATGTTACAACTGCAAAACTGAGTAGTTGCAAAAGAGACAGTATGACCAGAAAGACAAATATTTACTATCTGGCCCTTTAGAGAACAAATTTGCTGACCCTGACTAATACCATCTATTCCTTATTTCTTTGTATCTATCCCAACAGATAATTGGAGTGAAAGCTCATAATTGCTCATATTCTGCATGATGATAATAATTACCAACATTCACAGAACATTTCTTATAGACTGGACAGTGCACTCAACTCCTGTACCTGCATTCGCCGACATTATCCTCACAAATTTGTGGAGTAAAAATGTCATTGTCTCCAGTGTACAGTTATAAAAACTGAGGGTGAAGAATCTTTTGTAACTAGTCAAGCAGGGTTTGAGCACCATGTGCAGTCAGCCTTCACACAGAATTGCTGGATGAGCTCCAGTGTGCATGATAAGGATGGTGATCATGTTCTTGGCTCAACAAGACTTTGGGGGCTACTCCTCTAATCCTTTAAACCAAGACAGAAGTAGTTGCTGTTCCAGATAGAAGATGTCTCCAAGGGCAAGGATTCTACTAGTGATACAAACCTAGCATACAATGTTAATAATGTCTCTTTGATCCCCTTGACTTATACATATAACAAATCAGGCTACTTTAGATTATACATTAAATTTGTCCTAATAGACTAAAAATTGTAAACTAATGGTCAAAATCTCATTCCGACCTGGCTATCAAACTACCAATGAGAAAATATAACTCAGAGATCATTAAGGTGGCTGCGAACAGGATGTGGCATCTAATAAGGATGATGACAATGTTTCCTCTCTAATGAGTGGCCATTATCTGGATATGCTCCTTGAATCCAGCTTTACCAGAAAACATTAGGAAAAGTGAGCTAGCAATTGTTTAATCACAAAATGTCATTCTTCTCCAAGAGATCTCAATGGTAGTGCTTATTCTTTTATGTCTGTATCCAAAACAGAATTTCTTTCCCCACTTATATTTGGATCTGCTTAGTCTTTCCCCTTCTTGTTACCACTTTTCCCATTTTATTTTTTGAACTAATACTATCTTCCTTTCTAATGAGAGTAATTTCTATACTAATATTGTCATTGCTATAGAGGCCCATCTGAAGACTGCAAGCCAAAGACCTCCATTGCTGTGGTTGCTTAAGAAGTTATGGATGGACAAATACATTTATTAGTTTGTCCTTTTCTCCCTCTCCCTTCCTTCTACCATTCACCCACTTATCCATTCAGTAAGTACTGATTAAACATATAATGCTGCTCTGAGATGTGAGGGTTGTAACAATAAACAAAATTCCTTCTCTCTTTTTTCCCTTCATAGACTATCAAGTCTATCAGAACGTACAGAGAGGCAATCAGATGTAAACAGAAAAGTAAAGTTCTGAGTGATGATTGCATCGAGAGGTAAAGTACTGGGGATGATGAGAGCATATGGTAAAGGATGGATTAGGTAGGGTTGGCTGCTGAATTTGTGGACTCCTATGCAAAATAAAAATATGGGGACTTTGCTAAAAATTAAGAATTTCATGATAGAAACAATAGAGCATGAATCCAAGTTTAGCTCCCTTTTGGAACTTCATGGGACCATACAGACTGCATACCCATGAAGCCAGACCTGAGGTTAGGGAAGACTTCTTGGAGAAAAATATGGACAAACTGAGTCCTGAAGGCCTAGCAGGAGTTAGGAAAATAGTTAGAAAGAAGGAGTATTCTAGTCCATGAGATCATGTGGGTCTAGGTCAGATGCAAACAAAATATCACTAGAATTTACTAATTAATCAGTAAGTTAGAGTTAGTAAATACCTGTTAGCTAGCTTATTTTATGCACATGAAAAGCATCAGATAGGTCAGTACTACAAATCCATTTTTTTTTGCATAGGAATTATTTCATTTAATTGAAAACATGTATTGAATTCTCTTCTTTTTGTGAAAGACACTATGCTAAGCACAAAGGGGTACAAGGATAAATTAAGCAGACCCACACTTAGGAAGTACATATCTAGTGAGATGGACAAGGTGAACGTATTGGATCATAACAAAAGGCAGAGGCAGATAACCACTAAGAAAAATGCTTCAGAGACTGAAAGAAGGAAGGGATTTTACTCATCTGGGAAAGGAAGCAAAGATTGCAGCACACTCGGAAAGTTTCCCAAAAAAGGTGGTGTTTGAGATGCTCTTTGAAGTGTAGGATTTCAATTAGAGAAGTTTCTGGAGAAACACATTCCAAAGGAGGGTACAACATAAGAAAGGCAGCAAGCCAGAAAACAAATGAGAGGCTTGTAGGGCAGGGTCTGTATCTAGTTCAGTAGACAATGGGAGCCATTGAGTAAATTTTGACTGAGTACTAATATCATTAGAGTTTCTAATGAGAGGAAACTCTCCCCAACATGGCTCCAGACTCTAATTCAGCTGCCTGTTTCACCCTGTACTGCAAGCTTGATTACTTTTGTTCCATGAAACAGGGAGCAAATATTTTGCCTTATTTGTTTTCTGGCTTGCTGCCTTTCTCTATTGTACCTTCTTTCTGGAATGCGTGTCTCCAGAAACTTCTCTTGTGGAAATCTACCCCTATGTGAGAAAAGTGGAAATGAGAACAGAATAGAGGCAGCCTGGAGGGCTGCTGTGAACTGGGGAGTGGAGATTGGGAAGTGGGAGTGGCAGCTGGGAACTTTTCGTACGTAGTTATTGGTAATGCTCCTAATAAGTTAGGAGGAGAAAAATCAGCAAAGTCAGGAGGAGATTTGGGGGACAAAATGACAAACCCAGGTTTAGACATCCATGTGGAAATGTCAATCAAAATCTTGAGCACAGAGATAGGTTGGAGATGGATGTACTTTTTTCCCCCAAAGGAAGGAAATGTGTAAAAGCTATTATCCTGAGAATAGTATAAGTTTTTGGTAAATAAGCATAAAGGATATTTGAGGATCATTTTCTGAACTTGGTGAATGAAATCATAGAGAAAAACAGTTCATTCTGTTATGAGTTAGCTCTTGGGAGTATTTTCAGGGGTAGACTTCTTGGTTGGAGAAAGCACTGATTTGACACAGTGACCCCTTTGAGGTGACAATCAGACATTGGGCTCATTGGTAGTGAAATGGTGCACTATTGGGATGTGAGTGGGCTCTACTGACATCATTGATTCTGGAGGTCCCATGCATATGTGCATATGTGCTTGCTGGTGACCTGCCATCACCATGTTTCATCTCTCTGGTGGATGAATACAAGTGGGAACAGTGGCAAGAGTCACTGAACTTAGGGTGCCTTATGTTGGGTCAACTGGTATCCAAGGAACCTGGGCATAGAATTTAGAGTGTTGTGCATATGGGTGACAAAACCATAATGTTTTTTATTTTGCCCTAACCCATGGCCACAAATCCTGATAGTATCAGTAGTGCTTGTGACTTTGTCACTGATAGAAATCAAATATTTTTATATCTCATTTTATAGTGTAGATAAAATCATAATTTTTCCTACTGAATAGTGATTTTGCTCATCACTATTTTGAGATTAATGTAGTCATTAGACTCCTTGCTAAGGGCTACTTTTTAATGCATTCAGAAAGAAGGATATGATTTACCATGTAAAAAATTTGTTTAATATTTCAATAATAGCATTTCAATATAAAATTTTCTTATGTGATCACATGTATTTTATGCATTTAAAAACATCATTCTACCTGGCATGGTGGTGCACACCTGTAATCCCAGCTACTCAGGTGGCTGAGGCAGGAGAATTGCAATTTAGCCAGACTCTTTCTTAAAATAAAAATGAAGGAGGATTGAGGATGTGGCTCAATGGCAGAGCACCCTTGGGTTCAATATCCAGTACCACAATAAATAAATAAATAAATAAATAAATAAATATTATTCTGAGAAATGGTTCATAGGCTTCACCAAACTGCTGAAGGTCTATGGCACGCACATCAAGATGAAGATACCTTTGGTGGAGGATTAGGAAGTCAGGGCTAGAAGCTGGAAGATGGCCTATCAATAATTTACCCAAGTAAGTTTTATGATCAGTTTTTCAAATGTAGTATTTGTCTTTTCTACATGAATCCTAAGGTATCATATGATGTATATTCTTTCAAATCCATTCTCTAACAGGTATTGGCCTTTATTTTACTTAAAGCATTCATTCATATTTTGTTCCTGAGGAAATTCACTTTGATCCAAACCTTCATCCAAACCTTCTTTGGAAGGCCCTGATTGTTGTAAGCAGAAAAGAAGGGCATGTCAAAAACAAAAAACAATCAAAAACAAATATTACCAGTTCAAAGCCCTCTATATGTAGTCAAGAAAACCACCATCAACTCTTCTTGTGGGTTAATTAAGAATCAGTTTGTCAGGATCAATTTGGTAAGAATCTTGACTTGGAAACATCAGTGGTTCTTGTGGATCAGATGATGTCCAGCTTCCAAAGCTTGTGCCTCAAGCACAAATTCACTTAGTAAAATTAAAACCACTTCAAAATAGAGCATTAGAAAAAACTCTGTTGATGCTTCCTTAAATGAATCATGGCAAGTTACATTATTGTCATTCACAGAAACTCACAACTCTAGCCATCTTCAAACAATTGTGAATAATGCATTGAAGAAAGAAGAGATAGAGCTGGTATTTAAAATAATCTTCATGTACAACCACAAGAATGAGAAGTTATACTCCATGTATGTATGACATGTCAAAATACATTATACTGTCATATGTAACTAAAAAGAACAAATTTTAAAAAATAAAGTGAGCATCCCACCAAGCTTGGCTGTAAGTGGCCATACATTTCTACCTAGAAGATGCTCTCTGCAATATTCTGGTGAACTATAAGTTTTGCATTATACAACTTTCCATGTAAGTCATATTGAGAGGGCTTTAGAGGAAGGGAGATCTTAAGTGTCTTCAAAGGAAAGGAATCATGGGATTAACATAAAGGATGCAATAATAAGTAGATATAGAATCTTTGAAGAAAACAAGTCTTTTCTTTTTTTGCAGTGCTGGGGGTTGAACCCAGGGTCTTGCACATGTTAGCATTTACTCTGCCAGTGAGCTACATTTCCCGCCCTTGCAGAGAACAATTCTTTAGAAATAACTTCCAAAGGAAATTCAACCTGGTATCTGACTTTTCATAAATTCCTAAGTATTTCTTTGATAAACTATGCACTTTAGAACATTTGATAGGAGACCTTGCTAGGGTACCACAAATTTTGATGGCTGGAGTTGGTGTTATGCATGCTGGTATTGGTGACCACAGTGACCCACTGACAGACACACACTGGCCTGAAAGACACCCTGCCTGATGAAATCAAAAGCTCATCATCAGAGGAAAGGGCTTTCTGCATCCTAAATTCATCTGTCTTTCTAAACTTGGTAGTCTGTGAATGTCCTTTTGGAGTAACTTTTCTGTAAGAGAAGTGCATTTTGCACCTGAAATCTATTCAAAGCACATCCCAGCTTCCATTGCAAAGCAATAAAAATTCAGCATGACATTTTTGGCATCTTCAACAGTGATTCAGGATATTTGATTGGAAATGTTGTACAATTCTGCTTAAGCACAATGAGCCCTAAATATTAATAAAGACCATTATCGATAAGAATGATCAATGGAATCTTTGTGATGTTTTAAAAATAGGGTCACCAGCTGACAGTTTTAAATAATGCAATGCTGCATTTTAGATGTGGTGTTAAGGGGGAAATTAGAAGATGTGGGAAATAGCAGTTTTTGCTTGCTTAGTGTGTTTCTGTGGAAGATGAGGCTAAAGTATCTGACCTAGAACATGGCAAGAAAATCCATAAGCAGTTTGAGAGGCTTCCCTCAGAGCAGCAGCTGGACCCTGCTGACACCAGCTTAGGATATGCTCTCCCAGATTCCTTCTCTAGGATCAGAGAATCTACGGGATAGATGGATTTCTGACTGAGCCTCCCTTTCAAGACTGAAGTTATTTTTAAAAACATCACAGATAGACTGTTGAACAGTTTCTCTTTGAATCCTTCCAGTGTCTAGAACCCTCCTACCACTTTAAGGCAACACAGGGCTGTTACAGACAGCTCTACTGTTGGAAAGTTATTTTCTCCTCTGAGTCAACTGTCCTTATCTGGGACCTTACTCACTGGCCCTCCCACAGGGCCACAGAAGACGTGTTCTCCCACCTCCCTAAGATAGTTCTTCAGATAAATGACGTTGGTTTTAATATCATGGCTTTCCCATCAGTCTTCAGATAAAATATACCAAGCCCAGTTTGCTGTCTGCTTTGCCTATGAAACGATGTCCAGGTCTGTCACTTTCCTTGTCACTGTTCTTTAAGTTTGCCCAGTTTGTTATTGTATCCCTCCAAGTGAGACTCAGACCCATCATCATCCTCCAGTGTAAGCAAAAGATTTGGCATTTAATCACCAACATAAAATAGCTTTACTGTTGATTCTTGCCAGGAAACACAAGTTCAAACTTTCCACTGCCCAGCTATTAGCAAAAGTTTGGTTTCAAAAAGGACTACCTCCAGCATATGCAGTCACTTATTTTCTTTATTTTTCCTACTACACCACAGGTCCTGGAGCAAACCTGAGCACTGGGTCTCCCTACCTTGGTCCCTAAAGTAATTACCTATTTTTATTTCTGCTATTTTTTTTTTTCCCAGTGCTATGGCAGTGCTCTATCATTGAGTTACACCCCAGCTCTCTGCCACTACCTGGAGGAGGAGGAGAGAGTATTCAGCCAACTCACTAAACTTAAAAGAGTTTCTTAGTATTTCACTTTGCATTTGCTGAGTGGGGCCTCCATGTGAAATTTCTATCAGTATTTTATTGCAAGAATTTGTGTTATGTTGCTTCTGGAAAAAAATGAAGACATTTTAGTGTAGAACAGTAATCTTTAACATATTTGTTTCCTTGCCTGGATTGTTAGGAAGCTCAGAGGTGACTCTGTGATCCATGTTAATGATGACTCGGATCCATTACTAACACAGTTTTATGTGTTTATGGTGAACTTCATTCTTGATTTCTTTTTATGAGTCTATCATTACCTTATTTTCTCTGTATTCTATTAGTCATAAATATTTAGAGACACTGTACCAGGCCCTGGGAACAAGGATATTGTCTGTACTCTGACAGGGTTTTCAGTTCATATAGGAAGACAGACCTTAGATTATTTTATCCACTTGCAGTATGTATGTATGTATGTATATGTACATATACATATATGTGTATATATATATATGTATATATATGTATATATATATATATATATATATATATATATATATATATACATACACACACACATATTGTTAGTATCCTCAAATCTTTTTTCTATGATACAGAGTATACAGGATATGCTCGACTGAATGACTAAGCACAAAACTGATAAATATGTGTTTTTGCTTATTACTATTCTTCCTTGAGATTACTGATGCAGCTTAAAATTACTTTCTTTTAAAATAATCAAATGATACCTTTTGGGTCTATTTTAAAGTAAATTAAAATAAATTGATTTTCCTTACTTGGATATCTGAAAAGTCTTACATTTATTACTTTTATATATTATGCTTATTCTTTTATTCCTAGCATGAACTATCAACTCTCTACTTGTCTCTGGAGAAGTCACACCAGGTACATATGCTCCGGACTATCTTATCATCCTGCCTAATTTTTCCTTTTTACTCCTCAAGGATTCTATAAAACACATCTAGTGCTTTCCTGAAATGAAGATCTGTTACTTACTCTGTTTCTCTAATATAGCAAAGCTGGTAAACCTACCCAAATAAGAAATAAACATCACTTCATGATTCTTGCTTTTGGCAAACTTGTATAGCTTTTTAGTAACCACAGTTGTCTGTTCACATTTATTATAAACCATTGGCTTAATATTCTGTCTGAAATATTTTTAGGAATTGTTTTTGAGCTTAGTAGTATACAAGGTCCAGAACTTCCTATTTTATTGTTTTCTGACAATCAGAATATTTTCTTCTCTCTGATCATTTGGCAGCCATTACACTTTTTCAAGATTTATTAATGTTTGCTAATAAAAGTTCTTCAATTTTATCTATAAATACTTCAGTGCCTTATAATGTAATAAATGTAGGTCCAGACATATGAACTCATTAATGGTCAAGAGTTTGCCCATATTATATTTTCATTTTCTCTTAATCACATTTAAAAAATAAAACCCCTTTTAGTCTGAAAAATCATGCTTTTTGATGGAAAAGAAGGATTAGGTTTGGGTCTGAACAGCTCTGATTTCTCTGTGTAATTGTAACAATATTGACCCCTGAAGTAGGATCACTTGATCATTTCTTCTCTAATCCTATTTTCTGTTTTTAAGAAAAGGAGATTTTTGAGGGAGGAGGGTTATACTTTATCTGGCTTATAGCCCATCTGAAATTGTTTTTAACAAGTGTGTGTTTTTTAACAAATATGTTCTTGGTTAAAAGAGCTTCCATTATCTGTTTTAAAAGACAGAGGAAAAAAATCTGAGTTCTTCAGATAATTTCCAGGTAAGACTGGTTTATTTCTATGTTCCTTCTTTCCAGTTCCTCTGATTGGTCTCTGTCCAGGGTTTCAAATGTCTTGTTTTTGCTGTTATTTTTTAAAAAGCATTTTTGTAACCTCTTTATTTATTTATTTATTTTTTATCTTTGTGCTTCTTTTGTCCATGTCAGTCTGTGTTCTTGAGAAGAGGCCATGGGATGGGAAGGTCTAGCCTGTCCTTTCACTGCCTTGCCTCTGGGTGTCCATCACTCGTCAGAGCTTCCTGAAGAACCCTCCCTTGGTCTGAATGAATTGAATGGGATGGGACCTTTCAAAATTCAATTGATCACATAATGTATGAATGTATTGAAATCTCACAAGTTACACCATTAAAATGTATTTTTTGTTTTTATGTATCAATTAAAAATAAATCTAATTTAAAAATTAAACTGAAAATCCCATTTTATGATAATGATTTTGTTTTTCCTTGTGAGGCAAGTGTTTTGCCACTGAGCTACATCCCAGCCCACATTTTTTGTTTTTTTTTTTAAAGCGCTGTCTCATCCTACAAGATGGCTGAATGCAATGGTTAAGGATGGTCTTGTTGACTAGAACAAGGCAACAGCACTATTTCTTAAAGGGCCTGAGGTCTGCAATTTAGGAATTCATCACAGTCAGGGTCTTGGCCTTTGCAAGTGCTCTGTTTTCTGTGCCCTTTCCAAGAAATGTAAGATGTTGAAAACCAGTGCATATTGTCCAGAGATAATTAACTTAAAATGAAGTCTTTCTTATTGTCATGTATTCAATGCATGAAACAGAAAAACATTCTGCCTGCTGTTATATATTCTTATCCTGTTGTGTTTTTCTCTGAGCACACAGCACCATTTGGAATTACACACAGGTTTATTTTGGTCTTCTCTACTGGCATGTAAATTCCATGAGAGCAGCAACCTTGTCTCTCTTTTTTAACCACTTTACTCCCAGTATCAAGAATGAGGCCTGGAACACGTACTGGTTAATTCACTTATTCATGTAACATGTATTATTTAGTGGCTACTATGTGCCAGGCAGTGTTCTAGGTGCTAAAGTTCTAGTTGTGAATAAAACTAACAAAATTCTTGCCCTTACCAAACTTACATTCTAGCAGGAGAGGTGGGACATAAATAATGTAAATAAATAAAACGTATACTGTCAGAGAGTGATAACTGTGAAGGAAGGGAAAGCACAGCAGGGAAGGACAAGATGCAGAAGTCGGCAGAGTTGGATATTTGGACAGAGTAGTCAGGGACTATCTCACTGAAAAGGTGGCATATACTGAACTTCAAAACTGGGATCCCATTAATCTATGAAGCCAAAGCAATGGTGCATTTGGAGCTCAACCTGCATGGCTGTTGCAGACGCTGCTCCTTCAGGGACTGCTTTTATCATGCTAATTCTTTGTTTAAAAATTATGGCTCCTCTGTTGCTATCTCACCCAAACTTCTTTATTTGGAGTTTAAGATCTGCTCAAGAACATTAATTCCTCCATTTCTTCTGAGTGGACACTCTGGGCAGGCCTGTCTCTTTTCTATATTCTGCACTATGTCATGCTGGAACATATAATGGGATTTAATTGTGGAAGTTCATGATTCTGTGTGCTGCTTCCTCTGCCTGCAGTCACATCAGCAAGTCAGACAGCAATTGATCCCCACACTGCTGCTCTATCTGCTGCTGGCAGAGGCGCACAGCCTCCTCGCCATGCTCATTGCCTCTCCTGTAGTGTTTTAAGGAAAAAATGAGAGCGCATCAGACTGATAACCTTGTGTCCTAACATAATAAATAGATACCAAATCGAGTGAAAAATGCTAATTGATACAAAATCTTTGCAAGTTTTCATTAATATCAGTCATAATTATGAAAATGAATTAAATGGACATATCATCTAGAATCTGTCTATAAAAGCAAGACATATAAAAATGTAAAATATGAAACAAGCCCAGCAAGATCAGAGATGCTCAGATTATGACTTGGTTGAAGCAAAGCTGCTTGAAGAATGATGTCGTGAGAACTGTACTTGAATGTGTGTGGTGAAGTGCTGGAGGCTGCCTTGTCCTATCTTCTCCATACATAATAGCTCTGGTGAGCTGGACCTGTATTCAGCCCCTCATGACTACACGTCCTGGGAAACTATTCAAGCTGCCCTAAATGAACGAGCCCTAATGAAGCTGCCCTACTTGAACCTGCTTGGTGGCAGCCGTTACTCAGGAATGAGCCTTGATTAAATTAACCAGGCAGAGATTCCAATTTATCATTAAAATGACCCCTAGTGATTCTGCTGACCTAGGCTGCTATGCTAATGAACTGACAATCTGCCCATCCAAGATGAGAAAGGGGTCCCCTCAGAGCAATATGCTAATTATGCCATGAACAAAATAAAAATTATCTGCGGGGGTCAGGAAGAAACATTTGTAGAATCTATGTGTTTCCATTAAAGTCACCTTCTAAAGAGATTAATGTCAGTGCTGACACCCTAGAAAATAATACAGTCTAATAGTTTTGATAATATGACTCTCTGTGGATTACATTTTCCATGCTTTGTTTTGAAGGGTCTGTTTATGCCTGAAAGTGAGCCATGGTAAGTGTTGAAAACATGTTAAAAGATGTTTGACAATAGTTGTCTGGCCTGAATCATTTTTCCTTAAAAAGGGTTGGAAATTTATTAGACAAATAATGTCTTCATCATTGCAATTTTTTATGACTATATGATAACCATATATTATCTGAAAATTAAAATTCTGAAGTAAATTTATTTAAATATTGTTGAAAACAAAAGTAAAAATAGGCTTGATGTTGTTTTGTCTGAAAAAAGCTATTTTAAGGCTTTTTTATATTTGGTAATAAAAATCAATCATGAATTTGGTTATTGTCAACTGATTAGATCCATATAATTCACTTGCTTTAATCCATATTTTCCTTGAAAGGTTTTCTGAGAGTATTCACAACTCATAAAAAACATCAGTGCAGTTCTGTTATACATATATACAGGAGAATCTTCTCATGAAATGGGAGTATTTTAAAGCTGACAGAGAGCAAGAACTTGTAGTGGAATCAAGCCAGGCTATGCTATGTATATGGCTATGGAGTGCAGAATTGCTACTGATTTTCTCCACTTTCTTTAGTCTACAGAAATAAAGTAGTTAAGTGACTAAAACAGCAGAAAACAAAATCTTGAGGAGTTAAAGTGCTATTGGCAGTAGACTTTATGATGTGGTACATCAAGAAAAAATAAACCCAGCAGACAGATGTCTCCAGAGAGTAATAATCATAAACTCTGAAACTACTACACATGTAAGAACTGCCCATGGAATAGAGATGGTAGATGGTTCTCTAGGGACTGACCTACTGTGGCACCTGTTGATCTCAGTGACCAGAGCTGAAAGGAAGCTGAAAGTCAGCTTCCATGTATAGACTCACTGAAGTATTTTATAGACCAGAGAAATTGGCAAGCAATGACAGACACTAGAAAACATGTACCTCCTCTGTCCAAAAATATATTCAGTCAGCTTTAAACACTGTAGACACTCCTTGGAGGTCTGGTAAGTAGGGAAAAGGCTGTGTTTTCTCCTGCTGCTGTAATAGTGTAATAGGGCACTGAAGGGGAAAAGAGGGAAACAATTATATTTCACCATTCACTGAAAATTCTCAAGGTGTTTATTTAAATGTTTTTTTGTTATTGTTTCATGTGCACTGTTGAAACTAAAACATATTAAGTATGATGGAAGATGAAGATGTGCAAGTAGAAAAGTGCTATTTGTCTGGATATTTCACCCCAAATTTTCAGTTTTCATGAGCACTTATTTTTCTATCTTCATTAATTTTTTTCTATCTTTAAATGGAAACATAAGTCAGTTTTCTTATCAGTAGCTGCCAGGGATTCACTAAGTAAACCTTAATGTCTTCATCAGTTAAAAATTCAGTTTTTTTGGGGGGTGGGGAATACTCTTCTATCTTTGCTTTTAATCAGAGAGTTGTGTCAGAAAGACCCTGCTATTGAAGAACTATAAATAGTTTCTGATTCCTAGGCCCTGCAACATGCACAAGAATGGCAGGGACCCAGAAATATTACCTGAATAATCCAGAAAAAAATGTGTTATTTTCCACTTCTTCCCATAAGAGTCTGGGCTATGTCTTTTCTTACTAGTTACTGACATCTGCAAGAGGAGAAAGGAAAGGACAATGATTCACAGTAGGTGAGGACAATTTTTTTTTTCCCTGTAAAGGACCAGAGAGTAAATATTTTAGGCTTTGTGAGCTGCATGGTCTCTCTTACAGCAACTCATTCCTGTAGTTATAGTGCAAAACCAGCCCCATAGCTTGTAAATGAATGGGTGTGACTGTGTTCTAATAGGACTTTATTCATGAAAACAGGTGGGGTGCCAGATTTGGTCCAATGCTTGTACTTTGCTAGCTCTTGGTTTTAGAGTATTGTAAAGGGCAAAAGTATGATTTTCACTTTCATCTGGTAAGACAATGGTTATTCTGCTTTATAGTTCATTCCCCAGAAAGGCATTGAGTATGTATTTCTTCCTACTCAAGTTCTTCTGAAAAAGAATTCATCAAGAATATAATCTTTTATGTGGTCATTTATTGTGGATTTAAAGATTATCATTCAAAAATAAATTTAAAGCATAGGGAAAATGTATGTACTTTTTTCTCTTTAAATGAAGAAAAAATTAACCAAAGGACAAATAGCTGCAGACTAAGAGATATTTCATATTTTGAAATGTCTCTGGCAGGGCTTAAATTCCCATTCCCATTATTATTTCTGTCTTGTCATTTTTATTGACAAAATGAACATGAGCTGATCTGAGGAGTATTTGGTCTTTGTCTTCTTTGTTTAGTTCTGCTTGGTGGAAAACCATATTTGAATGAAAAGCAATAGGAACATATGACAAACCCAAAGCCAGCATCATAGTGAATGGGGAAATTCCTAAATTGTTTCCTCTAAAATCAGGAAGAAGACAAGGATATCCATTCTCACCATTCCTATTCAGTATAGTACTTGAAAGTTAAGCCAGAGCAATTAAGAAAGAGAAGGAAATAAAAGGGATACAAACAGGAAAGGAAGAAGGCAAATTATCACTCATTATTTGTAGATTTTATGATTCTGTACTTAAAAGATGCCCCAAATCCAAAACTTCACCAGAAAGCTTCTAGAGCTGATAAACAAATTTGGCAAAGTAGCAGAATACAAGATTAACATACAACAACCAAAAGTTTTTCTATACAGAAATAATGAATCCACTGAAAAAGCATTCAGGAAAACAATTTCATTTACAAAAACATCAAACAAACAAACAAAATACTTAGGAATGAATCTAATGAAGGGGAAAGACCTCTACGACAAAAATTATAAGGCCCTGAAGAAAAAGACTGAAGAAGACACTGGAAGATAGAAAGACCTCCCATGTTCTTGAATAGGCAGAATTAATAAATTAATTAATTAATATGACTATATTTCCAAAAGTGATATACAGATTCATTGCAATCCCCAGAAAAATACTAAGGGCATTCTTTCTTAAAAAATATATTTTTTAGTTGTAGATGGACACAATACCTTTATTTTGTTTATTTTATGTGGTGCTGGAATGAACCTAGTGCCTCACGCATGCAAGCGCTCTACCACTGAGCCTCAATCCCAGCCCCTGAGGCATTCTTCACAGAACTAAAAGAAAAGTCCTAAAATTTATATGGAAGAATAAAAGACCCAGAATAGCCAAAGGAATTCTTAACATTAGGAGCTGGGATGGAGGCATTACAATACCCCACATTATACTATAAAGGTATAGTAATGAAAACTGCATGATACTGGCATAAAAATGGACATAAAGACCAATAGAATAGAAGACTCAAAGAAAACCCTACACAGATACAAACTTCTGATCTTTGACAGAGGCTCCAAAAATATTTGTTGAAGAAAAGACAGCTTTTTTAACAAATGGTACTGGGGAAACAAGATAGCAATACGTAGAAGAATGAAAACAGATCCCTGTCTCCCTTCAAAAGAGTCAATTTGAAGTGGGTCAAAGACCTAGAAATTAGACTAGAAACTACAACAGCTAGAAGAAAACACAGGTTCAACACTCCAACATACAGACATATGCATCAACTTCCTCATAAAACTCTTAAAGTCCAGGAAATAAAAACAAGGGTTAATACATGAGATGGCATCAAATTAAAAACCTTCTGCATAGCAAAGGGAACAAGTAAGAGCATGAAGATAGAGAGCGTACAGAATGAAAGAAAATCTTTGTCAGCTTGTTCTCTGTCAGAGGATTAATATCCATAATATATAAAGAACTAAAAAAATTAACACCAAAATAAAACAACAACAACAACAACCAAAAAAAAAAAAAAAAACCCAACAAATAACCCAATCAATAAATGGGAAAATGGATAAGACCTGCATTTCACAAGAGAAGAAATATGAATGGATAACAAATATATGAAAATATGTTTAACATCTTTAGCAATCAGGGAAATGCAAATCAAAACTACACTGAGAATTCATCTCACTTCAGTTAGAATAGCATCCATTAAAAATACGAAAAATAATAAATGCTCATGAGGATGTGGGAAAAAAGGTACACTTACATACTGTTGGTAGATTTGTAAATTAGTACAAATACTGTGGATATCAATATGTAGGTTCCTTGAAAGACTAGAAATGGAAATGCCACATGACCCAGCTATAACACTTCTTCATATTTATCCTAAAAAATGAGTCAGCATATTATAGTGATACATGCATACCCATGTTTATAGCAGCACGATTCACAATAGTTAACTTATGGAACAAACCTAGGTGTTCATCAGTAGATGAATGAATAAAGAAAGTGTGGCATATATACACAGTGGACTTTTACTCAGCCATGAAGAAGAATTAAATTATTGCATTCACAGGAAAATGGATGGAGCTGGAGAACATCATGCTCAGTGAGATAAGCCAGACTCAAAGTCAAGAGTTACATGTTTTATCTCATATGGAGTAGATAGGAAGAAGAAAGAGAGGAGAGAAAAGGGGTGGGGAGAGAGAAACCACAAGAAAATAGAAGTAAAACCAGCAGAATAGAGAAAGGGGATCCGGGAGGGAGGAGAAGAGGGGAAGGGGCTATATGGGGGAATGAAACAGAACAATTTATGTTATGTGCATGTACAAATATATGACAAGGAATCCCATTATTATGTCAAACTGGAATGTACCAATTTATTTATTTATTTATTTATTTTTGTGGTACCGGGGATTGAACTCAGGGGCACTCAACCACTGGGCCACATCCCCAGCCCTTTTTTGTATTTTATTAGAGACAGGGTCTCACCAAGTTGCTAACTACCTTGCCATTACGGAGGCTGGCTTTGAACTGATGGTCCTCCTGCCTCAGCCTCCCAATATGCACCAATAAATTTAAAAAAAATAAAGGAAAAAAAGGAAAGAAGGAAGAAAGGAAAGCAATAGAAAATTAATCAGGTACTACTATCTGTAATGAGTTTTAGAAAACTTCTTTTTCTATGAAGCTTTGATAACAAAACAATTTAATATTTTCAAAATAATTTTTCATAAGAGTTTAATCTTTTTTAAGGATTTCTACAAAATGCTTTGTCTCCAATTGAAAATTCAAATGCTTTATAACACACACACACATTTAAAATGTTTCTAAGGATAATTTTCCAACATTGAATGCTTGAAAAACAAGTCATGGCAACTCTAAAAAAGTACTATTGACCTCAAGTTTCTGCCACTCCCCCCAAGACTTTTTTCATTTATAGCCATTTTAGGTTCACACCAAAATTTAGAAGGAAGTATAAAGATTTCCCATGAACTCAAAGTTTTAAAATTTTCTTTTAACTGGGAAACAAAAAACATTTTAAAGGTTTCTTTTTACTAGTTAAAAAACTTATAGCCCTATCAATATGATATGACTTTGGTAACCAGTAACCTATCACTAAGAAACTATTAACTGAGGGACATATATTACAGAAAGTAGGTTGAATTTTTCAGCCCATTTGGGGCATTTCTGAGTGAATGAATGAGTGAATGAATGGCTATTATTTTCTTCTGCTAGAGTGCTTTTTTAAAAAAAATTTATTTTGGTACTAGGGATTGAAACTAGGGGTGCTCTACTACTTTAATTTGAGATAGGATCTCACTAAGTTGCTGAGGGTCTCACTAAGAGGCTGAGGCTGGCCTTGGACTTGTGATCCTCTTCCCTTAACCTCCCAAGTCATTGGGTGTGTGCCACCATGCCTGGCTAGAGTACTTCTCTTTCAGTTTGATTTAGTGAGCAAGAGCAATTTGGTGGAACTAGAATTATATGAGGCATTAGAAGTCCCGGAGTTCAATTGAGGCTCACCACTTCCTAGCTTGGAACCTTTGGGAAAATCTCTTACCTCCTCTCGGTTTCAATTTCTTCACTTGTAAAATGACATCTAATACCTGCTATCTGTAGATAGGATTTGATTATGTCTGTGATGAAATGAAAGCTTCGCACAAGAACATGGTATTCTTGTGAGGAAATTATAATGTCTCTGAAAGCAGGTCTTTGTCCTATTCCTTTGAATTTAAGAAAAATTCATTGAACATCTATAAGGCATCAGTATTAGCTACCAGGGCCTTATACAAAGAAGTAGTTCAATGGTTACTTGTTGACTTATATTGGTTAAATGCTATATTTAATGAAAAACAGATATCCATCTATTCATTAATAAATAGAAAATGCAAGTCCTTATAAGACTAAGTCTATTCATTAGATTTTTGAAAGAAAGAATATGAAAACTGGCTTTCTGGCATGACAGTTGGCTTTCAGATTGATAGAGGTAAGGATTATGACAAATGTCAGAAAATGTCTTCACCAGTAGCCAGAAAGGAAGTGCAGGTTTTGACACTATCAAAAAGCCATAAGAATAATTGTGACCTGGAGTGAGAAGATGTTGGATGAGAGGCACCCAGCATTTGCCTCCTTCTCTACAAGATAGAATCAAAACACCAGGAGAGCAGCTGCATGTCAAGGTGGGTGCCTGTGGGAGAATGGTGAAGCACATCAGTGGACAGAGGCTTGGAGAAACCTGGAGACTAGGGATAGTGGTGGAACAGAGGTAAAATTAGCACCTCAGCACTAACCACATGGCAGGGAGGCAGAGGACAGGAGAGAGGTGAAAAGAGGGAGGGTCCCAGTGAACACCACTGGTATAGGAATCAGCACCTTGCTGAAATATGATCTAAACAGTCAGTAGATCTAAATAGACAGCGTAGCAAACTGAATCTAGAGAGGTTCTCTGCACTTCTCAGAATATTCTCATGGTGCTGAAACAGGGGGTCATTTTGAAAAGATTCTTTATGAGCTTATGGCTCTGGGAGTCAAAGGCCCTTGCATTTTTCTGTCTCTAGGTCCTCATGGCAAAATTACTACATTGGCTCAGGGGACAGCCAAACCCACTAAGAATTCTCTGTGGGAAACTGGACTGCTTCACCTTTAAAACTGGTGGTTCAAGAAGCCAGTGGCAGGAATCAGGGAAATGAGCAGTCAGTGTTAATTTTGCCTGGGAGTCAAATCTCAAAACACCAGAGTTGTAGGTGCTGCATCCTGTAGAGCCTGCTTCCATCCCTGTCAGCATAGATAGTTGCAATTCCATATTGTCTCCCAAACTTGGAGTACAGTGTGCAGCACAAAAGGTGCCAGGCTTCTTGACACACTACAACACTGTATCTGTTCCACTATTTGACTGTGTATTTCAAGTAGTTCTGGAGTCAATCTGCCTGGGGAGCTCTCGGTTTTTCCCTAGCTAGTTTCTGTGTGCACTTCAGGCATTGACAGGCATTCCAAATGGCTCTGGCCACAAATCTCTCCCATTGGTCACCTGGTGAGCACAACAAAACAAAGAAAGGGGTGAATAACCCCCAGCCTCCACTCTTTTCAAGGGGCACACTGTCTAAGAAGACAAGGAAAGAAGTTCTGATCAGCATACATTGCCATCATTCATTCTTGCCCACATAATTGAGCACCTTGGTTAAGAGAAAATTTTTTATTTTTTAATTAACAATTTTCTTGTTTCTAGCTTGTGTGTGTGTGTGTGTGTGTGTGTGTGTGTGTGTGTGTGTGTGTTTGTGTATGTGTCTTTTCTCTCTTGCTTTTACTTGATTTAAATTTTTCTTTACTTCTGTTTTCATTTTTTTTCAATTTTAACTTTCTCTAGCTTTCTCTTTTTATTTTCAAAACTTTCCCCTTTCTCATTTTTCTTCCTTTTAATTTTTTAAAAAATTAATTTATTTTACTTCTTAAGCTTTTTAGTTTATTCTATATTATTTTTTTGCCCCTTTCTCTTCTGTTGTTACTGTAATAGTGGTTGTTTTATTTGGACTTTATATCTTATCTGTTTTTTATTGTAGTTGTTGTTGCTGTCACTTGTCTTCTTTATATATAATGCTACTGATTGAACCTGGCACTTTGAGTATGTTGTGCAGGTGCTGAGCCCTGGAGTTATACTCCCAGTTCAGTTCAGAGATACTGTACCTTATTCCAACCATGACCTAACCCTGCTTGAGCCTTGGCAGATACATCAACTTTAAAACTAGGAGAAATAAAAGTCTCTAACCATGAACTGTTCCCAAGTAGGTAGATGGTGGTGGTGGTGGTGGTGGTGGTGGGAGAAGCTGAGGGCCTGCATCTGAACATTCATCCCATAGCAATAATAGAGAGAAATAACAAGAGTTGTGGGCTCAATATTTATGAGGGACCTCAGCATAAGTTGATTCCAGACCCCATCATACCTCATATTGTTGAAAAGACTGCAGGAGTAGTCACAGAGGGTGCACCCCATATGTTATGCTGACTATACCACATCTGTCTGAACTACCAAAGGGACCTCACTCTTGTGACACTTACAGAAAAAATGGATCTTTCAGTCTCTGACACATTATGCATTGTGTCCAAACCCACTAATCATGGCTAAAGGAGCATCAGGGAAACTTTATTATGAAATTCAATTGGAATTAAACTCCACACTACACAATAACCTGATATCCAAGGACATATTATAAAGAAAAGATTGCTTACTAAGAAGGCCCTCATATAAAAATGGATGAGATAGGCATCATAATAGATGCACAAATATAAATATAGAAACACAAGAAATATGAAAAACATGACTTCTGCTAATGTTCATAACTCTCTAGTAACATCCCAAGGATTGGAGGGCATGAAATTCTGGGCAAAGAGTCTAAAAGAATGATTATTCTAAAGTTCAATGAATTCTAAGCAGTTACAAATAAATAGCTGAATTAATTAAGGAAGACATTGCAGGGTATGAATGAGCAATTCAATAAAGCATTGGACATTTTGAAAAAGAACCAAACAGAAGTCTTTGAAATGAAAAGCTCAGTAAGTCAGATTAAAAAATCAGTTGAAAGCTTCACCAGTAGACTAGAATAAACAGAATAAAGAATATCAGGGCTTGAAGACAAGTTTGAGGAATTATCACATTCAGACAATAATAGAGAAAAATGTAAGAAGGAAAGAGCAGAACATACAAGATCTACGAGACACCATTAAAAGACCAAACATGCAGATGATCAGACTAGAAAAGAGAGAAAAGCTATAGGCTGAAGGCATAGAAAATTTATTCAGTAAAATAACAGAAGAAAAATTCCCAAATCATAGGAAAGACATGAGCATCTAGGTACAGGAGATATTTAGAACCCAAACACACATGACCAGAAAAGAATTTTTCCATAGCACAGTATGTTAAATTACCAAAAGTACAGAACAAAGAAAGAATATTAAAAGCTGCAAGACTGGCATAATTCATAATAGCCAAATTGTGGAATTAACTCAGATTCCTGTTAGTAGACGAATAGATTAAGAAATTGTGGTATATGTGTGTGTGTGTGTGTGTGTGTATGTGTGTGTATACACACATAAAATGAAGTTTTACTAAGCCACGAAGAAGAATTAAATTATGGCATTTGCTGGTAGATAGATGGAAATGGAGAAAATCATGCTAAGTGAAATAAGTCAGTCACAAAGTTAAGGGCCAAATGCCTTCTTGCAAATGTAGAAGCTAGAGTAAAATAAGGGAAAGAAACTATAATACCAGCAGCTCGGGAGACTAAGGCAGGAGGATTGCCAGTTCAAAGCCAGCCTCAGCAACGGCGAGGTACTAAGCAACTCCTTGAGACCCTGTCTCTAAATAAAATACAAAATAGAGATGTGGTTACAAATAAACAGCTGAATTGTTTTCCTTAATTAATTCAGCTGTTTATTTATAACTACAAATAAGGATATGGCTCAGTGGTTGGATGCCCCTGAGTTCAATCCCTGGTACCAAAAACAAGGAAGGAAAGAAAGGGGAGGATCAGATATTATAAAGATATAGGGACTATCAGTAGAGCAGGGAGAGAAGAGGGATGGGGAAAGGAAGGAAATGAAGAATTAATTTTTAAAAAATCATGCTATGTGCATATATAAATTACCCAGAAATTTCACCTTTATTTATAAGTACAAAGAATCAATCAAAAATAAATAAATTGATGATCAAAAAGAAGATCAGTAGGGTAGAGGAAGGAGAATGGGGGAGGAAAGAGGGAATAGAAAAGTGTGGTGGAGAATGTGAACTGAAATAAAATTCCATGCATGTACAGTTTTGTTGGGATAAACGCAGCTACTATGTATGACTATAATGATCTAATAAAAAAATCTGGAAGAGAGAAATTCATAGTCACATTTAAAGACAAACCTATCAGAATAACAATAGATTTCTTAACAAAAACTTGAAAGGCTAGGAAAGCATGAAATGATATATTTCAAATCCTGGAAGAAAATATTATCAACTTTTTACTACACCCAGTAAAGTTATCCTTCAGAATTGAAGAAGAAATATACCTTCCTTGATAAGCATAAACTTAGAAAATTCAAATACTTAAGAGAATCGTACATTCAGAGAGGAAAAAAATATCTAAATACAGGAGAGATCCAAGATGGTGGATTAGAGGAAGCCGCACTTCAGGGCAGCTCCGTGGAAAGAATCCAACAAAGCAGATAAATTGCCTTTCATCATATATATATATAGGCCAAAAATACTGATCTCCTGGATGGTTTGATTACTACTACCAGGGAAAGAGGGAGACAAGCTGTCTGCAGCGGCTGGAGCCGCGAGGCTTCTGCAGAACCACCCGGGTGGTGCACAGGCCCTACGAAACAAAGTCAGTGTGGGGAGACCGCGCTGCGACTGCAACCCCAGCCGCACTCAGGGCACACCAGCATGAAACCGGCGATAAAAACCAGCGATAACAGCCATTGGAATTGGTGCTGGGGGACCACAGGAGACCACGGGTCGACAACACCAGTTCGAATCCACACTTGGTCGGACACGACCCTCAGCAGTAGGGCCCCGGAGAGAGCGGCGCAGAGACCGGCGAACAGCAAGCAGGGGCAGAGTTGGAGTGGTCCACAGTCCGAAGCAGCGCTGTCTGCGCCGCAGTTACAGTTGCGGCTTCCTGGTGCCACCTCGGCAGGGAGACATCCACCCAGCGGCTTTGGGATCTATCAGCGAGGACACGGGAGTCTGCTGAGCTGCTGTTGACTGGAAGGAGAGCACCGCCATCTTTGAAGGGTGCAGTGGCTGACACAGACAAAGGGGAAGAGACAGAGAGTGACGGCTGCAGCCATCCAGGGGCCCTCCAGCTCTCTGAAGACAACGCACACTTGGGTGAGGCTCGGGTGGCCAGCAGGGGAGGGCGTGTCTGAGGCCAGCGCAGCGGCCACAAGAAGCTGCAACTGTGGGTGGGCGTGGGGAGGGGGTGCCTTCTGGAGGGTCCTCTTCCTGGTACCATTCATCTGCTGACACACAAACCCCCCTGGGCCACTCCTTCACTGAGCCGTTCAGCCACTGGCCTGGGGTGCGGCCTTGATTCCACTAACAGGATCACAGACTGTCTAGACGTGATCCAATAACAATTGGCTTGAACTGGAAGGGAAAAAAGAGGGGGGCTTCCCAGGGCCTGTTTTGTTTGAGACTTAGGGTTCGACATTTTTTGTTGTTGTTGTTGGTTTGCTTGTTTTGTTGGATTTCGGGGAGGTTTTTTGTTTGATTGTTTGTTTCTTTTTCTTTTTCTTTTTTTGGCTTTGTTTTGTTCTGCTTTTTTTTTTTTTTTTTTGCCTTCCGCATTGATTGTCAGTGTGTTTGTTTGATTCCGCCCCTTTTTTCTTTCCTTCTTTTCTTCCTTCTCACTCTTGCATCTTTTCTTCCTCCTTCATCTTTCATGTTTACACCCTGCCAGTGCATACTAAACAGAGGCAAAAACAAGTTATACGCAGAACTTGGGATTTCTAGAACCGGTGCAATTGAACTGGGTAGCAAAGCGGTGTTATATATAGTTTACTCTCTATTTTCTTGATTCTCTCTCTCCTCTCTCTCACACCAATTCCTACTCTTTTATCATTTCTTTTTCTTTTCCAACTTATTTTATATATAAATTGGTCTTTCCACCTAATTGTCTACTCCATTCTCTTTCTTCCCTCGTCTACTGATACTAAACCACTTCCACTAAACCACTTCAATAGAAACCTCTTTTCATACTTTCCAAGAAAGTACAATTCAAGACACTTCCTTCTTCCTAAACATAACACCTCTGTATCCAATACTTGAAGCTATGAATAATATCTGGGTTAACCAAATCTGTACATTGTGATCAAACTTGGATTTTCTGAATAGAAAGTGTTAGGTTTTAAAAGTGTAAAGGAATTGTAAGGCAATCTGATAGCATTGTACTACGGGAACAACATAAGGCTTTAAGGTAAAATTGAAATAGTCAAGGTCCCACAGAGCAGGAAGAATAGACACACAAGCAACATGAAAAAACAAGGGAAGAAAATGACACAAACAAATCAAGATACCTCATCAGTAGATGTCATGGCAAGCACAGTTGGTCAAATGCCAGAGATGAAATTTAGAAATTACATATGCCAAATGTTTATGGAACTTAAGAATGAACTCAAAAATGAGATGAGGGTGCAAGTACAGGAGGCAAAAGATCATTTTGACAAAGAACTCCAAAAACAAATACAGGAAGTAAAAGATTACTTCAATAGGGAAATAGAGGCTCTAAAGAGAATTTAAACAGAAATTCCAGAAATGAAAGAAGCAATAAACCAAAATAAAAGTTCAATTGAAATCATCATCAACAGATAGACCACTTGGAAGAAAGAACCTCAGACAATGAAGACAAAATATATATCCTAGAGAAGAATTTAGACTATACAGCAAAACTTGTTAGAAATCAAGAACATAACATCCAAGAATTATGGGACAGCATAAAAAGACCAAACTTAAGAGTGATTGGCGTAGAGGAAGGGCAGAGTTTCAAACCAAAGGAATGAGTAATCTATTTAACAAAATAATTACAGAAAAATTTCCAAACTTGAGGAATGAATGGGAAAACCAAGTTCAAGAGGCATACCGAACACCAAACAAACAAAATTTCAATAGATCCACACCAAGACACATTATAATGAAAATGCCTAATACACTGAGCAAGGAGAGAATACTAAAAGCCACGAGAGAAAGGAAGCAGATTACATATAGGGGGAAACCAATCAGACTATGTTCAGATTTTTCAACCCAGACCTTAAAAGCAAGAAGATCCTGGAATAGCATATTTCAAGCTCTGAAAGAAAAGGGATGTCAATAAATCCTCAATCCTCAATAAAATCCTGGCAAATCGGATACAAAAACATATCAAAAAGATAGTGCAACACGATCAAGTGTTGCAAAGGGGTTTATCCCAGGGATGCAGGGCTGGTTCAACATTTGGAAATCAATAAACATAATAAATCACATCAATAGACTTAAAGACAAAAATCATATGATCATCTCAATTGACGCAGAAAAAGCATTTGACAAAATACAACACCCCTTTATGTTCAAAACACTGGAAAAACTAGGAATATCAGGAACATATCTCAACATTATAAAAGCTATTTATGCAAGGCCCCGAGCTAACATTATCTTAAATGGAGAAAAATTGAAAGCATTCCCTCTAAAAACTGGAACAAGACAGGGATGCCCCCTTTCACCACTGCTATTTAACATAGTACTGGAAACTCTGGCCAGAGCAATTAGACAGACGAAAGAAATTAAAGGGATCAAGATAGGAAAAGAAGAGCTCAAATTAGCACTATTTGCTGATGACATGATAATCTACCTAGAAGACCCAAAAAACTCTACCAGAAAACTTTTACAACTAGTAAATGAATTTGGCAAAGTTGCAGGATACAAAATCAATACACATAAGTCAAAGGCATTTGTGTACATCAGCGACAAAGACTCTGAAAGGGAAATGATGAAAAATACCCCATTTACAATAGCATCAAAAAAAAAAAAAATCTGGGAATCAACCTAACGAAAGAGGTGAAAGACCTCTATAACGAAAATTATAGAACACTAAAGAAAGAAATCATAGATGAACTCAGAAGATGGAAAGACCTACCTTGCTCTTGGATAGGTAGAATTACTATTGTCAAAATGTCCATACTACCAAAAGCATTATACAGATTTAATGCAATTCCAATCAAAATCCCAATGTCATTCTTCAAAGAAATAGAAATAGCAGTCATGAAATTCATCTGGAAAAATAAGAGACCCAGAATAGCCAAAGCAATCCTGAGCAAGAAAAGTGAAGCAGGGGGCATCACCATACCGGACTTTAAATTATACTATAGAGCAATAGTAACAAAACCAGCATGGTATTGGCACCAAAACAGACTGGTGGACCAATGGTACAGAATTGAGGACACAGAGACTAATACATATAATTTCAGCTATTTTATATTAGACAAAGACGCCAAAAATGTACAGTGGAGAAAGGATAGCCTCTTCAACAAATGGTGCTGGGAAAACTGGAAATCCATATGCAACAAATTGAAATTAAACCCTTATCTCTCACCATGCACAAAACTCAATTCAAAGTGGATCAAGGACCTAGGAACTAGACCAGAGACAATACGCCTAATAGA
This sequence comes from Tamias sibiricus, assembly GCA_025594165.1. Classification (NCBI taxonomy): domain Eukaryota; kingdom Metazoa; phylum Chordata; class Mammalia; order Rodentia; family Sciuridae; genus Tamias; species Tamias sibiricus. Next base: position 66,281,890 of record CM046666.1, on the reverse strand, counting down.
AGAAAAAGTAAGCTCCAATTTCCAACATGTTGGATTAGGCCCCAAGTTCCTTAATAAGAATCCTGTAGCGCAAGAATTACTACCAAGAATTAATGAATGGGATAGATTTAAACTAAAAAGCTTCTTTTCAGCAAAAGAAACAATCAGTGAGGTGAATAGAGAGCCAACGAATTGGCAACAAATATTTAATACATGCACATCAGATAGAGCACTAATCTCTAGAATATATAAAGAACTCAAAAAACTTTACACTAAAAAAACAAATAACCCAATCAATAAATGGGCTAAGGAATTGAGAAGACACCTCTCAGAAGAAGATACACAATTAATCAACAAATACATGAAAAAAATGTTCAACATCGCTGGCAATTAGAGAAATGCAAATCAAAACTACTCTAAGATTTCACTTCACTCCAGTCAGAATGGCAGCTATCAAGAACACAAGCAACAATAAATGTTGGAGAGGATGTGGGGAAAAAGGCACACTCATACATTGCTGGTGGGACTGCAAAATGGTGCAACCGTTATGGAAAGAAGTATGGAGATTTCTTGGAAAACTGGGAATGGAACCACCCTATGACCCAGCCATCCTACTCCTGGGTCTATTCCCAAAGGACTTAAAAACAGCATATTACAGTGACACAGCTATCTCAATGTTTGTAGCTGCGCAATTCACAATAGCTAGGTTGTGGAACCAACATAGATGTCCCTCAGTAAATGAGTGGATTAAGAAAATGTGGTATATACGCACAATGGAATTTTACTAAGCAATAAAAGAAAATAAATTAGTGGCATTTGCAGGTAAATGGATGAAGTTGGAAGACATAATGCTAAGTGAAGTTAGTCAATCTCAAAAATCCAAGTACCAAATGTTTTCTCTGATATAAGGAGGCTATTCCAAAGTATTGTTGGATGGGGGTACATAGGAGGATTAGAGGAACACTAGAATGGTCAAAGGAAGGGAGGGCAAGGGAGGGAGCAAGAGGGGAGGGAGGGGGAGAAAAGAAAAAAAAAAAGGTGGTTGAATGAGATGGATATCATTTTCCTTAATGCATGATTGAAGACCTGAATTGTACGAATATACTTTGTATACAAATAGTTGTATGTAAAAAGATACTAAATATATGCACTATGAGTCGTACATATTAAAAATTATAAAAATAAAATAAAAAAAGGACAATTCACATGAGAAATGTTAGAGAAAATAGAATAAAGAGTTTACATTTCTGATGATATTAAAAAAATCTAAATACAGTACTGAGAGCACAAGAAAGAGTAAATCTTACATGAAGAGTAGATGAGCAAATAAGAATTAGAAAAGAATCAAATATTATGAATACAGAAAACCATCAAACTTATAGCATGGATAAAAGAGGAAGAAACAAACAGAATATTCAAAGCAACCAGAAGCAAAACAACAAAATGACTGGAACTAGCTTATACCTTTCAACAATAGCCCTGAGTGCAAACAGTCTTAATTCTCCAATTAAAAAATGCAGACTGGTAGATTGGATTGAAAAACAAGATCCAACAATATTATGAAAAGACACACACAGACTAAAAGTTTAAGGATGGAAAATAATATCCCAAACAAATAGAATCTGAAAGCAAGCAGGAATAACCATAGTAATATTAGACAAAACATACTCTAGGAAAAATCAGATGAGACAAAATCACTATATACTGGGAATGATTCATTAACGAGATATAACAATTATAAATGTACATGCGCTGAACACTGGCACACCCACTTTTAGAAAACACACACTATAATGGAAGAGATAAGCCGCAAAACAATCACAGTGAGTGACTTCAGTACTTCACAGTTTTGCCAATAACTAGGTCATTTGGACAAAATTATCAACAAAGAAACATTAGAATTAAGTTACACTATATATCCAATGAACTTAATAAACATATAGAGAATTTTCATCAGCACATGGAACTTTTCCCTAAATAGAAGATATATTGATAATTGTATGTGATAAATCAAAACAAATTCAAAACAATTGTAATAACTTCTCTTTACTTGTCAGATTAAATGGAATGAAAGTAGGAGTTGACAGCAAGAGAAACTACAAAAATTATAGAAAAACATGAAACTGTAAACCTTTGGATGAATAGTGGGTCACTTAAAAAAATCAAGGGGGGAATTAAAAATCAAAATCAAATTACAATAAAAACACAACAGACAAAAACTGTGTGATACAGTGGAAGAAGTCCTAGGAGGGAACTACAATTATCTACACTTGAAAAACAGATCTCAAATGACATATAGATGTATCTTAACGTCTTAGAAAGACAAGAACAAACAAAACCCACAATTAGTAGAAGGAAACATCAGGGCAGAAATAAATTAAATAGAGACTAAAAGACAAATACAAAGAATCAATGAAACAAAAAGATGGTTCTTTGAAAAGGTAAAAAATATTGACAAACCCTTAGGTATGCTAACCAAAAGAGGGAGAAGACCCAAATAAATAAAATAGATGAAAAAGTGAATACTACAACAGATACCACTGAAATTAACAGGCTCATTAAGGAATATTTTACAAAATGATATGCCAATAAGCTAGACAAATCTAGAAGAAATGGACAAATTTCTGGACATGTATGACTTAATGAGATTAAACCAAGAGGATGTAAAAAATCTAAATAGATTAATAATAAGAAATGAGATTGAGGCAGTAATAAAGTCTTTGTGCTAGCTTTTCATCATTGTGACCCAAATGCCCAACAATAACAACTTAGAGGAGGAAAGGTTTCTTTTGGCTCGTGGTTCTAGAGGTTGATTCCCCAGTCAGCAGAACTTCATGGCTGACGGTCAGGATAAAGGAAACAGCTCACCTCATGGTGGTCATGAAGCAGGGGGTGAGAGGAGGGGATCCAAGAAAAATGAGGCCTTCCAGGGCATGTCTGCAGTGATCCACTTCTTTCAGACACACTCCACCTGCCTACAATTACCATCCAGGTATTCTCTTCAAAGTAGGATGGATTGATTAGGTAATCGTTCTTTCAATTCAATCATGTCACCTCTGAACATTTCTGCATTACCACAGGCCCTATGGAGAGACACCTCACATCCAAACCATAACAATCTCCTAACCAACCAACCAACCAACCAACCAACAAACAAACAAACAAACAAAAAAAAAAAAAAAACCTAGGACGAGACAATTCTCCATAGAATTTTATCTGACTTTTTAAAGAAATAATACTATCTCATCAAAGAGAAAAGAAACTCTTCTAAATTTATTCTATGAAGGCAAAATTACCTAACACCAAAATCTGATAAGGACACAACAACAAGAAAACTATAGACCAATGTCCTTGATGAACATAGATGCAAAAATCCTCAATATGATACTTGTAAGTAGAAATCAACAACACATTAAAAAGATTATAAAGCATGATCAAGTTGGTTTTGTTCCAGGGAGGGAGGCAAGTATGGTTCAATGTATGCAAATCAATAAATGTGATACAGCACAGAAATAAAATCAGAGATAAAGGTCACATAATCATCTTAACATATTCAGAACAAGCATTTCATAAAATTCAACATCCGTTCATGATAAAAGCTCTGAGTAAATTAGTTACATATGGATCATATTTTAACATAATAAAGCCTACATATGATGAATCATCATACTAAGTGGGGAAAAACTAAAAGCATTTCCTCAAAGATCAGGCAGAAGACAGAAGTATCCACTCACCACTTGTACTATTCAATACAATGCTTGAAATTTTAGGTAGAGCAATTATGTAAGAGAAAGACATGGAAGAGATACAAATAGGTAAGGAGAATTTAAAATTGTCTCTGCAGATGATACAACTCTATACCTACAAAACCGTAAAGACTACACCAAAAGACTCTTGGAACTGATCAACAAATTCAGTCAGGTGGAGGGATAGAAAAATCCACTTATAAAATCAATAACATTTTGTATAAACCAAAAATGCACACATTGAGAAAGAAATCAGGAAAGCAATCTCTCTCATTCATTATAGCCTCATAAAGCAAAAAACAAACAAAACAATAACATCATCATTATTATCAACAACAATAAAACCTAGAATAAATCTAACCAAAGAGGCAAAGGACCTCTACAATGAAAATTACAAAACACTAAAGAAAGAATTTGAAGAAGACATTAGTAGATAGAAAGACCTCCCATGTTTATGGATTGGAAGAATTAATATTGTTAAAATAGTCATACTACCAAAATAATAATAAGATTCAACAGTCTCCATCAAAATACAGAACTAGAAAAACAATCCTAAGTTCATATGAGACTGCAAAAGACCCTGAAGATTCAAAGTTATCCTGAGAGAGGGATAAAGAAGAAGAAAGAAAAAAAGAAATACTGGAGCATCACAATAACTGATCTGAAAATACAATATACTACAGAGACATAATAACAAAAAGCATGATTTTGGCATAAAAACAGGAATGTACACCATAGAATAAAATAGAAATAAATTCAGACAGTTAGTCAATAAATTCTACAGTTAGTCAACTGATTCTCAACACAGGTGCTAAAAGCACATTGGAGAAAAGATTGCCTCTTCAACAAGTGGTGTTGGGAAGACTGATATTACATGTAGAAGTTTGAAAGTGGACCCCTATCTTCCACATTGTACAAAATTCCACTCAAAAATGGATCAAAGACCTTAATGTAACACCTGAAAATTTGGATCTACTAGAAGAAACAGCTGAAACAATTGATATTGGTACAGGTAACAATATCCTGAATAGGACTTCCAACATCTCAGGAAACAAAAGCAAGAACTGACAAAATAGATTAAATTGAATTAAAAAGCTTCTGCAGCCAGGCGTGGTGGTGCACGCCTGTAATCCCAGCACTTTGGGAGGCTGAGGCAGGAGCATCACGAGTTCAAAGCCAGCCTTAGCAATGTCAAGGCACTTAGCAACTCAGTGAGACCCTGTCTCTAAAATAAAATACAAAAAAGGGCTGGGGATGTGACCCAGGGGTCGAGTGCCCCTGAGTTCAATCCCCGGTACCACTAAAAAAACTTCTGCACAGCACAGCAAAGGAGACAACAGAGTAAAAAGACAACTTACAAAATGGGAGAAAATCTTTTCCAGCTGGAAAGATTTTTCATCTGACAGTGTATTAATATCCAGAATATATAAAGAACTTTAAAAACTTAGCAAAAGAATAAGTAGTTCAATTAATATAGACATTTAGTACAAGTGGCCAATAAACATAAAAAATGCTCAATATTTTTAGCCACCATGTAAATGCAAGTCAAAACTACATTGAAATTCCATCTGACCCTAGTCAGAATGATTATTTTAAAAACATTAATAATTAATGCTTGCACAGATGTGGAGAAGAATAAACCCTCCTTACACACTGCTGGTGGGAATGTAAATTAGTACAGCCACTATGGAAAACAGTATGGAGGTTCTTCAATAAACTAAAAATAAAACTATTACATGATCAAGCCATGCCATTCCTGGGTATTTATCACAAGGAAATGAAGTCAGCAAATGAAACAGTTACCTACATGCTCATGTTTATTGTGTTGCTATTCATAATAGCAATATAGAATCAACCTAGGTACCCATTAACAGAAGAATGGATAAAGGAAATATGGTATATACACAATGAAGTATTACTCAACCATTAGAAGAATGAAATATTTTGTAAGTAAAATGGATCAAATTGGAGAATGTCATGTTAATCAAAAAAAGTCAGACACAGCAAGATCAGTATCTTAAGTTTTCTCTCTTATGTGTAAACAAACAAATGACCTGGAAGTAAAAGTGGGACTTTTAAGGAAGGAGAAGGAGCCTGGGGAGGAGGGAGTGGGAGAGGGGAGGAGAAGAGAAAGTGAAAGGGAGGGTAAACATGATAAAATGCTTAGTAGTCTGCTTCCTTGTTTCTATGTGCTGTGTGCTTTTCTCCACATGCCCTTCTACCAGGATGCTCTGTCTCTGCTTAGGTTGAGAGCTATGGACTTAGCCATCTATGGATCTGAGACCTCTGAAATCCAAACAAACTTTTCCTCCTTTTTGTTTTCTTGTTGGGCCTTTAGGTCACACCAATGAAAAAGCTGACTAAAATAGAAATGGGTAGGAGAAGTGGGGTCATTGCTGTGACTAACCAGGCCATGTGGTTCAGAAGAGTTTGGAGTTGATTTCCAGGGGTAGGAATTTTGAAAAGTTTAGACATGCAGGCTGGAAAAGCTTTAGAATCTTGTAAGTGGAGCTTAGTGACCAATTCTGGCAACAGCTCCAAAGACCAGAATGCTGAAAAGACTGTGAGCAGTAAAGACTGGACTCATAAAGTTTCAGGAGAGGAGGACTCTATTAGAAACTGGACTAGAGGCCATTCATATTATGTTCTGGCACTGAAGTTGTCTAAATTTTGCCCATGTCCTGAGACTTTCTGTGAGTCTGAATTTAAAAGTGATGGACTAATTATCTGGAGGAAGAAATTTCAAGGCAGCACAATATTCAGTTGGTACAGTGGATATTGCTGACAGCTTATAGTCAAGTTTACTGTGATACTTAGGAGCAGAAAGTATAGCAAAAGGATCTGAAAAACATGCAGTTTGGCCAGAAAATTATGTGTAAAACTGGGGCTAAAAAAGGTGTGATTGTTAAAGACATAACCACTAAAGAGATGGTAAGTTCTTTATCCATAAATAATAAAGAAAGATGGCTTGAGGGCCATCTCAGGGATTGGCAAGACTACACTCACCTCAGGCTCAAGGGTGTAAAAGTCAAAATTCCTTTGAGAAGACACCATTGGGTCATCCTGTTTGCACTAGGAAGACTAGGAAGTTGTTTCACCCAGCTCAACCACACAGTCACTTACAGGCTGCTGCAGCCATGGTCTCAACAACTTGGCTACTGCCCAAAATGGCAGCAGACCTTGGAGGCAAACACATGGCGCTGGTTCTGCAGAAATACAGGATGCTGGAGTTAGGGGGACATGGAATTTTCCATTGAGATTTCGAAGGAAGGCCTGGGAAGCCAGGCAAAGTATAGCAGTTGGTGTCCCTATGAGTATCCCCAGATTGGACAATATGTAAAGATATGAGAAGGAAGCTGCAGCTGCAGTGGAGACCCTCGAGATTAAGAGATCTGAGTAACGTGGGACATCTACTAACAAAAGCTGAAGGAATTGAGCAGAGACAAGCCAAGAGAGAGGACATGTGTGCTGCAACCAGAAAAAATCATTAGGGGCAGAGTTAAACAAGCCCTTTGAGAGATCATCATGATGCCACGTGCCTGTGGAGCCACAGGACTTGTTTGCCCAGCTGAATTTCAGTCTTGCTTTGGTCCCATCTCTTCTTTCTATGCCCCCATTTCTCCCTAGTAGAATGGAAATGTTTACTCTGTTCCTTTATATAACCTTGGATATATGTAACTTGTTTTTGATCTTTATAGGGAAAAACATCTAAGAGTTTACTTTGAGTCTCAGAGGAGACTTTGGACTTTGACTGAACTTTTGGGCAATATTGGAACTGTAAGACTCTGGGGGCTCTTAGAAATGGACTAAATGTACTTTGTTTTATGAGGTGGACATGAGCTTTTGGGGGTCTTGGGTGGAATGTTGTGGTTTCTATATAAGGTATCCCCCAAAAACTCATGTGTGAGATAATGCAAGAATTTTAAGAGGTGAAATAATTAGACTATGTGAGTTATAATCTAATTAGTGCATAAATCATTGATAGGGATTAACAGTGTGGTAAAAGTAGGCAGGTAGGGTGTGACTGGAGGAAGTAGATCACTGGGGGTATGAATTTGGAGTTTATTTTTTGTTCCTGGTGAGTTCAGCTCTGTCTGCTTCCTTGTTGTTCTATCCTGAGCTGATTTCCTCTTCCATTCACTTCCACCATGATGTTCTGGCTTGCCTTGAACCCAGAACTGTGGAATCTGTCTATGGACTGAAACTCTGAAACTATAAGCCAAAATAAACTTTTGCTTCTTTATGTTTTTCTTTGCCAGGCATATTGGTCACAGTGACACAAAAGCAGACTAAAGTATTTCCTCTATAAATCTCAGCTACCAAACTCATTAGAACATACTTAGCATCTCCTATAACATTTAATTCTCCTAAAATGGATAATTAGATTTGATTTCACTGAAAATAGATGCGGAAAAAACATTTTGTGATTTAAAAAAAAAATTTCTGGATTATTGTGTCAGTATTATATACATGTACGTGGTCACAAACTATTGAACAGTCACGTGAAGTTTCTGATACTTAATCCATGAAGCTGGTGTTCATTTTGATCTATAACCATAGTGGTGGGGACATCAAAGAGTGAAAAACAGGAATCAAGATAGTAATAAGCATGCTTGATTATGGGGGGTATTTTCTTGCTAGTGTTTGTCAGAAAAAAATATCTTCTATGTAGGCCTTACAACTCCTGCCAGGCAGGGCATCAGACAATCAGAAGTTGTCACCTAGTTAGAGCCCTGTTAGGCACCCGAACTTCTGGGGTCAGTAAGAGACTCTTGGACAGTATCAAGAGTAAAAGAAATAGGGATTGGCAATAGGGGAAGAGCAGCAATAGTTGGCTTATTCTACATATATGATACTGAACTCAAGCAGGATCTTTCTTTGACCTTTTATGGTCTGAAGTCTGTGCATTTTCCAACCAAGAGATGAATTAACATAAATAATCAGTCTGGTAATATCTAGGAGCATGATAGAACAGAATGATATACAAGCATAGAAGGCAAAGAGAGAGTTCTGAATCAAGTGGGGGAATGTGATGAGAATCAAAATACTACTCAAATAGATTGGCAAATTCTCCACACAAGGGAGGAAGAAGCACTAACTAATGAGTGAGCTAAACCACCTGGTTCAACTGTATGAAATCATCATTACTGGGGGTCGGAAAGAGTCAAATTTGAGCAACTTTACATGATTTAACCTTGTGCGTACTGGCATCATGCTCAGACTTTCCTGTGTATATATTTATTTCCAACACAAAGGTCATGTGTATCTTCTTTCCAGATTCAAAAAGAATAATTTCTTAGTTCAGGGGGAAAATCATTTTCCAAGGTCATATTCATAAAACATCTCTTTTATCTAGAGGGTTATCAGTTTAGTTACTTTTAAATCTGGTTGTTTTCACATCAAAAACATATCCTGTATTTTACTTATTAACTATTAAAAATACCTAAATTTTCCATTTTAAAAACAAAATGTAATTTAAAAACTAAATACTGTGAAATTAAGGTACAATTAAAAGTGATTACACAAGCCAAACTATAGTTAAGACATTCAAGTTGGTTATTTTTAGCTTACTCAACTCCTTAGTTTCAGGCATAGAGTCAGCACATACCCATGAGGTGACTAGCCAAAAGGGAAACTTAGTACATTGTTTATTCTTATTCCTGAAGTCAGTCACACTTGAGTGATGAACAAACAGCAGGTGCTACTCAAGTTCAAAACACAGGTTGACATTGATGCTTCAATTTATTTTTGGCCAAGATATTGTACCTGCACATTATTTGTAATTATTACACATATATGTAGAATTATGAAAATAAAGAGCTATGGATATTATTAACTTATCTGATAGGCAAACTTAGTAAGCTTTATAAAAATATTCTCTGATTATGATAAATCTCACTTTTTGAAAAAACTAGCATGTAAAACATGAGGGAGATGTATAACTTAGCCAAAGTCCCTAGTAATCATTGCACTTTTGCCCCCACTAATCCAAATAATCAGTGTTAACAATTTGGGAGATATTACCTCTGTTTCCTCCTTGTTGGACCAATATTCTGCTTTTTTTAAACTACACTTTTATTTCTTCTAAAGTCTAACCTTTGATATTCTTTTCTTCACCAGCCTAGATCATAATAATCTTTCTTTTCTCTATAGTTCCAATACACTTGTTTTGAACTCAAAATGTTAAGAATAAAATTTCACATATGGTTCTCTAACTCATAATTTTCCTGAAACAATTCTAATAGTATACCTATATCCCAAGAGATTTTTATAGGTTTTCCTCAAAGAAAAAGTTGCCTTGTGAAATACATGTAAGGAGTACTGAATTTAATGACAGTCATGAGTCTCTTTGTCACAGGATATCTGAGACACCTCTAACACCTAATGTGAATGGTGAAGGTTTAGGGGAAGACTTAAGTATACCATGTTTCTAAAACTTGGATTAAAGAACAACATCCTACTCACTCTCTTATGATATCTTAAGTAACACTTAATATTTCTTAGACATTAAAAAACAGTACATTTTTGAAAGCAGAGACAATGTTCTTCATTCCTTTGGAGACTCTGGTAGTGCAGAGGGTAGTTTTGAAATGTCAAAGTACTTAATAAATACTCACTGATTACTTCATATAATTGAAGGTGAATAAGAAAGGAATGAGACATATTGAAAGATAAATATACACAAATCTTTCACCATTTTCATCACTGATTCTTTATCTTTAATTAAATAAGTTGACACCTTTTGTTTTAGATGTACATTTTAAAATTACATAAAGCCATTATCTTTCACTATATTGATAAATCATTATAGAGGAAGGGTCTGGGCACTAGAGGTCAAATCACTATAAAAACTTGAAAAGTTTATTTGATTAAATTTTTTATAGGGTAAGAAATGTTCTTATCCTAAAGAGGGTTATAAAAAAAGGTAGAAATGAAACTCTAAGAGCAATACCATTACATTTATGGAAGTTCATTTCCTATATATGAATTAAGTGTGATGAAAAACTTCGTAACTGTGGGCCTTCTCCTTTGTCACAGCTGAGGGAAGCCAAACTGAAATTTTGCTCCATATAATGAAATGTACAATAAAAGAAAATTTTATCTTAAATATATCTTTGTGGCTGGGCACTGTGACACATACTGTAATCCCAGTGACTCTGGAGGCTGAGGAAGGAGGATCACAAGTTCCAGGCAGCCTCAGCAATTTATATCTTTGTATATCTTCCTTTGATTTCTACAAGACATGAAATGAATCATATCTCATTCCTTAATGTCTCTAACTCCCTCCATAAGTAAATCTTCAAAGCACAATAGAGGGGTTTTATTGAAATCAGCTGCTGGTAGTCCTTGCCAATCATTTGTGCTACTTATTGAGTTTCAGAGGAAGTGTCCAGCTCCCAGCCATAGTCTGTATGGAGGAAATTCTTCTCAAAGCATATGCCCCTGTCTCTCTCATCCCCTGCTCGAGATACAGTCACGAGTTTCAAATTGAACACACTTGAATTTCTGTTTTCTTAATGCAAGTTCAGTTTAGTATAACTATTTGAGTGTCACCATAAATTTAAAGGAAGGGTACCTTCCAAAATGTTGCTTTCCTTTTTAATGATGAAAAGATTAAATAACATTTCTGATTCTATGTTTACTGGTAATATTTGATTTCTCTTTACAAATATGCCTAAACTAGTGAAGAAGGAAAGTAATGTATTTATAAGATAATAAGGGGAAATTCTAGTAGGATTGGGCTGATATTTCAAAGTAGCCCAGAAATATGCTGTTTTCTATACTAGTTGTCAGGACTTCAGAGGAAAGATGATCTGATGGAGGGAAATACTTGCGCTGGACTGCATGGTCACATCTCCCCAGCTCTATCCTAGCAGGTATCCTAGGGCAGGCACTTAATATCTCTGGGACTGGCATTTCTTTTCTGTGAAACCAAGAGGTTGATCTGCGTAAGCTCAAACAACACTTCTGCATAAATCCAAATCCATGCATTATTCCACATAAAAGTGTGCTGTAGATTGTTTCATACATAGGCAAAGCAAATTACTCTCTATTTTTTAAAAAAGCATGTTGTTAAGTGCTGCTAGCTCTCAAGCAATATGATTGTATGGTACTTAACCCACTTATCATCCCTTTCTAAAATTTTAAATGATAATGCCTAAAGCCAGTACATTCAACCTTAGTAGCAGGCTAACTGTTGAGGTTTGGGTTTAAAAATAAAATAGATGATCTTCCAATGGTTAATAACTCTGGAGACTTTGGGGACAATTTGCCTATAAATTGTTTGATGCTTAGCATCAGTAGATAGTACAGCAGTAAGAACATCTGCTCAGGCTACACATTTTTCATGTTCCCAACCAGGCCACAATAATTCATGATGAAATATTGGAAAAATGACTTCTAGAAAAAAACACAGTTCATTCTCATTACTTGCAGTAGTATGTTTTATAATGCTGTCACAAACACTGAATTAGCAAATACCAAACCACCACTCCTAGGGAAAATACAGAGGTAGACCCCTGTGATCTTCTGGCCACAACAGTGTCATCAACTGGTCAATGCATAAGCTTGTTTAATGTGTGTTTTTGTTTATTAAAATATATTTAATATCTTTGTTGACCCATTAACATTGAATTCACAGCCAAAAGTGAGCACTCTACACATGCTGAGAAAAGCTTACCTAGCCCATGTATTTTCTCCATGAAGCACATCACAGCCTTCTGGTACTTAGGAACATTATATAGCATTTTAGCACTGGCCTCAGGAACCATTTTGCATAGGGAAATTATCAACAGAAAGCACAAAAATGCAAAAATCATGGCAATAAATAGGCCTTGAAAAGGATATGTGTTTACAGGCTGAAGAGCTGAAACAAGAAGGCAAGGTATCACCAAGGTTTCATCTCAGCTGGGAACCTGTGCATTAGGAGGCTAAAATTTTTTTCACCACTCTGAATGATCATGAAGATTCCATGAATATTATTATTATTTTTTGTCTCACAAGCTAATTTTAGTGAGTTAACAAATTTGTAAATATGGAATATATGAATGATAGGATCAACTGTATGTATAAGCTGAATATAAATTTCAAAATATAAATATCTAAACATCACAAGTTCCTTTATTTTAAAAATAAGTAATGATATTGCTGTTGTAAATTCATAGAAAATATGAACTATTAATACTTTCTTATAAACACAGGGTAAGAGAAATTAATAAAGTAATTATAGTTCACATACAAATAATGTCTTTTTATATCTTACTGCACATTTTCACTTGATAAAGGGAGTTCGTATTAGAATAAAAAATAAACAGGAGTTACAACATGCAAAACTATGGAGGCTACAGATACTCTCAGGAACCTGAAAGTAATGAGCCTTGCTCTTAATATTGATTAACATAAATCCTTTGATCATATCCTTATAATGATCCACATATAATTGCAAGGGTTGCCAAAAGGAGAAAATGAACGTTTAGGTGATGCTGTCATTTCTAACACTTCACAGTTTATTTTTAAAAGTCTATCAGGGCACAATTATGAGCACTTATTTATTGATTGAATAAATACAAAGCTGCCAAGGCACTCATGGACTTGAGAACTAATACAATACCACAAAAGACAATATCATTGTAATTCATTTAAATTAATATGTATTCTTTTAAATTTTCCCAAACAATGAAAAATTGTGGGAGCTCAATAAGGCACTGAAACTCATCATGTCTGACTTGACAAGAAATATACTAAGCTCTCCATCTTAAAAATAAAAGCCGTGATTAATAGCTATAGCAATCTAAATGAAGGTTTCAATTCAGGCTTTAAAGTAAATGCTTTCTATTATCATTTAAGTAATGTATTTTTGCTAAAACAATACTCCTTCTAGATTTTAGGCATTTTCACATTATTAGGAATGTATGTGTCAACTGGTTTTCTATGGCATTCAGTAAGAAAGAAGAGTCATAAATTAAAATAAATAGCAAATTTAGTTACAATAAGTCTAAGGTTTGTTATGTGAAAAATAGAAGTGAAAATACATTAGCTAACTCCTGTTTTCATTCAAGTTTTAAATTGACTATTCACAAGTGTAATGTCCCTATATGCAGCCCAAGTATTGCATTGGTCAACCAAAGTTTCTTTCCCATCTCCATTGATTAACTTTCTGCTTGTTAGTTATCAAAGGTAAAGAACCTTCCAAAACATTCCACTTTGGATTTTAAAACAATATCCTGTTTTCAAAGAAAGCTAACTGCAAAATGTCTGAAAATATTTCAGTCATATAAACTGAACCAGCTCCAGAGTGTTTTTTGGTTTCGTAAGTATCTAAATTAACTTGGGCTTGTTTTTTGTTGTGTTGTTTTGTTTTTTGTAATATGCATATTGTTTTAGCTAATAAAAATTAAAACTTGGATGAAACATTTTTTTCTCAGAGAAGTGTGAGACATAAATTTCATTGCTTTAGAGAGAAAAAAAAGAATCAATAATGCCTTTAAAATACATCTAAATCCTCAGATAACAAGATTTTTGAATGCAAGATAGTCATTGGCTGTAGTTGGGTATTACATAATAAAAAGCTTAAAGACCTTTGCAGATGGACAATATACGACCCTGAGAAGCAATTAAATTGTGTCCATACAGTGTAGGCTCCAAGAGTTTCACAATTTGATGCTGTGATTGGCTCTTTATATTATTCTTCTCCCTGGCTCCACTTTCCTCTGCTGCCATATAGCCTCCAATCTGCTCCTATATTTATCCTTTTTTCAGTTCACTTTCTTCCTTTGACAATCATCAATGGTTCCCTATGGCTTCCAGAACTGAACTTTGTTTCAGTTGCCTTTTGAGGTCATCATGCATGACCCACATAGGGTCTTTCTCTTTTCCTCTGACCACTGTTCACCACATGCAAAATGCTCTGAGTGGGTCTCACCAGTTTCAGGCTCATTTTGGTATTCTTCCTCAAGTTCATGCCTAAAATACTTTATCCTTCCATCTCAGCCTGTCCCAAATCCAATTAGCCTTTCCTTCTCCAGTCTATTTCACTTCTCCTAAAACATACCTGTGCTCTTACAGTTCTACACGTAATTACAAACATGTATTTTATATTGCTATTTAACTTTTCATTTGTAATATTCTTGTCCACAAGTAGATAATGATATATTTTCAGTTTGTAAAATCACATCAGCTTCAGAAGTGAATTAAATTATTAACCATTTAGAAGAGTCACTTTCTTGGTTCATTATGATGATATTTTTGTATAAAAATAATGTACATAGGAGCACTGAAATAGACTATTGAGGGAAACATATAAGTATCTATCAAAAAGTTAAGAAAAAATGAGTAAAGAATTTGATAAATGCATGCTTTTATAAATTGACGTCATGAAAAATTTAAAAGGCCTCTTAGTTGCTTACTGGTAGATCGTGGTCATTTGTGCTAGTGATAATGTGGTTTAATGCTATGGGATCTTTTGGGCACTTTCTACCTCCCCATTTAGTTTTATGCTTGTAATTGTCAATATCTGACAGTATGTGATATGTCAGATGTTATGACAATGCCAACAGAAGGGTTGTGTTTTCAAGCTTCTTTCATTGTAATCCCAGCCTATCACAGAGGAAGATTCAACCCTCACACACAATAGTGTGCATCAGACCATTCCTTTTCACCCTGACCCACAGATGGCATGCTTTCAAAAATCCTTAGCAGCACACAATCACTCTGTTTTATATTTATTCATTTTAGAGTCTGTGTTAGCTTTTGTTGCTATGACCAACATAACTGACAACAATGACTCTAGAAGGAAAAAATAATTACTTTGGCTTGCAGATTCAGAGGTTTCAGTCCATGGTCCCTGACTCTGCTGCTTTGGGCCAGAGATGAGGTAAAACATCATGGCACAGTGTAGTAGAGAAAAGCTGCTCAGTTCAGATCTTGGCTCAGGGAAGGAGAGAGAAGGAGAGAGAGAAGGAGAAAGAGAGGGTGGGGGGGAGGGGGGAGAGAAATGCTGGGGACAGGATAAACCTTTCCAGGGCATACCCCCCAGTGACCTACTTCCTTCCAACAAGGTCCCACCTCCCAGTAGTCAGTCCATTTGAATTGTTAATCCATCAAATGGATTAATTCACTGATGAGGTTAGAACCTTCATGATCCAATGCTTTCTTTAAAGCTCCACCTGTGGACATTGTTCATTGAAGACCAAGCCTTTAAGCACATGAGGCTTTGGAAGACATTCCAGATCCAAACCACAAGAGAGAGCTAGATGAAAAAAGTTATGGCTAAAAGTATAGTTAAAAAATTAAACATTCAATATATTTCCCATATCTTTGTGCTTTAGGATGTCATTCATGTAATTAGATTTGAATTGTATTGTGCATCTCCTAGATCCCCATGTTTATAAATAAACTTTTATTCAATAACAACTTCAGTCTGAGTTTCCTCCAAAGCAACTTGCTTAAAAAAAGAAAATGAAAAATAAAAAAAACGATCATTTTGAACTCTGAAATGAGCAAGTGTGATTTATTCGTGCCTCCCATTTTATGGGGAAGAATTCTTGTTTTCTTTAACAAGTCTGAATCTCAGGGCTACCCAGCACATTATATAACCAAAGGAATATTGCTTCTTACTCTTTACATTCAGCTATACTGTACTAAACCATGTCTCCCAAAATATTTTCATTGACTCCTTAGTTGGTAGCACAATTTCTAGAATCAAGAATGAATGACAAATGTCTGCAGGTTGCCCATATATTGTATATGCATGTTTCCTAAAAATATAGAAACCTGAGACCTCAAATACGAATTGTGCTCCTTACAGAGTTCTCTGGAATTCTTTAACTCTAGTAACTTATAAAAATCTTCCCTTAATTGCCCAAATATGAAAGTCAGTGTTAATTTGATGCATTGAAATGAAATAGCAAACATGAAACAGCAAAAATGAGAGCCAAAAAGGCCCTGGGCAAGATTCCCAGGCAGAACATCTAGAATTCTAGCTCTCATTTGGAGGATCATTATTGTCCAGGCCTACACTGAAAGCTAAATGCAGTTTATTTTGCTGATGGATGCATGTTCTGCTTCATAACAATACCAGAGATTACTAAACTCATTTTTTTTCCTGCAACAAAAATCTGATTTAAAGTTCACATTTTCAGAAAGGAAAGTGAAGAGTACTGGCTGACTGGCAACATCTTGAGGACGAAAATATAACTCAGGAGCATATAGGAGAAAAGAGAAGGATAAACACTTTCCAAACTCTCTTCACTTTGTAGTAAACAGGTAGCATGAATATAGGATTTCATAAAGTTTTACATTCCCTGGAGATATTAGGAAAATGGGTCCTAGTGTCTTATATGAATAATAACATCTCTACTTAATGTGGTACTAATGGATGGTTGCCACATGTTTTCCTGTTTTCAGATAATGTACTGCACTTTAAAAATATAAAAAAGCATGTTCCAATTAATAGGCAATTCTCCTAATAATGTCATTGGAATTATTATCTGATTCTTGACCTTAGTGTAAGGCCTGTTTAACATCAATTGAACACATATTTATTGGGTACTCATGTGTGAGGCCTCATATGGTTTTGATATTTTGTCATACCTTAATATATATGTGCAAAATAATTTAAATTACCTTACCATATTATTCAGTATAGAGACAGTGTTTGACTTTAATAGCTTACAGAAAATTTAAAGTGAGAACCTCAAAAGTGAGCATGTTTTTGATAGAAAAAAATGCTTTTTGCTAGTGGATATGTTGGGAGGGAATATAGAATGGGCTTCTGGGGCTAGTCTGGAAGGATATTAAACCTAACATAAAAAAATTGTGAAACAGTGTTTATAAATTGAACAAAACAATAGTTTTGTGCTTCTACTAGTGATGTATTATAAATAGGCTTTTTGAGATAACCCATATGCTTGGTACTGTTATTCTACCAAATCATACACTTATCTGACCAACCAGCAAAATTGGGAAGGGGATGGGGAGACTCCTGCATGATGACTTCATTGCCCATTCGTTTTTTTTTTTTTTTTGGTACCGGGGATTGAACTCAGGGGCACTCGACCACTGGGCCACATCCCCAGCCCTTTTTTTATATTTTATCAGAGACAGGGTCTCACTGAGTTGCTAAGTGCCTCGCCATGGCTGAGGCTGGCTTTGAACTCGCGATCCTCCTGCCTCAGCCTCCCAAGTACTGGGATTACAGGTGTGCGCCACCGCGCCCGGCTGCCCATTTGTTTTATATTATGGTTGAACTGTTCTCTTGTAATGGTTACTTTGAGGCGTCATAGGGTAAACTTGTCATATAACATTATTTGGCTTTCAAAATTCTATTGGATGGAACTGGTACCTTTCATTAATTATAAAAAGAAAAGAAAGAAGATAAAAATAATAATGAACATAAACAACAAAAATGGACAACTTATAATGTGTCGGGCACTCACTGTGTTAGGTACTGTGGACACATGAAGTTCACAAGACACAGAACTTGCCCTAAGTAATCTAGTAAAACAATGTGGTCATTCTGAAAGAGGGCTTGGAATTTTTCTTTTTCACAATATGTGAGACATAGCTTTTAGGAATACAATAGCTTTTAGGTGATTGTTACGAAACATTGACATGACTTGGGAAAGGAAGATGACAACACAAAGGAAGTATTTTCCTGGGCAACCCCTTGAGATATTAGCCTTCCTCTCAAGTTTTCTGTGGAAAAGGCCAGTTACGTGATCAAATCCAGTCCATGAACAACATGGACACTAACGAGACTGAAATGTACAAGAATGACCTTCCTTAAGCTCCTAATGCTATGAAACAGGATGGCTGAGATATTTAAGAATTTACTCATTAGCATTCCAATGACTAAGATCAGTTTAGAAATGGAAAGAAAGAGAGAGATCATCCTGACCAGTGCCTTTCCATTCTGGTTATACATTAAAGTCACTGGGGAGTATTTATAAAATAATCATGTCCAGGCTTCATCCAATGGTGAAAGTAAATTGGAATCCCTGGGAATAGGCCTAGGTGTTTTTAAAAAGCTACTTACATATATAGAGCCAAAGTTGAGATATACTGCCCAGGTCAAACTTCACTCATCTCAAAGCTTAGAGGGGCTGGGGTTGTGGCTCAGCGGTGGAGCATTCGCCTAGCACGTGCATGGCCCGGGTTCGATCCCCAGCACCACGTAAACATAAATGCATTGTATTGTGTACAACCAAAAGCAAATAAATAAATATTTTTAAAAAAAGCTTAGAAAACTCAGGTCCACATGGTTAAGTTGTACACTCAAGGTTATGCTCTAGATGCAGAGCTAAGCCTAGACTTGGGGAATCTGGACACTGTAATGGGACTGAGCACCTAAGGCTCCAGACACCTGCTTCTAGTCATGCTGACTTTTGAGGAAACTTTGGATATACTGAGAATAAATCTTTTATTTACTCAGAACATCTGACATAAATCAGTTGTCCTCTAAGATCTCAAAAGTCCATCATGGTAGTAGGGAGAAACTAGAGTTTCTGAGGTTCAGTCTGACCTGTTTCTCCCTTCTTTCATCCAGATGATGTCAGTTTTAATCTGTTGAATATGTTGGCATCACATGTAAGATTTCAGTCAGGAAAAATCTAGAGAGGGGCTTCAAAATGCACCAATTTAGAATCTTTCTCCAATACTCAACCACAGTAACTTGAGTTTTTGTTTAGATATTATTTGAAGTATCCCTCCTATCTTTGAGGGGTATCTACACACAAACAAGAGGTAGACACTAAAGGCAATTTAATTTTGAGGTTGCTAAAGGATTTGGGCTCTGATTTGGATCATCTTCTGGTAATTGACTTGCTGTATGGTTTTTAGCAACTTTTCGGATGCTTAGGTTTTTTAAAATATGTAAAATGAAGATATTGTCACTGGGTTATTATAAGTATTACACAAAACAATTAGTGTAGTAAAAGATTTAGCAAAAAATACAAATGCAAAGCACGTAATGTATTCAACATGAAGTATCAGTTTCACTCCTTTCTTTTTTTCCCCTTTTAGTTGAGAGCAATGGAAAAGTTTCGATTAAATGATGACATGAGATTATAGGCTAAAGAATTTAGGTACTAAAAAATTTTAAGGTGTGAAATATTTTGAGAAATATTGTTTTGGTATCTCACCTTTAGAAGACATAATCACAGAAGACCCATTTTCATATGACTTTGGTGGATCACAATGCTTCCAAGACACAAAAAGTAAAATAATCCCATTTTGTATTTGTCAATATGTGAGACATTATTCAAGGACTGAGACTTAATTCCTTCTGTATCAACCTGCTCCACTTTCTAAGTTATCCAACCCACATGAGGTGGACTAAATCACCTAGAATATGGGTTTTCTTCTTTATATTAGAGGCACAAAGTTCCTACTTGTAGTTATAAAGGATTAGAGTTAGCACACAGTTTGGCAATACTAAAAGTAATTAAAAATGATTTAAAAGGCAAAAGAACAAAATGACTAGAGATGAAATACATCAAAGTAATCTAGTTGTTCAATTTTTTATTTAATCAAAGACCTGAATTTGACTTTTTGTATTAGTTTTAAAAAGGTGTAAACTGAACAATTCATAAGGCACTTCAATGATTTATTCATGTTTTGCCATGTTTATGTGTCCAATTTAAATTTAAATTTCAAAATTACTCAGACTACACAATGATAAGAATGGACTAGCGGGTTCACTTTGGGAGG
This sequence comes from Tamias sibiricus, assembly GCA_025594165.1. NCBI lineage: Eukaryota > Metazoa > Chordata > Mammalia > Rodentia > Sciuridae > Tamias > Tamias sibiricus. Next base: position 66,261,458 of record CM046666.1, on the reverse strand, counting down.
ATGCTTGTGAATGATTATGCTAACTGTTGAAATAAAAGGATGAAAAATCATGGAACAATTGCCTGTGAAAATAACCTAAACTAATGTTTAGATCTGCCCTAGTACTCAGCTCACTGCCAAATTTCCATGATGCTACTGACTTAACTGCCTTTGAAGAACACTGCCAAGAGACTTCTCCTATCTGGAGGAAGAAAACAAAGGGAGACCTTTTCCATGAGCTAAGAACAAATCTCAAGTTAACAGGATCCAGATAAAAAGGTAGTAACAGCTGACAAGGTTGGTAAACTGTGTGAGCTTGTGGGCTTGCGCAAGCAACACGCGAGCGTGCGTGCACACACATACACACACACATACACACACAGAGCTATGACCCCCAGATTCTGTCACATTCAATGCTGAGGGTTGTCCTTCTTTTTCAAGCATCATGTGCTTATTTTAAACAGATGTCAAATACAATTTTATCACACAGATGGAATCAACCATTTAAAACCACCGACTGTGCCAAGTCTGGGAAAGAGCTGTATATCTAGAAAAGCACATTTTGTAGCTGTATCACGCTTTTCAACTTAAATTCCTGTTACCCTTGACTGTAAGGTGACATTTTATAACCAATGAGAGATATCAGCAAGTGAGACTTTTTATCAATACACACATCCACACAAGTCTTAAAAATAACCTCTGAGAATACAATATACACCAAATTATTTCCTTATCCATAAAAGTGTAATTGCACCAATGACACTTTCTTAAGTGGGCACACAGGAATGCTGCTTTAGTTATCTCAAATTGTTTTCCTGCTGCATTATTTTGTACTCATTTTTACTCATTCTTTGAATCAACCTCCAAATCTACCAAGCCTCTGGATCCTTCTCTCCTTTTCCCCTCAAACCCCTAGGGTCAATACACACAGTTTTTTCTCTAACAGAACTGGTCTGCATGTGATATACTTGATTCTTCAGGTGAGACTCTCTAACACAAATCGATAGTTGGAACCAGAAGCTCACATGGTCTTAGTGTCACAGATAAAGAAGATAGATAAAAAGTACCTAGACATGAACTTGAAGAAAGCATATTATAACTTTGTTGTACTGAGGTATGCCAAAGAAAAATTCTGAAAGATTGCCAAAGAATTTGAACTTATGTGGCAAAAGCTTTGGTTGGCTCAGTTTTGTTACTGATATTTGTCAGTGTATGACTGATTGGAATCTCAAATCAACCCAGAGAAACATCTGGGGTTCAGAAAGATGACATAAAAAGTAATAACTATGGGTGAAATACTGACTGTACTGATAGATATTTTAATTTTCTCACCATTTTACTTCTCTTTATTTTATTTATTTTTTAAATTGTAATTCTGGTTCACCTTTGTTTTGGATGGATAATACATTTTCAGACTTTAGAAGTTGCAACTCTGTAATGTGCATATTTGAGGAAGTCTCATCCCACTCCTGACTCTTTGCCCTGCTCCTGTCTCCACAGGTAACTCAAAAAAATGAGAGTCCCCTTTGTATTTTTCGAAGCGGGTACAACCTGTCCAAGATTCCATAGTTTCAAGAACAGATGGGCATGGAAGTGTCGTGTGTCTAGAGGGGCTGGAGGAGGAGGCTACACTAAGGGAGAAGCTCTTACTTTGTAGAGAGGAAAAGAGATGACAGAATAGTATGATTCCTTTGAAGTGGATTTAAGTGTAATTGCACTACAGTTATATTTAAACATTTTACAATTTGTTGATGTTATTTCCTATAATATTAGAAAGATAGCAACTTAAATACATGTGGGCCCAATACAAATGCCCTTGGTCACAATTCAGTTAAGAACTCCTACTTTGAGAAACAAGGGATAAATTACTAGCTCTTATTCTGGGGGCTGGAAAAGTCTTTTGATTCACAGTTTCCAACTGAAATCTTTATTCATAAGAAGACAAACTTTGGTGTATAGTTAGTTGCTGCAAGTCAGGCTGAAGTCCACTTGGGAAAATATCAGTTAATCAAAATGTTTTATAATAATACATGTATCTCCACTGGATAAAATGTGGGTCAGCAGAAATTCTCATTATATAAACTTGATCACAGGACTGTAAGATTCATGAGGGTGGGCACTAGGCCTGTTTTACTCACTTGGTGTTTCTAGAGCCCAGCACTATGCATGATGCACACCAGGTACTTAACAAATAATCACTGGCTGGACGAAAGGATCAAATGAAAATAGCCTCCTGGAAAGTTTTCAAGACGCTTATATTGCATTTAGGAGACATTTCTGGGTCCTCAGAAGAAACATAAAAAGCAGGAAAGAGAGCAGATTCCTTTTTCTGGAATTTTCAATCTAGCTGTAGCATACAGATTTATGACTTTTGACTTAAAATAACAAAATTGAGCTATTTAAAGGAAAATCGTCCTAGTTAAGGAATGATTTTGGCAGGGGTAAAAGAGGGAATGAATGGAAGGGAAGACTCTTGAGAAAGGTCTTCCAAAGCTTTTCTAATCAGAAAATTACCAAGAAGTGTGCAGTTACTATGGTAAATAAGGAATTTCAAATAAAGTGGAATAAGATAATTTGGCATTGAGTCTCTCAATGTCTAAATTCAGTTTAAGCTGGAAAATAGTTTACCAAATGGACTGAGGTTTAGAATTAAGCATTATAAGGAGCTACAGTATTTTGTGGAATTTCCCATTTTATTAAGGTGATTTTATACTACTATAAAATATTTTCTTGCTTTGTAAAACAGTTGAAAGATCTACATCTTCTAGAATATTGTGGTCTAGAAAGAGAAGTTATGAGCTAATTCAAAGAAATATACAATGCAAGATCCTGTCCTGGATCTAGCATCATGGCTAATACAATTTATTTTCAATGATGCAAATGATGATACATACAGAAATGAAAAAAATATCTGAGACTAAATGGAATGGAAAAGTTGTTGGCACAAGTAAAAGGGAGAGAACACAGAGTACATGTATATGCAAAGATGTGTTGTTGAACTTTGAAGTTGGCTCATTGATACATCAAGAGTACCAAACTAATTTCATTGATCCATTCCTCTTTGCTTCCATTTCACCACCCATCCTTTTTACCTCCAACTTGGCAAACTTACAATGGCCACTTCACACCCTGCATGTACACATGATAAGTCTTAAGTAATGACTTTGGTGCCAGGCACAAACACTATTCTGTCACATCTAACTAGACTTATGATAAGCCAAACTGATTTCAGAAAAACGATTCTGATGGTATTTGGTAAAATGTTAATTACTTTCCTAACTAGTTCTTTCAATATATCTTTTAATTCAATGAATTTGCATAGAATATGAAATTCTGAAAATATATTATTTCACACTCTTCAGGAAGGAGATCAACTTTGGCATGAATTAAACTCTGTCCTTTGTTATAGGGGCATAATATTCATCCCTAAAAATATTTGTTATCTAGGATATTAAGAAATGTCTGTGGGTTGTAAAAAAAAAAAGAACATGATCAGCAAATAAAAACCACACATAGATATAAACTTTCAGGATTACTGACAGGTTACATATCTTAGGGGATGTTTCTATAACAGAAAGCTAAGCTGTTAAATTGAGAGGTAGGGGGAGAAATATTTTTGGGAAAGGGGACACTAGAAAAATAAGAAAAATAAAGATTCTGATCATTGGGAGAATATGCACATTCTTGTTTCCATGTTCAAATGCTTCCTCTGCATGTGAAAATATTCAAGTTCTCAACATTGATTTTTCAGGATTTGAGAAGCTGCAGAACTGGAAATGAGGCTCAGTTTTCAGAAAAACAATTAGCCTCCTCAGATCTAAGCAGCTGCAATAGAAAAGGCTAGACAAGATTGTTTTGAGGTCTTGGGATCAGATATGTAATCTAATCATTAATAGCAACTTAATTTCACATGACCTTTTACAGAGCTCAGAAAGTTACATTTGGATGATTTATCCTTATGACATCACAGTACACAAAAGAGTCAACATTTGGGTTTCCCCCTTTCCATGATATGGCCCTTCTCCAAATCACGGATACATGTCTTTAGAATTCAAGATGGACCACACTTGTTTGGAATTGTTCTCGTGCTCTGTGCTTGGAATTCACCCCTCCTCCAAATACCTCCAACACACACACAGCTGTGGATTCACTGCGAATGTCAGTGTGGTTTTTGCTGCAGCAAGAGACTATCTCAGTCATCACTGTCACCAGGTGAGTACAGGGGACAGCAGCTGGCTTATGCCACCTGAGGTAGTGACAGCTGAAAGGCTCTGCTGCAACTTGTGGTTCCTGTGACTCATGAATGGAGACCATACAGTTGGATTCTTATCAACCAGTTGAACTTTTCTTTCATACATCACACAAGTTGGCAATAATCAGTGAGGATTTTCTGCCTGGTTTTCAGACAACAATTTTAATTTTCTATTTGGTGAAACATTAGTCTCATCAACTCCATTCAGTGATTTCAGACTGCATCCTGACTCCAGACAAGTGAATCAGTATTGGGAATGATGAAATGTGGATGACAGATCATCTTTTAATTGGTTTGTTTACCAAAATTGGCTGCTATTAGTATGTCATGAAGAAATAATACTGAATATTCTACCAGTTATTATTACAAAGTATAATCAAGAGAGAATTTAATAAATCATTAAAGGCAATAATAGAACAAATTTCTAGAGGGCCTTGCACACACAGTTCTTAGTTTTTCTTAGCTATTCTTGATTTTTAGTGATGTAGATAACCAGGATCTTTGCTGAAAAAAATATTCAAGAGAAATTTCTGTGGTATTCTTATACCAATTCTGCTCCTAAAAGAACAAATGCAAATTTCTTGCATCTCTTTTGGGAATTCAAAAAGAGTAGAGAATTTTGAATAAAATGATTGTGCAAGAATGTTTTGAATAGAAAACACTTGAGTGTTTTTTTTTAAAGAACTTTTGTTTTTTCTCATAATTAAATATAGCGTTAAATTAAAAATCATTTTCAAAAACAAATTTAGGGGTATTTTTTTTTGGAGCAGTTGGGAGGATAAAGCAGATATTCTTGTTTTCTAGTGTAACTTTGTTGAAAATAGCAGTTAGTTATTCCTATCACAATTGATGAAAAAGAATATTATTTATTGTTGAAGAAATGTTCATAGTTCGTTTGAAAAAAAAAAAATGCCAAAACTGAATGTTCACATTTTGATTTGTGCTATATATGAAAATGAAGGTAATATGAATACTTTTAAAACTATATCAATGAAGTTAATTTTTTTCTGTACAGTTAGCAATGTTAACACAATAATATCCATATGGAATCTAAACTCAGAAAACTTACATTAATTGGTACTGATGTTTCATAATCTGTTTTAAAGAAATAAGAGAGACACAAAAATACAAAGATATTTACAGCTGTTCTTGCCCTTCACTGTACCCAGGAGGCCCTGTTCCAACATGGTGGGTCCAAGTGTCCTGCTCCACTTGACATGTTTGGAAATGCTATTTGCCACATGTAATTCTATTTTGTACCCTTTGGCTCTAGACCATGAAAACCAAGTGTCACAATATCTCCAAGAGAGGAAATAATACTTCTACTATTCATACTTCCAATGAGACAACACAGGCAGACAATTTGCATAGTGTCATAGAGAATGCTAATTGCAAGCTAGGGTTCAATTTTTCAGTCTTGGGCACCCATGTGAAAGGGGTCAAAGCCTGTGTCTGAATTCTACTTTAATTTTAATGTGATCAAAATAAGTGTTCTTTTCTGCCTTTCCCTGAATGGACATAAGTAAACATGAACATTGATAGTCAAAGAATATTTCTTTGATTTTTGACCCAGTAACAACACTAACCAGAAAAGAGTAGGGAAAAAACAAATAAAAGAGAAAGTTTTTTTTTTTTTTTTTTGGTGGGGGTGGGTAGGTGGGTAGAGGCCCTAACAACCAGAATATGTGCACTTGTTGGTTGTCAAAACCTACTTTGGTCCACAGATCTGTTACTATCCTCCTTAAGGAATTTCAAGAAGGGGAGGATAGTAACATAGGTAACATTAATTATTAAGGTCAACATATATAATATCTCATCTCTTCATAAAACTCCTGCTCTTTCAGGCTTTCTTCAAATCTATTTAAAGAAAAGCAAAATGAACTTTTGGGATGTGTTAATCTACTAGTATAACAAGAAACTTAACTATTGAAATACAGAAAAAAAAACCCTTAAGGAAATATTTTTCAAAAATGTAAAAATAAATTACATGGGGGTAGATTTAAGTATATAAAGATAGCATAAATTCAGTCTCCATTTCTCTTTTCTCATAATACATACATTGAGAGGAAAAATTAATACTGATCACAAATGCATTTAAATAAAAAAGAACTGTTCATTTCATGAGAGAAAAGAAGTCAAGCCCTAATAAAATGGTGTGTCTATGAATCAAAAAAGATACCAATCCATGTGGGGAGTCGCCTGGAAGATACAGAACAAGTTGTTCTCATAATTCTTAGCTGTATGGTAGCCACAGGTCAGTTGAGCTTGTAAGTCAGCTGGTTTAAAAACATCTTGGCCTTTCGTGAAGCCAATACTTTTTTTTTTTTTTTTTTAATCTCATAAGAATGACCTCAAGGTACCTTAACAAAATTCCTACAAGTAAATTCATGGTATTGTTAAACAAAGTTCAGCCCAGCAATTATTTTAAAATTAATCATCTGGCTACCATGAAATCTGACTCTGGATTGGTAGGAAAAATTGATAATTGCTTTTTAAAGTGGTGTTATGTTAATTGAGTTTTTTTTTTTTTAAATTTTGGGTGATCTTAGAAAACACCTGTATTCTGGTACCTCTTTATAACATTGTATAATTGGATCCCTAAGATTCATAAAGTCATTATTTTTTAATGGTTTATATTTTTACTGTATCTAAATTGTACAGAAGCTAATTGTAAAACAAAATGAATGATCAACTATCTCCATGTCACACAACTGCGTAACTTTCCAAGTAGCTATATCCTCTTTGGCTGCAATAATAAATCTCATTATTTAATATTTGTCAGAAAAGATGTGGTCATTATATAGAGATGAATGGACTGTGAGATACAGGCCATGAGGACTATAGAAAAGATAAATCACACTTTTAGTTTTGAAATACAGAAAGATAAACAGGTAGTGTTTCTGGATGTGGAGTGGTCAATATCCCATTATGATTTTATACTGAGAGTGATAAACCCTTTAACACTTCCAATGGTGTTTCATTAGAAATATGCTAGTGAGTTTCAGATATTTCAGATCAGTAACAAGAACATGTTTAACCCCTCTACATTAGTTAAATGGCTCAGGATCTAGTGAATAAACAGAGTCTTGCTTGTATCTCAGATGTGTTTACCAATCCAAATTTGCCCTTCTTTTGTGAAGCACAGTTTTTAGTAAATATTTTGATGATGATATCAATTATCAATTTCAAATAGTCTAAACTGCCTCTCTTGACTTGGCATCAAAAGCATAAATTAAATACTGTCTGACTGCTTCAGAGTGTGGAACATCACCTATTTCATGTTTAAAGTGCAGGAGGACCAGCATGTCAAGTGAAGAATATTGATGAGTTTCAACACTACTAAAATTGTTTACCTTTTCTTCCCCTCTGAACATTATCATTTAAAAATATTATCCATAAGAGGCTATATACAAGGTCCTGTAGGCCACTAATATAGATAGAGTTAATGTTGAAGTTCAAAGCCTATTGTGATGTTAGTCATCTATGGATATAATTAAAATATTCACTGGTGGAAAACCCAAAGTGCAAAGCCTAGTAATATGAACAGCTGAAAGATCCAACTTAAAGATCATCAGACTCAACTCTGGGGCAGTTCAGCCACTTGCTGTGGAATTCTATGTACATCACTTGGTGGGACTTCATTTTTTGTGGAGGAAAATGAGAGCAAGGAAGCTCCCTCTCCTATACCTTATGAGACAAACACACTTGGAATACTTTATGATTTCCCTATGCAAGTTCCTTTATAGACAAGATATAGTCACAACAAGACAAAGCATTTTGCCAATAACCAAGTCCATATTTATTTCCTTTTCTTCTTGCTGTTCCAATTAGATTTAATAGGTAGGGAAGAAACAAATGTATGTCTGGCTTCTCAGGAGACATAAATTCAAAACTGTTCAAAAATATTCATAGACTTTGATTTTTCTCCATTCTTTTTACAAATGAATGCAAAGATTTTTCTAATGGGTACATAAAAATGAGGCATTTCAATTGCAGTTAATGGCTCATGACTTATTAAATAAGCAGTAAATCTTGCTTGTATCTCAGTTATGGCTTCTAGTCTATATCTGTTCTTCTAGGAATTACACTGTGCATTAATGATGATGATGACTTTAAAAAAGTATGTCATAAAATGAATGGGGAGGGCTGGGGTTGTGGCTCAGTGGTACAGCATTTGCCTCACTCATGTGAGATACTGGGTTCAATCCTTAGCACCACATATAAATAAATAAATAAAAATATTGTGTCCATCTACAATTAAAAATATTTTAAAAAAGAATGGGGAAAAGTGTTAATGTCATCTATATTGGCTATTTTTATTCCTTTTAATGAAATCATCAAGTAATTTTTGAAGTGTTGCAATTCATCTGAGAGGTGCAATAGGTTTAAAATTGTTTCACACGGCTATTGAGCCAGTGTGTTTACAGGGATCTCATGAACCCATTGAGAGGATTCTTCATGCTAATTTTAATGTAATATATGTAGAACAGGATGTATAAAAGCCTATTCAGAATCACTTTTTCTAGAACAGTGATGGTCTTATCATCTGCATGATCTCTGCTGATGGAGAACACTGTGATTTCATGGCAAAGACATGACTTTTGGACACAGATGGTCTAGTCCTGGTTCTGTTGTCTCAATGAACTGGGGTCACTTACAGGCTTTCCTGAATCTCTATTTGCACTGAGTTAAGTGGGAGTTAAACATTATTACTTCCAGAGTTGTGAGAATTATATGAGATTAAATATATTAAATTTGTGAGTGGTCAATATATATAACTTTCATTTCTTCTCCTTAATCTCTTTAGAATAGACTACCAGTTTTACAGAATAAAGAAAGATGGATATGTCAATTGGCTTGATATAATTTACCCACAAGGTATATACACATCAAAATAACATGTTGCTCCTCATAAATCTGTACAATTATTATTGGTCAATTAAAAATAAAAATTATAAAAGAAACATATGCTCTTCCTTTAAAATTTTAGGGAGCTACATCTTTTTTATAAACTCATTTTCCCTGAAATAATAAAATGATTGAAAAAAGTATATTGGATAATTATATTGTTATCCAATGTATAGTCAAGGGACATAAACACATGTGAAATCTTTCATAATATAATTAATGAAATCTTACATAATGTAATTTTTTTACATAAAATCAATAGTAACAAGACAGGAAAAAATTGTTTAAAAAGATGACTGTGGAGTACAAAGCCAGTTTCAGCAACTTAGCAAGACTCTTGTCTCCAAATAAAATATTATACAAATAAGAGGGCTGAGGATGTAGCTCAGTGGTTAAGTGCCCCTGGGCCCAATACCTGCTACCAAAAAAAAAAAAAAAAAAAAAAAAAAAAAGAAAGAAAGAAAGAAAGAAAGAAAAAAAGACTGTGAAGAAATAAGATGGAGTCAATTTCTGTTCTTGGGAGCGTGAAAACTCAAGTTTCTATTTTGTGACTGTGATGGCCGTTCTCCATGCGGTAAGGAGGAGAATGGGTGACTTATGAAGCATTCACTTGGTGTGCCACTGTAGCAAACATACTGGTGCATCTTTTCTGATGGGGCTTTATATACTGACACAATTCTCAAGGTTCTGCAGTGCATTTGCTCTGCCCCTGAGCTGCTGATTTGAGGGAGTCTGTATAAATGGGAGGAAGGTTCTCCAGAAGTTGGCTCTAAAGCAGTTTTCTTAAGTGTATGAGGAAAAGCCAGTGACAGAGAGGACCATGGCTGTGTAATACATTTTCCTGATAATGTCCCAAGTGTTTAACAGTAGAATATTTCAGTTTTAATTGTGACACTATTTTCCAAGGCTCAAGTTTGAATTGAGTCAATGACAAAATCATTAAGTAGGAAGTAAACTTTGAAAAGACAGGATTTTGTCTTAGTCTCTGCCAACTGTCCTAGAACAGGTCTTGAAATAATACCAGGGATATAGTAGGTGCTCAGTAAGTATTTATAGATAAAAATGAATACTTTTTGAAAATTGACCTTGATCATTTCATACTCTCATGTATGAAGCTACTAGAAACCAAAAATGTGTGATGCCTTTTAAAATGTATTGGTTCAAAAAGAATCTTATGAAATCTCACAAAACCATCAAAAGATGGCTCAACAAAGAAAATTTAAGTGGAAAATTGAACATTCAATGCAACAAAAGAGTATATAGTAAAGTATGTATATAAAATTTTATAAACTGCTGATAGTCACAAATGTTCATTGGATATTTAATAGAACCACATAATGGTTTAAGTGGCTTGTGGGTATAATCTCATTAAAAAACAGCCCCATAGTGTTGTGTGTGATAGGCATTGTAGGGCAGTGACTGAGCACACTTCAGGACTAGACAACTGTTGGTCTAAATTCAGGCTCTGAAACTGAGCTGCCTCTGGGCAATGAGCTCTTGTTTCCTAGATGCCTTCTCTGTACAAAGGAGAAAATAATACTTCCTGCCTCATAGAGTTCTTGTGAAATTAAATGCATAACTGATCCTAGAATAGTACAGCCATGCAATCCCTCTCCCTCCCTCCCTCCCCTCCCTCCCTCTCTCTCTCTCTCTCTCTCTCTCTCTCTCACACACACCTTTTGCTCTGCCAAGCATACTTAGAACAGTGCTTGGTATAAAGTAGGAGCTATATAAATGTTAGCAATCCTGATGCATTACTATTATTCCCATTTTACAGATGAGAAAAGTGATGTACAAAGAAGTAACTGGCTCAAGATCACACAGCTAGTAGGTACTGAAACTAAGGTTGGGAATCTAGATTGTCTAACTCTAGAGTTTATGCTATTAACCTTTAGGCATGAATTTACTGAAAAGGTATTTAAATCACTCCTAGTAATAAACTGCTCCTAGAATTTACTCAAGAATTTTCTAATGATAATTTGGCATTCTTTGACTAGAATATCATTTTGAAGATTTCTGATGAATAAGTACAGGTGTTTCTGTAGGTTATTAAAAATATGCTATTATTAACCTTATTAACCCAGACTCCTGATTAATTTTAAGAGCCAATGTGCTAAAAAATGATTGCTATTTTCTGTAATTTAGTCTTGAAAAAGTGTTAGTAACTAAAAATAAACCTTGTCTCAGTGAGACCAGCTTTGCATTAATTTGACACTAACCCATTCTTTATGTGGTGAAGCCTCAACAAGAGCTATGGTTTAGAATATATCCATGCAGATTTTATATGGCATAAGCAAGGTCAACATCATCGTTCTCTAGATATGTAAGAAGTTAATACTTTTGAAAAATGCTTAAACACACATTTAATTAAAAAAATAAGGTAGGAAAATAACATGTATTACTAATAGTGCAGACTATATTTAAATAGTAAATGAGAAGAAACTGTGTTTGTTTTAATGTAAAGTTGCCTTCATAGACCAATGATCATGAAAAGGATACAAATTATTAACTAATTTCTAAATCTCCCCTCTGAGCAATTTAACTTTGCGAGATTAAACAGCCTGTGGAACTTAATCAGGTATGCCAACTACACTATAAAGTAGAAGATTGAAACTCCACAATGGTTATTTTCCATTAAAACTTACAATCATTTTCATTTTTGAAATCACCCAAATAGTTTGATACACATAAATACAGGCTAAGGCTGACATGAGCTTTTTGGTGAACTAAACTGGTCATTTTAGGTCTCAATACTTCCTGCCTAGCACACATTCCGTGTTACCCGACAGGCCCTCTGCACCAGTGAACACCTGAGGAAAAATCATTTTAAAGAAACCTGTATTTCTACTTAGCAGTCTCAGTGACACTTCTGAACCACGAATTCTATATTCAAATTCCCCCAAATAATCTGAAAAGTTAGAAGGCAATTAGCATACTGAAAGAATTTCTCTGCAACTCAGGTTATGATTTCTTTAACTCTTTTATCTGTCAATCTCTTTAATTTTTTTATCTGTGAAATATATTCTTGAGTTTTTCTCTGCTATCTCCCTGACAGCTACAGAGCAGGGGTGTCAAAAATGATTCTACTTCTGCCTTTTTTAGATAATCATAAAATCTTTGATGAATGTTTGGCTAGGTATGGGAATAATCATCAATAATTATGTTAACACAAATTTACGAAGAATAATAGAAATAGGTTTGATTTTTATATTCACTGAAGTAGCTTTTTCTGTAAATGCAAACTTTTATTTAGAAATAAACCATATGATCCTGTGTGGTTATCTCTAAGGCAGAGCAACTTTTCACTAGCTATTGCTGTATTTCTTCCAGGTCTTTCCAGTGAGAGCTGCAGCACTGCTGTATGCCTCCCTGAGCTCCAGTCACATTCTTGCAACTGCTCTGACCACAGTTCTCTGTGTGAGTTACTGCTTTGCAGAGAATGTCCTCCATCTCTTTGAGCCTGGATCCTGGTCGGCTTGGTCACAGCCCTCACTGCCCTCACCACCTTAACCTCCCTCACCACCTTCACCATCTCACAGGGCAGGTGCTTCAGACACACGCACTTACAAACCAGTATTCTATTTGCTCAGGATACTTATCTAAAGTTTGTATTTATACATTCATCGACAGATGATCTGATAAACACTTTTCTCCTTCACTAGACTACAAGAGACAGTTGGTTTGTTCTCCAATTTTATCGCCAGAATCCACAGACTACCTGATATGGAGAAGGAAATGAGTAACCATTAGTTAAGGCATGTGGGGGTGGGAGGTGCCAAGGAAAATACCTTAGCCTACATGCTTTATGAACATTTTAGTCTCTTCACAATCTTATTCCAGTGAACTTCATACTATATTACATTTTCTTCACTCATCTAAATGTCCTTTTATTTGTGGTTTAATTTCAACTTTTTTCCCACCTGGAGGTATAACAGATAGCTCACAGATAACAAAACAAAGTATTGATTATGTGCCAGGTACTTTTCTAAATACTTTACTTACCTTATTTAATCCTTAAAACAACACTATTGTTCTTCCCATTTTGCCAACAGGCAACACTAAAGCTAAGAGCCATGGAGCTAGTTCATGCAGAAACTGTGAATCAAATGGAGGTCAGCTCTAACCACTTCCTTAAACTGCCTCTTCATAGCGCAAACAGATTAGTGAGCAAACAAGTGGTCTTTATTATTTTTACTAAAATGATTTACCTGAACATACACACTCATATCATCTCTGTCCACATGTGGAGTGCTGACTCACATCCCAGAATCCTGGTCTACTTTCCCACAGGCCCAGTGTTATAGCACCAGTAGCAGGAAGTGACTGTTGCAGACCCAGCTGGGGTGTGAGCTGCAGAGACTCTCCTGTCAGACAAGATCGAGGCTGGATTAGGGGTGACAGTCATTCTACGCATGAAAATAAATATCAGAGCTAGGCAAAAAGTTTCCTGCTGAAACTTTAATAATAATTTGACTGAATGCATAAGTAATACAGCTTGATAAACTATTTCCTCTGGTTGAAGTGGTCAAACTATTAAGTTTTGCTGTTGGGAATAGTCAGTTCCATTTGGCTCTACTTCAAATTTCCACTTCTCACTGTGAAACTAAGGGCTGAATTTTGGGCATGATTCAGAGTTTCAAAGAATGTTCAAGCTTAAAAGGGCCTTGGGGGTCATGAATGCAATGCCCTCATTTTATAAGAGACAAAACTGGGGCCCAGAGAAGCAGTTTAAGAAGAATGAATATTTTTTTGTAATGGTAAGATGACTCAGAGAGAAAGACACCATGGAGAATAGCATTTTTCCTGTGCTGCCTTCCCTATTAGTTACCAAACTGAGAAAACCAGCCAGTAAATGATGGTTGATATTTATCTTCCTTTTCACTTTCAACTTTTATCCATCTTCCACAGGAATGAATGTAAAGAATTAGGACCTCTCTCTGCTAAGGGAACACATGCTTGAGGCGTCACCAGGGAAAGAACACCAGGGGCTCCGTTCAGAGATGAGCATGTAGGTTTATGTATTAGTATGAGATGCAGCCTGATTTTCAGGCTTGGAGTAACTTTAGATAGATAGTGAGGCTTGATAAATATTTGCTGAATGAATGAAATAATGCATAACTGCATCAATGGGAAACATATATGTATCTCCTGTCATCCAAGGAGTACAGATCAGGCTGGACAAAGATAATATCCATTACCTGTTCAGAGAGGCAGACGCTTAGTAATAGGAGAAATACCTCTCTAAGGAGGGCCAGTCGGAAACTTGAAAAAGCAGTTTGAAGACTTAGGATTTAAAGCAGGGCAACTACTGGAAATACAAGAAGGTTTGGATGAGTTGAGATCCAAACTTCAAACCCAGAGCAAAGGTGTCCTTTTATTTCCTTAGCGCAAAATATCATGTACAGGGATAGAAAGCCTGGGTTGGATTTGCAGACTCATCCTTCCGAGTAGAAGCAGAGGACACGGCTGTGGTGGGTCTGCAGTCTCTGCTCTGCCCACCCCTTCCATCCTGCTTGCTGTGATAATCTGGGAGCTCAGCCAGTCAGTGTCCCTGAGGGGCCCTGCTCAAGTGCACGAGAGTGCCAGGGCTCAGCTGTTCCTCTTCAGCCTGGCTTCCACCCGCTCTCCAAACAGCACTGAGAATTCTGTGATGATCAACGAACATGGAATCAACAATACTGGCAACATTTATAGACATGTCAAGGCCTTGTTTCTTAAAATAAAGTCTCATACATGCCAAATTTGGTACAAGGATTAATGAGTTTCTGCAAATTTCAGATACTGTTTGTCTCTATAGAGCATAAAATCTGTCCTGGGTTTGAAACAATATTACTAATGTTAGCAGTATTTTAATATTTGCTTTTTAAACTTAAATCATTTAAAATTTCATATTTCCTTAGCACAAAATATCATGTGCAGGGATAGAAAGCCAGGGTTGGATTTGCAGACTCATCCTTCTGAGGCCAACAACATCTGTTTCTCGCCTGATGCTCACAGCTCTTTCCTCATTAGACTATAAGCTTCTGGAGGGTAAGGGTGCATTACATTTTTAAAAAGCTTTGTTGAGGTATAGTATGCATATCCTAAAATTCACCTGTTTTGAATGTACAGCTCTCTGATTTTTAGTAAATTTATGGAATTGTGAAAATTACTTCAATTTTATCTTAAATCATTTATATCAATCCAAGTAGGAATCTCATACTCACTTGGTTTCATGCAGCTGCTAGCTGTTAATTTATTTTCAGTCCTGTTCATTTCTGAAGCCCCAGTGCCTCAGGAGATTCTTGGCACCTAGTAGGCACTCAATAAAAGTTTATTAAATCAATGTCTAAATTAATTGCATACTAGGGATGCAGTACTTTCTGCTCAGGATATCCAGCTTTCCATTTGTATACCAAGCACTTTAATCTGGCATCATCCCATTTCATCAAAAAACCTGTGAGATGTTCAGGTCAGGATGATACTTTCTGAAAATGATAAAACAGACCTAGAGAGGATGAGTGACATGTTCAAATATCCCAACTGTAAATGATGAAGTTATGCTTTTTGACTACATAGCTGGTTTCATTGCATTATGGTCAACATAGGATGATAAAATATTGAGAATACTTGAGGTTCACACAAATACATTTGGATTTTTTACATAGAACTTAAAACGTTCATTATCTTTAAACCATGAATTTATTTGATACAGAACAATGAAATATTTTTACTTTAAAATGATGTGTATACATACATGGTAACATGGAGAACTGAAGAAATTCTTTGGAGTTTCTAAAAACACATGTTTTCTCATGCTATTTGGAAAATCTGAGAGCACATGGCTTTCTGAGGACCCCTTTTTGTGGCTGGTTGTTTAATCTTGCCCTTCATTGTGGGCAACGATGAGGGACTCAGTCACTTTTATATAACCAAAGTGAGATGGGAAAGAATTACTAACAGGGGTACAAAAGAAAAAGAAATTACTTTTTATTAAAACATACTTCAACTTGATCTACATTATCTTTATTTTGGCAATGTGTGCTATATTCCATGGACATATGACTCTGGTGAAAGCAAACATAACTTTCCTTTACAAGTGGTTCTGGTTGGCACATGCCTCTGAAGGCTGGTTACCCTGTCCCTGAGGGCAAATTCTTGTTGGTTCAAGCAAAGGATGACATAGTTCCTTAGTGAAACGGGCTTCAGTTGGCAGCTGAATTTGTTCTGGACTTACAGAGTATCATACAAGCCCTTCAAGTCCTGTTACCCTTGAATATCCAAAAACAAACAAACAAACAGAAATCAAAACAAAACTGAGGAGATGGGAACTGTTAAAGAATTTTAAAGTTTCTCTGGATACCCAAAACATTACTTCCTTTTTATGGTGCATTAGTTACAAATTACTACAATAAAATGTTTCTTTATTCCTTTAAAACCCTAACTTGTCTGTATAATTTATCATTGTGAATAGTTGTCTTATGAGTTAGCTATTTTGCATATATTTTCAGCTCTCTGGGGACTCTCACATTCCCAGTTACAGTTACAGCCACAGTTCTATTTCAACTATGCAAAACACACAAATGCAACTGTGGGGGAGTTGCAGAGACAAGCAACAAATGAATGAGAATGCATCTGATGATGGTAGAGTTAAGATGGAGCCAGAGTTCAAAAGGTGGAAGTCTCCAAGTTCAAGGACTAGGAAGCCAAGGTCTAGGCAGATTAAATAATGTGGAAATGTAATTGAAGCAAGAGAGGGACAAGAAGGGTGTTGTCAAAAGCTGAGACTTGTCTATATTATTTACATTTTAATGAGTCATATATATTTATTAACTAAAAAATTAGATAAGTGGCTGGGGGTGTGTGTAGCCAGTGATATAGCAGGTGCTTATAGCCCCTGGGTTTAATCTGAAATCCCTAAAAAAATCAGATAAGTTAATATATATTAATTTTGAACTGAGCTAAAGAATACCAAATATGATATTTGCCATGGCTATAATTTCAGTTGTAAGAGGATGTAAAAATGATAAATTTCTCAGTTTCATACTTTGTATGTGACTCATTTTAACACATCTAATTCTTTGATACCTTTCCTTATTTTAGGAAATCCCTTCACCTAGATCTTTGAATTAAACTTTGTGTTAAATGTGAAGTGTCCAGTCTTTATTTCATTCATTTTTTCAATGTGTTTACAATAAGTATTTGTTGTGTGTCTACTCTGAATCAGCACTGTGTCGTGTTCTGAGACTAAAGCCAGAATAAGTCAGATAAACACCTTGCCTCTGGAGCTTACATTCTAGTGGGAAAGCAGATTATGCACAACAAAATCAATAGATAAGTAAGAATTTCTGAGAATGACACATATAGTGAAGAAAATTAAAATGGGTCATGGGATAGAAAATAGCTAAGGAGATGATTTTAGGTAAGGCAGTCTAACAAATCTTTCTAGGGTGAGGACATCTGAGAGGAGACCTGAATGGAGAAGATTGATTGAAAAAAAAACCATGTGTGAATGGCCTTCTGTATGGAGTGCTCAGCAAAGACTTAATGTGTTTAAAACGAACAATGGTTTGAGGATGAGAGAGACCAAGGTAGAAATTAGTAAGGGAGAGGGGAAGTGGTGGATTATAAAGAAATAGCCAGGAACCACATGGTG
The DNA here is from genome assembly GCA_025594165.1 of Tamias sibiricus. Taxonomy (NCBI): domain Eukaryota; kingdom Metazoa; phylum Chordata; class Mammalia; order Rodentia; family Sciuridae; genus Tamias; species Tamias sibiricus. Next base: position 66,243,684 of record CM046666.1, on the reverse strand, counting down.
CTTTTATTTACAGGTCAAGATAAGAGGTTGAGATTTTATTTTAAGGTCAAAAGAAAGTCATGAGGAATTTGAGCAAAACAGAGTCATTGTCTGATTTATATTTCTAAAGAGTTATCTTGGCTGCTGCTTGGAGAATGGATGATCTGGGGCAACTGTGGAAGTGGGGGAGTAGTTAGTGTGCTATCTCAATCATCCGGGCCAAAAAAGATGAAAGCTTGGGACGGCAGCAGAGGAGAGGAGGCAGTAACAGAGTTAGAGAAGTGGACTGACTCAAATACCATGACAGGATTTCCTGACGGACTGGATGTGGAGCAAGGAAAAGGAAAGAATCAAGAGTGGAAGGTTACTAAGCAGTGTATTGCTGAAAAAGGAGTATTTGGGGGGATGACATCATGAGCTCTGTTTTGGCCATGTTGTTTCAGATGACTCTCAGAAAAGTAAGTGGAAATGTCAAAGAGGCTTCTTGTGAGCTGGAGTTTCAGAGCAGAGTTCCAGGTAGCAAATAAAAGAGAGTCAACATCAACATACAGAGGGGATTTGAAGGCATAGCATTTAGGGGAGACTTTTTAGGGGACATGCTAAAATAAATTCCTGTGCTAAGTCCCAGAAAAATTCCAAGTATAAAGTAAGTTAGAGAACAGAAACCATTAAGGAGTCTGAAAAAGTTTCTTCCAGGAGAGAGGAGAAAACCAGGAGAACATGGAGCTTTAGAATGGAACAAAGGAAAATTTCAAGAAGGAGGCTGATCATCTGTATGGAGTACTGATGTGAGACAGAGGGAGAGGTGGACAGAAGAGATGTAATTGAATTTGGTATTATGAAGCAGTTTCAGTGAAGAGGTGAGGACTCAAGTTTAATGGGAATGAATTAGAATGGATGGGGGATAGAAAGGGGGAGACATCCCTTTGAGAAGTTTGCTATGAAGAACAGAGAAATAGGCATAAAGTGGATGGGGATAGAAGATCAAAGTGTTTGTTTTTTTAGTGGGAGATATTAGATATGTTTAAATACTGATGAGAATGATGTAGTAAAAGGACACAACTAATCATGCAAAGGAGAGACCTTAAGGAGCTACCTCTGAGAGCTGGGAGAAACACTTTGCAGAGGAGGGTAATAAATTTAGAGAGATCAGCAGCATGAGATTTCTCAAATGCACTTTAACTTCTCAGGGACATGATGGGAGAAAGTCTATTTATGGGTTTAGTGAAAATTGGAGACTTGTTGAGAGTGGGGATTGCAAGTGAGTGTCATGGTGAAAGTATGTGGAACTTATACTAGTTAGAAGAAGAGAATGAGCACAGGAGGGCATTGATGAATAAGGCCTTAGGGTCCCTGGATTAGAAGTTCCAATGGATTGAAGGTTTAGTGCAATTGGAAATACCAAAGGAAAGGTGCAAGGGCAGGCAGTGAGTTGCTTAAAATTGAGTTTTTGGAGTTAGTAGCACTGTTGATCAGTCAAGTGAAACAATATAGCTGCGCTATATAGGTCATTGAAGACCCTCCATAAGGAAGAGCAACTTGCAATCAAGTTGAAGGACTGGGGTCCTTCAGGACAGCATTAGCATCCATCGTTTGGGAAATGCTTAATAAGGAGTTTTGAAATTAAAGGTTTCCTGTAAAAGATATGCCAATTCTCTAAGAGCACTTCTAATAAAATGGTCAAAAATGGTCAGGTCACTTTTGCAATCTCATTGTCACTAAATACTGTGGTTTGGGGGGCTATATATTTTGCTTATTGTGTCACCATGGGCATTTTATTTAGTTTTGTTGAACTTCATTTGTAAAAGAAAGGTATCTCCACTACCACCATTGTTATCAGCCTCATCACTATCGTTATTATCACCACAGCCAAAGCCATCACTATCTTCCTCCTCCTCACTATTATCAACATCAACATTGCTAAATATATAGATTATTGCTATAATTAATTAGGGCCTCTGTACTGGCTCTGTCCCCAGAAATTTGCTGAGTGGGTTGTTCGGTCTCCCTTTCAAATGTCACCTTTTCCAAGAAGCCCAACCACTCAAACTAAAGAAGGATCCCCCTGCACTCTGAACACTTTCTAGTCTGAAAAAAGCGATTTTATTCCTTATTGTACTCAGACTACCTAGGATTATCTTTTTTTTTCTTTTATTCTAAGTTGTTATATATGACACATACAGAGCACATTTTTACAGATCTCTGGTTGTATACAAAGTATATTCACACCATTCGTGTCTTCATTCATGCACTTAGGGTAATGATCTGTCTCATTCTACCACCTTTTTTTTTTAAAACACTTTTGCCCCCTCTCTTCCCCTCCCTCCCCTGAGATTATCTTTTAATGGGTGATGTTATACATTAATTTATTTGCTTGCTTAGTTATTTTTATTAATTAATTATCATTTTAATTGTTTTTGGAGATAAGATCTCTATGATGCCCAGGTCTTGATCTCCTGGGCTTAAGTGAACCTCCAGCCTCAGCTTCCCAAGTAGCTGGAACTACAGGTGCATGCTACCTCACCCACCTAATTGTTTATTGTTTGCATTGCCTCTTTCAAGAAAAAAAATTCTATGAGATCAAAGACCTTGCTTAAAAAACAAGAACAATGATTGGCTTATAGTAATGATGAATCAATATTTGTGAATGAAAAGGCAAACTGTAAAATTCTGTATGAACAGTTACAGTTTTTATTAGGAAGAGAGATGCATGACCTCAATACAATCACTTTAAAATTTGTAACTCAAAGAGGAAGCAATTTTTTACACATTGTATTTTTGAAGCATGATGATTATTATTTTTTTTTAAATCTCAAGATTTAGGCTTATAGAAAAGAAGACGTGGAATGGTCAGCTCATTAGAGCTAACTTGAAACAATCAAGTAGAATTAATCACTTGTGACAGATGACAGTAGATCACTAATTGGTACTTATAGCAAAGACTAAGCTCACACAATGTGGCCGGTGGTTAAGTGCAAGTGTCCAGAAGGAGATGATGCTACTTCCCAACTCACTCATCTCCTACCCCACTGCCCGCAGATTGGGATAGTTATCCTTAAGAATCACAGTTGTGATTCCACCAGAATCTGGGACTCTCATCCATAGTTTAGATACTTCTTAAGGTAAAAATCTTAATGTGATTAAAACTTTAAAATTCTTAAGATAGTAAATTCTGTTCAGAATTCTTTCCAATCTGAGCATCAGGTGGTGATTTTTATTTAATATGCTAAAATATATTAGCTTATTAAAAATTCAGATTTTTCTTTTTTGCTGCTTTATTGAGGACAGTTAAGAATGCCACTAAATTTATCATGTTCAAATATGTTTGAAAGCAACAGAGTAAATTTATGTTTCATATAAATCATAATCAGTTTACAGACTTACATTCTTTGTTGAGAAGGATATGGCATATACTAGTTTATGTGAACTTTTTTTTTTTTTTTGGTACCGGGGATTGAACTCAGGGGCACTCAACCACTGAGCCACATCCCCAGCCCTATTTTGTATTTTATTTAGAGACAGCGTCTCACTGAGTTGCTTAGCATCTTGCTTTTTGTTGAGGCTGGCTTTGAACTCATGATCTTCCTGTTTCAGCCTCCTGAGCCACTGGGATTACAGGTATGTGCCACCACGCCCAGTTTATGTGAACTTTTATGAAACATTTTTGAAAGCAGTTTTAGTGTAAAATACAGAAAAGCTGATAATGCTAACAACTCATATAGTAGACAAGTCCCTTAAATCAGTAATAGTTTAAAATCAAAATATAAAAACCTCAAATTTTATACTACATATAATTTATATTTAATGCAAGATATAGATGCATTTTAGGCTATTTGATATGATGTAGGATGGAGCATCCAAAAATCATAATTCCCAGGGCTGCACCAGTCTCAAAATAGCAGAGAGTCAAGAGGATCTACATGAAAGTAAGCTATAAAATATCAAGGTCTAGTATACTGGTAAAGAAAGAAAAACAGATTTTTATTTTACTTTTCTTTGAAGTTTGGTTTTCAAATTAGAACTATATTTCATCTATTATATGTAATCTTAATTTCATCTTTATTTTTGTCAGTGTAGTATGTATATAACAGAGTCACATAGTTTCCTGCTCCCAAGCCAACTGCCTTCAAGGCTCATTTAATAGGGAAAATTTAAATAGCATGCCTATTTTCTGTTTCTTGGTTATTGGTGTAGGTATCATCTATTGACTTCCTATTAGGAAGATGAGAATGTAGCTTTCTTTCTCCCTGCCACCTTCATCTCTCTCTCTCTCTCCCTCTCTCTCTCCCTCTCTCTCTCTCTCTCTCTCTCTCTCTCTCTCTCTCTCTCACACACACACACACACACACACACACACACACACACACACACACACATTTTCAATGCCCCAGCTCTCACTCTCTCAATAGAGTTATGACATATTTTGGGTAGGATCCATGTTCAATGTTTCTATTATTAGGACCGTATAATTTCTATCCTTTGCTGAACTAAGTCGTGAAGAGTATAGAAGCCTACTGGGAGCTCTCAGTGAGTTAGATGGACTTTGTTTGGTGTCAAGAAATTTGGCAGGGTCTTTTAAGATTTTTTTTTTTTTTTTTTTTTTTTTGGTACCGGGGATTGAACTCAGCGGCACTCGACCACTGGGCCACATCCCCAGCCCATTTTTGTATTTTATTAGAGACAGGGTCTCACTGAGTTGCTAAGTGCCTCGCCATTGCTGAGGCTGGTTTTGAACTCGCGATCCTCCTGACTCAGCCTCCCAAAGTGCTGGGATTACAGGCGTGCGCCACCGCGCCCGGCTGTCTTTTAAGATTTGTATGTGCTTCCTGCATTCTGTCCCTAGACTTATTTCTGTGGAGGCAGATCTTTGTTTTTGGATTGCAGAAATTGCCCAGAGGTTTTGAGTTCCCAGAGGGTAGAATTTTTTTTTTTGTTTTGTTTTTTTTTGTCAATGCTTTGGGAGCTATGTGGGGGGAGATTACCTGTAATGTATTAATCTTCATTTTACCTGCCTGTTTTGGTCCAGTATTCACCACTCTGCTAGACTGCGGACCACAGTTTGGCAAAAATTGGAGGTGCATTCTCAATAGAGACTATAAGAAAGGGCTTCCAGAGTATGGGAGGGCTAATTACCTGGTCATGTGGACTTGGGGAGGGACACTGGGGTCTAACTGCCTCTTAAACTTATAAGAAACCTTTTGTTAGAGCCCCTATTCTTGCCCTCCAGTTTGAAGCTTTTGGACTGCAATATAAATCAGGTTGCTTCTTGGCTTTCCTAGCTGCTGACTTAGGCATTAACTTTCTAGGTTTTGCTAAGTCAGTTACCCCTGTCCATATGTTGTCCAGGCTTGTTTTGTGTTCTCTTTCTTATTTCCTGTGTCCCAGTGATTTAGGGTCTTTGAAAAAACTCTTTATACTCATTTTATTTGAGTTTCAGAAGAGGGTCAGAGGGTAATGCAAGTGTTCAAGCCACCTTTTTAACCAGACATCCTGAAATCTGTTTTTGAACAAAAGTGATTCAAAGGATATTTAAGGAAAATACAGTTCTTTGTATGAGATATTCTGGAAGTAACTTATTGTCACACAATATTAGCCAACATGATACAGATCCAGGGAGGCAAACTAATGTAATCAAAAAGTAAACTTTAGTTTTAATAAAAGATGTGTTCTATTATTTAAAAATGTCATTTGTCTATATGATTGTCTCCCTAAATACAAACTTTAATATTTAATTAAAGTGGGCAATAAAAAGATATCAGGAATGATGGTTTGTATATTCTGCACAAGGACCAGATGTATGTCTGCTTATATGAAAGTACAAATCAATTCCATCACAATTAATGTAAGCTATAGTCAATGATGACCCAGTTACCTACAGTGAGTAGAGGCTAGCTAACAAACGCAAAGGTTCAATGTCTCTGTTACTTAAATAAGTATGACTAAACAATGATTAAATTAGAAATTACATGATCATTGACTCCCAGGTGTCGTTTTTTAATGTATTAAGACATAGGACAGCTTGAGATAGCAGGTTTAATTTAAACAAGTAAACCAATGGTTTACTCATTCATTTATTGCCTTCAATCACTTCCACAGCTGGTGTGAACATTTGTTACGTTTCAAGTGAACAGAAGCCAAAGTGTGTTGAAGTAATTAACTTATGAAGGCAATTAACGTAAGCAACATATGCAGGAACATTATCACATAGTAGTGCATATGGTTAATTAAAGTTTAACATAAATTAGATCTATTTAACCTTATTTCAAGGACCAGTGGCAAATGCCCATATGTCTTAACTAAGGTGATTAACTGAATTATATTAATGTCTTCAAAAACATTAGCATAAACCCTCAAAGTTTATTACTTGGTTAACAGAAAACATGGCTCAAATGTTCTGTTTATCTTCAAGATAATTTAAAAAGTCAAGATTGGCTAACATTCACAAGTCAAATGAATCTGACTTTTTTGAATAAAGGGATAATATTTTATATTTGACAAAAAACTTCCCTTTGTAAGTTTTAAGATAATAAAACATAGCTGCTCCTCTCAGATGAACTTGCTTTGTTGAAATATTTTAATTAACTGGTTGATGTCTTTTTGTCTTTATTTACTTTATTATGAAAGATCCGACAAATTAATTAATACTTACTGTGGTGAAGGTGTGTAAAATTCCTACATAAGGAATGAACTCTGTTCCATTTTGTAATGATACAAAGTTATATATTTTTCCTATGCTACCTTTTTGCAAAGATGATTTAATAAAAATTTTTAAATGATCACTTATAAAATATAAACATAAAACAATAAAACCAAATGTAAGAAAATAAGAGCACAAATAGTTACCAGTTACTATGACTGAACATCAATCACATTTGATACAAAACTTCCTGATAGCTATGGCCAAAAGAAACAAGTTAAATTACATGAGTTTTGTATAAATAAAAGATAACATGCAGCTCTTGCCTTTCATATTTCATATCACAAGATTATGTCTAATAATAACTATCAATATATTTTTGATACTCTTTATTAATTTTGTCAATAATTATATTTAGCAAATTGTACTCATTTAAAAATCAACCTGGATAAAATGAACATTTTTAATGCTCTGGATTTTGTGTATTCTTATCTTAGACTATTCTTCCCTATACTATTAAATTTCTGGTCCTACTTAATGTATTCTATGCATTCCATTTGGCGCAACTGCAGGCTTATAAATGGACAACTTTGCAGTTTAAAACCACATGAAACACATGGAATTGGTTTTGTAATTCCAAACTACAGTGTTCTTAATTAGTATATTTAGAATTTTAATGAATAAGAGACTATGCCAGATATTTTCTTGTGCCCAGACAGCAACCAAGAGTGTATTTTCTGGCAATCATTTTATGTGCCTTTGGGAGGGTTAGGAGGATTGGGCAGTTCACATTGGTCTTGTTCCACTGAGCTTCACTTCCTCTTTGTTTTGGTTAACCCTATACAGTCTGTTAACTCCTTACCTCATCCACATTGACAGGGCATTTAATCAGTGGCCACTCTCAGTTCAATACTACAAATCCAGAAGGCAACTTAATTTCAGTACCATATTTTTACAAATCAAACTCCTCAATGCATTGAGAGGTTAAAGGACTCATTTATGGTTTTACAACTGGTTAAAGAGCCTCCTTTGTGAATAAGCATTTATGAGGTTAGGGTTTTGAAATTAATTTGTGGTACTGATTAATTATATAATCATAATGATCCTGCTATATTTCTGAACACATGACTCAGGACTAGGAGCAATCCTTGGGATGCCTGTGAGTCTTTAAACACAAGGAACAAGGCCTACTTATCTTTCTCCAACACTTGACAAAATGCATGCACAGAATGTTTAATAGATGTTGTTGACTGGGTGAAAAGTCAATGAATGGAAAATTAACAGTTTACTGGTACCTGCAGGAAGGGAACTGTGCTGGGTGTGTGAGTAATTTATTATAATGCTGATTTCATAAAAATTCAATAAAAAATAATCTGTCTTTATAGAAACACATATAGACATATATTAGATTCCATATCTATTTACCTCAAGCTGTATCTATCCATCTATCCAATGAATTTAATTTTTCTAAATAGAGGCTTATTTGTAAATAAAATGAAGATTTCTCAGGCTACCAATGAGGCCTTCTGCTTACATTCTTTCATATTAAAATTAAGTTAAAGCCAGGTGCAGTGGTGCATGCCTGTAATCCCAGAGGCTTGGGAGGCTAAGGCAGGAGGATCCCGAGTTCAAAGCCAGCCTCATCAATGGCGAGGCACTAAGCAACTCAGTGAGACCCTGTCTCTAAATAAAATATAAAATAGGGCTCCATACCATTTACATGATGATCTTTAAACATTTTCTGTGTGACTCAGAGGCTGAGTATCCCTGAGTTCAATGCCCAGTACCCCCCCCCCAAAATTAAGTTAACATTAGTTACCTTATATATAATAATATATATAATTAGCTTTTATACAATTATACTTCTAATTAAGCCATTTAACGTGATACAAACTGAAAACTTCACAATCTGTTGTGTATCCAAGGACCTGCTACATGTTAAAGCAATGAACATAAAGGCATCATTTACTTTTTCTCAAGTAAGCTTACCTGTCTGTTTTTAATAGAGAAAGCACCTTTATTGCTAAAAGAGTTCTCAAACAGTACAGGTTTTTAACATGTAAATTTTCTATTTTTCTTCCTTTTCATAAGTTTGCTTCCTGTCCTAAATTTTTCAAAGGTCACATTTTCTTCCTCCAATGCTTAGACGTCCTCAGATAAAAGTATGAAAACTAATGGTTTTTGAATACCTGCTGTGACCAGGAATAGTGCCTAAAGATCTATGAGTTCAGAATTATCATTTGTAAAAGCAAGAGGGAAAAAACACTCAAATTGGTCATTTATCTATGAGCCCAGATTGATATAAATATATAACTAATTAAAACAATAAAAATTGACAAACTTGATACAATCTTAGAAAATTCAGTTAACAAAAGCAAAACAGATATACAGTATTCAAGAAAAATAGAGTGGTTTGGTTGAGTTGGCCTCCATACCATTTACATGATGATCTTTAAACATTTTCTATTCTGACAGGAGGATGTTAGCCAGATTTTCCTACCTTCCTACTCTGTTTTCTCATTTCTCTGGACTGGAATGCCTTTGTTTTGAGACACCAAATTTTTTATCTAAAATTCTCATGTTAGTCTCATTGTGAACCATATTCGCTAAAAGCCTTTGTACGTGGGACTCTCTAGAATCTGCGAAGTCACAGGAGAACACATGACATAAACAATTCATTGTAAATAAAATGACTCATCTCTTGGATTTGCAGTACAATCAAGTCAGTTTTCCAAAGTGAGATATGAGCAAGTCACATTTTCTGAAAAATAAAATTTAAGCTTGTCATAGTTGAAGTATTTGAGAAGCTCAATGGGATGTAGTCCAGGGATATTTGCAACATATTAAAACTACAGAATTCTAGTTGTAAAAGTTTTAGCATTTCCACATGGCTAATAAAGAACCACTAAGTACTACTGAAACAACCATAAATTTTTCCCCAGTGGGACCAAAGTTAGCCAGCTTTGTAAAATTTAATTCCTTGTGTCAATGTTTTGTGAGGCTTTGATTTTTATTTTTTTAAGCAAAGCCTTTGGATCTCAACTCTATCTCAACATGTATTGAGTATTAGAAATGATTTGCTGCACTTAAAATGCAAGAAGTCTCCACAGCAGTGAGAAACTTGTCAGAGCCCATCATTTGTCTCTACTTGTTTTTAATAAAATACAAATCTTCTTAGCACGCCCTTAAAATATTATATGAAGATTTCGAACTTTCACAATTACAGTTTTATTTTCCTATGAAGAATTAAACTGAGAATTCTAAGGAACATTAAGATTGTTGGCTTTCTTTAGATACTATTCTTTGTTGATAAAATCTGAGGCTTGGGGAGTCACTAGGTATACTGCTTACATAACCAGTTACATGATCAGAAGTAATGATTAAGGTAAACAATAGACCGCCTTCTAGAAATCAGAATGAAATGCCAGAGAGGAGAGAAGTGGGGAGAAATGATGCCTCAGTAGACTGTGGACAGATGTTTCTCATAAACAACATATGCATGTTGGTTTTTAATATTGTGTAGCTTTTCATGAGCTGATAATTTCTAGCAGCTGTAATATTAATCAATCTTTTCTAACCAGTTCTGTGTCCCAAACCAATAAAATTCTGTGGGGCAGAACACTTTATCATTTTCCCTGGCAGGCAAGAGGATGAGTGAGGGTGGGTCCCTGAGGGCAGAGAGCCAGCAAGCAGACCCTCTCTGCTCTCAATCCTCACTGCCCACTGTAGAGGAGAATAATTCCTGGCCTCACCATGTTGCTGAGATGCAGACTCTTCTGGTTCCCTGCTGTTTTTCTGGCATCGTCATGTCTGTTTTCACTGAGGCAGAATATTCGTTATACAACATCAACTGGACCACACACCTAAGCATCTCAGTGTAAAACTCTTAGATGGTTTCTCATTACAATTCATGTAAGAGGCAAAGCCTTTACCTCTAGCTTTCAGAGTCCTCTGTCATCTTCAGCACTAGCTTCCCTTTGCTTGCAAAGCTCCAGTTGCATGGTCTCTCTCGGGTTCTGTAAGCTGCCTGGTACTGAAACCCGGGAAGAAATCTCGGAGGCAGAGAAAAGCTTTTACTACTTTTACTTCTACTTTCTTAGAGCTTAGAGAGGGAAAGAAAGATTTTTAGAGAGAAAGATTAAAGCGAGCTTTTCTTCTTGTCTTCTTAGCTTAGAGTCTTAGCTTAGCTTAGAGTCTTAGAGAGAAAGAAAGATAGAGCTTAGCTTAGAGAAAGATTAGAGCTTCTTTCTTCTCTCTTCTTTCTTCCCTCTTCTTTCTTCTGTCTTCTGTCTTCCTCAGGAGCCTCGGCCTAACTCTGACCAGTCATTACTTCTTCTATCTGGTTTCTCTTCTGTAACCACTCTGCCTACGTTCTGACCGACCGAGCGACTGCCTGACTGACTGAATTCTCCGTTCTCCTAACTCGGACTGCTTTCACCCGGTTATATACCTTCAGCTTTGCGGGTGCCTACAGGTGCGTCACATACATATCAGGTGGAACTTCTGGCTTCCAGCTAGCTACAACAGCCCTTCCCAATTAGGGCTCCTTCAGGGTTCCTTGGATTACTCAGCTTCTCCCTCAGACACATTGTTCTCTCTACCCAGAATCATCCCTCACCTGTGCCTGGATGAAGCCAGCCTTCATATTTCAATAGGGCCACCTTGTCCCCCCCCCCCCACTAATTTGTACTTTTTCTCTCCAAAGCCCTTATTATGAGTTTTTAGTATATATTCATGTAATTGTTTGTTTTATGCTAACAGTGTATTATAAACTTCATGAGGCCAGGCACTGAGACTCTTTTGCTTAGAGTATGTCTTAAGAGGGAGTGGATGCTCAGTTGTGAAATGGTCAAATATATAAATGAATGACTATTTGTTGATCTATTCTGATGATGCTGGCCTGTTTGGGATATAATTGCAAGATTCAAAATCAACTAGTTGAGGTAAAAAGCTTTTAATTAAGTGGTTCAGATGCAAGATAGCTGTTTTGACTGATTTTTATAAACATCTTCACTGAGTCAACAGATTTGGATTGAAGAGCTCCGTTTGGAAACTCCTCTAGATTACTAGAGCTCCACGTGCACTGATAACTCACCACTCATTCACAGCATGCTACGGGAGAACATCCTCATCGAGAGTGCTGGGCGTACTTATTCATATACATTTCTGAAAAATGATTTAATCATCCCCTTTATTAAGCAGTGCTAATGTTTTAGTGAAAGATAATTTTCAACAGTAGGTCCCTTTGTTCCTGCTATACATTACCACATAAAATATTCATTGATGGGGGAGGGAGGAAAGAAGGGAAAGGGAAGGTACTGGGGAATGTGATGGATCAAATTATGCTATGTTCATGTATGAGTATGGCATAATGAATCCTACTATTATGTACAATTATAATGAACCAATGAAAAATTTTAAAGAAAAAAGAAAGTTTGTCACAAAATGGCTAATTGATAGGTTCAGAGAATCATGCTCCAAAATAATAAATTGTGAATAGAACTATTTGAACATTAAGAACTCTTTCTTCTATTTCCATATGAATTTATTTTTAGAGACAGAGTGTTGCCCAGGCTAACCTCAAAGTCCTAGGCTCAACTGACCCTCCTGCCTCAGCCTCCAGAGTGGTGGGATTGTAGGTGTGCACCACTGTACCTGGCTTTCCTACGAATACTCTTTTAAGGAACAAAAGAAATTGAAATAGGTTTGTATAATATTGGAAGAAAGTAAGAGAGACCAGGGACTGCTAGGGTCCCTCACTTCCTTTCCCCTCACCACCTCTTGTCATGAAACCAATTATCCTGGTTTTAGTACTGATAATTTCATATCCAAGGAAATCTTTTAGCAAGATGGCTGCTCACCCTTCAAGAGAGGCCAGAGGGATGAAGGTATGCGTATAGTCGTATGGGAGGAGGGAAAGTGAGAGAAGAGAAGAATCCTGCATGGCCTGGGAAGGGAAGACAAGGCTCACCATCTGAAGGAAGGCTCTGAGCATGAAGAGCAGATTTCAAAATCATAAACTGAACTGATCACAGAGCTGGAGATGAGCAGTTGATGACAATCTGGCTGTTGGGTTTGAAGGACAGGATAATGCCCATAACTGAGGGAACCAACTTAAGAAGGCACCTTTACTAATTCTTCAGAGAAGCAAAGACCTCAACATTGAAATTTTGAGACTCCAGTTTTGACTTTTATATAAAACTACTGGCTTGATAGTTCCAATATTAATTTCTGTTAAAAAAAATTTGCTATTTTGGCTTTGTTGTTTCCTCTGATTAGTTCAATGTGTTACTTTGAAATCTGCTCTTCAAGCTTACAAAGTAAAAGAATCTGTTATAAGTTCATCTCTCAGCTGCATTGGAAGATGTCATGAATATGACTGGTAAATTTCAGATAAGCATGCTATGATGTATAATTATTAGAAGAACATGAACTATAATAAAACTTGTTTTCACATTAAAAATTATTTTAAAAAAGGAATTAAAATTGAAAATAGCATAAAAAACTACCAAGTTGAATGTTATTTATGTGACTCATGAAATACTAGCAAAATGTTCTTTTTTTTTATTTAGTAAACTCCTATTGAATTATTTCAACACCTTTTCCCAGACTCAACTTGAATAAGAAACCAGTCTCTTCAAAATTATTCTCAAAGATAAGGGCTATGTTTATATTTCTCTTTCCTTTACATATTGCATAACTCAAACAACTCAACACCAAAAAAAAGAATAACCCAATAAAAAATGGACAAAGGGTCCGAATAGACACTTCTCAAAAGGAAACATACAAATAGCCAGGAAGGGTATAAAAAAATGCTTTATACCACTAATCCTCAGGGCTATGCAAATTAAAATCACAATGATATGCCACCTCACATCTGTGGGAATGCTTATTATCAAAAAGTCAAGAGATAATAAGCATTGGCAAGAATGTAGAGAAAAGAGAACTCCATCATACTATTAGTGTAAATTAGTATAGTCATTATGGAAAACAGAAGGAGGGTTCCTAAAAGAAATAAAAATATAACTATCACACCATCCAGCAATTCCACTTCTTGGTATGTATCCAAAAGTTTTGAAATCAATGTGTCAGAAAGATATCTGCAGTTTCATGCTCATTGCAACTTATTCACAATAGCCAAGACATGAAGTTAAACTAAGTATCCCATTAGTGGATACAGAAAACGTGCTCAGTTTATAAAACGGAATCCTAGTCAGACCTAAAAAGAAGGAAATTCTATTATTTTCAACAACATGGATGAGCCTAGAAGATATGATGCTAAGTAAAATAAGTCAGGCACAGAAAGACAGAGATAGCATGATCTCACTTCAAAGTGAAATTTAAGAATGTTGAACTATTAAAAGCAGAAAGTAGCTGGTGGTAGGGAGGCGTTGGGAAAAAATTTGCCCAAGCAATTAAATTTCAGTGAGGATGAATATGCTTCAGGAGATCCATTGTTCAACATGGTGACTATGGTTAGTTAACTGTGTACTTTCAATATGATCAGAAATTACTAGGGGCAGATTTTAAATAGTTCCCATGAAAAATGATATTTGTGTGAAGTAATGGATATGTTAATTATTTTGAATAGTCACTCCACAATGTACACATACAAAAAACATGTCTATTAAAATTAAATTAAAAATAAAGATCATATAAAATGTAGAATATTTGTATAATGATTAGCCACAGATAAGAAAATGCTTTTCTATTAAATGATCCACTAGACTTAGATGATTGTTTGCTCTATGCTTGGATTATTTAGGACATTTATACATAAAATATGGCCATAAGTATGAAGTCAGTCTTTTTTAAAAATATTTTTTAATTTATAGTAGTAGTATGTATTACAATTCATACTGCACATATAGAGCATCTTTTTACACAAAACAGTTTGTATACAAAGTATATTCATAGCATTCGAGTCTTCAATCTTGCATTTAGAATAATGATATCCATCTTATTCAACCACTTTTTCTTCCTCCCCATCCCCCCTTGCTCCCTCCCTCCACCTCAGTTCCCTTTGTGTTCCTCTAATCCTCCCATGTACCCCGACCCAACAATAATGTGAACCAGCCTCCTTATATCAAAGGAAACATTCGGTATTTGGATTTTTGAGATTGATTTCACTTAGCATTATATTCTCCAACTTCATCCATTTACCAGCGAATGCCATTATTTTATTCTCTTTTATTGCTGAGTAAAATTCCATTGTGTATATATACCACATTTTCTTTATCCACTCATCTACTGAGGGACATCTAGGTTGGTTCCATAATCTAGCTATTGTGAATTGTGCTGCTATAAACATTGAAGTGGCTGTGTCACTGTAATATGCTGTTTTTAAGTCCTTTGGGAATAGACCCAGGAGTGGGATGGCTGGGTTATAGGGTGGTTCCATTCCCATTTTTCCAACAAATCTCCATACTGTGAAGTCAGTCTTAAGACAGAAGTGGGACTGGTACCTCTGATAACTTTTGAATGAATTGATAGTTATATACCATTGCTACTGGTTAGTAAAATGTCAGTACACAGACTTTGCTGGCATAGTCTTCCACTGCCCCTTCAGTTACATTCTTTAGTGTATATATGTGTGTATATAGGATACAGGAGACTGAAGCCAGGGGTGCTCTACTGCCACAGCCCTCTGTATCTTTTATTTTGAGATAGGGTCTTGCTAAGTTGCCCAGGCTTGTCATCTTGGGTAGTTGGGATTACAGGTGTGCATCACTGCATTGGTTAGAACATTCTTTAACAGCACCAAGGGTTTCAAGCTGAGGGAATCATGTATCTTAAAATACTTCCTTATATCCTTAACTGACAAAGTTACTACATTAGAGTCACAAAGCCAAGGTAGGTTTGGGTTTAGTGAATCTGTGAGTTGTGAATAATCGATGACCAGTTTTGATTTGCATCATTGGGAAATTTTCTGTCAAAATATTCAATTCAACATTACAGGAATACTAGAATGGCCAATGGGGAGGGAGGGGAAGGGAGGAGGCAAAGGGTAAAAAAAAAAAATGGTAGAATGAGATGGATATCATTACCCTAAGTGCATGTATGAAGACACGAATGATGTGAATATACTTTGTATACAACCAGAGATATGTAAAAATGTGCTCTATAAGTGTAATATGAAATGTAATACATTCTGATATCATATATAACAACTCAGAATAAAAAAAAAAAGATTCTAGAGGACAAAATATTAGATAAAAAATAGTGCATATCTCTGAGAACTTCCCATGGTTTAACTCATGTAATTTTTACCATATGAAGGAGCCCCAATTAGGAAGGGCTATTGCGGCTAGCTGGAAGCCATAAGTTCCACCTGATATGTATGTGACGCACCTGTAGGCACCCACAAAGCTAAAGGTATATAACTGGGTGAAAGCAGTTGGAGGTAGGAGAAAGGAGAACGAATTCATTCAGTCAGTCGTGCAGTCGCTCGGTCGGTCAGAAGAAGAGTTCGGGTCGGAGAAGAGGAAAAGAATCAGAGCGGCCAGAACGTAGGCAGAGCGATTACAGATAGAAGAAGTAATGGCTGGTCAGAGTTAGGCCGAGGCTCCGGAGGAAGAAAGAAGAAAGAAGAAAGAAGCACTAAAAAATAATCTTTCTCTAAGCTAAGCTCTCTCTATCTTTCTTTCTCTCTCTCTAAGCTAAGAAGACAAGAAGAAAAGCTCTCTCTAAATCTTTCTTTCCCTCTCTAAGCTCTAAGAAAGTAGAAGTAAAAGTAGTAATAGCTTTACTCTGCCTCCGAGTTTTTCTCCCGCGGCGCTGTGGCTGGCCATGACAGGCAGCTTACAACCATAACCTAGTGAAACAGATTCTCTTATTTTCATAATTTTATAGAGGAAAAATTGAAGCTCTAAGATTCAAGGTGATAAAGTTGGTAAGTAGCAGAGCAAGGACTCAGACCCCAACATTCCTGGTGCTGCTTTCTTGCTCACTGTCCATGTGGGCTTTCTAGCAATGCAACTGGTCAATTATCTCCAAGGTCCTGCCCCTCACTTTACTGTGCTGTTGAGCCCAATCAACCTTCACAGCACTCTCTAAACCCACCCTGTGTGTTTGTCTCCATGTCTTCGTCCACACATTTGACCATTTGGTCCTGTACCTTGTCCTCCAGTGAGGGCTTTCTGGTACCTTTCTAATATAATATATATATTTTTAAAAATATTTATTTATTTGCTTTAGTTGTACACAATGCATTTATTTTTACGTGGTGCTGAGGATTGAACCTGGGCTGCGCGCGTGCTAGGCAAGCGCTCTACCACTGAGCCACAACCCCAGCCCCTAATATAATATTACTGCTATTTTTTTCAACTCAAGCATTGATATAGTGATCTTATATGTCTATCATTCCTCATGTTATAAATTCATCCTTAATTTGGAACCTGGGCTGATTACTGTGACACTTGTCCCGATTTCCTCTTCTTATCCCCCCTCATCCCAGTTCCACTCAAGCCCTTCATGTCAGGCTTTTTCACTAATTCCTTGAGTCCACTAAGGCAACCTCATTTGATTTTTCATGTTTCACGCATTTCAATAAATGTTTGTTAAAATGAGTTTAATTGAAGACATTCTGAATAACATTTAAAGGAAAATTTTTGTCTCATCTGAATGCAAATCAAATGTAGAGTTTCAGATAACTTCTTTTGAAGCCAGATAAATAGTTTGGTAAAAGTAGACACACTTGACTCAAAGTTAAAGAAGGTGGTTGGCTTACCTAAATTTCAGTGTGTAGCGGTATCACTATGCTTTAAAAAAAATCAGATTAAATACCAACAACAAGAAGAATTTGTTAAGACTTTATAAGAAAAATACTTTTGAAAGACAGACTGAAATAGGGTAAGGGATGAGGACTATTAACATTATTCTAAGAAAAAATGTAGAACACAGAAAAAGAAAAGTGCATTGACCTTTTTATTTGCTGAAATAAATGTCAAGAAAATGTTAAAGTTTAGAGCTACTTGATTCTGAAATAACACCTGACTGGCGGAAGTCTTTCAGGAAGTAGTATTAATGGTCACCCTATTAATAATAGAGCCTTGGGGAATATCAGTGATCTGCATGAGGTCACTGATCTTTATAGGTGTATATTCCAACATCCTTATCCTGGTTCGGAATGCTCCATTGCTCCATCATATTTAAAAGGATCAAGTATTTTTTTTTCCTAATTAACTGTAAAGAAGAGAGGTAAGCTCTAAGCACCATCAGAGTTAAACCTATCTTCTGGCCTTGAACTTGTGATGCTCTTGCCTCAGCCTCCTGAGGAGCTGGGGTTACAGTGAGTGCCACCATGCCTTGTTCCCTCTTACATAGGTGGAGATGAAGACAGCACTGCCACAAACCAGCTTCAATAAAGAGCTGGGACTCAGCTCTTGTTTGTGGTAGACAGTGGGTGAACTTCAGGCTCTTGGTTTCAAGCAACAGGCAAACTCTGAGGTAAATGACTGTTGAGCGCCCATAAAACACATCCATTTGGGGCATGGAAATTTAGACACAAATTTCACAAGTGATCTATAACTACAGGCATGTTTAATATTGGTTGGTACTTTTTCTGAAATACCAGCCCACACAAAACAGTTTGCCAAAATTGAGGTATCAAATTGCCTGAAGTTGTATTTTATATTTACATTTTTTTTTTCCAGAGAGGAAGGTAAGCAGAGTAATTATAAGCATAGATTCTGAGCCAGACACCTAGGTTTGAATCCTGGCTCTGTCATTTATCAGCTGTTTGGGAACTAAACCTTTCTAATCCCCTGTTTCCTTGCCTGCAAAATAAGAAAAATAATTCTATCTATCACATATGTTGTTATAAGAATACATTGATTGAATGGGAAAATTGAATGTTATAAGAATACATTGATTGAATGGGAAAATGCCTGAAATACACATAGTTAGCACTTAACTGCTAAATGAACACTCGTTACCATTATTATTATGGTGTATGTCTGAACAACCATTGAAAACTAAAGAGCAATGGGTTGTGATAGATGTGTTTCAGGGTTTCTGCTTACCCAGGATTTTTTATTTACGAGCTGCCTTAGCTTACAGACTGTTGAATGGGTATTCTCTGTGACCCTATAAACATTTTGTGACTGTCTCCTCTTCCCTTGGCTCCAGATGATTGGACATGGGCAAACACTTGATCTAGGACCAGCTAGTCCATTGGTTGGCCATGGGCATTCAGGCCATTTGAAAAAACATCATCTAGATTTTGGGCCAAAGTTAACCCCAGGGAAGAACAAGACACTTGTTCACTTAAGTTACGAGAACCAAAACCACCAGGAAGCAGAATTCTGCCTATTGAAAGAAAAAAAGAAATAGGGGGGGGAAATGCATGTATATATAGAGAGATGGAGATAGGGTGGGGTGGGGAGGAGAATGAGGAAGAGTAGGAAAGAGGAGAAGAGAGAGCACTTCAGTCCCCCAGATCTTCCTGGTTTCCAACTTTAGTCTCTATTAAGTCATTTATAGAGGTCATACTTGTAACTTGTTTACTTGAGTTTATTTGCATGACTTTTTTCTTTTGCTGTATGTAGGAGCCCTAATTAAGGAGATAGCTAAGATTGCGGTTAGCTGTGAGCCGTGGAGATATTCGAGCATTGCCACCTTTTATGATCTCACGAGACTTGGCCCAGGACATTGCGGATCGGGTCGGCGCCATTTGCATGATCTCGCGAGACTTGCCCGGGAGATTGTGGATGGGGTCGCTGCAAACATCCCTGCTGCTCAAGCATCAAACAACCTCACCAACAGTGTGGCCTCTGCTCTGCATGCATGGGGCCTCCTAGATCAACGTGTTATAACAAGTGGACATTTTGATCTTTCATTGTTTGGGACTTTACGGGACAATGCCTTGTGGGTATTTGTCTAGAGAACTCAGTGTGTCACTTGATAGAACTCAGGGCAGATAATT
This sequence comes from Tamias sibiricus, assembly GCA_025594165.1. Classification (NCBI taxonomy): domain Eukaryota; kingdom Metazoa; phylum Chordata; class Mammalia; order Rodentia; family Sciuridae; genus Tamias; species Tamias sibiricus. Next base: position 66,224,143 of record CM046666.1, on the reverse strand, counting down.
TGTTTAGAGAATTTGATATGCTATGCAACTTGGCTCGTCAGCAAAAGGCTTATCGCCTTAAAGCTGCAGGATCTCCTCACAATTGGACAGCTGTTAGTCATCATACACGGTCGATCCTGAAGGGCTCCATTGGATGGCTGGTAGCCAATGACAGGTAAGATCCCCAGAGGGGGACAACCTAAGACAGGCACAGTCGCATGGGACAGTCTCATGTGGCCGACATATCAACCTAAGACAGGAGTCAAGGGCACAGCCTTGATTATCTGATGACGGGTAAGAATGTTGGTTGCACATGGACGTCTTAGAGCATCCCCTCTTTTAAAACAAAAGGGGGGAAATGTAGGAGCCCTAATTAAGGAGATAGCTAAGATTGCGGTTAGCTGTGAGCCGTGGAGATGTTCGAGCATTGCCACCTTCCATGATCTCATGAGACTTGGCCCGGGACATTGCGGATGGGGTCGGTGCCATTTTGTGGTGGTAGGAGTGTGGATTGCGGGTAAGAGTTGTTGTTGGAGCGGAGAGAGAAGCTAGCAGAATAAAGAGCCTGTTTGTTTTTAGTCCGCCTCTGAACTTATTCCCGTGGCGTTGTTGCTCCAAGCGGCAATTGCTTCAGGCAGCAACAGCTGTACCATATTATAGTATCATAAAAGTGCATAGGGATTCCCAATTTGTAGATAGGATCTCAAAGTTTTCTTTTCCTTTCTCTCCACCCTCAGTGTTAGGACTGAATCCAGGCCTTGCATATGCTAGGGAAGTGTTCTACCAGTGAGCTATACCACCAGCCCCATGGCCCCAAAATTTTATTTGGTAGCTATCTAGGCCAGGTATTGTCACATATCTCCCTCTCATTGTATTATTTGTTTGCTTTGGTGTGATTTTTCTGTACAGGAAAGGAATGTAGGGCAGCCAGCACTCAATTTCTCTGAAAGTCATGATCAGGGACTTTACTATTGGCTCCATCTTTTTCTCTTCTCTATTCCTCTGAAAGTCTTCTTCAAATTCTTAAAGTTCTGGAAGGAATAAATTTCATCTCTCCTCATAAAGATCCCTCTCTCATGACCTTCAGACACATTCACAAAAATAGTTACCTTCAGGTTAAGAGCTTTGGGGTACACGAACCATTAAAAGAATCAAATAATTTTTCCATTAATTTCTATACTAATCAAAGCCCATTCAAAAAGTGTTTCAAAACAAAAGTTCCACAAAATACTGATAGATGTTAGTAGAAAATAAGATTCCTATGCTTAAATGAATTTGGCATGGATTTAAACAGAGAAGAGCAGGACTTCTGAGAGACTTTAATATGCTGATGTGCAGAAAAAAAATCTTTCAGAGCAGAAGAGAACATTTGCCAGTTCCCATGATGTTACTTTTTCATAGAGCACAGAGACACTGCAGGGAACCCACTTTGGAAAGTTGAATCTGTATCAGTGGTTCTAAACTGGATACAAGATTTTCCTTATCAGTCCTCTTGACCTTCCCCAGAAAAATGTGGCAATGTCTGGAGAGAGTTTTGGTTGTCACAACTCAGAAGTGGGGGTGCTGTTGCAACTAGTGGGCCAAGGCTGGTATGCTGCAGAACATCTTATTGTAAGAATAACATCTTACAATAAAAAAACCACTGTAACAAAGAATTCAATTCCTGTTCCAGATTGTGGTAACCTGATCCCGATTATAGTAACTCGGTCAGTAATGCTAACAGTAACCTGCAGGGTGGGGCAAGGAGTGGGCCACAGACTTGCCTGGTCACAACCTTTCTTTCCAGGCAGAATGCTTTGTGAAAATGGAGCTCTTAAATTTCTCAGAATCTATCTATACTAGATTAACTTCTCTGCATGTCCTTGATGTTCCCAGTTTAACAAAAAGCTTTTTTTTTTTAATGTCTTTCAGTCTTATTATAGTCATTCTTTTAAAATATTTCAAATTTACAACATAAAAGGGAAAGTCAGAGTGAAATAAGTATTGGTAATTTTTTTCTAGCCTCATGCTTTCTCAAGATTTACTCGGTCTAATTTATTTGTACCACATGCCGTGGAAGATAAGCAGCAGCAGAAGTGTCCCTGGTTGGACTGCAAGGCAATTTTAACAACTGTCCCCTCCCTACCTTCTTTCTATATCAGTTCTTCCTTTAGCATCCTGGGCTCCTTTTGCCCAGCCTCTCTCCCTGGATGAAGAATGCATTTCTGTGAATGTGTAAGAACACTAAAATCTTATTCCTCCATGGTCAGGAATAAGTGTTCATGGTTCAGGAAGAGGACAAGGAAAAGAATGTTCACATGTAAGTATCAGGCATCTGCAGGGAGGTGCTTCAGCACAGTGCCTGCCTCACAAATCCACTCTGTAGAAGTGACTGTAGGAGTTGGAGCTTCCATCAGCTGAGCATGCCTTTACAGGCATCGTTCATCACTGAGAAATACTGCCAAAGGCAGAAGGGGTCCAGCAAGGATAGGGATGTGGATTCATTTCCTGTTCTCACTGAGCAACACTGGGACACTCCCTCCTGCCTCCTCCTCTACATCACTAGTCTTCCCAACCCATGGTCTCCCCCAGTTTGTCTTGGAGTAGTAATTCAGATGCCTGGGAGGAGCATGCTGACTGCAGTGGGAGGCCCCTCCCCAAAATAACCTACTGCACATTTCTCCTGGCCCTCTGCAGCTACTGCTTGACCACTGGAGCTGGCCTGCTATTGAAAAGGTATGGCCCAGGAATGAGGATACTATCAGGTTACATATTTCTCACATTTTTTCCAAGGTTAAGTAAAATAAAGATAGAACATTTCTTCAATCTACTCATATGTCATCATTAATATAATTACTAGCCTCAACTTTTTTTTTTTTTTTTTTTTTTTTTGGTACTAGGGATTGAATCCAGAGGCACTTCACCACTTAGCCACATCCCAACCCTTTTTGAAACAGTTTATCACTAAGTTGCTTAGGGCCTCTCTAAATTGCTGAGGCTGGCTTTTAACTTGAGATCCTCATGCCTTAGCTTCCTCAGACTCTAGGACTGTAGGCCCACACCAATGTGTCTGGTTAAGATCAACCTTTTTTTTTTTTTTTTCCTGTAAATAAAAGCAAAATCATTAAATCAAAATAATTGCAGAAGACTGTAGTGATATAGGAAAACTCTTGGATTGACTTAACTCTTGAATTTACCTGAGGGTGAGTTATGAAAGGGAAGAATTCATTTCCTCCTCAGTGGAAGTAAAAACAGGGAAAATGTTTTCTATTTCATATTTGAGAATATGGATTATTCCATCCATATTTTCAGGATTGAAAGGTAAAACATGAGTGGGATAATCAAGCTGAATATGAACATGCTCTCTTTCTCTGATACATTCCAACTGTAAGTAGGAATGAGTTGGCATCATTGGCATCTCAAAGCAATCTTCCTCCTTCTTTTTTTTCCCCTCTGTGATACTAGAGAGTGAACTCAGGGACTTGATAAGCAAGTGTTCTACCACTGAGCTACATCCCCAGTCCTTTTTTAAAATCTAATTTTGAGACCGGGTCTTGACGAGTTGCTAAGGATGGCCTCAAACTTGCTATCCTCTTGCATGAGCCTCCCAAGTCACTGGGATTAGAGGTGTGTGACACCACACCTGGCTCACCTCTTCTATATCAACACAGTCCCAATTTCTTATTCTCCCTGTCTCACTTATATATTTTTTTTTCTGCTATAGTCTCCTGAAAAGTCTAAGGGAATATAAGCTATTGTCAGTTGCATCTTCAATATTTTGAGGCAGGAATGACATACAGGCTATATCCATATTGTACCATATTAGGCTATATCCATATTGTATTAGGGGTGAAACCTGAATTGTTTTTGCTTTGTTTCAGAAATTAATACCCATTAGTCCTGTGTACATAACAAAGTGGCTTGGACAAGGCATAAGATGAGAATAAAGAAACTACCAACAATTTTGCATTGTCATTGGAGAGCTCAGCTTTAGTAATTTAACACTAAAAATGAATTTTCTCCAAAAGACCAATTCTATAGTGATGACTCAATTCCCCAAGATTATCTTTCAGGGATAAAAACCAAAGGCACCTAAAATCTACAGTCTAGGGAGGGATTAAATTAGCAAATTCATGTTTGGGGCTCCGTTTGCACTCAAATTTCTGTGCAAATTGTGAGGATTTTATACTGGTTATGATTTTTAGTAGTGTCTATGTATTTCATGGATCTCACCTTTCAAGCCAGCTTCTTTAATGTGTTAGTATTCAAATACAGGATTCTACATAAATAATTACATAGGGTTAGATGTGACCTCAGTCAATGGTGCCTGTGTGTGATTGTGTGAATGAGTGTGTTTGTGTACAGGTGAGGCACACACAGCAGAGGTCTGCTATCCTTTAAAGCTTTAGGTTCTTAGCATAAACACACATATTTCTTATTTTTAATAATAACATTTTACAAAATTTAAGTACTTAGGACAAAATTTGCTATTTTCAAGGAGATTCATGGAATATTTATTTGGGGAGAATTAAGGAAAATTACTCAATGTGGAAGTCATTTGATTCATTTTTCTGATCCTTGTGGTGGCTCTTTTAAAGGAGTAAAAAATATGGACTTTTACATTTGGGAGTAAAGATTCAATAGTTGTTTAAACTTTTAAAAATAACAGGCAAAACATCTGTGAAGTCAGACCATATCCTAAGCAGCCAAGCTACACACTCCTTACGACTGAGAAGTCCTTCCTCATATCTAATCTAAATATATCCTGCTTCCAACTCTTGCTACTTCTCCTTACTTTGCCTGAGTGGGGAAAAAAATAGATCTGCAGTTTCACTGTAACATATTTTTGCTAAAAAGCCATTATTAAGTTGATCCTTTCAGCATCTCTTCTTCTTGACCAAATAACCCGAATCCTTTCACTTTTTCAAATTTATGGGTTCTATTTTCCGATTCTTGGACATTCTTGTAACTTTCTCCCCACATCTTTTTTGAAAATATGGAGCAATAGAAAAGGCAACGTTTTCTATGAGGGTTGGAGAGTCAGAGCCAGGCAGCAGTGTTTATTTGGTCTGAGTTTTGCATATTTCCTTGACTAGAGATCTGCTGAGCTTGCATTCCTCCACCCCCATCCTAACCCCCTCAGGTCTATAAATACACCACTGTTCAAGTCTCTGGCTTGAGACCTATGCATAAAGACTCAGCCAATGGCTCTTCCGGTACCACTAACGCCTGGCAACCATTGACTTAGCCTCACAGGACCCTTGGTAGAGAAACCAAAATTTATTCTTCATCTCTTTAGGGCCTTGATGCTTCTTTTATCATAGCAATAAAAAGTCTTCTGTTGTATTTTGCTTTATACAATCTGGTTTTATTGTATTTTATATTATAGTTTTATTTTTCACATTTAAAATGGGTAAGAGAGAGCTCTGTGGCATGGGCAATGTGTTAGTGGTCCTTCAAAGCAGGAGACCAGCTCCTCCATCCTACCCTTCCTTATTAGTGCTGGAGAGGTTGAGTTCATAAGGGTGGCCTGGTCCTGAAAGACCAATCTATTGAACATTCCTATAGAGTATTGTGAACCCCACCCTGAAGTGTCCCATTCTGGTAATTTAACAAATCAATACATTTGCAAGCTGAAAAGAATTGTATTTACCTTGACAATAAAACAAGCCTATGCAACCTTCCTAGTTTTTATCTAGTATCTTCATTATTCTCTTTTATCAAATTCCTTGTTACATTCTTCCCCAGTTTTGACTGAGTTAGAAACCTTGCCAAATGCCATCTGGATGTACCAGTTGGTTTCTCCCTTCCAAGTTGATATATCCATGTGAATAACTCCCAGCCCCTGACCTTCAAGTACAGAACTTCAAGTTCAAGTCCACTCTAGAATATGGCACATTGGCATCAGACAAAACAGCAGATGCATAAGGTTGCTTTCCCTATCTCTCTTGACAAAGCCAGCTATCAAACCTAGGAAGGTCACTCTCTGATTCCCCTGCTCTTCTCTCCTGAAGCATCTTGTAAGACCCTCATTCCAGAGCTGTTCTCTTTGTGCCCAGAGGAAATGCACAGTCATCTCTGAGAACACAGGGACATAGAGAAAAATACAAACAAGCCTGACTTGCTCAGTTCTCTTAGTTCATGCCCTTACATTGCATGCCCTTTTACCTTATAATCATTTCTCCATGACTGTTCACTCTTCATCAAACCTAAGCACAAAAATACTCTTTACCTATTTCTTTGGTTCTTCATTCTCATTTGAAGATGCCCATGTCAGGAGAACTTATTTTAAATAAATTCATATATTTTCTCTGTTAATCTGTGTTTTGTTATGGGAGCCTGAGCCATGAGCCTAAGATGAGAAGAAAAGGTATTTTTTTTTCTTTACACCATTTAAAATGCCCAAAGTTTTCACATAAGAGCAGACAGATTTTACACAAATATTAGTGGAAAAAGCACAAAACAAAACACTACTCAAATTCAGTAATGCTTTCTGATGAATTTCTGTTCTTCTAATCACAATAGCATCTGTGTATTTTTGAAAAGCAGCTGTATCCATATATAGAGCATTTAACACTGATTATTTTTTATAATCACACATGACTTCCCATGGATACAACCATTCCTGTCATGACTTAAAGTCTCCCAGGGATCCCCCAGTACAGTGGGAACCACTGTTCTAAGGAATACCTAGTTTGACATGATGCTGTTGTCACACTGAACCCTCATGATGATCCAGTGGCCTCGAAGGTTTATATTAGGTCAGAATTTCCCTAATTTTACCTCAGAGGGTAACTTGAGAGTTTCCTAGGCTTGTTTAGCATCATCAATGTCACTGAGTAAGATTAAACTCTAATCTGCTGGCGGTGAAAAAATGAGAAGGGGAAAAGTATACCAAGAATTTTAGATTGCAGCTAATACACCAAACATGTCAACTTAGTATTAACTTCTTATATATACCATGAATAAAGAATGCAAAAGTATGTGTCATTTTTAAAAGAATTTAATGAAATATTCCATGTAGTACTATAGAATTCAAATAATATCAGTGTGGCTGTCTCTGAGATTCTATTAATAAACCCACTAAGTCTTTTCCACTTGCCTCTGTGTGCACAGCCCTGTTTGCTAGTCCACACGATTTCCCCCCAAGTAATTAGCTGTTTTCAGTAAGAGTGAGTATTCTGGATCCTGTCCAAGCTCAGTCTGTCAACACTTGGGATGATAGTGCCATTGACGAAGAGAAACGCTGCTCTCGTGTAAACTCACCTGGTGTGCATCTGTCTATCCTTGCTTGTTTGTTTTCCAGTTTCTTGCTCTCTTGGTTGTTAGTAATTAGAAAGCTTGTGTATTTGAGCTTTGCCATGAAGAATGAGGGCAGAAATGTGCACTGCCAAATGGAGAAGTGGAAAATGAATGGGCAAGGCTTCCAGAGCACAGAAGCCATCAGCAAAACTGCCAGCTCAGAAGTAATGCAGCTTTAGCAGCGAAAGAGCACAGCTTCTTTAAGGAAAGGAAATTCCTAAAAGTGAAATGCTATTTTGACAAACAAAATCAAGAACTTTTTCTTTAATGTGGATTCAGTGTACAACAGAATCACATTGCAGAATCACATTGGACACTTGGTGCATTCTTGTTGACAGCTATCAGGCTGGCCTGGAAACCACTCTTCTGCCTGTATTTCTGCAACTGCATCATAATGGATCTTTCTGCTGCCTTACATACTCAGCAGTATTTTACCTATCACCTCCTATTGCCAAGCAACATACTAGGTGTTGGTCTTTTCACCACTCAACTGCTCACCACTTGTCTTTTTATTTGGCTATAATAACGAAGTATAGTAACGACTGGGTGGCTTATAAACAACAGAAACTCATTTCTCACAGTTTTGGAGGCTGAAGACTGAGATCAGGGGGCCAGGGTGTGTGTGTGTGTGGGGGGGGGGGTCGGGGAGAGGCGGGGGTGGATTCTGGTGAAGGCCCTTCTCTGAGTTGTAGGCAGTGACTTCTCATTTAATACTTACATGGTGAAAGAGCAGCTCACTCTCTGGTCTCTTCTAAGGGTGCTGATTCCATTCAAGATGCTTCTACCCAGAGGTCCTAATTACCTCCCAAAGCTCCCAGCTCCCAGTACTATCACAATGGGAGTTAGGGTGCTAACATGAATTTTGTATGGTCATAACAATTCTATCTATTGCACAGTGAATTCTCTGTTTCTCACATTGAAACCAGAAGGATTTTTCCAAAACATAAGTCTGGTGTTATCATTTCCCTGCTTTAAACTTCACATGGGCTTTATCTAATTTTGGGGATACAATTAAAAACTCCTTAGCACAGCTAACAAAGCTGTGAGCAACCCTGATCTTGACCCATTTGGAATTGTGGGCACAGACCCCAGATGTGAGCTTCCTTCCTCAGGCTTCTCTCACCCTTCCCCCCTTGCAAGCTTCTATGACCATGTCTCTTCCATCTGTATCTTCTTCGGGTAGTCACCTGCTGTGAAGCTGAGGAGTCCCTATACCTGTTTCAGTGCTGCTCTGAGTGAGTACTGAGTCACACTCATGCTTACCACTTCATATAAAAATTGCTACTCATATTAATTTCATCCTGCTTCAGCTTTTCATTTAGCAAGTTGTCCAGAGGCTCAGAACAATAAAATTTAGAGTTCAAGGGTATTTGAGTCAGAGGAGTAGGAGGTCTAGACAAGAGGTGAAAACATATTTGTACATAGGGGACCATTTTAGTCAGCTTTTTCGCTGCTGTGACTAAAAGACCCAACAAGCACAATTGTAGAGGAGGAAAAGTTTACTTGAAGGCTCATAGTTTTAGAGGTCTTAGTCCATAGAAGGCTGACTCCATTCCTAGGGGCTTGAGGTGAGGCAGAACATCATGGCAAAAGACTGTGGCAGAGTAAAGCAGCTCACAGAATGATCAGAAAGCAGAGAGACTCTGCCCTCCAGATACAAAATCTATACCCCATAGCCAGGCCTCCAATGAACCACTTCCTCCAGCCACACTCCACCTGCCTTTAGTTACCACTCAGTTAATCCCATCAGGGATTAATTCACTTATTAGGCTAAGGCTATAACCCAATTATTTCTCCTCCAAACCTTCTCCTATTGTCTCACATGCGAGCTTTTGGGGGACACCTCAGATCCAAATCATAACAGGGACAATAATTAAGCAACCTCTCACACACAAATTCCTTTCCAAAGGATTACAAAGGCAAGGTTTTAAATTTATGTATCTACATATTAATAGCTAATCAGGTGAAGAAGAATAGATGAGGGAATGGTTTACAAGTGACACAATTCTTATACTATTTGATGTAATTGTCATAGGCACTGGCAGACAGTTCATTTCTATGTCACTAACAATGAATAGATTTAACTTTCATGGTTTTATTTCTTCAATTGTAATATGAGAAGGTTTAAAGCAACCAACTTTAATGTTCTGTCTATCTCTAAATTTAAGAATTTTTTTAGGAAGTTGCATTCAAAATCTTAGTCTCAACATTTTGTTTCTTTTTTTATGTAGAATATTGAACCCAGGTTCTTGTGGATGTGAGGTAAGCTCTCTATCACTGAACTACATCCCAGAGCCTCTTAGTGTCAATCATATTACTCTGCTTTCTAGCTCAGACATTAGCAATTCTTCCTCTCTGGGACCTACAATCCATTGATCCTAGAATCATTTCACTGTCTATCAAATCCTCACATTTGTCCTTAACCAGTCTCTTCCCATGCCAAATTCAATAATTAGAATGGCATTTTCTTAAAAATGTGAATAAAATCATAATGAACCTTAGAGCTTAATATTATAAATAAGAATCAGATTAGCAAATCATTTTCCTGCAGTTAGCTGTATCACAAACAGGTGGCAGGAATGTGCTGTACCATACAATTCAATAAAAACAAAACAAAACAAACAAACAAACAAACAAACAAACAAAAAACCCCACCAAGTTATATTTGAGAAAAGGATTCATATATTTTCTTACATTTTATTATATCTTGATATAACTCTTCAAAGAAATGCAGTAACATTCAGCAGAAAGGAACAACCTGTGTCTATTCTCACTGATAATCACCTTTTATCTAGTAAATATGAACTCGATGTCTAATGTTCTTCTGAGGGGATGTCCTAAATATTTAATCCTGATTAAGGTAAAACTGCATATGGTTATCCTTTTGAAATGTTATATTTTCTGCATTAGTTGTAGTCAGTCTATTCATTTAGAAATCTCCCATATATTCCTTCAGGTATCTTTGTTTAAAATTCTGTATTCTATATTGAGAAAGCTGAGAAACCTCTGAGACCCTATCAGCTTATTTTGGATATTATTTCTCCCAGTCTTTGAGTTTACATCAGGAGCAAAGAGTTCTGAGCTGGCTGGAAAGCATCCCTTTGGCTCTCAACCTAAGCTGCTACAACATCCACCTTTCCTGAGCCCCAACCATAGAAGCAATACAATCGGTACTTGCCAAAGATCATTGTTCTCACTTTTGAAAAATTTACTCTTGGTGCTTTAATTTCCTACCAGATTGATCAAGGAAAAAGTTTTGGAATTAGTTATATACTACCCTCTGATTTAATCTTCTCTTCAATCCTTTCTTTTCTCTGTTATTACTGTTTCTGTTTCTGTTATTGTTAAAAACCTCACTCACTATCACACTTCATTTCTCTTGTCTGCCCTAAAGCTATTTTCTCTAGAGAACACTATCAGTTTTTGTCTATTTCCCACAACCATTAAATCTTATTACCTGTAACTTTTTCCTTTACACATACATTTTTCTTTCAAGTGATTTAAGATCTGCCTGTGCTTCTATAGCTTTACCTGTTGAAAACTTCTCCATTAAAATATTATTGTTTCAATTAAAAAAATATGGAGACTTTAAATATCACAAGGATGGTCATCAAGTAAGGTCAATGTCAGGATTTTTCTATTTTATATATTCAACTTTGTAGAACTATCAAATTATATGCATACATTTCTAACTGCAGAGAATGGAGACTATTTGTGAATTAGATGCATTTTTCTCAGTTTATAAAAAAGAAATTGCTGAATTTTGTAGTAAAGAACAGGTGACATATTCATATCAGCATATATATATACACACATATATATACATATACATGTATATATTTATTTATTTTGGTACCGGGGATTGAACTCAGGGGCACTTGACCACTGGGCCACATTCCCAGCCCTTTTTCGTATTTAATTAGAGACAGGGTCCCACTGAGTTGCTAAGTGCCTCACATTGCTGAGGCTGGCTTAAGTTCCTCCTGCCTCAGCCTCCCAAGTGCTGGGATTACAGGCGTGAGCCACTGTGCCTGGCTAGCATATATATTTAATTTTATAAAATAAGATAAAAATATTTTTAAGAATTTCTTAAATTCATTTCATTTTCTCCCAGATCACAAAATTAAATAATTCTGCATATCATATATCAATCTACAGAGCTTTGCTTCCCTAGTACAAAATTGTTTATTCTATTGGGTTGATCTCCTGTTTTTGAATAATAGCTTGTTGCATCCAGCCCTATTCAAAAAAGTCTATTCAAGTTCCAAAAAGGTTTTCTTAATTTTAGAAAGTCCATATGTTTAGTTTCTGTTTGATAAATGCTTTCTGCAGACATAGTTCAAATGGGTATGGAAAATGTGCATGTGGACAAAGTATATTATTTCATATATTTTAAATGCTTAGGAAAATAAAGATAAAAAATGCAAATTCTTGGTGGTAGAAATGTTGAACTAATGCACACACTTGGTGAAGATAGTTGTGGAAGAAATAGTCTTTGCTTGTTAACACATTTCTAGTAGTATAAACTAATAGTTTAGACTGGGCCGTGAAATATTTTTACTTTCCAATACCAGAAAAAACATGAATGACGATGATATAGTGTGACTTTGCCTTAATGAAGCAATGAAATGATAGTTCAGAAATAAAGGAAAGTCACGAGAACAGGGTTGAAAGAGGATTGAAATGGGATTTAGGAGACATGGACTCTTCTTGGATTTGTAGACCCAAACCAACTCTGTGTAGAACTCTGCACCCTACACACAGAGGCCTCCCCTCCACAGAGAGATACAATCTGTACTCAGCTACATTTAGAACTAACTGGAAGGCTAAGCATTTTAAAGATATATGTCATTGAAAAGATTAAGTAGAAAACAATTTAGGAGATCCTTCTAAAAATAACACTGTGGCAATGTTCTTACATATTAAAATTTCAAGGGTCATGATAATTACTTGTCGTGGTTCACTGTATGTACTAATCACTCAGGAAGAGAAAAAGCCTACATCTCTTCCTGGTGTCACAGCATGAGAGGTGGTTAGACATAATTAACAGAGGAAGGTACCACAAAGCCTTTATTCTCTTAATGATGTAAGCTTGGAACACTATATCTTTTACATGACCTCCTCTTTAAAAACAAAAGTAACTAAAACTCACTTTTATGAAAAGTCTTTACTGCATTGCTAAGAAACTTTAAATAACATATTTTGCAGAAGAAGTTTGGTTAGAATTTCCTTTCAAAATGAATAAAATCATTTATACTAATTTGTAATAAACTGTTTGAAAATTTTTTAAATCAAAATTTAAAATTTAATAGTAGAGAGGTATGCAATGTCATAAAAATAGGCAAATATATGAAGGGAGTAGATAACCCAGAAAGAAATATACACAAAACTCATTTTACCTACAATGAAAGAAATACCATAGTTAGTGGAGAAAGGAAGGATTCATAAATTATTACAGGACAAGTGGCTATTTATGAAGAAAAAAATTTGAAATCTTTGTCTCACTGCATTCACCAACAAGAAATTGTATGTGTATTGTATTTAGCTGTAAAAATTAGCCCCACCAATTCTAAATAAACATGATTGGTTAAAGAAAAATCAATTTGAGGGTGGACTTTAAAAAGCATGTGCAGAACAACAGAGTAAAAATAATGAAATTTTAAAAGATCTGTGTGAGCCAAAGGAATACAGTAAAATAAAAAAGGTTCGCCAAAATCTAGTTGGAATAAATATAACATAGTAATATAACACAGACTATAAAATTTCAAATCTTTAAGAAAAACATTATGATCACAATTAGCAAATTGGTAGTAACACAACTAGAAAACTTACAAAGAAGGAAAAATTATGGGTAAATATGTTTCACCTGATTAGTGATCAAAGCGAATTAAGAAAAAGATATATAAATATTTTACTGTCAAAACAAACTTGTGAGCCGGGCGTGGTGGCGCATGCCTGTAATCCCAGCACTTTGGGAGGCTGAGGCAGGAGGATCACGAGTTCAAAGCCAGCCTCAGCAATGGCGAGGCACTTAGCAACTCAGTGAGACCCTGTCTCTAATAAAATACAAAAAAGGGCTGGGGATGTGACCCAGTGGTCGAGTGCCTCTGAGTTCAATCCCCCCGGTACCAAAAAAAAAAAAAAACAAACAAAAAAAAAAACTTGTGATAAATAATTTTCTACACTGCAGAATACGTGTAGACAGAAAAATATGTTTTCAAAATACTTTGGAAATATGCACCATGTGCCTCAAAAATGCTCATGTTGCTTGGCTCAGTATTCATACTTTTCTGAGTATCCTTAGTAAATGATCTGAGATGAGGGAATACACGGTGGCACTCAACACAAAAGAATCTGAAATCTACCAAGAAAGGGTGACAGTTGCTCGGAAATTGTGGTGCATGCACAATTTGGAAGAGCAGATGGTTATTAAAGACGATTTTTGAGAACATAAAGGTTCAAAGAAAATGCTTTTGTTAAAAGGTAAATGAAAAATCAAGACACAAAGTTATCTACCCAATAATGTCTCAATACATAAATATACAAACATTTTCCCTTTTGTGGAAACAAACAGGAAACAAACGGTGCACATATGCTAGTTTAAATAGCAAATTGTTACTACTTGGACTTTATAATTTAATTTGGCATTGAAAGTGAACAAAGTATTGGAGGGAAATATTCCAACCTTGCTCAGTTTTGGCAGTATGGACAGGATTGACTGAACTTTGTAGTGTAAACAGGGTAATAACAAAACTTCATTTAGAAAATTAGGCATTTTCTATTATTATTATTATTATTATTATTATTATTATTATTATTATTAGTTTAACTAGGGGCACTTTACCACTGAGCTACATACCCAGGTCTTTTTATTTTATTTTTTTATTTTAAAACAAAGCCTTGCAGAGTTGCTAAGGTTGGCCTAGAACTTGTGATTTTCCTGCCCCAGCTTCCCTGGTCACTGGGATTACAGGTGCATGCCACCACACACAGCTAAGGCATTATTAATGATAAGATAAGCATGTTTCCCAGGAAGTTCATTTAACTTAATCTTAGCCTTAGGGGTGTTTTTCCTTCATCTGCTCACCCCGCAACAAAGCCACGAGTTTTAGGCTGTGTCCTCCACTTCTACTGTCAGGGCCTGTGCTGATGAAGCCATAGCTTGATCTCACCTCTCCTACTTCCTCTTCTCCTTTTTGCTTTTTCTTTTGCTATCTTGCCTTTGGTTCTATTTTTCTTGAGTCTCCAGTGACCCTGATAATGGTTCATAAGCCTTTATTATTCATCAAGTATATTCATATGAGTTCTCTTTAGTTAACCAAGAAAAAGAAAGTCAATAGTTTCAGGCCTGATTTGGCCCCATTTTAAAAATACATTTATTTTCCAGTGATTCCCATTAATGAAATAGTGTAATTCCAGTGTTTTCCATGTCATCCTGAGCTTCAAAGTAGGTTAGTCTATACTTTGACCTCTTCTCTTTCTACTCCTAGAGGACTCTGCTCATCTCAACATTATCCAAGTGTGCTCTGCTTTCTGTGTTGACTCTTACTTTCTTTCCACTTTGCTCTGAATGACCTCCTAAGATGACTCTAATACTGGAATATGATAAATTAAGGTGAATTTACTGAAAAACAACAAGACTCTGAAGATTCTCCAGCAAGAGGCTTCTTTTAGCATAGTTTTTACATTGCTTTAGTTAATATTAATTAGTTAATTAATTAATTTTGGTACTAGGGATTGAACTCAGGGTCACTGGACCACTGAGCTACATTTTATTTAGAGATAGGGTCCCACTGAATTGCTTAGCAAGCCTCGCTATTGCTGAGGTTGGCTCTGAACTTGCAATCCTCCTGCCTCAGCCTCCTAAACCTCTGGGATTATAAGCATGTGCTACTACGCCCAGCTCTACAGTGCTTAAATTTTTGACAGATGGATATGAGTCTCATTCTGAGTTTTCAGCAGAATGCTCTGTGACCACTGCATGGGGAAGGTTCCAGCGCCTGTGGATGGAGGGTCCTAAGAATGGCAGGAGCATCACTTTTTACAACTTGGGAGACTTTAGGGAATTCTGGGTACTCTAAACTTGAGTTGACCATAATTTTCATACAAACTAGTATACTAAGAGTTGAAGTGTGTATTATTAAAAATTATGGTACAATTTTTACAAGCAAAAAGTAATTGGATAATTGGATAATTTTTCCTGCCTCTTATTGTATATTTATTTGTAAAGAATATAGACTCCTGATTTCTGACCATCTGAGTTCAAATATCTGCAATTATAGCATGAGATCTGCACATTAAACAGGTTCCTCAGTTGCTTATTAATTAAGGGTTGAAAACCACATTTAAAAGATTTTTTAAAAATACTTAGATATTTCCTTTTGATTGATTCACTTTAATAATCTTCACCTAAACATTTAATGAAAATCATCTTTAACATAGTTTATGAGTAAATAATTAATATCAGGTGCCTTTATGGAAGTACACAAAGTTAAAACTTGCTTTCAAACTGTTGTTTCTAGTAATGCATTTATACAAAGTATATGTACCCAGTTCAAAGACCTGGTTTAAATACTGTTTAATAATTATGAAAGTATTGTTCTTAAGTATTTTTCAGGACAAATATATGACATTGCAGTTACATTATGACCCCTTTACAAACGCTCATTGGTACTGTATTAAAATGTATAAATAATCTTGTTATAATTGAGTACACTTACTAAGAAATGGACTTCTGTAACTCAATCCATTGTCTATATTTAAACTATGAAATTTTAAAACTTAAGCACATTATTTTAAAACAAAAAAATTTCCCGTAATGCCAAATATCTAGAGTTTAGGATGAGTCCAAACCACCTACTAAAGACCTCATCGACTAAGTAACTAGATTTTCTGGAGTACTTATAAAAAACTTTCTGACCTAGATGTAAAAGAAAAGCATCTGAAGTCCTTCTTCCATTCTTTAAAAAGACTATCAGGTTCAGTGCACATAGTTAAACATTAAATATATGCATTAGGCCTATTATGGGGAGGTTATAAAAATAGCCTCAGTGGTTGAATAACATGTAAATTGAGTTCATTATACAGTACATGCTAATGAATAATTCAAAGTCTCAGTGATTGTTCCTCCTAACCCTCTCTCTCTCTCTCTCTCTCTCTCTCTCTCTCTCTCTATATATATATATATATATGCATATACACACATATACATACATACACACACACATATATACACACACACACACACACACACATATATACACACACAATTCTCACTGGCATGCTTCTGAGTTGTAGCCAGAATTTATGATAGGCATTCTTGTCATTTCACTGTCCAGCTTAAGTTAAAGTAGCATATTATATACATGGGGGTTCTCAACTAGGGATAAGCATCCAAATCACCAGGGCTCCACCTTAAATCCACTGAATTGAAATGTATGAAATGTGCTGAAATGTGTGTGTGTGTGTGTGTGTGTGTGTGTGTGTGTTTTTCTCTTGGGCATCTACAAGTGACAGGTGCTATGTGTCCTTCTCCATTACAGAGGAAACCACTGATAGGAGTCTGTCCTATTGTTTTAGTTTGGGATTTAGTTTCTGGGGAAGATCTAATTCAAATTTCTGTCTGACCACATAATAAATGTGTGACCATGTTACTTATTCTCTCTGACAGTAATTGCTTCTCTAAAATATGGGAATTATCCTGCAGGATTCAAAATATGATTTTCAGTAATCAAAATAAGACAACCAAGGTAAAGTGCTTGAATTTTCCTTTATGTAAGACAAATTTTCGTTAGTCCCTAAAAGGAATGATTTTATATGAATAACATCCATTATACAATCTCCTTATGCTAGTTTTCATTTAATCAGACAGATCTGACAAGTCTCCATGAGGAATTATAAAAATAATCAACCTTATCCCAGAAGAATTGTCAACCAAGACAAAAGCTAGAGGGCAATTCATTTTTATCACCTTTTAATATTTGATTTACAAAGAAATTTGTTTTGCAGCTTTTCTTGCTTTCAGAATAAAAAGTTGAGACAAAACCTAATGGAAAAATTTGCACATCATTCCTAACAAAGATGTTATGACCTTCTATCAAAGCTCAATGCCACTCAAGTTGCCATACAAGATCCAAATTCCTACAGAGGTAACAGTGACAGCTGTTGGGTTGAATGGCAGTGGAGAAATGGGAAAACATCGAGACAGTAGGGAACTGTGCACATATATGGCTGTTTTCCTGTACTTCCTCTTTAGCTGGTTCCACGTGAGGGTAGGGGTGAGTAAAAATGATGTTTCCTGGGAAACGTTAAAAGTAAAATTTCAAGTGTCAGAATATCTGCTTTGACTCATTTGAGTCAACAGAGATGATAAATGTTAAAGGGACTTAGAAAAGACGATTTTTTCCCCCAGAATGATTATTTAAATTTCAGTATTTGAGAATATTTTTAGGTATCCTATAGGCTACTTCAAAGTTCTAAAACAAACTATTTCAGTACTATTTGTAGGCCAAACACTTAAATACTTAAGTGAAAGTGTTTCACAATCCCAATACAAGACTGGAACTCAGGAAGGATGGGAATCACTCCTTTATTAACCAGAGTAGAACCGGATAAGGAGGAGGAAAATCTCCTAGGTGCAGAAAAGATGCAGTTACAGGAGCTTTGGGTTAGGGTTCTGGGATGACCTGGGAAAATTAAGCTTCCTTGCTGCAGTTTCAGTAAATAGGAGCTTAGAGAAGTGGCCATACTTTTATTGACTGTGCTAAGCACTATGCCTGGCACATAGTAGGTGCTTAATGAAAATTCATTAAATAGATGAATGATCTTGGGTTGCCCACTTAACCTTAAGGGCTGCCTTGAGAATGTCTACCTGGGTAGCAAAATTGTGTGAATAAACACGTACAAATCTATGATTATTGCCAAAGAAAAAAGTCCTCCAAAGAACACTCTTATTGAGGGTGGGCCAGTAGAACAAATTCACACGCAGAGAATAGCATTTTTCTCACAAGACACAAAGTCAGTGTTTACTTAGAGAGAAAAAAAAAAAAGGACAGAATTTGGTTAACAGGATGCTAACATGGCACCCAGTTCTCCTAAAGCATTGCATTTCAGATTAGATTGGGGAAGGTATGTGCCAAAATTTTCTCTCAGACTTCTTGCAAAAGCATTTTCTCAAGTCTATTGTTGATTCCCACTCTCTCTGCTGAAGACAGCTAGGCTCCCTGTCCATTGCCATAGATGCCCACTTACTAGAGGAAACATTCTGTCACTCTTCTTCTTTTTCTTCTTTTTTTAAAGCCTTATTTTACAAAGGAAAAACACCTATAGAATTAGTCTTCAGGAAAGAAAGAAAAGTCCACCTCCAAATTCCTGTGTGCTCTGATGGCCCTACACTGTTTCCCAGCTCTCCTCACATGTAAAGGCTAATTGCATATCACTCAACCTTACTTTCCTCTTCTGCTTGCGCCATGCTCAAACAGTTGTTTTATAATTATTATTTTCATTTTTTGGAGATAAACAAGGATGGAAAATTTTGCTCAATATGGAAAATGATAGTGTAGGCAAAAAACCCCCAAACAAAAAACAAAACCAGATTCTCTTTCCCCTGGGTTGTCCATATGTTATCCTTCCCATTAAAACTTTACAGGTATGGTATTCATGTGGTTCCATTTGAATCATGCATTCCATCAGCAATCATGATTGATAACCATTAAAAAGTACAGTTAAAGGCACTGTACTTTTTCTTGCATAAACAGAAAAAAAACCCAACTCAATCCTGATATTTTAATTCAGAGCAAATGACGTTTAGAAAGCAAATATTTTCTGCTATTGATGTTCTGTTTCAAAATATAGACAAGCCATAATATAAATACATTGCTACATTGCTTTTTTTTTTTTTTTTTTTTTTTTTTTTATAAAGGCAGGTTTCATACGAAGTACAAATTTGCTGTGGTATGTGTGTCAGTCTGCAAATTGCTTTTTAGCTGAAGGAGCTTTGCTTCTCACTGATAATAGTTCCAGATAACTCAACTCTTAGGATTGGTAGAAGAAATCCTCCTGTTGTAGCACATTAGAGTTTGATACATTTGCTCAAATTCTCCAAATCTCCCAGAGAGCCTCCATTGTAGTTAAGGCAATGGCCTAGCTGTTGGCTACAGGTATCTGTGTGAACTTTCATCACAGATGTGAATTAGCAACATTCTTCCTTACAGCTAGAGGGAAGCCCTATGTTTGCCACAGGGCTTTCATTTAAAGGCAAGGGACTGGCAGGTTCAGACATTGCAACTTACCTGACTGAACTCAGCCTATACTGGATCTACTAGACCTGCCAGGCAATAGAGGATCCATGTTCCTGGCTCCCTAAGACAGAGCAGTATGAGTTTAAAAGGGGTATTTCTAGGTGTGCATAAGGGGATTTGAGTTCTGGCCTTCTTGAAGAAAGCCTCTGTGTTTAATGAAAGAACACAGGGACCTAAACACAGTGTCCTCCAGAGAGCAAGCACCTAGGAAATGTTAATTGCTTTCCTTTTTGTAGGAGAAGGTGAAGATCATTTTCTGTTATTTCTTGACAGTGTATATATGTATACATATGGTAGAGCAGAACCTTATGTAGAGATTAGGGATGTAAATCTAATGAGAAAAACAAACCATTAAACACAATAAAGATGTTTAATTTCTTTTAACTTGACCATAAAGTATTCATGATATCAATATAGCAATAATTCCTACTGCCTCCAGACCTGAGAACTCCTGAAAGTTTATTTGTGAATGTGTGGATATCCAAACCTGTTTGCCTTTTAGACTAATACCAGATTCTGAGGTGAATGGGAGATAGATAGGTAGAGAATTCTAGAATGTTCTCTCTTGATTGTAGGAATTACATTATTCTGCTTTAAAATTAAGCCTCTAAAGACAATAGGTTAATGTAGTTCTTCATTGCAGCAAGGACTGGACAAGGCAGGGGGAATACATCTTAGATCAGTGCTGCAGTCTTATCATCAGTGGATACATTTTACGACTTATTTTTAAGGCATTTATTACATAACTGTAGATTACATAACCATATTGAAGGTCACGTAAAGCAGACAATTTCAGTTACAGGTGTTTTGTAAAAATCACTTTAATTTGTCACCCTTTTTAAAGCTTTTTGCCATGATTAAGAGCGGTAACATAATCATCAGGTAAGGAAGGGTTTCGGAATTATGGGTTATCTGGGTATGGAGTGTGCTTTATCAAAATATCCTCATTCAAATTCTGATAATTCTCTACAGTATCTGAATTGACACTTTTTTTTATATGTTCATCCAACCATTTATACTTATTGTTAATTATACAACTAAATAACTGAACCATTTCTGAAGACTTTTGTGACCGATTTTGCCAGATGCTTACTAAATATTTAACCATAATAATACCATAGTTATAGTTCTAGTAAATGCATCAAACTGGGAAATAAGCAATTCTGGGGTGATTTACTCTTAGTGAGCTCATACAATATCCCAAGGACACTTGTTTTTCAAAATATTTATGCTCATCTATTAAATAATCTATTCTAGAATACTGCCTTTGATCCAATGAAGCTCACCTGCTCTTGAAATTCCCAAAAGTAAAATCAGCTGTAGCATTTGCCCGTCTCTACTTTTTCCATTTCCCAAAATTCTTCCAATTGGGAACAATGGTTTATAATCTCACCCAGAAGTTTTGTAGATACTAGGTTAGAGTTCATTCTATTACAACTACTAGAATTCCCTTAGCAGAGCTACATGTTCTTTTACAAGGGCCAGATGTTTAGTGTCAATCTTGATGCTCAGCAGTCTTTCTGATGTGATGTGTTTATGTGATGTGTTTTCCAAAGCTGATTCACTTTTGCCTAAGACATGAAGGTCTCTATCTGATAATTTGTGAAATACAAAACTGTGCATCAAGAGTGAGAACTGAGGCAGGGTGGTTTTGATGCTGGTACTTCCTAGCATTCCACAAATTCAGATAGTAGCAGTAATGGCTCAGTTCATGATCTTGGGGGCACTCAGCCTCCCACAGGGAGCCAAGGCCACACATCCACACCCTGCTGTGCTTGGAAGTGGCTATATTAATGTCACCTACTCTTGCCTCTCATTCTCCCTTACTTCCCCGCAGGAATTCTTCAGAACAAGGAATTTTCTGAGGATAATTCCTTGAACTGCTTGGGATGCCTAAACTTACCCTCTACTTCTTAGCATACTGGATTTGAAATTTCCCCTTTTGTTCTGCCAATTTTTAATGTTTCATTTTATGTATTAACCCTGTTATCTCCTTTTTTTGTCTTAAATTTTATTTTGTCTGCTTTTAATGAAGCTATACCAACTTCCATCTGTTTAGTTTTATTGCTATATATTTTCTCACAATTCTATTTCCAATATTAGTGTGTCATATAGTTGACCCTTGAAGAACTTAGGAAGTGTATCCATCTCCCACACATTTGAAAAACCTAACTTCCCTAAAACTTTACTACCAATATCTTGCTGCTGACCAGAAGTCTTACTGATAACATAAGCAGTTAGTTAACACACATTTGTATGTTCTATGGATTGTATATGGTGAAAGTTACATGAGAACCACATGAGATGGCTTTTCACTGCAATCTGCCTCAAGACACAGGCTGTCTTAAGAGGATACTCCTAATATTGAGCTCACTGCAATAGCAACAGGATGTGGCTACCAAATTATTAGAGTAGTAATAGTATGTGCTACCTAATTCTATGCAGTTATGATTAAATACTGCCTCTTTACCTTTGTTTATATGTCTCTCAATTGCAAGTGGTGCCCAGTAGGGTCTGTGTATGTGTAAGCTGCCTGTCGTGGCCGGCCACAAACGCTGCGGGAGGAAAACTCTCGGAGGCAGAGTAAAGCTATTACTACTTTTACTTCTACTTTCTTAGAGAGAGCTTAGAGAGAGAAAGAAAGATTTTTCTTCTTCTTAGAAAGAGCTTAGAGAGAAAGATTAGAGATCTTAGAAAGAGCTTAGAGAGAAAGATTAGAGATAGCTTTTTCTTCTTCTTCTTAGAGCTTAGAGAGAAAGAGAGAGAGCTTGAAAGAGAGAGATTTCTTCTTTAGAGAGAGAGAGAGCTTAGCTTTTAGAGCTTCTTTCTTCTTTGTTCTTTCTTCTTTCTTCCTCGGGAGCCTCGGTCTAACTCTGACCAGCCATTACTTCTTCTATCTGGTTTCTCTTCTGTAACCGCTCTGCCTACGTTCTGGCCACTCTGATTCTTTTCTTCTTCTCCGACCCGAACTCTTCTTCCGACCGAGCGACTGCATGACTGACTGAATGAATTCATTCTTCTCCTGACTCCGACCGCTTTCACCCGGTTATATACCTTTAGCTTTGCGGGTGCCTCACGTGCATTTACAGGTGCGTCACATACATACTTATTATCAGGTGGAACTTATGGCTTCCAGCTCACCGCAATAGCCATCTCCCTAATTGGGGCTCCTTCATGTATGCACAAGTTTTGATGTATTAATATATACTTAATGTTGGTAAGTGATCAAATAAACTACCATCTATATGTGTTTTATGCATTCAAGACATATCTAACTTTTACTTTCTTAGCTTTCAAGTTTTTCTTTTGAAAAAAAACAACACATAAAAAGAACTGCATAGTTCAAACCTGTGTTTTTCAAGGTTCAACTGCATTTTTAATTGTGGCTCTTTTAAACATAATATAGTTAGTTAAAAACATTATCTGCCAATCTTTGTCTTTTATTTGACTATTTAGTCTATTTTCACTTATTAGGTAAGTGGTACATTTCTGCTATTTTTAGCACAAATTTTCATTGTCATTCTTTTTCAGCTAATTAGATTTCTCTGTCTTTTGAGTTTTCCAGTCTACTAGTTTTGGAATTGTATTATTGAATTCTATTATTTTAGTGTTTACTCTCATTTTTAATATGCGTAATTTAACTTAACAAGGTTTAATCAACATTGCTTTCTCTTGGAATTATAACCTTTGAACATGTTACCCTGAACACCACCCATTCACTAACAACTATTGAAATGCTGTTGCCCCACTTTTCACTTGTTTTATTTAATATGTAAATTAAATATTATTTTCAATCATTTGTAATCAATGTTTAGATTTACTTACATGTTAACTCTTTTCTTTGCTCATCATACTTTCTTGCATTTCAGATCTTCCTTTGAGGAAATTTTCCTCCTTCCTTAGAATTTTTTAATTCTGATAGTGCCCACAAAATTTATTAGCTATGTTTTTCAGTAGTTTTTTTTTAACACCATGATAATTTACATTTTCTCCATTTATTTGCTTATATTTACAAATTATGTTCATCATTCTTTCTTGTCTTTCAGATAAGACAGACCTTCTAGGATAATCTGCTTTTTTCTTTAGATACATCTTTTAGAAAAATACATGTTTGAGGGTTTCCTACTAATAATTCTTCAGTTTTGGTTTTTGATATTTACTTTTTGGAATGACTGAAAATGAAATTGTTTTGCCTCTGTTCTTGGAAGACATACAATTATACTTGTCAGTAATTTATCTCTCAGAACTTTAAAATAATTATTTCACTGTCTTTGGTAGTCCATTGTTGCTCTTGAGAAGTCAATTTTCAGTCTAATTGTCATTCTTTTTTAGATTATCTGCTTTTCTATCTAGCTTCTCATAAAAATTTTCTATTTCTATAGTTTGCTTATAATTTGTATGGACTTGTTATCGTTAGATACTTTGGAATAAATTTGACTGCTTGAATTGGCTAATTGATGTCTTTCAATTTTGCAAATTTCTCAACAATCCTATTCTGGACTATTTCCTCTTCTCCATGTACTTTATTCTTTCTAGAATTCTGATTAAATGTGCTCTTCGCCTCTTTCATACATTTTCATTCATTCCCTTGATACCTCAGCTGTGTGTAATATGCTCATGTTTACACCACACACACACACACACACACACACACACACACACACACACTCACACCCACTACAATATTTAGAGGTTATATCATTATTCTTTCAAATATGATATGATGCCTGGAAAGTGTTCTCTTTTTCCTCAGCCATATGTGGAGTGATTTTTTATTTCTATAAACAGATTTTACTTGCTTATTTAATACTCTGAAATTGCTCAATACTATGACACAATCTTTAATCGTCTGATTGTCATTTGTCACTGATCCTCACTCATTGTCAGCTCATGCTCACTGGCATTTATATGTGAGAATTCTTGGAGTCTTGGGGTAAAGTATACTCCCTCAGAGAGAATTTTCTTTTGCTTATGTCAGTGTGGAACTTAGGTTTTCAGGAGCACACAGTAGACTGAATCCAAGCTACTCACTGGTGAACTGGCTTGTAGTTCTCATTGAAAACCTCTGTCCTTTCTCTAGTGAGGGTCAGGTAGAGGCACATTGCTTTTTTTAGTCTCTCCCTTTGTGAAGTGGTCCCCCCACCTCATTTTCCTGTTCAACCATGGCCCTTGTCTTTAGATAGCTTTTGCTCTACATGGTGGGATACTCTCACTAGCCCCTTGGGGCTCTGTCTCCTTTCCCCTGTGCATAGGTGCTCTAAGCTCTGGACCACCAGGCATTAGCAAAAGCTGTCTTCTCTCTGGAGTCAGGATTTTTCCTCCTTTTTTGGCTTTTGAGGAGCTCCATTATTTTCTTGTCACCTTGGTTATGCATTTTTTAGATGATGTTATAGGAGGGATTTTCAGGGTACAGGTTTGATCATATTATTAGAAAGATAAGTCCCTAAGTGCATGTATAAAGTCATGAATGGTGTGAATATACTTTGCATACAACCAGAGATTTGTAAAAATGTGCTCTATATATGTAATATAAAATGTAATGTCATTTATAACAACTTAGAATAAAAAATAAATAAATTTAAAAAAAGAAAGATAAGTCCCTCTTACAGTGTTCCAAGTTTCTCATTTTATAACATTTAGTACATTCTTTAGTAAATGTCAATTAAATTTGCTCTCTCTCCATGCTGACTGCATTCATCCTGAGGGCAGGAGCTGTTGTTTTACTATGTACTGATTTATTCAGACAAAAATATTTTTCAGCTTCTGTATTTACTATGCACTGATGAGTCAGTTGTTGTACAAAGAGAGGTTATCTAAATTGAATGGTATACTAAGAAGCTGATAAATTAAACACAATAAATGCAATCATTGCTTGAATCATTCCTAGTTCAACAAATTGCCTAGTTTTTCTCATAAATGCTTTATGATTGTTGTCTGAAATTAATCTTCAAAATTACCCTATGAGTTTGTCGCTATTATTTCATTTTTAAGGATGAATAAACTGAGGTTGAGAGAAGTAACTTATATACCATGAGAGAGTGGTGTAATAAGATATCCATGACCTAATATTTAAACATTTAAATAATCTTTCTATTGAATTCCAGTAATGGCTACTTATTACTATAGACTTAATATTACATATGATTTCAGAGATTCACTTTAACATACCTAGAGGAAAGTGTGGAAAGCATCCCTGAAGATGGAGCCAATCATAGGCTGTCCACTATATCCTGGATTGAGAAGTGAGTACATTCAGGTAAGAACACCATTGTGTGGAACCTTTTGGCAAAAGAATTCAAAACCCAGTTGTTTTTATGTGTCAGAATTTTTTTTACTTTAATTATTTATTTACTTATTCATAATGTACAATTATAGCATCTTTTTACATACAACTGCTTGTATATAAAGTATATAAGTACCATTCAGATCTTCAATCATGCATTTAGGATAATGATATCCATCTCATTCAACCACCAATTTTTTTCCTCCCCCCTCCCCCCTTGCTCCTTCCCTTCCCATCCCTTTCCTTTGACCATTCTAGTGTTCCTCTAATCCTGTGTACCCCCATCCAACAACACTGTGAACTAGCTTCCTTATATCAGAGAAAACATTCGGTATTTGGATTTTTGAGATTGACTAATTTCACTTAGCATTATATTCTCCAACTTCATCCATTTACCTGCAAATGCCATTATTTTATTCTCTCTTATTGCTGAGTAAAATTCTATTTTGTATATATACCACATTTTCTTTATCCACTCATCTACTGAGGGACATCTAGGTTGGTTCCACAACCTAGTTATTGTGAATTGTGCTGCTATAAACATTGAAGTGGCTGTGTCACTGTAATATGCTGTTTTTAAGTCCTTTGGGAATAGACCCAGGAGTGGGATGGCTGGGTCATAGGGTGGTTCCATTCCCATTTTCCCAAGAAATCTCCATACTGCTTTCCATATTGGCTGTACCATTTTGCAGTCCCACCAGCAATGTATGAATGTGCCTTTTTCCCCACATCCTCTCCAACATTTATTGTTGTTTGTGTTCTTGATAGCTGCCATTCTGACTGGAGTGAAATGAAATCTTAGAGTAGTTTTGATTTGCATTTCTCTAATTGCCAGCGATGTTGAGAATTTTTTCATGTATTTGTTGATTAAATGTGTATCTTCTTCTGAGAAGTGTCTTTTCAATTCCTTAGCCCATTTATTGATTGGGTTATTTTTGAGTCACATCTTCAGACATCTACTTGGTGTGGCAGAGATTCACCTCATCACATGAATTCTGAGAAAATAAAGATGACATACTGTATGTGCCCTTAGGGTATTGATTCTTAATATGCATCAAGCAATTGCAATAGTAATCACTATGCAATATGCAGTTGCATTTAATTTTGCCAGTGACATCTTTTCAGTAGTAACTTGTACTTTATTCACCTTATTGTGCTTCTATGACATTTTAAGAACCCCCTCCACTCCTCTTAATCTGCCTAATTTTAGGTTCTAGCCTTTTGTCGTCTTTGTTCTTTGCACTTCCTTATCTTTCTTGACAGCCCAGGCGGCTGCATGGTCTCCTCTTATTCTCACTCCGTGCCAGCTGTGTGATGAGCTGCAGCATGAGATTTCCCATAGGTAGCAATGGGAACCTTCCTATTCAATTCTCCCACACCACCAGCCTCTATGCACACACAATGCTCTTTCTGACATTCTCTCTCGCTGTTGCTTGCAAATGTTCTATTCTGATCACTTCTTTCTTTCCATGGCAGCTCCATCCTAAGTGCATTTGTTTCATGTTGGACTCTTCCTCCTTTTCTTTCCCTAAATGCTTTAAAAAGTTTTGCCTTTGAATTTTCAAGAGGAGTCTGAAAAATCCAACACTGGTTGCTTCGGGGATTTTTAACAGAGCATGAGTTCAGCAGGTAAGGTAGTCTTATTGGGACTTTTCACATTATAATTTCTCACTTTGCTTTATAAAGACAGTACACCTAAGAAAAACACAGTGTTCATTTGAGAACAGGAGGCAGGAACTATTCTAGAAAAAATGGTGTTATAAGAAAATAGACAAAAACAGTGTAAGAAGAAAAATCATCTTGTTAAATGTTTTGAGAAGCACAGAGCACAGGTGCTGTTCTTATTTTCAGCCCCTCTGGTCAGACAATGATTACCTGACATACCTCCAGGATAGAGAAGGAAGACTGGTGAGCCTAAGGCTTACAAGGGCTGGAAATCTCAGAGAAGAGTGGGTTTTTGATGGATCTTAGGCCTATGATTAATTACAGACCAACAACCACATGAGTCACAATTTGTTAGTCACATTAAAACTCCATCTAAATCAAGTTGAAAACAAAATGGGATATAGATTTATTTTTCCCACATGAAAAAAAAAAGTTGCTTCCAACATTAAAGACCATAGCGCGCCTGCAATGACACACACAGTGTTGTCAAACTTCCCTTGATTGCTTGGAAAGACATCTCACACTCAACATCAACTCAGCAGAATGCAGACAAATGAAGTAAACCATTCCTAAAAGTGTGTGTTGGTGCCAATAAAAAGAAAAGAATAAATCAATGCGCCTATGTATGTACATAATTACTTCAGACCCCTCAAAAGAAAATTTTAAAGCACTGAGTTTTAGAAAAATGAATGCCTGAAAGTGAAAGATGAGCCAAACAACAGTATCAACACTTCTGAGCTTTTAAATTTAATTATTTTAGCTTTATACCATGTTGGAGTCTTGAGCTTTCCCTGAACACATGACCAACTGATGAATCCTCTCATTTTGTTCCACTGCAGTTAGGGACATTTTTGTTTATTTTTAGGACATCTGATGTATCTTTAAAAGAAGTTCACTCAGGATATGCTTGTCCAAGTTCAGGCCTTTTATAATTTGATTATGATTATGATTGTGGCTCTAGGGATGGAAACCAGGGCCTTGAGTATGCTAAGTGTGTGCTCTACCACTGAGCTACACCCTTTGCCCTTCAGGACTTTAAAAAAAAGAGTATTTCCTAGTTGATGCCTATACCCTGATCTGCACTACTAACAATTATGCAAATGAATCTCAGAACCACCCACGTCCACTTTTAACATGATGCTCTCCTTGTATAGCAGGACCAAAATTCAGAGATTAAATATATCTGTAAGAGCATTGGTCTTTTAAAATTGCATTTGGGACATTTTGCCTTTTGAAGTGACAATTATACATTTTATAAGATTATTACCTAATGGGAAAATATACTCTTTTTTCTCTGTTATGTTCATTAAGAGGTAATCTAGTCTGTTCCCAGGCCTTTATGCCAAGCAACATTTTGCTTATACTTTTCCTTATAACATTTCTTTTATTGTGCCTGAGATTATAGTTGGTCATATCCTCCTTTGTCTGCTTTAATATATTGAAATCTCTTTGAAGAAATGTTTCAGTTATCTTTGCCCTATTATGTTTGGCACATAACTGGTATTCAATAATTAAGTATAACTAAAGAAACATGGGTTTCTATCCTGTATTTTAAAACTACCCCGAGAAAATAAAGGAATACTTGAGAAAGAAGTAAAAGTGGGCTTAAAATCCTTTATTTTGAAATTGAAATCCATTACCTCTATTCCCTTCCCCTCCAACACCCAACTTTTCCCTTTCATCTCCCCTCCCTGTTTTCCTTCGTTGGTGGGGCTTTGCTACATCGCCCAGGCTGGTTTCAGACTCCTAGGATCAAGTGATCCTCCTACCCCAGCCTCCCAGGTAGTTGGGACTACAAGTGAGTGCCACTGTACCTGACGTATTGCCTATATTTATGTCCTTTATAGACCTAAGGAACCAGCTGATGGTCTAATGTTGAGAGTTATAAGGGGAGCATCAACATTGGCATCCTGTATCCCTCAATTGCTAGCTGTATGACCATAAACAAGTCTTTAAACTTCCTTAGGTCTCATTTTCTCATCCTTAAGCTGGTGATAATAGTATTACCTTCCTCATATGAAGGATTAAGTTTGATATAAATATTTAGCAAAGTCTCTGAAATGTAGTGACATTCATGCACTAAATGTTAGCTATTATGGTCATTACTATAAGCAGTAGCAGGGGCAGAACCATCCAGTTAGGTTTTCACAGCCAGGAGTTTCAAATATAATCTTATCACCATCTTTAACTCTCTCTGCTCCAACAAACTTGGATCAATCCAAATATCCTTTTTTTTTTTTTTTTAAGCTCTTGCCATTTGCCCTTTGAGAATGATTAGTTCTACTATTTATTGAAGTTTCTAGTCAAAGGAATAAGACAAGTAACTGAGTTTTGGTATATCAGAGAAAAAGTTGACATAGTAGACTTGATCTAAATTCAAATTCCAATATAATATGAACTATTAAAACTAATAAGGCAGTTTGGCAATGTTGTGGCATATAAGAGCAAACTATAAAAAGTCAGTAGTATTTCTATATGGCCACAATAGCCAAATAGAAAAGAATGTAGAAAAAAAAGAAAAGAAAATACTGCACAAAATGGTAACAAAACCTTTAGGGTCCCAGGTATAACACAGCATACATGTGTCTATGACCTTCATTTTTCACTCACAGAAGATCAGACTGAATGGCAAAATAGGATGGATGAATGGATAGTAAGTGCAATTGTTGGAATGTTTTTGTCCCCCAAAATTCATGTGTTGAAATCCTATCCCCCAAGATGATGCTGTTAGGATGTGGGTTTTTGGAAAAGTGACTAGGTAATGGGGGTGGAGCCTCATGAAGGAGAAAATGCCCCTATAAAAAAGACTTGAGAGGGAGACTCTTTGCCCTTTCCACCATGTGAGGACGCAACGAAAAGTTGCCATTCATAAATCAGAAACAAGCACTTAGACTTGAGTCTGTGGGCACCTTGCTCTTGGACTTATTAGTCTCGAAGTTGTGAGGAAAAAATTTTTTCTTTTGTTTATAAGCCACACAGTTTATGGTATGTTGTTAGAGTAGCTTGAATGGACTGAGAAGACACACTATTATTTGTATATTGGATATTTAAAATTCTTCCATAAATTATGACAATTTCCAAGCAAACTATAAAATTTTTCTTTTTTGCTGGGGGTGGGGTAGGAGGAAGATTGACAAAGTGATTTGATTTTCATATGGGAGAGTGATTCCCCAAGATTGGACCTGATAATTGGAAAAGAGAAAAGGAAGGGAGTATCACCCTACCTGATGTTATAAGCATATAGTAATCAAGAATACTAGACACAGGGATAGATGAAAAGAACTCCGTGAAAGACTATATATCCCAGAAGCTCACTAGAACTTATATGGATCTTGGTATATGATAAAGAGGCATTAAAATTTAGCAAATAAAAAAAGGAAAATGGACTAGAATGATTTGGGGACATTTGCTTCTAAAAATGAATACAAAATCAATTAGATTTGCTTTTTATACCATATATAAAACTAAACTCCAAAACGATTTGAAGATCTAAATGCAAAGAAAAAAAAACTTGATAAATCAAAACTCTTAGAGAATATCCTTATTACATTAGGGCAAGAAAGGATTCATATAAGACACAAAACGAAGATAATAAAAACTGATGAATTGGCTGTATAGAAACATACAAGTTCTCTACAATAAAAGTGCTGCATTTTTAAAAGTAAAGTGCCTGAGAAGATATGTATTAACACATATAACAAACAGCAAATATCTAGAATATATAACATCATTTAGAAAAAGATACAAAAGAGAAATTGGCAAGAATGTCAACAAGAAATTCACTAAACAGAACTCTAAACTGCAAACATATGAAGAGATACTCAATCTTACTTGTAATTAAGGTACTGAAATTAAAAACAATGAATTTGAGCCATTTTCATTATCAGAAGTAGCAAAATTTTAAAACAACTGACGATATCAAGTACTGGTGAGAATGAGGGGAAATTGGAAATTTCATATGTTCCTGGAAAGAGTGCAAGTTGTCAATCCATTTTAAAGGGTACTTCATCAAAATCCAATAAAGTTAAAAGTGAACAGAATCTAAAACCTAATAATTATACTTTCTATCAGACTTCTATCCCAAAGAAATTCTAGCACACGATGACAGAGATTTATACAAGATATGTGTTTATAGCTTTGTCTCTAAAAGTCAAACTATAAGGTATAACAGGAAAAAGGTCTTAAAAACATAATGCTCATCTAAAAATGACTGTTAAATTATGACTTATATAAAGGGAGAGCCAGGTGAGCCAGTTATTAAGTTCTAAGCAAAACACATCTACTCATAGAAAAGTTAGACGTTCTCATAATTTAATCATATAATTTGATGACAACTTATAATAAAATAGCATATTCAGAGCAGTGAAAGAATGATAGAAAAGGAAACAAATGATATAAGAAAGTCTATGTTAGAACAAACAATTTTAACAGACTAATAAAATTGAATCTAAAGGTAAAATGAACTACATGAAATGCACATGAACTTGAACTTCAAAAAAAAGTTAGCTCTGTTGTTAAGGAGTCTGGAAAAATATCACGATATCTATCTCAGTTCTCATGCATGACTATGGGATGTGCACCCCTGCTGTCCAGATTTTGGCCTCTGTATTCCAGGGAACAAGATCTCCTTGACAAGTAATTAATTCCCTGTCATGAAGTAGGCAAAGAAAATTGTATTGAAAATTAGTAGTTGTTACCAGAAAGTAGACTGCCTTCAAAGATGTTTGGGAGCAGAGGGGAAAATGCCTCTTGGGGATGTGACAATCAGAGAACCAAAAAAGTACATAATGATTCTGTCCAAGCCCACATATTTAAACTATTTCTCAAAATGGACAATCACATGAAGTATGCGGAAGCAAAGGCATCTATAGATTTCCAGTGTTGTCTACAGAAAACACATTCATCAACTGAAACTAAGTATACTGTATTTTATTTGCATTTGTCCCATTAGGAAAAATCAGATGGTAAAAAATTTAAGAAGGAGGTTATGGGAAAAGATGTGTAAATGATGTTAAAATGGAATGAGAGGGTAGCAATTAAGAGATGTCCATGGGCTAGGCAGTTCTTTCTTCCCAAAAGACCAGTTAACAGAGCAACAGATGGTATTATGAAAAAAAAAAAAAAAAAAAAAAGTCAGTGATCTGCCTGAGGAACCTGGGCCTATTCAGTTATGTGGCAGATAATCTCTAGCTAATAAAATTAACCTATGCCTTTACTAAGGTCTTAATTCTGTAAACTGAACTCAATCTCACAGCCATTATGAGATGCTCATTTTGCTTCCATGGAAAATGACTTTGGCACTTGATCTACACCATGAGTATATATAGAAAACGAGGAAATAAAATAAATACCTAGTACTAATACTTTTGTATTAAGTGAAAGTGTAGTAATGACCTAAAATTGTTTGGATAATTTGTATTTGTATTGCTATTTAAAGAGAGGCATTTAAAGGATTCTCACATAAAATGGATTTTTTACTGAAATATATAGAAAGATATAACTTAATTTTAAACCAGTGTTTAAATTTTCAAGGCAATTTGATTTATTAGAACTATTTATTTAGGTTTATTGTATTTATAAGCAGCATTTTAGTGTTTAGGAAGATTTTGTTGTTCTTGTGTGTATTTGAATCTGCCTCCTAGGTATTTGGAGTGCCAAAATTAGATATATCAAATTTGTGTTTTTAATTATAAATTTAAGAGAGCTTGACTACATTTTCTTTAAATATTTTCAAATATTTGGAGATTTTAATCTATTAATACATAAACAAACTGAACATTAATTCAGGAACAATGAAAAACTATTTTAATTCATTCATTAAATTGCTAGTTTTGAAAAATAGGACTTGCCAGATGTGAGACTTTTGATTTTAAACCTCATAACTTCCAAAACTGTGAGGAAGAAATCTCTCTTCTTTATAAATTACCCTGTCTGTGGGATTCTGTTATAGTAGCATTAATGAACTAAAACAATGATATATTGAAGCTTTTGGTGTGGTTTATTATTATAACATAGCTTAGCTCTGACAGATACAAACAAGGTATAGCAAATGTTACAATAAAAAACCGCAAAATTTCAGTGGCTTACCAAAGAATTTTATCTCTCCTTCAAGAGTTCAATAAAGTGGTATTTGGTAGACACACAAAAAAGGTAACAGGACTTATAAGTTTACTTTAAAATCTTTTGAACAGGTAAGTTTTAAAATTAAAACTATATTAAACAAGATATTAAAGAATAATTATTAAATGTAGTATTATTTTCTGTACTAAAAAAAAAGCCATCTCTCCCAAGACATCAAAGGGGCAATTGATTGTGTTACATTATAAAAAGCAAGCTATGGAAAAAAATACCATATGTTATAATTTTTACAAATTAAGAAACATAATAATTCTATACATTTTATATATGTGTGTGTATGTGTGTGTGTGTATATATATAGCCACAGAAATAGGAACAGAAATCTAAAAATGTGAATTGAAGTGGTTAATGAAATTTTATCTCAAATTTTGTCAAAAACCACAAATTATCATAACCAGAAAAGTATTTGTTAGTTAGTATCATGTACATTGGTGGTCATTATATTATTTATTACATTAAAACTTTTTATCAGTTAATATATTTCTAGTGCAAATATTTAAGTAAAAATAAATTAAGAACTTGTGGGACCAACAGAAATAGTTAATTGGACATAGACTTGAGTGATTTAAATTAACTGTGAAGATGGTGGCTGAATAATTATAATTAAACATTTTCATTCAAAACAAAACAATGTAAGAATTAAAGAAATTTCTTCCAAGATGTCTCACTGATTATGAAAGATGAGCAAACAGAGTGAGGACTTGACATTTATTGTGTTCTCTCAAGTGAAATGGACAAAATAATGTGAATTTGAGGAAAACAGTGCCTGGAGATGAAATATGTTATTTCTAATAAAACTTGGAAATAAACCTGAAAGTCTGCAGTGAGCACTCCAACATGGAGAAAAATTCACTTGCCAAAATCTAAGTTAAACGAATATTGGTTTATTCCTGTAAAATCAATGACATTATTCATGGAGAATTCATATTATTGAGTAACTTAGTCAAGTTTATTATGGAGGGGAACTTGTGATGAGCCTTCAGACTGTGTAACGCAAAGCCAAAGGATGGCTGGCTGGGGCTGACTTCACCATCATACTGCTGTGAGGGCTTTCTTTAAGGGGTTTTGAGTAATATACTACATTTACTGCTTCAGTCATCCCCTTTGCATAGAATAAGGTTCCAAATGCTTTCAGGCTGCTTCTAAAAATGAAATTCTATCCCTACCAGACAAAAAGTTTCCCACAGCGAAGATAATCAAAGGGAATATACTGTGAGATTTGTAGGCTGTTCTAGAACCTGATTCCCAAATCATTTTCATTAATGGTTTTGTTATTGGAATCAATATATACAGCATCATTTATAGAAAATAATATTTGCCTGGCATTTTGGTGCACACCTGTAATCCCAGTGGCTCTGAAGGCTCAGGCAGGAGGATCACAGATTTGAGGTTAGTCTCAGCAACTTAGCAAGGCCCTAAGCAACTTACTGAGACCCTGTCTTAAAATAAAAAATAAAAAAGGCTGGGGATGTGGTTCAGTGGTTAAGCCCCTTTGGGTTCAATCTTCAGTATGACCCCCATCCACCCAAAAAGAAAATAATATTTGACTTTAAACCTTGCTATGCTCTTTTGAGAAATTTATCATACTACCTTTTTTTTTTCTTTTAGTGAAATTTTAAATACAGATATTTCGCGGGAGTTATCTCTCTCTCTCTCTCTCTCTCTCTCTCTTTCTCTCTCTCTCTTTAAATAAAGAACCAGAAGACTATATAGTCTTCAAAGTCAAAGAAGACTTTTTTTTTTTTTTTTGGAGTTGTAAATGGACAGCATGCCTTTATTTGTTTCATTTTTATGTGCTGCTCAGGATCAAATCCAGGGCCTGTACACATGATAAGCAAGTGCTGGGCCACTGAGCTGCAGCCCCAGCCCTGCGAGCTATATCTTTTTTTTTTTTTAATATTTTTATTAGTTATTGGTAGACCTTTATTTATTTATTTGTTCATATGTGATGCTGAGAATCAAACCCAGTGTCTCACACATGCTAGGCAAGAGCTCTACCATTGAGCCCCAACCCCAACTCCTGGGAGTTATATCTTAATAAAGCACGTGGACTAGGGATTGATTTCTTTTTCTGCTATTTGGTGTACAAAACTTGATTTTTCTATAAAATGAGGACAAGGGGCTCACATTTCAGTGAGCCATGAGGAACGGAGATGATGTGGAGTACCTAGAAGTGCCTGGTTTGTGGCTGTCACTCAAAAGATAGCTATTATGATACAAGTGTTATTAGTAATACTATTATTATTAATTTGACAAGAGGCCTGTTGGTTCTTTTATTTTATTTTTATTAAACCACTCCTATTAGATTTGAGAAAAAATAGTTTTGTTTTGTTTTTTTGGTTTGGTTTTGGTTTTACTGTATATAAACATTTTTTTTCCTTTTTGGTACTGGGGATTGAAGCCAGGGGCACTCTATGCCTGAGCTATAGCCCCAGCCTTTTTTATTTTTTTATTTTTTGAGACAGAGTCTTACTTAGTTGCCCAGGCTGGCTTCAAACTTGAAATCCTCTTTCTTCAGCCTCCCAACTAGCTAGTACAGGTGTTTTTAGTAATTTTGGTAATAGAAATTGATTTAGTCAGTTTTTTTTTTTTTTTTTTTTTTTTTTTTTTTTTACTTCTGTGACTAAAAGACCCCAACAAGAACAACTTTAGAGGAGGAAAAGTTTATTTGAGAGCTCATGGTTTCAAAGGTCTCAGTTCAGAGACAGCAGGTTCCATTCCTCACCACTGGAGGTGAGGATGAACAACATGGTGGAAGAGTGTGGTGGAGGGGAATGGCTCATAGGATGAGAAGGGGAGAGCGGGGGGATTGAGATTATACTGCTATATACAAAACATACCCCAAAGCAAGCCCCCAATGACCTACCTCCTCCAGCCTCACCCTACCCACCTTCAGTTTCCACTCAGTTAATCCTGTCAGGGATTCACTGATAGTGTTAAGGCTCTCATAACCCAATCATTTCTCCTCTAAACCTTCTTGCATTATCTCTCACACTCTCACAAAAGCTTTTGGGGGACACCTAATGTCTAAACCATAACAGAAGTAAAAATAAATTTTTCTGGAAATTTCATTATATGATTATTAAATCATTTGCAATAAATATTTGTGTTAGTAGAACATCTAGGGCCCAGAACTTCATTTCTCCCCATTTCTATAAATTTACTGCCTTCTTTACTCTAAGCAATTCAGTGTATACTTCTTTCCTCTAGGTAGATAAACAAATTCACTTTATAAAATTTTTCCTAGAGAAATAGTATAGGAACTACTTTGTCTAACCAATTTGATAAAATTATTCATAATAAGTTTTCCAGAAAACTAAAACCATAATATTCCTTTATTTTCCCACTCTGAAAACAGCAAAGAAAAATAATTTTATGGAAACATTTCCCCTTTCATATTGGGAGAGGCATTCTCTTTTGTGATGCAAACTATGGTTTTAAATGCTGAAGGCGTATGATAATTAGTACATTAAATATAATGTCAGTTAGATTTAGGTTTACTTATGTGTAATAAGGAGATTTATTTAATCCAAAGATACATTTTAAAGTCTATCCATTATTGGGCTTAATGGTTTATACACTAATTTCTCAACTTTTATATCAATATACTTGTTGTCATTAAAGTTTTGCAAAAGACATGTATGCACCTATAGGGGGTAAGAATTTAAAAGTATAAACACATACTATTAGATTGCTATCTTGGAATGCTCCTGGTCTGAGGAAACATATTTGGCTCATACCAAGAAGAAAAAATGTTTTTTCTACATTATTTTTAATGTACTAAAAACACGGGTCTGTTGAGATGCTCTGAAAATGTAATTAAATACTAAAATGGCTACTAACATGATTAAGAAGAAAGTACAGCTAGGCTTTTCTAAGCCAGTTAAAAACCATAGTGCAGGCTGCTTTACTCAGTAATAAATCACATCTGATATCTGGAAGCAAAAATACCATGTAAGCAGTTCTGTTCTTTCCCTGTCCATAAAAGGTTGGAGGATTGTATTAGAGTAAGCTTTTTGATGAGGTCAAATTAAATCTCCCCAAGACTGTATAGATACCTGCAGAACTGCTTTATTTATTAGGGTTTGAGGTTTTGTAAAATCAATAATGTATTTTTAAGAAGAGATATGCCATATTTGCGATAGGTGTAACATCATCATAAACTTCAATAATTATTCTTAAATTATCACAGGTGAAGTGCATATTTACAAATTCCAATAAATTAATAGAACTAAAACACTAAACTTGAATATCATCTTCAATCAGTGCATTTTATTTAAGTTTTTGTAACGTTAGTGCCAGACAGAAAAGATAAAATAGAAAAATTATCTGAATATAAACTATTGAGAATAAAAACTAGATGTCATTGATTAAAAATATACTGAAAGATATAATTAAGTTTTAGATTTTTTTCCCTAAGTGTGTATGACATGTGAGGAATCTCTAAGAAAAATTTGAGTGTTCTCATTTCTGGAGCCTTTCAGAGCAGGAAAGTCATACATTTCTTTCAGATCCTGTTTTATTAGAAAAGCTATCTGGTTACATCTACAAGTAATAGATTCTTCAATACCTACATGAGTGAATAATTCTATATAACAATAATTAAATGTAAAATATGGACTCCAATTACAAAGGTTTCTTTCCCCAATTTTTATTATAGAACACAAAATTTTAATAGTCCTCAGACATAGCAGTAATGGAGAGTATTTCATAAGGGCTGCTTTGAGTGTAGACTTCCACATTTTTGCACAAATTGGAAATGAAAACATTTCCTCACTGACAAGCAGCAAAGCAAAGATCACAGCACAGAAGGCCTGGATTCAAATGCCAGCTCTGTCAATAGCTCATTGCGTGGCCTTGCTAGTTACTTAACTGCATGAAGCTACACAAGAGAGAAAGCAGTACTGCCTATCACAGCTTTCGAGATCAAGTGAAACAGTACATGTGAAGTTCTTGAACAAGTGTCTGGCATGTAGAAATAATTCAAATTATGCAAGTATCAGCTATTATTATTACTACTGCAGAGTAGTTCCCAACATTTTCTTTTTTCTTCTGAGACTCTCAAATCAGATAACGGCCACATGTACAGCATACCTACCCTTTTGGTCCATTTTCTATGAGTTGCCCCCCTACTCTCTCATGACAAATATTCTGGGATCCAAATAAGCAAGAGTGACATTATTACAGAGATAACTCTGGATGTTTCAACTTAAAATAAGAAATGATTTAAAAATTTCAGGACTTAATTTTAGAAGCAGGTTAATAACACATTAGACCATGACTCAGACATGTGCCCAAAGCACTTCTTTTAGGAAGTAAAGGGAAGGGAGAGAGAGGTATACAGAGAAACAGAAGCTATACATTTAGATACCACTAGTTATATTAAAATTAGTTCCTTTTCTATCCATCCATCTACCTATTCATTTATTCATTCATCCATCCATTTGTCCATTCTTCTAGCCATTAAATATTTATTGAAGATCTATTTGGGGTTGTAAATAGATACTGGGGCATGTAAATAGACTTGAGGGAAACAAGCTTGTGACATTCCTAGAAATCTAGATTTGTTTTTTTTTTGGATGTTGTTCATTTTTTTTTTTTCTCATTCTTTTACAGGAGCTTCCCATTCAGGCCAGAGGGAGAAAAGATTAAATTTTCTCTCACTGTCGTTAGAATGAACATTCTTCTCTTCAATGGCCCTGTTTGAGGGGGAAAAATGTGTGAATGAATGCTGGGCCAGTCCCCAGATTCTGCTGGTGGAGAGAATCCTTGGACTCATACTCAGTGGAGTGGGACAAAGGGAAGATGCAACTTCATTTATAGAATTACAGTGCACTGCATGGAACCTAGGGCAGTTTTTTTGTTTTTTTAAATTTCACTCTGGCTTTTATTAGTCTGTATTTAATGAATTAACAAAGTGACTTTTAGTTTAAATTTATATTAAATATTGCTTTTTTGGATTTATATGTCAAACATATTGTGAATATTTTTGTTTCATTTTGCTAGTTATTACTGCAAGGAAGTTTTACCCAAGTAAAACAAATCTTCAGCTTGAGTGAGTAGCTATTTCTTTATCAATTGATTCTAAAACATGCTTATTTATTTAACAGATTCAATGATGAGGGAGTTGTAAGCCATATTATAACAGCATTTACAACATAAATATGTAAATGCATTATAAAGAGAGGAAAATAGCAGGAAAAAACAGCAGCTAGCAATCTACTTCTACTTGTTTCCCAGAATTTCCTAGTAGGCTTGCAGATTCAGAATTAGAATATGTTACATAGTCAAACGAAAAAAATAGAAGTCAAACTAAAGATATGATAAATATTTAAATAATCTCTTCCTCTAAATTAAAAACAAATAATGAAGAAGTCCCCTTTTTGCTGTAACTTACTGTCAATTAAATGTGGGTGACAGTTCTTGTCTCTGAAATGTGTGGTGATGACAGGAACATGGTGGGCAGAGTACCTAGGCTGGGGTACAGAGGCTCCTCTTCCAGTGACTATGACAGTACTCAAAGTTAGTCCACTCCTGGGCCTGTGTGTGGATTCTCAGGGTTATCTACCTGAAAGTGCCACCTTTTCAAGATATCATCCTCAAATCATTAAAATGTAAAAGGAAAAATTAAGCAGCAGAGAAATAACCATCATAATTTTCTATTGAGCATTTAACTTTTAAAAAAGCCTATGCATTAAACATAAATTACAGTCATTATGATGATATAAGCAAGAAATTTTCACTGTTGGATTATTTGTACTTCATATAACTTTTTTCCTGGGTATAAAATTTCTATCTGATTATATGTTAGATAAAAGGGCAAAGGAGTAATATAATTTTTTCAGAACAATAGAATTATGATAAATTGGTTTTAAAAATGAGCAATGGCTTTAAATATCTAGCATAAGGAATTTATTTATTTATTTTTTTTTTTTTTGCCAAGCTTGAATATCAACATGAAGATATTAAGAGAAAAAAAATCACCCAAGTAGCAGGGCTATTCATCCTGATGTCATTTTAGTCATAATAAAAATTCAGGTATCTGATTACTTAAGGTAATAATTTTGCCATGATTCCAAATTTTAACATTTTTATAAAAAGTAGTCAAGTAGAATTACAGTCAAAATCCCAGTACTTCAGAAATAGTGGTACTCTAATACATGTGCAGGTCAAATTCTGATAGGACCATTTTGATGGTGTGGACTTTTCAATGCAGCAATTTTGGCAAGAAAAAAATTTTGATATGCCCTAGAAAGCAAGTCATTGAATTATCAACTTCTTACAATATGGAGTTCTTTGCACAAAAGCCACCACATTGTCCCTCTGACCCTCACCATAGCCCTGGCTTGTGGGTATCCAGAAGTTGCTCTGAAACTCGTGTCCAGCCTTGACCTGGCGTTGGGCCTCACTCACACCATGGAGCATATCTGAAGGATAGCTCAGGGGTGATGCACATCCTTTGTGCTTATTACCTGAAAACACCACCCCCTTCAATTTTTTAAAAGTAATTTTACATCTTGAAGTGAATGTCAAAAAGGCTATGTCAAAATGTTCTGTCTCTGTAAGGACTACGCTTGTAAAAGGTGAGCAAGGAAGCCTATGGAAGAAAAGGAACTCATGGGTTTGCCTGAAATACATGTAAAAATCGGGGGGAAAATACCACACCCTTAAGTGCAGAAAAGTGCATGTATCATTATAGAATCATGATGTTTAAGGTTGGAGAACACCTGAAAAACCATTTGGTCACAATGCTAACCTAAATAGTAGAAACTCCACATGTTTCCCAGTCCCCTGCTCTCTCAAGGCTGCTCTCTTCAGGTAAAAGTCACCTGACCCTTACCTGCAATATCTGTCTGCCCCAAGCTCAGATGCCCGGATGGTGAGGATGAAAGGAATTCTGGTTTGGAAAGATTGAAATCCTGCTCTCCAAGTAAGCACTAATCCTAACATGGTATTTCAGGTATATCAGAGACTAAATCCTGACTAGAATTTAGCTCTTGACATTGTATTTTATACTTGAATCTCTATTTTCATTCCCTTTTTTAGGAAGCAGGGGTGTCTCCTTCCCCTCAGGACACCACCTTTTTATGGGGGTTCTGCTGCCTCCAGGCATTGTTTTTCTGACGTGGGCTGCCAGAGCTTGTGGGTTCCTGTCTCTCCCCTGACTGTGCTCCACCTTCCTGGTCCTCCTTGATGCCACCTGCAGAGTTACCTGTGGCTTGTCACAGTACTCACTGGAGGCATTTTGGCACCCATTCCAGCAAAGCCCACTTTCTCAAAAACTGCTACCAGTGTCGGAATTAAAGTTCATCTCTGTCTCATATGATCAGAATGAAATTTCTCTTACATGGTCATCCAATTTTCTTGGGTCATATAGGTTCAAGAACCCACTGGTTTTTGAGGAAGCTGATTTTATCGTATAAAATTATTTTTTTGAACTTATTTATTTTTTATTCCAAGTTGTTAGAAATGACAGCAGAATGCATTACATTTCATATTATACTTATAGAGCACACTTTCACATATGTCTGGTTGTATACAAAGTATATTCACAGCATTCATGACTTCACACATGCACTTAGGGTAATAATAATATCCATCTCATTCTACCATCTTTTTTTTTTTCCTTCTTCACCTTTTTGCCCCTCTCTTCCCCTCCCTCCCCATTGGCCATTCTAGTGTTCCTCTAATCCTTCCATGCTCCCTGTCCCAACCCCACTGTGAATTGGCCTCCTTATATCAAAGAAAACATTCGACATTTGGCTTTTTGGGATTGGCTATCTTCACTTAGCATTATATTCTCCAACTTCATCCATTTACCTGTGAATGCCATGATTTTATTCTCTCTTATTACTGAGTAATACTCTATTGTGCATATATACCACATTTTCTTTATCCATTCATCTACTGAAGGGCATCTAGGTTGGTTCCACAATTTAGCTATTGCACATTGATGTGGCTGTGTCACTGTAATATGCTGTTTTTAAGTCCTTTGGGTATAGACCAAGGAATGGGATAGCTGGGTCATAAGGTGGTTCCATTCCCAGTTTTCCAAGGAATCTCCATACTGCTTTCCATATTGGCTGTACCATTATGCAGTCCCACCAGCAATGTATGAGTATGCCTTTTCCCCCACATCCTTATCAACATTTGTTGTTGTTTGTGTTCTTAATAGCTGCCATTCTGACTGGTATGAGATGAAATCTTAGAGTGGTTTTGATTTGCATTTCTCTAATTGCCAGAGATGTTAAACATTTTTTCATGTATTTGTTGATTGATTGTATATCTTCTTCTGAGAAGTGTCTGTTCAGTTCATTGGCCCATTTATTGATTGGGTTATTTATTTTTTTTGTTGTTAAGATTTTTGAGTTCTTTATATATTCTAGAGATTAGTGCTCTATCTGAA
This sequence comes from Tamias sibiricus, assembly GCA_025594165.1. NCBI lineage: Eukaryota > Metazoa > Chordata > Mammalia > Rodentia > Sciuridae > Tamias > Tamias sibiricus. The sequence continues at coordinate 66,181,092 of CM046666.1, read as the reverse complement.
GTGCATGTGGTAAAAATTTGTTCCCAATTAGTAGGTTCTCTATTCACCTCACTGATTGTTTCTTTTGCTGAGAAGAAGCTTTTTAGTTTGAATCTATCCCATTTATTGATTCTTGATATTAATTCTTGCGCTATAGGAGTCTTATTAAGGAACTTGGGGCCTAATCCGACATGTTGGAGATTAGAGCTTACTTTTTATTCTTTTAGGCATAGTGTCTCTGGTCTAATTCCTAGATCCTTGATCCACTTTGAGTTGAGTTTTGTGCATGGTGAGAGATAGAGGTTTAATTTCATTTTGTTGCACATGGATTTCCAGTTTTCCCAGCACCATTTGTTGAAGAGGCTATCTTTTCTCCAATGTACACTTTTGGCACCTTTGTCTAGTATAAGATAACTGAATTATCTTATAAAATTAGTGACCATCTGGGCACGGTGTTGCATGCCTGTAATCCCAGTGGCTCAGGAGGCTGAGGCAGGAGGATCCCTAGTTCAAAGCCAGCTCCAGCCACATAGGCCCAAGGCAACTTAGAGAGATCCTGTTTCAAAATAAAATATAAAAAGGGTTGGGGGTGTGGCTCAGTAGTTAAGTGCTACTTGGTTCAATCCCTGGTACTCCCCTCCACGCCCCCCCAAATATATATATATATATATATATATATATATATATATATAAATATATATATATATATAATATATATAATATATATATACATATATATAATTATATATATAATTTTATCTTTATGTATATATAAAGATAAAATTAATGACCAACAGAAAGTTTTTTATTCTGTGAACTAAAACACTGGGGCCAACATAACACAATACTTTTGTACGAGTTAGAAAAAGGCAACCCTCTAGATAGACCAATTTTAAAAAGGGCCTCTATATCCCAAAGCTGAATCCAGGATACAGGGCTTAAATATAATTTCAGCCCACTTATCTCCTTGTCTGGGCATTCTTGTGCAGGACACAGTCCATGTAACTCCTGTGGGGGTCCATGGATTGGTCCTGGTTTTGTTCCTCAGAGTCTCAGATAACAGGTCTAAATTGCTAGTCTATACAAGATTTCTCCAATTATTTGATAAGAGTTACTGTATTCCTTCTGCAATATCCTTTCTTTGGGTTACACATATTGAGTTTCTTCATTTGTTCTTCTTCATAAATTATTTTTTAAATCTCCTATTGACTGTTTGGAACATACTTCCATTTATCTATATTTTTCTTCAAATACCTAAATGAAACATAGCACTAGTCCAGGCTGGTTTCACCAATGTGAAATTATAATTTCCATTGTTCTCCACCATTCTCTTTCTTTTAAAGCACTCTACAACTGCAGAGAATTTTAATAGGCTGGTAAGACATACTCTGGGCTTTAATTATCAAGAATTCCAGGTTAAATAACTATCAGAACAAAACCAAAGTTGTGTTTTCTTAAGATCACTTTTTAAGAAAGGATTATAAAGAAAGCTGTGAGGAACTCTGATGAAGCAAAAGCTAAGATGACTTTGTGAGATAAATTTAATTCGATTGGGGTTTAGAAACTTATTTCTTTCCATAAAGCAAATTCTGATTCACAGACATAATTTCAAACTATTTTTCTTCAAGTTTATATACACACATGTATTTATCATTCTATTATTAATTAATAAGCAATCAATGCCTGCATCAGTTGTAGCAGTGTCAGAGCTTAATGGATTGAATAATTTCATAAAGGTTTGAGAAAAAATATATTTTGGGAGAAAATAATTTGAACTTATACAAACCAAGAGGAAGTGGCAAAAATGGAGACACTTATGTAGTTTTCATATTAAGGAAGGATATTCTAAGTATATCTTGAGAGGTATTGAGGATGTCAATGATAAAGGTTATATAATTCCAGGTCTTTAGCAGTACAGTTACACCATAGCAGAGTCTGAAACTGTTTTCATGCTTTTAAATTAACTGATTGACAGTGTGGTTGCATGGCAAGAACTGACTGGAACTAAAGGGTTTGACTCATATGTGGTTTGGAAGCATACATTACTAACTACTAACACACATCTGGATCATCTATCTTGGCTTTGTTTTGTAGATAAGACTAAAATCCTCATACAGGAGGATCAAAAGGGAGAGAGCTGAAATAAAGAAGGTAGAAAGAACTAAAATCAACATGAAGGGAAACTCTGAGATGGCATAATAAATTTGTAAACACAGAGCCTCTAGAATCAGATAGTTATGGTTTCAGTTTTGACTGTCATTTTATATCATGTGACTTTTGGCTGTTATCTAATTTATCTTAGTCTTGGTATTCATGTTTATAAAATGGGTTTAATAATAGTAGGTATTTTGAAGTATTGTTGCCATAATTAAGATTATATTATTTAAAGCTCTCAGCTATTGGTACATGTTGAAGATGTTTATCATTATCTCTCTGTCTACCAGGAAAATTGACACAGACAATTTGGCTCCAGGAGGTGACTAAAGGAGTAGATAGCTTGGTTTAGATCTTTAATTCATAGTTTTTGTTTGGTTTCAGCACTGTTACAAACACTAGCCTTGCTTTATTTCACTTTTGCTGTGATGTGCTTTGCAAATTCCATTCATATAGGGAATATACCATTGTGTACAGTGGCCTTTCTCTACAGTAAAACAAAATTCCTCTTCCCATCACTCTACATTAATGATTCTAAGACTTCAAAAGCATTCAATGAAGAGCAAAATGATTGCTACGCACTTGGAATCTGCCAGGACCAGGAGTACATATGTGTGCAGGATGTTATTAGTAACTTCTAGTTGTCAGTTGAAAACTATGTAGCCAGGAACTATGTAAGTAATATGCTCTAATTTCAACACACTGTTGGTTTTGGAACTGGGGCCAAGCTTTCATGACATATCCAGCTGGCATCCCAGTAGTGCTAGTTTTCTGAATGGCAAAACATCCTGTCCAGGATCCCTTATGATCAAAAGAACTCAGTAAAGGGATTATCTTATCAAAGGGATAATGCACTGCACCTTACAGAGAGTAGGGTGGTGACAGGACCATTATATGACCCTGAGACAGGTTCAATATTGTGTACTGAATCCACTAATTCCACTTAGTACCTTCCATATGGTGAATAAAGGAGATTATACCTATGAAGTACTTTGCATATTAATTTTCGGTATATTGGCCAAGACTCTTTTTCAATGCACATTTTCATGATGACTTCTAGATATATCCATGCTTGAATTATAATGGAGTCTATATGGAGAACATTAAAAAGGAGCATGAGGACACAATAATATGGAAAGAACTTGAGATTAAGATCTGGAAGATTTGGGATTCAGACCCAGATTTCCATAGACAACTTTTAAGCATCATGGTAAAGTTATTTCATTACTTTAGACTTCAGTTGCTCATCTGCAAAGTGAGGCTTATAATATCCACCTCCAAAGATGCTAGTAGGATCAAATGAAGAAATGCAACTCATGAAATGTAGGCCCTCAAGGAAGAAATTCCTCAACAAGTGCTTAATGAATGAAGGACACAAATTATTTATCATGAGGATAGTTCCCCAAATAGCAGAACCTATTATTAGGTGCTAATGAAAACAATGTTCAAATATTGACTCAGTTGTGAAAAGCTCTGTGTAATTTTTAGGATGCTAGTTTACCCATTTCCCTGGAATACATATCATTTCCTCTTACTGAAGGTAGCAAAAGCCTGAAACAATAACAACAAAATCAAAACCATTTTATTATCAAGACTCAAAAAGTAAATAAAAAGAAGTCTAAGTAATTAAAAACTGCACTACACTAACACTCTTAGTGTGTGTGTGTGTACATGTGTGTGTATATGTGTGTGTGAAATGAAATTATGCATTGCCATTATTATTGATTGCAAATAATTCTGCATGGCTTCATAAAATCAATTCCATTCAAACTTTGGCAACTGTCAACATCTTAATATTTAATAAAAGTCACCTTATAAGACTATTAGGTTATTTGGCAAATAACAAGGGGAAACTGAAAAGAAAAGATAAGCAGCATAACTAAGATCATGTGCTGACCCAAATTTTCTTAGTGAGCAAATGCTGGGAAAAGAGTTTGGGATTTGGGGGTTGGCATGAAGTTAGTAAGGCTGCTAAAATGGTATTTAATAATTGATTATATAAGTTCACTAGGGAACTTTGTGTCCTGAGTAATACTTGTGACCCATTATTACTTTACTGATTACAAAAAGAAATGCAACTGCACGGGGCTGGGGGGTGGGTAGCATTGTAGGTAGCACTCCTAAGACATGGACAAGGCCAGTGTGAGAGAAATCAGAAATAAGAGTCCAAAGAAAAGGACAGAGGAATAAAAACACTGTAAGTAAAATTAAAGCAACCAGTAAAATGATATGTTGAGATATTTAGGATACAACAGAATCCAGACATAGTTACTTTGCAGAGGGTATCTGCAATGCCAATCAAAAGGTGAAAAAAGGTGAAAGATAAAGATATAGGGAGCCATTATACATCAAGTAGGAGAAAGTGGTAGCTCTCTCCCACCAAATCCATAGGTGCACAATTTACCTATAATATGAAATGCTTACAATTTAAATATTTAATATTTTCAGTTATATTTTTTTGTTATCCATTTCATAGTTTTAAAGAGTTATGTTTTGAACAAATAAAACACTCTAACAAAAAAATTCTAAAGAAATACTTGTTCCCAAAAAATACATCTGAAGGAATGCCCTATTTTGTTGTCCAGATAGAAGCTAACTTTGTTTGGATCTACCTACTCCCCCTTATCTACCATAGACTATTTTAAAAAATAGTTTTGATTATTTTTTAGACCAGTAGTCTAGCTGGTTTTCTTAGCAGTTAAGAAAGCCCTCTGGGGTATTTTCAATATAATTCTGTTTAATGAAAAAAAAATCACTACACAACACATGCAAAAATAAGAATCTAAAAAAAGTAAATTTTAGGAATGTGTTTGTTATGATTTATGTATGAGGTATCCCCCAAAAGCTCATGTGTTGAGATAACACAAAAAGGTTCAGAGGTGAAATGATTAGATTGTGAGTGTTATAATCATTGGACGGACAAGGGATTGACTGGGTGGTAACTGTAGGCAAGTAGAATGTGGTTGAAAGAGGTAGGTCAATGAGAGTATGCCTTTGGGGTTTATATTTTGTCCCTGGTGAGTGGAGCTCGCTCTCTGATTCCTGGTTGCCATATCCTGAGCTGCTTTCCTTTACTATACCCTTCCGCCATGATGTATAGCTTCATCTTGGGCCCAGAGCAGTGGAGTCTACCATCTATGGTCTGAGACTTCTGAAACCATGATCCCCAAATAAACTTTCCCTCCTCTCTGTTGTTCTTGTCAGGTGTTTAGTCATAAGGATGAAAAAGCTGACTAAAACAACATTATTGAAAAAAGGCAATTAGTCAAAGAAATTCTTCTTTGTAAAGTGTGATTTGTGGTGTTAGGATGGCACATTGCCTTCTGAGACTTGTTTGACCTTGTTTGTGTTCAGCTACCTGGTAATTTGCTTGTAAGAAGTAACATTTAAGAGTCTGAAAAGACTACAGTGTCTATGTGGTTGTAAGTTTGGACATACAAAGAGATGAGAAAAAGGCCCATTTTTCTTAAAAGTCTGAGGGTATGCTTTTCCTATACACATTACACTCATTACTGCTAAGAAATGCATCTTTGATACCTTATAGAGTTGTTTATACACATACTATCAACCCAATTAGTCTGTCATAAGCTGCTTCCAGTTTTTAGCCTATATTCTCCAGAAAAATAATATCATTTCTCTTTTTTGTCTATGTTCCTATAAATAACAGTGCAAAGGTAATCAGCTTAGAGAAAAACAAAGAAATGTGCTATCTTTAGATATGTAAAAGACATTGTCTAGGCGTTTTTCCCCTAGCACAATAGAGTCACTGATAGGATGTCTTGATTATAAGGATGGTAAAACATCAGAATGAGCTTATGAATATTCTCCAAATTTAAAAGAGACTTAGAGGGGCTGGGGTTGTGGCTCAGCGGCAGAGCGCTCGCCTCGCATGTGCACGGCCCGGGTTCGATCCTCAGCACCACGTAAACATAAATGCATTGCATTGTGTACAACTAAAGTAAATAAATAAATATTTTTTTAAAAAAGATAGACTTAGAAATTACTAAAAAAAATTACATATACAAAGAAAGAGACAGCAGGGAAACCATGGCTTCTGAGCACTCTGTGAATCATAATAAGAAAGCAAGTCACTTGCCATTGCCCCTCCCCGTTCAGTTATTAGTACATCTTGAGTGCATTGAGAACACTGAGTCAACTTCCTTCTTAAGTTCGGAGACACCACATTCATTGTCTCCTGAGCAGTTCTCTTAGCCCATGACAGGACCCCTCCTCAATTAGCACAGCCTGCGCTGACTTGAGCTGGACCATCAGGCCCCTCTGCAGGGCATTTAGAATGGGGAAGAATAGGAATCAGTTACTTGCCCACAGGGGTTTGGTTCAAAAACTCATGTAGAGTCTGAGCCAGATGTGACATTGCACCACTGCCAGCCAGAACTACATGGAAGCCAAAGATTTAGTAGGGCCAGGAAGCTACTAGTAGGCTGAGAAAACTTTTTGGTGAGGGCAGGAAAATGATCTACACCATTTTCTCATGGGGATAGATCCCAAGAGAAAATAGTTACTGGAGTTTGTTTAAAGACATTTGTTTATATTCTTGACAGCTGGGTATGGATGCAAATTTTGGGAGGCCTGGACCATACACATCTTGGGAGCCTTCATTTGGGAGGATTTGCAATTACAACAGAGAATTCTGTACAAGGAACCATGAATCTTCAGAGGGACCTTTAAGCTTGGGTTTCTATTACTTTAATTTCACCTCTGTTTACAATTGAGTGGTTTCTGATAATGATATCAAAAAACACACCAAGAGGAACTTTTGCAGTAGGTCAGAAGGAATCTGGACTGATTTTTAAAGAAAACCTTTTCTAGAAAATTTGAATTAAGGACATTCTGGTAAATTCTTTCTTTTGGCCGTATGTCCTCCTGAGATTTTGTAGGCTCCATTCACATCTCATTCTCTTAATTCTCTACATACCTCACTCATCCTCCTATTCTTTCAATTTTGGTACTGGCCCTCTAGAGAATTTGTTTTTTAAAATTTTCCTTTAAAGGAATCTCTGATTTTTTTTTCTGTATTTGGAATTTTGATGGTTGGTTTGCATCATTACAATCACTTATTTTCTTCTTGAGTAATTATTAATAAATAAAGAAGAAAATTCACAAGGCACATGTTGCTTTCTTCTTTGGCTGGACTTTTCCATTCTTGTCCTGTTCTTGAAGGGTTTCAAGTTGCCTGGTGGCCACTTCTCTAATCCTAGCAGCTTGGGAGTAATTTAGGAGTCTAGATAACAATACTCATGTTGCTATCTAAAAACGTGAGCTCTCAACCTCAATCTCCGCAGGACACTTCAGTTAGAGCTTCTAATATTGTGTATAGCAATACTAACCTCCATGAAATGAGCAAAAAGTACAGTTTAAGTACCTTCCCCAATTTATCTCAACACACACACACACACACACACACACACACACACACACACAATAGCAGAACAGTGGTAAGCCGTAAATACATTAACAACTAGACAAATAAAAAATAAGGAACATAGGAATTAAATTCATACGCCAAATGTGTAAGATGTAATAATGTTTCTGAAGGAGGAACTATTTCAGGGGGGGAATAGAGTTTTATAAGGAAAATGGATATTGTGTGATTAAATTCATGATGGTAGAAAAATGAAATAAATTGATTATAAGACATTCACTCTGATAATCTATAAAGGAAAAAAATAACATACACTGTGCTGATTAATTGTTTAGTATTAAACTAAGTGCTTTCCATAAACTATCTCACATACGGATCTGAAGAGTTCTACTGCTCTTATGTTCCATTTATTTGTCTTTTTCCATTATTATTACATCCATCATTTTACAGATGAGGAATCTGAAGCTTACAAAGGGCTATGGAGGCCAAACTCTCACACCTCTTTGGCTGGAGCCAGGTGCAGTCAGGACTCTGATTCCTGAATACCATGGCCTTTAAAACTCCCCCCTCCACCCCCCCCCAAGACTTAGTACTTTGAAAGATTCTGTTGAAATGATCAGATTTGGATAAAGCTTAAGCAGGATTGAAGGGTCACCTTGGAGAAAAGACTTCAGAGAAAGATAAAATTAGAGTAAAACTGGGAACAGAGATGGGAAAATGTCACCATACTTGTGACTTTAGGAGTAGCACCCTCATGTCCTTTGTATTTAAATATTTGAATCACTGCACCTGTGTCTTTTATCTCTCCATTGGACCTTTTTTTTTTTTTTTTTTTTTTTTTTTTAGGAAAGGGCATTTCCTTTGCTGTCTTATCCAGTGTCTTAGAGAAGAAAGTGATGGCTTATTGAGGACAGAGACAACAAAAGGAGAAAAAATTTTTTGGTAATATTGCATAGTTTTAAAAAAACAGCAGAAGAAGACAAATGGGACACTGGAATAGGAAAGTTTTTTTTTCTGACAAGACCCGGTAAGCTCAAGAAACAGAAGGAAAAAAAAAATAGAGGGACTACATCAAACAAAAAGTTTCTGCACAGCAAAGGAAACAACCAACAGAGTGAAGTGACAATGTACAAAACAGGAGAAGACATTTGCAAAGTGTATATCTGACAAGGAATTGATATCCAGAATATCTGAGGAATACCAAAAATCTCAACAGTAGAAAAGCAAATAACCTGATTAAAGAATGGACAATAGACCTAACAGTTATTTCTCAAAAGAAGACATGCAAAGGGCCAGCAGGCATGTAAAAAAAAAAATGTTCAATACCACTAATGATCAGAACTGCAAATCAAAACCACAGAGATTAAAAAAAAAAGATTTTTAATTTTAATCCATCCCATTTTTGATTCTTGATTTTACTTCTTGTGCTTTAGGAGTCTTGTTAAGGAAGTCAGATCCTAGGCTGAAATGGTACAGATCTGGACCTATTTTAATTCTATTAGGCACAGGGTCTCTGTTCTAGTGTCTAAGTCTTTGATTCACTTTGAGTTGATTTTTGCTAAATATGGATTTCCAGTCTTGCCAGCACCATTTGTTGAATAGACTATCTTTTCTCCAGTTAATGTTTTTGGCACTCTTGTCTAGTATGAGATAACCGTATTTATGTGGGTTCTTCTCAGCAAAAGAAACAATTAATAACATTAGGAGAGAGCCTACAGATTGGGAGAAAATCTTTACCACATGCACCTCTGGTAAAGCATTAATCTCTAGGATATATAAAGAACTCAAAAAATTTGACATCAAAAGAAACAAATAACCCAATCAATAAATGGGCTAAGGAACTGAACAGACACTTCACAGAAAAAGAAATACAATTGATCAACAAATATATGAAAAAGTGTTCAACATCTCTAGCAATTAGAGAAATGCAAATCAAAACTACTCTAAGATTTAATCTCATTCCTGTCTGAATGGCAATCATCAAGAATACAGGCAACAATAAATGTTGGCAAGGATGTGGGGAAAAAGGTATACTTATACATTGCTGGTAGGACTGCAAATTGGTACAACCACTATGGAAAGCAGTATGGAGATTCCTCAGAAAACTTGGAATGGTACCACCTTATGACCCAGCTATCCCATTCCTTGGTTTATACCTAGAGGACTTAAAATCAGCCTACTATAGTGAGGCAGCCACATCAATGTTTAGAACAGCTCAATTACAATAGCTAGGCTATGGAACCAACCTAGGTGTCCCTCAGTAGATGAATGGATAAAGAAAATCTTGTATATATACTCAATGGAATATTACTCAGCTTTAAAGATGAGTGAAATTATGGCATTTGCCAGTAAATGGCTGGAGTTGGAGAATATCATGCTAAGTGAAATAAGCCAATCCACAAAACCAAAGGCCAAATGTTTTCTCTAATATGCTGATGCTAATTCACAATAAGGTGGGGGGGGGCACTAGAGAAAAATAGTGTTACCTTAGATTAGGTAGAGAGGAAACAATGGGAAGGGTGGGAGGGGGTGTGGGGATGGGAAAGATAGTGGAATGAAACAGGCATTATTACTGTATGTATATATGTGACTACATGACCAATATGATTCTACAACATGTACACTTAGAAAAATGAGAAATTATATTCCATCTGTGTATGATCACAGTGCATAAATGCACTCTACTGTCATGTATAAATAATTAAAACAAACAAAACAAAAAAAAAAAAACTACAGTTAAATAGCACCTTACCTCATAAGAATGGGTATTATCAAAAAGAAAAAATAACCAGTGCTAGTGAGGACGTGGAGAAAAAGGAGCTCTTGCCCACTTTTGGTGGAGATGTAAATTAGTATAGCCATTGTGGAAAAGAATATGGAGGTTCCTCGAAATATTGAAAATAGAGCTACAGTATGAAAGGAAATGAAATCAGTGTGCCAAAGAGACATCTGTATTCCCATGTTCATTGTAGCACTATTGACAAAAGAAATGGAAACAATCTAAGTGTCCATCAACTGATGAATGGAGATAGAAAATGTGTCACATATACACAGTGGAGTCCTATTCAATGATTAAAAAGAACAAAACCCCTCATTTGTGTCATCATGGACAGAGCTGGAGATCTTCATGCTAAATGAAATAAGCCAGACACAGAAAGTCAAGTTCTACATCTCACTCATATGTGGAATCTAAAAATGTTGATCTCGCCAGGCATGGTGGCACATGCCTATAATCCCAGTGGCTCTGGAGACTGAGGCAGGAGGATCATGAGCTCAAAGCCAGCCTCAGCAACTTGGAGAGGTGCTGTCTCTAAATTAAATATAAAAAAGAGGAAAAAAAGTTGATCTCGTAGAAGCTGAGAGTAGAATAGTGGTTTTCAGAGGCTGGTGAGAGTAGAAGGAAGGGAAGAATGTGGAAAAGTTGATCAGTGGGTACTAACTTACAGTTACATGGAGTAAGAAGTTCTGGTGTGCTATGGTGTAGTGGGATGACTACAGACAATATCAATAAAGTACTGTACATTTCAAAAAGCTAGAAGAAAATGTTTTTGAAACTTTTACCATAAAGAAATAATGAATTTTTGAGGAGACAGATATGTTTAACCTGATTTAAGCACTATACAATATATAATAAATATGGGCATCAAAACATCACATGGTAACTCAATAATATGTACTATTTTTTGTTTTTATGTATCAGTTAAAATAAATTCATTGAAAACAAAACAGAAATCAGGAGTAAGAGAGGCAGGCACAAAGATACCAAAAATGAGTACAGAGTTTAAATTGAGAAAAATAAAAGAATATGGCAATTGGAAAAAGCAATGTATGACGTAGACAAATGGAAAGAAAAATGAAAAATGTGGGGGAAACAATTATAAATTGTTGTTAACCATTTCTAAATATTGAAGGAAGGTTAATTAATCTTTGTTGTTATAAAAGCAATATTATTTCTATCTATAGATATTTTAAATGCCTCAATGGGATTTTTTTTCTCAGAGCATTATGAAATAGGAGAACATATGGAGTTAAAAGGAAAAGTTTTATTATTATCATAGGACTCTATTATAATAAATTTTTATTATCATAGGAAAAGCTTGGAAATTTTTAATGAGGAAGTTTATACAGTTATTATATAAATCTTTTATGTTTACATGGCATAAATAGACCTAATCTGCAGAGAGATGGGAACTAGGGAACAGCTTCTAAGAAAACCTTTTCATTTTGAGCAATGTATAAACTTTACAAGTTGCAAAACTAGTATGGGGTCCTCTGTGCCCTTCATCCAGCTTCTCTCAGAGGTAACATTTACTTAGTTGGAGTATTTTATCAAAACCAGAAAATTGCCATCAGAACAATATAATTAACTAAACTACAGAACTTACTCAGATTTCACTTTTTTTGCAGTCTCTTGAATATGTGTGTAGAGTTTTATAAAATTTTGTTATGTGTGATTTGTGTAACTACTACCACAATCCAGAACTTTAGAAAGGAAAGGAACACAAGACACAGAATTGGAGGGTGCTCTGGAAGAAAATGTCAATACAAAGGATGAAGTCATGACTCAAATGGAGACACCTGGGTAATATGGATGATGGTTATAACTAGATTTTTTTAAAAAGTCATGTATTTTCATAGTTGGTAAAAAATGACATTATAGCTCAGTGTATAGAGATATAAAAAAGCCATTTTAAGAAAGGTAAGTATATGGGATATAAGACCAGATGATTTAAGAGAAAAAATGGAAACATTAACTATGAAGGAAAGAAATATGACATACTGAAAATATACAAATAAATGTTGGTAAGCAAAAAATTCATATTTTGAAGGCTATAACTTTCAGCAGACTTGAGAAAATATAAACATATTAGCATGATATGTAACACAATGAAAGAATGGTCCACCTTGAATGCCAAAATTTACATGTGTTAGAGAAATGGCTTATTTTGTTGTTGTTGTTGAAACAAGGGTATGTGATGACTGAAACATGGGAACCTCTGAGCTCACTGTGTAAATGCAAAAGAACTTGTATTTCTCTAACAAACTTGTATTCACTAATGAATTTATGTGGATGTAGAGATATAGATATTGAAGAAAATTGTATCTATAAAGAATAAATTCATTCGAATGGAAACAACAGGTAATATGGACTATACACTATGTCAATGCTGCAGAGAGTATCCATTTTCCAGGTTTCTTTTTCTCCAAACAGAACCCATCTCTTGTGACAGAAGTCGAGCTTGCTCTGTCAGTCTTATTTGCAGCAAGACATTGATATAAAATCCATCCTGGCAGATGGAACTTGAGGGAAAGCATGCTAGCAAGCCTTTCAGGAATTTCTTGCTAGATTGAAAAAGAAAGAGCTGAAATCCCTCTCCCACTTCCTGTTATTGATATTCTGTGAAGAGAAGGTTCTTGAATCTCCTGTAACCATTCTACAAACATAAGGCAAGGACAAGAGGATTACGGAAAAGGTGAACATTTCTTGCCAATGACTTAATTCTAGATATACCCTGTTTCGTGGCTTCCAGTTATGTGATAAAATAAAAGCTTATTACTTTAGCCAGAGTACAAAAGCATCCTAGTCAGCTAAGGATCACAAAGGAATGCAATAGTCACTACTAAATGCCTACTATGTGTCAAGCTCTACACTACAGCCTTTACTTTAATACCTTTTTCCTAAGAAATGTCTATGAATACATGGAATAGAAATGATCAGAAGTCGAGAATGGCCAATGGTTTCTTAGATATGGAAAAAAAGTCTGAAAAGAAAATATTCTTTTTTACATCAAGAAATTCATGGTTTGGGGGCTGTTGGTGTTTAAGGTAAGTATGAAAATGAAACTGGACAGAAAAATGTATATAGCATTAAAAGAGTGTTCCTTTGTAGTATATTTGATGATTAAATATATTTTTCAACTTTAGAACTTGGAAATCTTAAAGATTAGGTCTAATTTGGCAAGTGAAAGGATATTTTGAAGATTTATGATTATGAATGATTCTATCCGTATGCTTCATACATATATATATTCATATATATGCATATACATATATACATACATGTATATACAAACATATACATGTATATGGTGTTTTCTATATATCTATGGTGTTTTCTTTTCCTTGAAAGGAGAAAAATTTGTAAATGTAGGAAATAAGAGTTTTCTCTAGGAATGCCATTCTCAGTTTTTACCAAAAATATGCATTCATCTAGAGAGCGAAGTTGTTTGTCCATGTTGAAAAAGGATAATTTAAGAGCATCAGCCTTGAACTATGCCTTTTGAAGGGGAAGAACTTGGCCAAAAGAAATGATTTTGTTCAATAGCTGTCATGAATTTAATCAGAAAAGAAAACTTCATAATATCTACCTTACTAGAAATGCTGCCATATATACATATTTTAGTGCTATATATTTTAATCTAAATATAGAAACAATTTTGAAGCATAACTTCAAAGCAGGCAAATTTTTCCTCTATATGTATGTATGAATTTTTTAAAGAAAAAGACTATTTTAAAGTTAAATGCCATGGGAAAAATTTAGAATAATTTTATTCAAATGTATACTCCATATATAGTTCTACTAGCTATGATTCAGCTTAAATTCTACCCTCTCCAAAGACTTCTCTCAACCTCTGAAGCCTTTACTATTTGTTCTCCGTTTTGACTCATGTTTTCCTTCCTCTATCTTTCTTACCACTGAGGAATGCAAGTTATATCAGGTAGAATTCTTTTTTAAAAATTTGCTTATTTACATATATAAATATATCATAGTGAATCCAACCATCATGTACATTCATAAAAATGGGGCCCTTATTAGAATAAGATATATTCCATGCTTACATAATTATATTAAGTTGAAATCCATTGTCATGTATACCTAAAAAGAACCAACAAAAAATAGATATGAAATGCCCTTCAAAAGTTCATGTATCGGGCTGGGTGTGGTGGCACACGCCTGTAATCCCAGCACTTGGGAGGCTGAGGCAGGAGGATCACCAGTTCAAAGCCAGACTCAGCAATGGTGAGGTACTTAGCAACTCAGTGACACCCTGTCTCTAATAACATACAAAAAAAGGGCTGGGTATGTGGCCAGCAGTTGAGTGCTCCTGAGTTCAATCCCTGGTACTAAAAAAAAAAAAAAAAAACATTTAAGAAATTTAAAAAGTAGGGATATGGGAGACTTAACTTAACCAATGCATTAATCCCCTGGTAGGGATTAACTGTGTTGTAAATGTAAGGAGTTAGCATGTGGTTGGAGGTGGTGGATCCCTGTCTGCGTGCCTCTGGGGTTTATATTTAGTCCTTGGTTAGTGGAGCTCTCTGCTTCCTAATTGTCATGTCTGGAGCTGCTTCAACAAGGTAGAATTGTTTATGCATTTTGTTTTCTTATGTATCCCAGGAGTTTGCTGAATTCCTGGTAAATAGTAGGCATCAAGAAATATTTGCTGAGTAAATTAATGAGTATATTTTTTATTCTCCAGTTAAATTGTAAACTCTTCTGAGAGTGAGGTCCATGCCATGTTCTTGTGTATCCTCTCCTGTAACACAGGGGTCTATTAGCAAAATTACTGTTAATAACCAAGTTGGATGATGCAGCACATACTGAGAAGTCCCATTATTTCAGGTCACAAGTGACTCCCTTGGGTCCAAAAAGCCACTGCTATTTTCTCTCCTTGACTTGTAAATATGCAATACATACAAATTATTTTACTGTACAGATGTATACTCTGAGGTTTTTTAGTTTTGTGTTTAATCCCAAAGATAGAATATCAAGGCCAGTGTTGAGGCAATTATAAACGCTTCATTTTGTGAACTTGTAAAGATGTCCTTCTTGTAGAAGATGCCAGTGTTAGAAGAGGGCAGGCAGTCTCTGCATAGTAGTAAGGCACTGTGAAATGATTGCAGATGGAAACCATGCAACGTGATCTTAGTAATCAATGGGCAAAATTATGATTGATCCATAAATTTTAAAGTTTTTTTTAAATAAAAACATAAAATACTATCATGGTTAGTTATAAATGTATAAAGAAATGAAACAATTAAAATTAACATTTAGTACATTGCCACTTAAAATATTAAAAACACTGAGAATAAAATATCTTATTTTTCTGAAAAAAATCTTAAGAATAGTTTGATTCCACATATAAGTGAGATCATGCAGTATTTGTCTTTCTGTGCTTGGCTTATTTCATTTAATATAATGTCCTGACTTGATCATTGTACAATGTACATATGAATCTAAGCATCACATTGTATCTCGTAAATATGTATAATTATGTGAAAACCAAAAATAAAAATAAAAAAACAAAGAAAACATTTTGAATAATGCTTTTTTTCTTCTGGTCATATAGTTTACTATTAGGAAAGACAGTCATGCACAGCTTGTTGCTACCTGCATGGGCACATAAGATTGGCTTTAGGCCCAGAACATTTCCTAACTGGGAGAATAAGAGCCCTCAAAGCCTGTGCTGGATTTGTTGCCTTATGAAGGAGTATCAGTCCCTATTTTTTTATTCTGGGCTTGATGTATACTCCTTTGTTCTGCTTAGGCATGTGTGTCTATGGCCCGCAGGCATGCCATGAACTTCCTGTATTTCAGACTCCACAGGGAAGGGGTCAGAGTCTGGGGTCCTTTTATTGCAGCTCAAAGAGGGATGTGTACTACTACATCACCCATGTTGGCAGCCAGGTGGATCCACTTGCCAAGAGGACTACCATCACATTGGTGGAGGCTAGATCCTGTACATTCACTTCTCTCTTGTATGTAAATGTGGTTCCAGTTGAGTGTGGTGCTATCCATTCTCAGTAACCTTGAATGATACACTGGTCTCTTTCCTGGGAGGCATGTGACTGTCCTCTAAACTTAGCTACAGAGTTTGGCCACCATTAATATTGAGTTATATGGAATAAGCAACTTTTCTATCACTTGGAAAATTGTCATTCTCCTTTCTAAGTTTGGATTGGCTTCAAACATTTTGTCCTTTGCACTTTCATGGCATACAATACCTCTGAGAGTTCCTTTAATGTGATTTTTTTTCTTCTAATGTCACTCTCTCTGAGACATCGTCATCCTTTTCATCATGACCAGTTTCCTTATGTGCGTTAATAGACTAGCCATCACCAAATTCTTCTGGCTGCATGTCTGTTTCTTCCATAACTCTGTTTATGTTTGATTTAATTTCATTTTTGGCATTATTACTTTTTGTGTCTTTGCTGCATTTTCTTTTTTATTAAACATGGTTCTCTTTGGATGAACCATTTGTGTAAGAAATCGCATGGTTTAAACATGGGGGACAGGTAGACAATAAAGCTATACTTGGATGTATATGTGTGAACTGAATAACAGAGTACCAGTGATTAAACTGAAATTGGTCAGTGATGATACAATTTGTCCTTTACACAGTTTTATCAGCGGGCAGAAGAACTACCAGTGAAGTTTTTGTTTTATACAATTACTCATAGCTCATAGACTATGGTAATAGAAATCTGACCCTATATTATGGGGCCTGCTATTATTTAACTGAACTTTAGTAGTTGAAGTTTGTGAATATTAGAACTATGTAAAGTGAGACCTGCTTGTAGTTTGGCTCATTAATTTTAAGAATTTCTATGAGAAATCTTTGGAAAACCAGTTTATTTAAGAGAAGGAATGGGGGCTGGGGTTGTGGCTCAGCGGTAGAGCGCTCGCCTAGCACCTGTGCAGCCCGGATTCGAACCTCAGCACCATGTAAAAACGCATTGTGTACAACTAAAAGCAAATAAATAAATATTAAAAAAAAGAGAAGGAATGAATTAGAATCGAAAGAATATATATCTATCAAATTTTCCTTGTTAATTTGCATATTTCTACTATCATCTATCATTAGATGAGCTTAAAAGACTCATTTCTTGACCATATTCAATATTATATACAGTCATCCCTTAGTATCTTTGGGGCCCAGTTCCAGAACTCCCCTCTCCTGAGGATACCCAAATCTGTAGATGCTTAAGTCTTTCATATAAAATGGAATGACATTTGCATATAACCCACATACATTTTCCTATATGCTTTAAATCATCTCTAGGTTACATATAATATGCAATGCAAAAAAATACATAATACAATATAAAAGCAATGTAAAGAATTTTTATAATGCATTGTTTAGGGAATAATGCCAAAAAAGTCTATATATGTTTGGTATAGGCATTTAAAAAATATTTTACATCTGTAGTTAGTTGAATCCAAATAAACAGAATTTATGAATCTGGAGAGTCTGCCTATACTGATAAATTTGATGCAATATTTTTAGTTAAGATTTTCAGAAAATGGACCTTTAGCTAAAATATAATTTAAAATCTCATCTATACCAGAGGGTGAAATCTGCATGGTGGATTTTATATCTCAGCTGGTAGCACTCATTATTTCTACCACTTAATATGCTCCTGACTCATAAGCCATGTACTTCCAAGCCCTTGATTTCCATAATAGTTCTTTATACCCCTAGTCTAACATTAGCCAAAATTTCATCAGAGTGCCTTCCCAAACTATATTAAGCCATGTGAACATCATTTCCATGGTGTCTTATCAGAATTACTGAAAATCATTTACCAAACTGAATGAAATGTTTGTATTCTAGATTTTCCTACAAATAGGATGGACTGTGGTATATTAAATTAAGACCCAATTACTTTTATTTAAATCATTTCAGGGGCATATATGGCATGCATGTGCATACTGACATGAAAACATTGATTACCTTTCTAGATAGCATTGCAATTTATTTTAATAATTTCATGTTTTAACCCAGCATTTTAATAAAATAATGCATTTATTGTAACTAAGACTTGATGGCCTTTTTTTAAGTAGCTGGTTGATTTTAGTCAGGGCTTTCATGTTCCTTAAAAATAAACATTCAAATTTAAAATAGTCTTAATTTATCCTGTTACAAATGCTAGAATTGATTAAAAAAATTTTTTCAGCCTATAATGGCATAGGTTCTTATCTTGCTATCAAAAGTGTGAACTTAATTTGAAAGCTTAATAATGGTGAGGCTTGGTGAGAACATAATAATTTGCACTGGGTAAAGCTTGGTGCTGCTCCTTCTCTAATGTGTGATAATTGATGATAAAACAATGGCCATTGATGAGTGATGCTTGCACAGAACTGCTTGTTCCTCTGCATGAGGGAAAAGTATTATTATCTATGGTACAAAATCAAAATGTCTGTCGAGAGCTGAGAGCCGTTTGCCTGTGAACTCATAAAGGACACTTCTCAACTGGCATGATAAATTACTCCATTTGCTCTAATCACCCACGTAACGTGTTGTGTTTGTGAGTGTGTGTGCATATATAGAGAGGCAGAGAGAGAGAGAGAGAGAGAGAGAGAGAGAGAGAGAGAGAGAGGGAGAGAGAGAGAGAGAGAGGCTATTATCAACTTCTTAGCAAGTCATTTAGTATTTTTGCTAATGTTTTGTCATTATGAAAGAGGTGAATAGAAAATAAATCATCTCAAAGAACTAAAGAATTAAATATAATAAAAGAATCCTTTAACCTATACTCACATTTATTCTCTTTTAGGAATTAATAATAGACATTGTAAACTTTCTTTGGATTACTAAAAAGCTATGGCAGAATTTTAGAGCAATATTGAATGAATGTTTTTTTATACAAATGAACACATAATTAATAGCAAAAGGAAAAAATTTCATCAAATAAAGCTACCTAATTTACTAACAGTTTTTGCCACCATACATAATATTATGATTGTCCCATATTTAGGGTTGCCTAAGTGAAGTGATTATAAATATTTATATGTAACATTAAGTTGAGATTTTAATACAACCAGATTATAAAGAAATTCATTTTATGCACCCCCCTTTCTAATCTCACTAGTTGAGATAAGCATGATTGGTTTTCTACTGTTATAAATATCTGTGCTGTATTTTAGAAGCCACTAAATAATCTAAAAGAGTTGAAATTTCCAAACATAAAGAAATGATGAGGAGAGGGATATACTAGTGACCATGATTTGATCATTGCTAGCCATATATATGTGTATACAGGAGCTTATTAATATATGCAATTAATACATGTTAATAAAAACAATAAAAACAAACCCACAAATATGAGGGAGTACAACAAAAAAAAAAAAAACAATTTAAATCTTTTTTTGGAGAGAGGAATTCTGCCTGGGTTTTGCTTTATTTATTTATTTTTGCTACTAGAGATTGAACCCAGGGACACTTTACCACTGAGTCACATCCCCAGTTCTCTATATTTTTTATTTTTAAATTTTGAGAAAGGATCTCACTAAGTTGCTTAGGGCCTCACTAAGTTGCTGATGCTGGCCTTGAACTTGCCATCCTCCTGACTTAGCTTCCCGAACAGCTGAGATTACAGGTGTGTACCACCACATCTGGCTTGGATATTGTTTTTTTAATTTTAGAAGTTGTTATGTTTTTACTTGTGTATTTTATTTATACATAATATTTGGGTTCGTTTTGACATAACCATATATGCATGGAATATAATTTGCCCTACTTAGTCCACAGTATTTCCTCTTTCCCTTCCCTTCTCACACCCCCGTTCCCCTACCTCCACTGTACAGGTCTTCCTTCTATTTATTTATAGTTTTTAAAATTGTTGCTTCATAGATATAATGGTGTAATTCACACTGGTATATTCATATATGTACATAGCATAACTTGGCAGATGTCATATAATGCTGCATGCAGAGTTTTAAAAAACATTCTCATGGTATTTCCCTTAAATACATCCTGGTAATCTCATCGCAAAGACACTTCACTAAAAGTATGTACCTGCACGATCTGGGATCTGGTCTATTGTGGCCTTCTTGGAAGTGGTTTACACAAAACCAGAAATTGTTTGCATCCAGAAGGTGTGGAAGTCAGTCATAAATATGACTTGACTTTAAGGGTTTGGTGTATATATTCTTACTTCATGTTTCTCTAAACACATAAAACATGACAATATGCTACAAAATAAAAATGAGTGGAAACTGAATTGGGAAGACTTGGGGATATTGCTGGAAAAGGCACTACTGGCGAATTACTTTGGTGAGCTACATTTAGACCAAGAGTCCTTCCCAAGCTTGCTCTCTTTCGTCATTTCAGTGGATGCCACCTGAGCCTCATTCCTGCTCTCAGACATAGGGCAGGCTGTTCAACCCTGCAGCACATCAGGCAGTGCTGTAGAAATAGAAGGGAACAAAAATTATCTGCCAACCTACTCTTGAGGTGAAATTTTCAATGTTGTCTAAGTCAAGTTTAGTAAAAGGGCTTGAAATCACAAAATCTTAAAGCACTTTTTATAGAATATAATACAAATGCATAGTTCATTGCAATATAAAATATTGTCCTTTCCTCACTTTGACTAAAATCTGTCAGAAGGAGAAGGATAATCCATACAAAGAATCAAGAGAATTAAATATTTATCCAATGATTACATTAGGATAAATAGGTGGTTTGACAGTGAATGTTTAACAACTAATTGACCAAGGTGGGGGCGGGCAGGGGTGTTGGTATGTGGGGGGATTCCTCATGTGTAGAACTTGTTGATTTCTGTGGTGTAAATACTTCTACTATGGCTGACTTCAAGTTTCCAATGAGGTGTCACTGAACTTGACCTTGAAGCAAAATGCTCAGTAGCTATTTTAATTAATATTTCTATTATGCAGATACAATACATAATTTCAAGAACATAAACAAAATAGAGTGATGAATTTTGATTGTTTTGTTCTTCATATAATTTTTTAATTATAAGCTTATACAATCAATAATTCAACAATATGTGTGACTTACACCTGGCTCACAAAATTCCTGAAGATTTTACATCCAGCTCTTTCTTATAAGCGGGTATGAGCTGCTTCCAGCACACTCCTAAGATATGCAGACTTCTATGTTTCTATAAATATCATGAATATGTCCTACTTACTCATGCTTAAATTATTGTTTGTGTTCTATTTAATATTGTTAAAGAGCTCATTTTAAATATTATTAGGAAGGCTGCTGAGAAACTTATTACTTAATAACAAGTTTTGCTGGAAAAAAAAACAAGAAATGGAAGGAGTAGTTCATTATCAACTAATACTATGTATAAGTGTATTTATGTACATAGTGGAACATCTTCATCTCTATCTGTATTTACATTATCTCTTTTTCTATCTTCAAATGGTGAAATTTATCTGTATTTATATATAAATATGAATGTGTTCTGGAAGAACCATCTCAATTATTTTCAGGAGAAACAACTCTGCAAAATATAATTTTACAAAACTAATCATACATATTCTTAACTCCATTAATAAGTATAGATAATTTTTGATATATTACTTTACTCCCACAGTCTTTAAAGAATAACTTATATCTTATGTAAATGACTATAGAGGGTGGAAAGAGGTAGGTGGAACACAAATAAATTAAATATAGGTAAATATACATATTTTTATATATGTATATATGTAATTAACCTGAAATCTACTTAAAGTAAGATTTCATATTTTATTTTTAACATACTAATTTCTTTAGAAAGAGATCTTATCAGTAAATTTCAAGCAACGATGATAGTTTTGGTATTTAAAAAATGGAAATAAAGCTTACCCAGAAAACTATGGCATATTTTAAATTGAAGGACCAGTAGCCAGACTTGTTTAGATCACATGCGTCTTTGTTGAGTTGGTCCCAGATTAACAGCTGGAAATGAGCTCAGTTCCTGACTGCTGAGTGCTAATGAATACTGCTAACTGTTGACACACATTATAAGAGGCACAAAATTGTATTTTTCAGAAAGTGTCATTGAACTAATAATTTCCGATGTATGTTGACAAGTTTAAATAGCAGAGACTTTCAGCAAGATGTTTGGTGTGTCCACCAAAGACTTCATATGACTTGTTTTCTAATGAACTACTTGAAAAGGTAGTAACAACATTGTCCTTAATCTGATAATACATTATCTTCATGCAACATCTTCTTAAATTATTTTGGAAATCAGTAGAACTTTAGAAATTATTCCCTTCAATTATTTATGAGCCAACTTCTAAGCAATCAATTAGTTTTGGGTTTTGAATGTCTTTGCAAAAATTTTCCTGAACACTAGGAATATTTGTTAGGCAAGAACCAAAGTTCTCTCTCTTTTTAATGTATAATGAGTCACAAAGATTTTTCATTTAAAAGTAATGGAAGAGATTAGGAGACACTTAGTCCATATTTGAGGAAAATATAATTTACTGTTTATATCCTTGTCTCCCATGGGGCCATGAGTTGGGGACACATACTAATATAAGGCACAGCAGCTACCTCAGAACAGGTGAGCCTCCAGCAAGTAGCACCCACCCAAGAAAACCTGGTTTGCAGAGAGGCTCCAGAACCTGGCCTGGAAAGGCAATATTCTACAATGTTTACATAACACGTTCATCTAAGGATTTCACACACTTCATAAGCATTCACTTGTCAATTTTCACAGCATCTCCAGGAACTAGATAAGTGTGAAAATTTATTATTCCCACAGGAGAATTGGGGGCAAGAGTCATCCAGGAGATATGTTTGCCAGGAGTCACAATGAAGCTGAGGGAGGTGTTTCTGCTGTGCCCTTAGTAGGCTCACAATGAATACCATTCCATGGATCTGAATCAGAGCCTGAGTGTAGACAGCATGGATATGCCACTCTTTTTCACAGAAAGCAGAACTCAAACAACTCTGAAATAAATGTCATTATAGGTCCTGCCAACTGTGCAAGCCACCCAGATAAATAAACTACTTTAGATGGGAACAAAAGTCCAGACATTGACTCATATATCATTTGAATGGCAATTCTGTCTCTCTGCAATTGGCTGTTCTAGACAGATCCAGCCTTACATCTCTCACCTGGCAATAAACCTCTTTAGAAATCACAAGCACTTCTAAATAAATATTTTCTTATGTGGGTAACTAAAGCTGATGTTATATAATCTCTTTCCATAAAAAACCATAAATTGATTAAGCTTACGAAAAGAAAACCAGCAAAAATTGATATCATCAAAAAAACATACCCTATAGACCAACACATTTGGATAAAGAATATGTTTGATACAGAAATATGTTTTTAAACATCAGAGTATTTAAGATCTAGTTCTGAGTGTTTATTATAAATTCAAAGGAGTTGGAGACTCTGGGCTATTTGTGAATTACTGGAAATAAATCTCCCACAGAATAGGGAAGGGAAGGTTCCTGAGCAGAATATATGACAGAGCCAATTGTTCCAAGACTCCCATTGCCCATGAGACACTCAAAGAGGGGCTCTCCCTCTTCAAACATGGAAGTCTATGTATAAAGAGGTTGCTGGAATCTTTCAGGCCTCTCTCCCTGCTCCTTTCCTCTGAATATGCTTGGTGGGCTTTGTCTCGTCTTGCCACACCATAGCTTTTCACATGCCAGCATGAAGCCTCTCAGCTCTAGAACATGACTTATCTCTCTCATACCTGTTTTAGAATAGTGCCTTTTGAGGAATCAGAAATATCTGCCTTCATCTTCTTCCACACCTTAATAGCACTGATTGTTGCTTTTGTCTTCCTCTATTTACTTGAACATTTGATGATTACTTTGGGGTCATTTAAATTTAACAATTCCAATTTCAAATTCAGATGCATAGCTGAGGGAGTGTTAAATCGGCATGCCACTCCTTTGTAGTCACTGTTGGTGTTTTACAGTGGAATAGATTTGGACAGTGTTATGATTTAGATGAGGTATCTCCAAAAGCTCCTGTGTAGATGCAGAAGGGATGTGTAGATGTTCAGAGGGGAAATAATTAAATTCTGAGAGCTGTAACCTATTCAGTCCATCCTACTTTGAATGGACTGATTGGGTGGTAACTGTAGGCAGGTGGGGCATGTGTAGAAGAGGAGGACCACAGGGGGCAAGCCCTGGAAGGGTGCATATTCCCTATAACCCTTTGCTCCACCCCCTTCTTTCTGCTACCATGAGCTGAGAAACTTTCTTCCATTGGGTCCTTCCGCCATGATGCTCTGCCTCACCTGGGGGCCAAAGAAGTAGAGAGTCAACTGTGGACTGAGATCTCTGAAACCATGAGCCAAAATAAACTTTTATTCCTCTAAGTCGTTCTTGTCAGGTATTTGGGTCACAGTGATAAAAAGCTATTTAACACAGAAGATATATTTAACATGTCTATCAGGTATCTTAAGACTGGAGTGGTGTTTCTATAACCTTCCTTCTGGCCATATCTCTTTTAAGTTAGATAAACTTTTGGGGGAAGGTGAAGAGTTAAAAAGCCAGATCAGAATCTCCCTGTCTTCACTCCAAATTGCAAAGGAAAACTTTAATTTTAATCTTGTTAACTGTGAGTACACTTGTTATTAATGAGCACTGTCAATGTTAATGTCTATCAATATTTTTTATTGATGGTCAATTTTATCAGCATTACAAAGTTATCCTGAGAGTTTATTATAAAGCTAATATACAAGGAGGCTACTGATGGTCTTTCAAGTGCCCAGCAAATACCCCAACTGTAGAACCCTTGCCTCTTCTGGGACATAGACTGCATTAGTTTCAGATATTTCCTTGGAAACTGGATGATTTCCGCTGGAGTTGTCTTTCCTAGCAAGTTTCTCTTTAGATATTTACAGCTTGTGATGTGTTATTCTGATTATATCAGCAAGTTTAATTTAAATCTTGAAGCTACTTAGCTTTCCTCCTCTAAGGAAGGTCATTTATGACAGCCTTTCTAAGTTCCAGAGATGGTTTGGTTTAGAAGTCTCCATGATTTCTCTCTGGTGAAGAGAAGTGGGTGCAGAGGATGGAAGCTCTCCTCCCAGACAGAGTTGGGCTGCTTTTCCTTTTCTGAAAGCTTCTTTGTAAAATGCAAATATAAATTGTTGGCCATAAATATAATGTCAAGCTGGGGTGTGTGTGTGTGGGGGGGGTAAGCTCATTAGAAGAGGAATAGAGGTGTAGGAAGGACCTAGAAAAGGTTAAAAAGCCAAAGTTTTTAATTTTAAGCTTTGCCTCAGGCCAACTTTCAATCAAGATCCTTTACTCTAACTCTTCTGGTAAATTGCTGTTAACTAGCCTTCTATCATCATTAAAAGACTCTACTGGAGGACAAGGAATCCCCCCCCACCCCCCCACCTCCCCAACCCCCGCCCCAAGACATCAATCTTGAGTCACTCTAGGGAAGGTCAGTAGCCATCCTTCTTATGCTCTGTTCCGCCCTTATTCTCTTGCAAAGGACAAGGAGGTTTTCACACATAATTTAAAGGCACAAGCTCCATTTCTTTGTCTTCTAAGAAGCCCATTTATAGAAATGAATAGGATTCTTATTAGTGCTTCCAATTCAGAAGACTGTACATTTATAATAATACCTTCATTACTCAATACATTTTTGGAATTAATTAAAATAAATTGCAAAAGAGCCTGAATACTTTGGCAGTTGACACCTTTTTGCCCTTTGAGGGTAGATCAAACCCTTAACCGCCAAATGTCATTCAGAGACAAGTTTGGTGAAGAAGGTAACCACTCAGGCAGGAAAATCCCCCTTTAAAAAAAAAAGTAGTGGGACTATAAAGATAACAAGCTAAGTTGTAAAGGCTGTGGCTTATCCCCCCACCCCCCCCCCCCCCACATTATGGTTTAGATTTTTAAATTAATTTATGTATTTATCTATTTATTTGTAGTACCAGAATTGAACCCATGAGTGCTCTACCACTGAGCGTCATCCTCAGCTCTTTTTAGTTATTATTTTGAGATAGAGTCTTGCTAAGTTGTCCAGGCCAGACGCAAACTTTATCCTTCTGCTTTTGCCTCCTGAATTACTGGGATTACAGGTATCACCACCACACCCAGTTAGTTTGAATCTGAAAAGTCCCCCAAAGGCCATGTGTTGAAGGCTTGGTCACCAAGGAACTTAGGCAGCCTCAGCAACTTAGCAAGGCCCTGTCTCAAAATAAAAAACAATAGGGGATGAGGATGTGGCACAGTGGTTAAATTCCCCTGGGTTCAACCTTCATCCCTAGTTAAAAAAAAAAAAATTAAAATTGCATGGATATAAAATCTTAAACATATTCGCATGACTATAACATGACTTGCTTTGATAACAGTAGCTAGATGACTCTTATTTTAAGTTGCTATATGCTAGTGGCTCTGAACATCCTCATTGAGTAACTGATGTTTTCATGCAAAAGCTCTTAGCATTTAAATCATAATAAATATATCACCTTCATGTGATAATATTAGAAGTGTGAGCTGTATAGAAATATTCTGCCCAACATTAAGATACTATTCTTTTGAAAATGTGACACATTCATGGAGATTTAATAGTTTTGAGATCAAGTTGTGAGACAATATTCTAATAAGACCTCTTTGGATTGTTTCTAATAGCTGAATTCTATGGCAAGAATCCACTTCTCACCTACAAGTACATGTACATCTAAAGTTTTGCTTTAGAGTTCACTGGGACAAGACTTTGGAGGTTTATTCTCTAGTCACAAGTGGCCAGGGTTTGCAGTCACTCTTCACTCGTATGTGTTTACATACTTGCTGTATTTACTCCCGCATATAAACAGTGTGCCTGAATTTATCATAAAGTGGGTAATATTAGAAATAGCCTTCTGTTTAAGAGGGTGTTGAAGAATAATAGGGCCTTTCCATAAGGTTTTCCAAACAATAGTTTTAGTTTTAAGATTGATCCCACCAAAGGTATGATTTCCCAGTTATTTTGGCAGTTGCGATTATAGTTTCTTGGACTTAAATGCTTAATTAAGAGCCTTTGGAAAGTTTCGTGTCAAGCTAAAAATATTTCTAATGTACACTTTTGCTTACTCAAAGCTGCATGGAGCTGTAATTTACAAAGGAAACTTGTTTCCTTAATTGTTGTGTCAGTCAGCAAAAGCACAGGGAGCAGGCACAGAATAATCTGTTTATATTTAGCTGTGCCAGTGGCCACAAAATGTCACAACCTTCATGTAATTTAGGAAAAGGTTAGGTGTGTCATTTCTATAGAACAGATTACTTTACAATTTGTTTTATTTTAAAAAAATTTTATACTTAATGAGATTTCTAGTTCAATCAGTATAATTTTGTTTTTTTTATGCAGTACTGGAAAGTAAAGACTTGAATCAGGTTTATTAGCTGATTCCTATGTTTTTGTATTGTAGTTAAATCCTTACCGAAAGTGAGATTGATAGAAAACGTAAATTACCATGTAGCGTTAGAATTACGGGGGTTTATTCTATCATAATTCTACTATGTTATTCTGTCTCCAGTTACCAAAGAATGCAATTCAATATAGAATAGATCTTGAAATGAATAAACTAAAGCAAAGTGCACATTTTCAGGATGACTCATGTATTTACCAAGTGTGATGAGAGAGAATAAGGGGAAAACAAAGAAAAAGGAGCCAACAGGAAGGAACAATGCCTTGCATCTCTGCAACAGCATTCTCTTGCTTTCAAAGCTTTTCCACATCTACAACTTGGACCCTTGCAGAGAGCATTCCCAGGGTGTGTTCTTATTAGATGAGCTCATCCTCTCTGAAAGGCATTGTCACACAGAGGTTGCCAGCTCAAGACTGAGAGTTAGATTGATGTGTGTCACAATCCAATCCTGCCATGTCCATCAGTGTGACCTTGGGTAAACTACATAGTGTTTCTGAGCACCAGACTCTTCCTCGAAAAATGAGTTATGATAACCGTGTTGCAGGTTGTCTGGCCTCATGAGTGAGCACACTGTATGTAGTACACAGTATGCTTTTAATGAATCCTAGTTGTCAGTTCTTGTCATGGTGATTGAGATGCAGCCCTGTGGGCAGAGCAAATGCTTTCCAGCCATTGTATAAAGACAGGGGCCAAAGGAGAATGGACAGTGGAGACTTGACAATGGACTTATTAACAGAGAAAAGTGTTCCTCTCTCTGGAAGTCGTTTCCATAGATGATGTCAAGATACTGGCACTCCTTTCCACATCACTTCAACTTTCAAACATTTTTCTTAGAGTGGGCCCTCCTACACCACAGAAGTTTTCAGCCCAGTTTCTCAGGAATCCTTGCCTCAGGATGTGTGAGAATCTCCAGTTAATAAAAATTTGCTAACCCAATGATATTTCCTATTAGCTCTATTCCTAAATTACTTTTGATTTAAATTATTATTATACTTTATGTGCATTAATCAAGAAGCAATATGCTAGCAATTAGGGATCTCTTGACAACCAGATCCACAAAATGTCTTCTAAAAGTGATTTAATATCATCATAATTTTAGTGTATATGTTTTATGCTGTATTTGATTTGAATATCAACATCCATTAAGTGTTTCATAATAACTGTAGTAAATGTATAGAACTAATCTATTAGTTAGATGTATGCATTTCAAATCTTTATTAATAAATAAGTACTGGAACTCTGTGTTATTATTACTACACATCTAAACAAGAGAAGGGACATTTTCACACATATATGATTTTTAAGGAATAATTAGGTATAATATTGGTACAGAAGAAAGAGCTATGGATTTAAGGTGAATAAAACAGCATTAATAAATATAGTACTATATTCATTGAAAATAACATTTATATTAACTGATACATAAAAATAAAAATTGCATGTATTAACTCGGTAACATGATGTTTCAACACATGTATATGTTATGTAATGTTTAAATCAAGATAAAACATATGTAGTTCCTCAAATATTCATCATGTTTAAGATGAAAGCTTTCAAAACAGCATTTTTAAAAATTTTTAAAATGCATATACTACATTATTGTTATCTGTAGTTACCCTACCCTGCAATAGCATGCCAGAAATCCTTGTTTTTATCTAACCGTAACTTAGTATCCATTTATCATACTTTCCCCACCACTCCCTCTCTCTGCTTTCCCCAATCTCTAGGGATCAATGTTTTTAGATTCTACACAGGAGTGAGATCATGCTGTACTTGTCTTTCAGTGCCTGGCTTATGTCACTTAACAGAATAATCTCTAGACCCACCCATGTTGTTGCAAACGACAGGTTTTTATTTTTTTTATGGCAGAATAGTATTCCATTGTGTATATGTACCTCATTTTCTTTATTCATTTATCAATTAGGTTGTTTCCATTTTTTAGCTAATGTGAATAGCAGCACCATAATCTTTGATAATTATACTTTTGCAAGGAATTAATATTAGAATGTAGAAATCTAGAGGCATTTCCTTCAATATCCTAAGCACAGCAAAAGTCCAGATGCAGCTGGGTACAGTGGCACATGCCTGTAGTCCCAGTAGCTTGGGAGGCTGAGACAGGAGGATCATGAGTTTAAAGCCAGCCTCAGCAATGGTGAGGTGCTAAGCAACTCAGTGAGACCCTGTCTCTAAATAAAATACAAAATAGGGCTGGGGATGTGGCTCAGTGGTTGAGTGCCCTTGAGTTCAATCCCTGGTACCCCCGCTCCCCCCAAAAAAAAGTCTGGATGCAGAGTGATGTGGTATATATCCATGACAGGCTCAATAATGGTATGGGTATGAACATGAGTATGCCCACAATATACTAGTAAAGAAGTTGGGACGATAAGATAGATTCAGGCAAATAAGGTCCTTTGAAGCTAGACACAAGTTTTGACTTAACATGTTAAGTGAGTTACTTTGCTGGTCTTCACCATCAAAGCTTCATGATCCAAATAGTGCTTTTATAAAACTAATGGTAAGTATGACAGTTTTACAAAAAGTTATTGCTGAGCAATATGCAGTGAGACTTAAGTGGGAGGAGGTGTAGATTTAGTTTTTAAGTGGTGGAGTGACTGGGGAAGTGGGTTGGATTTAAGTTAGAGTCTCTTGGCAATTCTATATTAAGTATTGCAATGGCTTACAATGCTACAGAAGAGCACTCTCTGCAGTTACTTTGAGCAGGACTGATTTGCAGTGGTCTGGGTACTTGAGGTCCGTGTGTCAGTGGAGGTGAGGATGAGGGATGAATATACAACACAGCCCTACATTTGGGGTAAATCAGTAGCCCATAGGCTTCATGGTAGACTGAATCAAGTAGCTGTGTGCACACGTGACATCATCTGCCCACATGATAAAGGCTGATGTCCATGGAAGACCATGCCCTGTCTAACCCTAGAGCAAGCCACTTGAATCACAGACCAGATTAGTATATATGTATTGCAAAGTGTTTCTGGTAAATAATGGAAAAATGTTTTGATCTGTAGAATCAGTATGAGTTTCTACTTTTGGTATGGAAGAGTAAGCTCCTAACCAAACTCCTGAAAATGGCAACTACAAATTCTGATTGAAAAAAGAAAGAAAGAAAGAAAGAAAGGGAAGAAAAGAAAAGAAAGAAAGAAGAAACTAACTCTATCTATCTGAGGACCTCTGTGGTTAAACAAAGGTAAGACAGTTTTGAAGAGGAGTAACTACGTGGTGTAAATGGCTGGCATGGGTTGAGTGCCAGATTTTCAGTTTTCCCCTAAGGGTAGCTGGAATAGCCAACAAATACTGGGGAGTGAGGTGGGGAAAGGAAAGAGCCTGAGAAAGAGAAGTCCGAGTTTTTTGTATATATATTCTGCCCAAGTCTCTTGCTAACCCTCAAGGACACACTAAAAGCTTTATGGAAAATAGCGTGGATATTCTTCAAAACAATAAACATTGAAGTACTGTATGACCAAGAAATCCAAGTTCTGGGTACATATTCAAAGAAGTTGAAATCAATATGTTAAAGAGTAGCTGTACTCCCACATCTGGTATAGCATTATGCACAATGGCTAGACATGGAATCAATAATGGAATACTATTCAACCTTGAAAAGAGGAAAACTCTATTATTTGCAATAATATAGATGAATCTGGAGGACATTACACTACATATACATGGAATTGAAAACCCATGAAAGTAGTAGAATGGCGATTAGCAGAGACTGCGAGGGCAGGGACATGAGGAGATGTTGGTCAAAGGACACAGAATCTCAGGGAGAATGAATTTTTGAGATCTATTGAATAGCATGGTGACTATGGTTGATGATGTATTATATATAATTTATATTTATATATAGAGAGAGTAGATTTCAAATATTGTCAACATAAAAATGGTAAGTATATAAATTGATGAATATGCTAATGAACCTTGATTCAATCATTCCATATTATAGACATATCAAAACATCATTCTGTATCCCATAAATAAATACACTCACAACTTGTCAATTAGAAATTAAAATAAATAAATAAATAAATAAATACATACATAAAAGCATTCTGAATGGTAACTTGAGTTTCCAACAATGGGAGGGGGGACAGTTTGCAGTTTGATTCCAACGTGGGCAATTGCCCACAAAAGTACAAATCAAACACCCTGTAAAGTAATATAAGAGAATCTAGAGTCTCCACAACACAATCCCCACAGTGTTTGAGATAAACTCAAAATTATTTAACACAAATCCAGGAAGACATGATCTATTTTTAAGGAAAAAAAAACAGATGCCAACCTCAAGATAACCCAAACACTGGAAATACAAAACAAATATTATAAAGCAGTTATTATAATATTCTCAATGTGACCAGATAAGTATATGCTTATGATTAATAAAAGATATAAATTGTCAGCAGAAAAAAAAAGATTAAGATAATTTTCAAACTCAAATGGAAAAATTATCTGAAGGAAAGGGTATCATTTAATTTGCACAAAGTATTATGTGGGGCTGTTGGTCAAGTACACTTTCTTGAAAAATGCCTAGAACTAGTTGCTCTTGGAGGCCATACCATAGTTTAAATTAGCCCAAGAAAAATTTCTTGTAAGTACTTGAACTCAATCCTATATAAAAAAAATGGACTAAAACATATTTGAAAACTCTAGGGGAGAACAGAAATATGCAAATTTCCCACTCAGCTCCATTTTCTATCAGGATCCCAGAAAGAAACAATATGTAGTACCCTTTATTGAGAGAATATCAGCTATATAAAGTTGTGTGAAGGCAGACTTTTCTTACAAATTTCTGGTGTAACTCTTTAGTGTAATTATGTTGGTATTTCTTTTAGGTTATAAAACACAAGGTATACATTTCATTCATGAAAATGAAAGTGATACAATTTGTAACCAGTGTTGTTAAGCTACTGTCATTAAGTTATGTTTCACATGTGTTAGTCATAGTAAAGATGATAGGAAATATCTGTAATTACTGAACCTCATTTATCTACTTCCTTTTACAAAGTACTACCCACTGCACCAGGGAATACAGACATCTATTCTGTAAATTACTTTGATAAGAACTTTCTAGCATACTTCAACAGAAGCAAAGGAATTACTCAGTCAATAATGGTGTAGGTAGGAGAAGAACTAGTGAGGTATTGGATGGTGACACCCTATTCAGAGAGTTGGTGATAAAGACCCATATTTGAAGAAACAGTGAAAGGGCTATCAAAGAACTTAGTGTCCATAATATATATTTTCAGGTTTCTATTTAGTCACATTCATTCAATCTGTAGTATAATCTCTAATCCATTTTGTCAGTAATAATAATATTGATGTTTTATACTTGTGAAAGGATACTATACTGCATAGGAAACTCAACATTCCTGAGAAGTAAATCTTTTATATTTGGGGAGTGTGTGTGTGTGTGTGTGTGTGTGTGTGTGTGTGAGAGAGAGAGAGAGAGAGAGAGAGAGAGAGAGAGAGAGAGAGAGAACATATACTCAACTTTTTAATGTAATAATTTCCATGTGCCTTTTTCCAATAGGGCTGAATGTTCTTCAATATCCATGCCTATATGACATATTTTTCTGACCTTTTACAGGACAACCAGCACAGCTGTTAAACATAGAGGAAAGGTACTAGGCATCTTGTTGCTCATAATTAAGAAACAATCATCTAGCTTCTGATCTGGACAAACAATAGGTTCTTCATCTTTTAAGTAGGAATAACAATAAGAACTACCTCACGCAGTTTTCTGTTTTGTGTAAGATAGAGTGTGTATATTAGAACTTGGAACATAGTGCTTAATAAGTAGTAGTTACTACTATACTTAATTATGGCACTCAATGATTGAACTAATGAATGAATGACATAATTTTATCAACTTGAAAATTTTATCTCATACTAATCTCCAGGTGGTGCTAAGTGGTTCATTTGAATATTTATATTAAAGGTGAATTAAAAGACATTATTTAACAATTCTAGGTGAGAACAGACAATTTCTTTCAGTTCCTATTCTAACATACTTTCAGGAAATACAATACACAATATTTATAAAGGGAATACCAGTTATGAATCTATGGCCACATGAATTCCACAGTTCTTTATCAGTATCTACAATTGATAATGCATTATCCAGAAAGAATATAAAAGACAGTTAAGTTACATTTTGATGTAACTTAATTTTTAACAATGGTCCAACTTAACAACTGGCTTGCAAAATCTCTCAAAATTCAACAGGTTGGCTCTTGTGAGCCAGTAGTAGCTGACTTCAACATAACCCTGACCACAGAGGTAAGGGTAAAGGGCCTGGTACATGGATTTGAAGCTGGACTCTGCCACTTTCAGGTGTCACTGGTCAAATTACCTAATCTTTATAAGTCTCAGTGATCTCATCTGTATAATTATGTCTACTGAGTAAAGTCATTGCAAAGATAAAAAGAACTACACATCTGACACTTAGCACAGTGTCCAAAACATTATAATACATAATTCATAATAATAATTTACTCCATCCTAATTCATAATAATAGTTCATTCCATGTATGATTATAAGTTGTTACTACCACAATATATTGTTGAAGAAATTGCTCCTCCTGGAAAAAAAAGTGAAATTTTATTGGTGAGAAAACACAATTATTGTGTGATATAAGAATCACATAACTTTACTTCCCAGAGAGCTGAAGGTAGTTTTCTACTGAAAATTAAAGGGGAAAAAGTGGTCTCAACCAATATGATTGATGATATTTAATTAGCTGGACTATGGGAGCAGAAAAGCATTCTATACATTCTGGAATACATCTGCAGCAAGATTAAATAGGTTTCTTCTCATGTATTAAGTCTGCTTAACAGATTGTCATTGAGAAAGGTTCTAAGGCTACTTCTAGGTTTGGCAGGGAAGCATGCTTCAAACACATAAGGTATCATGACTATAGTTAGTGGTGGTGAGAAAGAAATCATTGTGTCTATTGACTATCCTTGATCTGGGGCTATGCTTACAGTGTTCAAAGAAAATTCATATTGTACATTAGTTGTAAAGAAAAGAAAAAAGAAAAACACCATATGAACACATTCCCGAGTTTGGGGAATATCACACATTTGAAATGAAGGTTGACTAAGATATGATGGTGACTTTGTAAAACAAAAAATTATGAAATATACAGTCACACAGCCAGAAAAATAAAACTGGCTCAATTTAATTCAATTTTTGTTTGGTGGCAGGGGCTGGTGGGGGCAGATGGAAAAGGATATAAAGTAAATGGTACTTGGAATAAAAAAAAATCACTTTTGGCTCCTTTTCCATATTCTGAGAGTCATATAACACAAATAGCAATGCTAGGGTATTGTTTGGGATGTGCATTAATGGAGGTTATATATGCACGTTAAGAAAAGATTATAGGCCTTTCTTTGGTTTTCTAAGCAGTATAACAACTTAATTTCCACATGAGAAGCAAGTCCAGAAGGATATTGCAGCGGAGGACCAATTCAAAAGTTCCTTAAGTAAACAGTGTAGGATTTAATTGTGCCTTGACCTTAACAAGAGACATCTTTATGTTCAGCAAAACTAATTGTGTCACACTCTTGACATATGTCAGTCTACCTACAATCAGATTTACTCAAATTACAAAAATCATTTCCTAGATTCTGCTAACATTTTCTGGGGTATTCTTTTAGAGTCTGTCTTCGAAATGCCCAAATCACTATCCTATTTAGGTATATACTTCCACATCAAATGAACATCTATAATATTTTGTACTGAAGCTCTGATTGGGAATAAGAATTACTTTTGAGAAGTACAGGTCTTAGAAAATTATCCTAATTTTAGGGTTATTCAAACCCCATTTAATGAAACACTCTTTTCTTTTTTAAAGTTTAAGAAGTACAGAAAAGTATAAAGAATAATATAACAAACACATATCCAACCCACCAGTTCACAAGTGTTCCTATTTTGTCATTTTGTTTCTTATATATTCATTTGATTTTATAAAAGAACTATAAAACTTTTGATAAAATTGAAGTCACACTCTTCTTCCCCAACCCATTTCTGTACCTCCCTTGCCTGATACATTTGTTATCCGTAATCAATCCATTTATAGTATTATATAATGTTTCTTATTAAATTTATAAAACAATGATGATTTTGCACATTATTTTGTAATTTGATTCTTTCATTTAACTTTGAGATCTATTGATGTGGGCAAATACAGATATGCCATTCTTTTAAATTAGTTAATCTATCATATAAATATGTCACATGTATTTTCTATTTTCCTATGGATGGATTTTTTTCAAGATTTATTTATTTATTCTAGTTAGGCATATATGACAGCAGAATGCATTTTGATTCATTGTACACAATTGCAGCACAACTTTTCATTTCTCTGGTTGTACACAATGTAACATTGCACCATATGTATACATGTACCTAGGGTAATGATGTGCATCTCATTCCACCATCTTTCCTGCCCCCATGCACCCTCCCCTCCCCTCCACCCCCTTTGCCCAATCACAGTTCCTCCATTTTCCCCATGTCCCCCCCTCCCCCATTATGGATCAGCATCCACTTATCAGAGTGAACATTAAGCCTTTGATTTTTTGGGATTGGTTTACTTGGCTTAGCAAGATATTTTCCAACTCCATCCTAGGGATGGATCTTAAGATTTTTTCCCTAAAACAAAAAGATGCAGTATGTCATCTTTAAAATGTTATTGCTTTCTAATTTTGAATTTAAAATTTATTTCCCATGCAATTTAGAAACAGACAACATAAGAAACAAACAAAATCTTCAATCTCATTATTTAGAAACTTAAGTGAAATTGAAATTCTATCAATACTTTCAATATAGGGCCCCCTAAACACACACACATTTGCAAAATGATGTCCCAGTGAGCAAGCCTCTTTTTCATGCTAAGCAATATTAATGATTTGTGTATGTGTGTTTCACAGAGATCTCTCTATATGCATAGTGGTACATGTTTGTTAAAAGCATAAAATATGATAAAAGATGAAAATTTTGGTTTGGTGACAGACTAAGCAATGCTGAATAATGTCATTCTGATAGTTCCACTTCTTTTGGGTTTTGGTTAATAATTTATAAAGTAGGGTCTGAGTAATACTTAAATTCTTATAGTTTTCAGCTCTGATAACTTACAATCACATATTAAAATCATATAACTTTTAGATTTCTGAGGATGGAAGAAAACTGATATAATACTTCTTGTTGTGTACCTGCTATGTTTCAGGTGCTTTTTCCTCTAATTCTTACAACTAGCCTATTAATCATAGTCATTCTGATTAACTGTGAATGCTAACAATGACTGTATGATCTCTAATGTCCCAGGTACTTGCTCCATTCATGCCTCACAATAGCTTTGCGAGAGATGGGCATGTTCCCATCCTCACTTTACAAAAGAGGAAACTCAGGAGGAGCTGTGTGGCGAGTCACTTTAATAACAAGTGTGACTGACATGTAGATCTGGACAGAATGGAACACGAGTTCCTCCTGGCAGCACAACACTCAACTGCTCTCATGCAGAGAAGTTAAGTGGCTCAGGGATATTTTGACTCCTTCACATTTACCTATTGTTCCAATTTTATCCAATGACTCAAACATCTCTTAAGAAACATTACAAAAATAAAATCTCCCCCCCCCAAGTGCAAAACCCTAGGAACTTGCATGATGAAACACAGCCCCAACATAGCCTGTATGGATTGATGCCACCACTGGCAAGAGGCAGGAAGGCTCATGGGGAGGCTGTGTGGAGCTGCTCAAGCACACAGGTGTGCTGTTTATTGATCATGCATATTTCTGAATACCCTGAACTAATAACAAATGGGAGCTTATTCCTACCTTGTCTCCAGTGGTTTTCCCATATGCAGATGTGTTCAGTTGAAGTTATTTGCAAAAGCAGATGAGTTCTTGCTTGCTTTTGTGAAAATATTTTTTCCCTATCATTCTTATGTTGAGTATATAGATTTTCATTTATGGGGAATGGGAGAGAAGAGTTTTTCATTTATGAAAAAAAGTGATGGAGGAGTTGGAGACCTATTTAGGAGAGTTTATTTGGTTCTAAAAGGATTTCTATTTTAAATTCTTATAGGAGGCAAGTGCATTTGGGAGACAATGTTTGTTTGATTAAACAACATGCTGAAGGGATTTCTTTTTGCACACACAGCAAAGGTTCTCAACCTTGGAACTATAGACATTTGGGAATGGATAACTCTTTGCTGGGGAGGGTTTCCCTGTGCATTAAAGGATGCTGAGTGACATCCCCTGGCCTCTGCCCATTGGATGTCAGTGGCATTGCACTCTCCTTTTTCCACACTGGTAACAAAATCCATCTTGGTTGACAGCTACTGATGTAGTCATCCAAAACAGGGATAACAGCAAAAGCTAGGGATGATCATTAGAGTTTAGGTAAAAACAAGTTAAGATTCTGCTCCTTTACCCACCTTCTTCTCATCCTTTCCAGTATCTCATCCCTTGCCACATCTCATCAATTTTCATCTTTCTGAAGGACTTCCAAATATGCCCTTTAGCCCAGATTCTCACCTGTGCCCAATCCTGTCTTTTGTGCTTTCTGCTGGACATGTCCCCAGGGATAGCCCGTCATCTGTAGAAAGCTGAGATGGTCCTCTTTCTGATTTTCTGATTCCATTCAGGATTCTAATAGGTCCTACTGGACATTGTAGTTAACACTTCAGTTACCCTTGTTTCTTACTTCTTTGTTAGCCTCACCTTCACTCCTCACCAATTCCTGCCCATCACTTCTTGAAATCAGTCCCACATTACCTCACTAATGCAACAATCTTCTCGTATATCAGTTTAACCCTACCAAAGGAGCTCTGACATCAGGCTACTTCTGTAGAGACATCTGAATGGCCCTCCCTACCTCTTAGTACATGATTCAAAGGCCCTCTGCCCATGTTTGGAATTGCTCATGATCTGTCCACCACAAATCTTCCCCTATTCCCACTTTCCCATCACTTTCTTAGAGAAACCTTCTGTTTGAATGAACAGAAAATGTTCAT
This sequence comes from Tamias sibiricus, assembly GCA_025594165.1. Classification (NCBI taxonomy): domain Eukaryota; kingdom Metazoa; phylum Chordata; class Mammalia; order Rodentia; family Sciuridae; genus Tamias; species Tamias sibiricus. Next base: position 66,142,408 of record CM046666.1, on the reverse strand, counting down.
TCAAAATTTGCCTGGTCTCAATCATCTACTCATTTTCCTACAAATAGACATTAAAAAAAATCCTGATGTGCTTTAACACTGAGCTATATCCCAAGTCCTTTTTATTTTTATTTATTTATTTATTTATTTATTTATTTATTTATTTATTTTTGAGTCAGGGTCTCATTAAGTTGCTGAGGGTCTAATTTGTCCAGTCTGGCTTTGAACTTAAAATCCTTTCGCCTCAGCCTCCTGAGAAGCTGAGATTATAGGTGTGTCCCACCATGGTTGGTTACAAATGTGCTTTTAATAATGTTTTCCTTCACCTTCTTCTCTGCTTACTAAACTTTAACTTAGTCATTTTATGGTCAGTTCAGATGCCACCTCCTCCCTGAATGCTCCTTGATGCTTTGGGACAAAAACTTATTTTTTTCTTCAACCCCATATCACCTGTAGAATAATCAAATTATTCATGTGGCACATTCATGCTGTAAAGTGTTGGGTATGTGTCTTATGCATGTAAAACCTCTCCTACAGTTCCTAGTACTGTGCATTGCACATAGAACATACTCAATAAAAATGTGTTGTATGAATAAATGAAGGAGGGGGGGACTTAAACACTATTGTAAAGTCCATTATAAATGGAACCAAACAGGCTCCTTTATATGACATGAGCTAAAAAAAAATGCCTTAGGCCAAAATAATCTCTCATCTGCCTAATGACAGCATGAAATTCCACCTTAAAAACAAATACATTTACTGTCTTATTTTTTCAGATCTTGCATGTACTGTGTAATAAGCAATAGTTACTTGGTAAGAGCGTCTCAATAGCAGGTCCTGTGGAAAAAACAGACACACATCAGGTCTCTGGGAGTGGAGTATGTGAGACCATTTCTGGATAGTCAGTCATAGGACTGTGGGAGACGACATGGGCAAGCAACAAGTAGATGTGGGCCACACCATAGTTGACTTAATTTACATTAATATAACACACATTCATACACATACATACACGCATACACATACACAAATTACCTGCAGCATGATGATGGTCAATGATGGACTGCATATATAAAAGTGGTCTATAAGGTATATTGCTTAAGTGATGCTGTAGCCATCATAGTTTGTGTAAGTACACCACTCTATGATGTTTGAAGAAAGACAGACTGCCTAATTACATAGTTCTCAGAATGCATCTCTGCTGTTGAGCAACACATGACTGTATAGATATGTCTATGTATACGTGTATACATATGTATACATATACAGTGTGTGTATATATGTGTATAAATACACACATATATACTCACATCAATTAATTTTGTTGATTTTATTACTAGCAGGAGCATTTTCAAAATTTTTTTATGATCATGGTAGGAACACTTAGGAGATAATATTGAACATAAACATGATTATATTTAAGCATATAGGCATATAGGAAACTGAAATAAAATCCATTTTTAATTAGAAGCATATCATATTTCTATTCATTATTTCTTATAATTTTCTTGTAGCTTCTGAGGTGAAAAGACTGATAGACATGGACTTTCACTATTTCTAATCCACAAAAATGACTTGTTGTTTCTAAGTTTAGCTTATTATAATTATCTGATTTTCCCCAAGGCATTAACAAGGCAAATCAGGGGATCTGATGACTAATCTCACAGGAAGAATGACTGAAGTATTCTTCATGTCATCTATGTATATAGGTATCTTTTGATGGACAGCAGATTGAATTGGTATCTTTATCTTGTGAGTTCGTAGTTTTGCTCAGTTCCCTCAACTGGTATGTTCAGCATGCATTCTCTGGGGCTAAAGTTCTTTGACCTGGATCAATGAAGGCAAGTGTGGGATCAGAGTAGCTTTTCAGCCAGGGAAGTAGGATTGCTTACTGGCATAACACCTAAGACTAACTAACCCCAGGAAGGTAGTTACGATTGGACAACTGGTTAGCCTACTAGATCCCAAGTCCCCCACTTTATTTGTAACTTGTCTGAGGCTTCCACTGCACAATTATAATTAAAGAACTCAATGACACTGATTTACTTTAATATACAAACAACTGGTATCATGCCTTCATTATTCATTCATTAAAAAAATACTGGTACAAGCCGGGCATGGTGGCGCACGCCTGTAATCCCAGCAACTGGGAAAGCTGAGGAAGGAGGATCACAAGTTCCAGGAAGCCTCAACAATTTAGTGAGAGCCTTAGCAACTTGGTAAGACCCAGTCTCAAAATAGAAAGGGTAGAAGTGTAACTCAGTGGTAAAGCACCACTGGGTTAAAAACTCCTGGTCCAAAACACACAAACAACACAACAACAACAACAACAAAAAAAACAACCCAGAAATAAGTTCTATGGAAAAAGAAAGAAGAAAACAGAAAAGAGGAACAGTGTTTGGGATGGAGGGTAAGTATCATTCACTTTTCAGAATAGTTTTTAGAAGGGTGATGAGGAAAAACAGTCCAAAGGAATAAGACATTTGAAGGAGAGGGGGAACATTGTACCAGAGGGAAAGGTAAAAGAAGTCAGGATATGCCAAATGTGCACCAGGCAAACCTGTTTTGTTCCCCTAGTCTACTTCTAGAGCAAAGTTCACATAGGCTTAGTGTGATATGATGACATTACCCAAGGTCCTCAAAGATCCTATAACTTGAAGGGGTCTCTCCTGTCAAAATGGGGAAATTACTATATCTCCTGCCCGCCTCTTAAAATTGTTGTGATGATCAAAGGAAACAATGGCTACAAAGGAGCTTTAAACATAATGAAAGTTCTAGATGCTGGCAAATTACTATAATTGCAGGACCATCTTGGAAACAAGTGAGGTGATTATTCTGTACCCCAACATAATTAACTGTAGTATAAAGATGGGGGGAGATGTTGAACACAGGTTTGGGTTGCAATCATATTTATCCTGCCCCCACCTCCTTTTTTGTAGTGCTGGGGATTGAACTCAGCGCTTTGTGCACGCAAGGCAAGCACTCTACCAACTGAGCTATATTCCAGCTCTGTAATCATATTTATCAAGCTGCTTTCAGACTATAGATAGGTGAAGTGACACCCTTTCTTCCCTGCCTGCAGAGCACTGCTGCTGGCTGAAATGGCTTTGGTCTTCTGAGATATGTTTGCTCCTCACCATTAGACTGCAAAGCACACGATCAATGCTAGGGTAAAAATACTGATTTTTACCTTCATAAGTACATGTGCAAATTGAAAGGTGGGTTAATTTTGCAGACTCTCTAATTAGGCAACAGAAAACATCAGTAATTACCTAATAAAAAGATAAAACTGATGAGAAAAAAATGAAGAACACATAATATAATTAAAATTTATTGAATATATGTATTTGTGTGTATATATGTATATACATATATGTGTGTGTAATTTTTAAGATGGGATTCTCACTGCATTGCCCAGGCTGATCTCAAACTCCTGGGCTCAAGTGATCCTCCTGACTAAGCCTCACAAGTGCTAGAACTGCAGACTGTAGGCATGTACCACTGAATCAAATATTTTGATACATGAAGTAAAACTAATTTTCTAATTTTGTTACAACTTTTGTTCTCTTTTTTAAAAATGTACTTTTTCTTAATCATTTCACAGTCTCCCTTTCTTGATTTCATATAGGTCAAAAAACTGATCAACTTGAAGACCTTTTTTTTTCTATTACTCGATTGTTTCCAAAAGAGTAGGTAAGGAACTTGTAATTAGTTTATGATTCATAATCTTCAAGTGTTAGTAATTATATGAAAAGGGAAACTAATTTTCCTAGACAACATGAAAGCCAAACTTCTAATGTTTAATTTCTTCTCACTAGAATACAGTGATCCTGGATAAAAGCAAAAATTTTCAGAAGAGAGCATTCAAAATGGTACTTATTAATGAAAGTAATTTGTAAATATTAAAGTGAATTTAGTAAAAATGCATCAAGGTATTTTGTATCTATGAACATTATGAAGGAAATGTAGTGGATGAAACAGATCACACTATTTGATTTGAAATTGGTCAGACTTTACCACGTGAAATGTTTTTGAATGTGGTGTCTTCATAAATCCACATAATCTATCCATGCATATTTTGACTTATAAGCTTAGTAAAAAGTTTTTAGTCCAGTGTTCTTTATTTCTGAGCCCCTTATTTAGCATACAGTTTGGAATATAAAGTGCAACCTCAGTGGTGTCACAGAAGCACGGTGCAGAGAAGTGTGAAACATCCAGTAGACCCTGAAAAGACCTGGGACAGGGACTCCAGCAAGCCCAGCACCTGCCAGCAACTGCAGGGCTCCCTTTTGCAGCTGTGATTGGTTCAGAGGTTGTTAAAGGGCTAAGTGTTTATGTCTAAATACTAGTGCTACAAAAAAAGGATAGGCAAGTAAGAAAAATGTCACTGGATAGAATTTTTCAGAAATGTGACAGATATATTCTTACATGTGAAAATTCTAGGAGTTTCTTATAAGTCCTTGTACTGAATGGACTCTGGCAACATTTATGTCTTGCTACTTTTAACACCACAGATTATCAGTATAAAGTAACCAATAAGAACAATTTGATATATTACCAGCATGGTACATTAAGAAAATGTGATATTATTCCACAAAGAATTCCAACCTAAGGCACTATCAAGCATTATGTACCTGCTTGGTGTGATCTTAAAAAAAATTTTCTTTTCTTCATTTTAATATTATTTTCAACTAAATATGTGAAGTATATTATACACAGGTTCAAGTTTATAATCATGTAGAGTAGGATAAGCAGGATAATGCCCCACCCCAACACACCCGTGTTCTAATTTCTGGAACCTGTGAATATGCTATCTTATATGGCATAGGGACTTTGAAGATATGATTAAGTTAAGATCTTGAAATGGAGAGATTATCTTGAATAACCAGGATGGACCCAATGTGATCATTATAGTTCTTACGAAAGGAAGTCAGGTGAATCAGAGTCAGGAAAGATATAACAATGGTGTCAGAAGTCTGAGTGACATGGGGTCATGAGCCAAGGAATACAGGTGGTCTCTAGAATCTGGTAAAGGAAAGGGAGTAAATTATTTCCTAGAGCCCTGAAAAGGAATGAAGCATATATGGTAAGTTTAGCTTCACATGAGCTATTTTAGACTTCTGATCTCCAAAGCTATAAAATAGTATGTATTGTCTTGAGCAACTAATTTTGTGATAATTGGTTACAGCAGCAAGATGAAACAATAAATAAGAGTTTATATGTTGATTTGTTGTCCCATTCATAAATGCTAGATGTTCAATAATAACAGAAGATAAAATTTATTCAAGTAAAGAAAACAAATAAATCGAAACACCTGCAAATTCCCATGTGTACAGATTAAAAAAGCAAACTTTCTTTAGAGAATCATCCTATGGACATCTTTCTTCTTGCTGTATCTGGTGATTTTAACTCCTGGCCACCATGCTAAAGACCATCCTTATGAACAAGCTCATAAAGAAAGGTGTTTTGAAAAAAGTTCTAAGGAAAACATGCACATTGTTCAACAATTGTATCAATCAGTAAATTCTCAAGTGTTTATCACAAACATCTTTTCTATCTAGTGGAAGGTTTTCAGAAATGCAATCAGCCAGATGATTATGTACATAAGAAGGCACTGACTGAAACATATTAATGTTTCACAGGAGAAAATGCCAAATTGGTATTAGGGGATGGGAAGGCCTGGGATTTGCATTCGTAGTCATTCTGGGGATTTGACAATGTCCTGTTGGTCAGGGAAGGATATATTTATGGGCTAGATTTCCCTTAAGGGAAAAAGGAGGGTGATATGTAGCACACTATGCATCAAGGTCCTTGGGAAAGCAGCAGTAAGGAGGAGATAGGGCCATTCCAGGGCTGTGATGAGAGGATGAACACAGACTGGATCTGTGTTCCTGGTTTATTAGGCAATGAGATGCATGGCAAAGGGGCCTGGAAAGAAACACTAGAAATCATTAAACAGTCTATTTTGGCAGTGATGTGGGGGCACCACAGTGAGAAGATACTTGGGACCCTGAAGCAACAAGTGAACAGAAGAGGAATATAATAGTTTAGGTTAGAAATCATTGTCTTTTCTAAAAACATAGAAGCAAAGAAAATGGAGGGAAGATTGGAGAGGGCAGTAAGTTCAAAAATTACTAGATATGGAGAAACCACTAATATATATATTTTTAAATCATTTGAAACATCATGAGTGGCCACCTTGCAATCAACACTGTTCAGAAGGAGAGATAAATGACTGTGGCATTTCAGTCGAGATTGAATATTTAGCTCAAAATGCCTTCCACAGTGACAGAACATAATATGTGAAACTCAATGAAAGGCAATTTGGGAGGCAGACAAGTAAATTTGTCTCTCATTTATATGCATGCTGCAGTTGAGCTCAAGGAAAAAGATCATTGTCTGTAAGTGTTGAAATGTTAGAGAGAAGAGAATTAGAACCCAGGATGGATATCTAGTATCCCTTCCTTAAAATGGCTCTTCAGGGGAGAAGGAGGAATTTGTGGAATGGGAGTTTTAGTGGAAAGTAGCTTTTGTGCACAAATTTCAAATTGCTTAGGAGAACACTAATCTTATGTAGCTATGCTGAATATCCACTACCATTTACAACCGTTCCAATGCCTGATCCATCTCTTGCATCTGTCCCTCACAGTTGGTGGTTTTATCAGTCTTTTTATCTCAGCATCTCACATGTCTTTGCTCTTCCAGCAGCCTCTGAGGTCACATAGGCACTGGTGGTGCCTGCCACTTTCCTTTCTCTGCCCTTCTACTTATGTCACAACATGCACTGTCATTATCTAAACATCAACTTCTCTCCAGAAGCCCAGCAAATGTCCAGCGAGACAATTTATAAATGTCCTCGTAAAATGTTCTTGTAAGCACAAGATGAACGTTCAAAATGCTATTTGGAAAATGACGATTTTTATAATGCATCTATAAAACACTAAATTCATAAACACTACATGTGTTATGGCCCTAAGGCTCTACTGGTGAGCAGCGGCAGTGCATCACTATAGAGAGAAATGATACATCTCACTGATATCTCGAGGGTTGCCTATCTTTTCTTTCTGAGTCTCTTTGATTTGATGTCAAGAGAGAGCCAAAAAACTGCCATATTCTCTGGGCTTTCCCCCTAGGCCTACTCTGTCTCTCTATTTTAAATTTATTTTATTCTTCCTACTATAGGAAAATGCAAATACATTACTTACTAAAGACTGTGCTGACATTTTGGGATTTATGTGTAAACTCACAACCTATTAAATCGACATAAAAAGAAAAAGAAAAGAAAGAGTGACTAGATTTGTTAGTAGACTTCTTCAGATTCCACACCAGAGCCTACCCTGATAAGTCAAGGTTAGTGTTTGACAGCCCAGACTTGTGCATTCTGTCTCTGGGTTTGAATTCCAGCTCTATTTCTTACAGCTGGGTGGCTTGTCCGAGGGTGTAAACTTGTTTGTGTCTCAGCTTCTCTAAATATCTAGTTAATGATAATATCTGGATCCTCACAAGGGAAACATGAGGCCCTCTACTGGTCTACCTAAACTCCCACAAACTATGACAAGAGAAGTTAACAGATATCCCTAGAGAAGAGTGATCTAAGACATGTTTTTCATGGCACAGAGACAAAGCACCATCTTTACTGGACCTGTGTTGGTTGGTACACTGGGCTCAAGGCCCCAGATGTAGAAAGTGAGAAAAATGGAGAGTGCAATGCCCAGCTGGAAGAGATTTCGTAAAGGGGAGCTGTAAAGTGATAGGCAGAGCAAGGAATGGGAACAGAGGAGATCAGATGGGAACAGAGGAGATCAGAAAGGAAGCACAGAAAAGATTTAGAGGCAGAAAGCAAGTGTGGGACTGTACTCTTCAGACAACAGGCTGCCCAGGAAATGGAATTCAGAAATCAGGTGCTGCTACAACTGGCTGACAAACAGGAAGCTTAGGTCACCTTGAGAGAAGCTCTAGAGCTACTGGGCCAAAAGCTGAGATGACAAAACATGATAGGTAAGAAGTTACTCCAGGGAGTGAGATATGCCAAAGAGGAGTGACAGCTCATTGCAGCTTGTTATTCAAGGAGTCTCTGGGGCATGGGGCTAGAAGCTAGGAGGTGAGGGACAGCAATCCTACCTGAAGCAAGGGAATCCACTCTCAGGACTCAGTTTTACCATGTATTCACTTCAGATACTTCTTCTTTGGGTTCTTTTGGGAATATTAGATCGTTCTTAATTTTGGATATTTTTGGAAGAAATGCTAAACAGTTTTGATTTTAGTAGCAATTTTATTTTAAAAAGCTTTAGGTTATGAAAAGTATGAATCAAGTTATAAAATATTATGATTTCATTTTAAATTTCTGTTATTTTTATTCATGGATATGCTGATTTTTAAGTAACTTTATTGCTGGATAAATATTAATTCCCAGGCTGGGGTTCTGGCTCAGTGGCAGAGCGCTTGCCTTGTACAATGGAGGCACTGGGTTTGAACAAAAACAAAATAAAGATATTGTGTTCATCTGTAACTAAAAATTTTAAAAAGATTTAAAAAATATTAATTCCCTATATCTATTCCATATTTTACTAACTTCCTAGCATTTCAAATTGTAAAGTAGTAAGAACTTTCTACCCCACAATGAATACATAACAGATACCAGCTCTTTTCAGAGTACATGCCATGTCTAACAAGTGTACACATGGATCCAACTGAATAATCACTGAGAAACTAATCTAAATCTGTTATTTAAAATAATTCTTCTTTATTAAATAAATAAAATAAATATTTAAATATAAATGCTTTACAGTTAAAGTATTTAAGAATATAAAATATACTTAAAATACCTTAATAATTACATATTAAAGACTTATTAACTGCCGGGCACGCGGTGGCGCACGCCTGTAATCCCAGCACTTTGGGAGGCTGAGACAGGAGAATCGCGACCTCAAAGCCAGCCTCAGCAATTTCGAGGCACTTAGCAACTCAGTGAGACCCTGTCTTTAAATAAAATACAAAAAAGGGCTGGGGATGTGGCCCAGTGGTGGAGTGCCCCTGAGTTCAATCTCCTGTACCACCAAAAAAAAAAAAAAAAAAAAAGACTTATTAACTGATTCTGCTAGTAAAAATTCCAAAATATGCAAAATATGTCTCCATACTCCAAATTATAACTCTAAAATAGTTGCTAAGTTGTAAGGATTAAGAGTTACCCATATGCATAACATTTATAATTCCATAAAATGTAAATAAAATATGACATATATTTAAAGTCATACATAGATTTTAGTTAAATATTAATAACAACACTTATGTAAATTTCAAATTAACTGACCTTAGCTTTCACAAAACCAATAATTATAACAGTCACATAGTCATAAACACAACTAAAAATGTGTTACGCTGGAAAAAATACCCTTCATAGCAGTTTTCTTCTTGAATGTGCTTACTCTGTGTAATAAACAAATAGCAATTTCTTAAAATTATAAAAATATCTTCAATGTAGGCCATATTTATAAATGTTCATAAAATTTATTTAATTGGATTTATGTTCTAATAAACATGGAAAGCAAGTTTTTTAACTATGCTGAAAGTGACATATAACTTCCCAAGAAAACTTCCTTTTTATTAATCACTATTTCTTCACACCTAATACAAGTCTAAGCATGTGAAAATGCATATTCACAAATATTTCTCTCTGATATTGTAAAAGAATTAATTATGTTGCTTATAAATTAAGTTTCATTTAGTCTGAGCTTAGACATTTAAAAAAATTAGTCAAGCATAAATAAATGTGTCACAATTGAATGTATCTCATTGTTTGTTGAATAGATTTTGTTTGATTCATCTGAGGGAATTCATTTAATGAGGTCCTAGAACACCATGGGACTCAGTTTCCTTAATTATAAAACGGTGAACTTGTCAGAAGAACCTTCAAGATGCCCTGCTTCGGTTTTGGTTTCATGATTGCACAGAGTAATCTTAATCTTGTTCTCAATTTTAATCCATTTTTCTTAAGAATTAGCCCAAATTTAAAACTGAATTTTCAGTTGTCTTTGTATTTGTGCCAATACTTAATATTTTTAGAATCTAATTTTGCATGATATACAGTAAAATAAATAGTGTTTAATGCACTTAACAAACATACTACATTCAGTTTTCTCATGTGAATTATACAGTTGTTGAACCAGGATTGAGATTTACCTTTACCATTTCTCAGTTTGACATAGTAGCAAGTAGAAAGATATGTTTTCACCATTTCTTCTAGTGCTGATGATTATATTACTAATAGCAACCATATAACTATTAATTTGTAGCATTTGAATGTGATTTTATTTTTGAGATGGAGTCCAGCTGGGCAAGGTGGTACAAGCCTGTAATCCTAGTGGCTCTGGAGGCTGAGGCAGGAGGATTGCAAATTCAAGCCAGCCTCAGCAATTTAGTGAGGCCCTAAGCAACTTAGTGAGACCCTGTATCAAAATAAAAATTCAAAGAGCTGAGGATGTGGCTCAGTGGTAAAGTACCCCTGGGTTCAATCCTCAGTACCAAAAACAAAAACAAAAATAAAGATGGGATCTGTATATATATTTTTTCTTGTACAAGTATGCAAATCTTCATATTGCCTAACTAACACTGGTGATAAATACATCCTAGCAGAACCTGGACATTACCCCAAATATCCTCCTGCATTTCTCCAGTCAGTGAAATACTTGTACCTGACTCCTGTCCTTCATGTACAAAGCAGGTTTTAGGACTGTTTCTTCCTACTCCTTGCTGAATGCACAACTGAGAATCGTATTTCCTTTTCAATTTGGAGAAACTCTCTTGTGGAGAAATTAGTCTATTTTCTGATATTACTAAGATAATGGTAACAGAAAGATCAGGTAATTCATCCTTGGGAAGGTAGGCTACATTTATGGATGACCACATAGCTGGATCATAAAATGGCTCATCCACCACTGAGATTGTCCTTCTGGCCAGTTCTGAGCTGTTTTGGAGACCATGTTAATTATGACAATAATCTAGACAAATAACATGGATTTTATAAAATTGGAACACATGAGTTATAACCTCGATCCCATAGTTCCCATTTGCATTGTGATTTCCCACCACACATGTCTTGTTTTCATTTTTACTCTCTCCAGTGCACTGGAGTCCTTCTTTCAGTATAGGCTTGTTGAAATCTCTCTGTTCTTAGGAAATGACTTCAATTTTACTAGTCCATTAATTTTCCAAATGAAGCTATTGACTTTTAAGGAAATTGTAAAATGAAGATAATTCTAAGTTCTTTTTTCTTTTATTGCCAAACATCCCCAAACTAAGTCCTCTGTGCTCATTGCTTCTACCTTCTCAACACATATTCTCTCCCTAATCAATTATAGCATGGCTTTGCCCTAGGTACACTTGTGCTCTCATGAAAGGTCACCAGTTTCCTTTTAGTCACCAAATTTGGCATCTCCTCTCAGATTCCACATTTATTTGCAACAATAAAATTCATGTCTGGTCTTTCCTTTCCAACACTTCCTCTCCCTGTGACTTCTTTAGCACTTCAAGGTATTCACCTCATTTCTTGCCCTTCCCTCTTTGTGTGCTTTTACTCTGTAAATGAGATGTTCCTTAAGGAAGTGTCCTTAATCCTTTGTTCCCAGGCACTTTCTCTTTTGGTAATTCCAAGCCTTCATTTATCTCCTGTATGTGACTGCTCTCTCCACTGGAACTCTGTCATGAGTTCCAGTGTTGAATATCCTGCCAACACTTTCAACTTAATATGCCACAAGTTCAACTCATCATCTCCCCTATAAATCCAGCTCTCTCTCTCTCTCTCTCTCTCTCTCTCTCTCTCTCTCTCTCGGTTGCCTGTTTCAGTTAATGGCACCATCATCTGTCGCTTAGATGCTCAAAATGAGTCATATTAATTTTATCTCCAAAGTACCTCTTGCACTGGCCTTCTAATTTCTAAGTTCATTGCCAAATGGTTCAACTTTCAACTCTCATTGGATTCATCACTTAAATTTGCTGATCCATGCTAATGTTTTGTCCCTTCTTGCTCTTTTTGCTCACAGCTTTTCTCCCACAAAGCCATAGACCCTGAACATTAAGGAACAACTAGCTCAAGTGTTTGCCCTTCCATATCTTTCCCTTATCTCTCCATTCTTTTCACCTCTTGAACTTTACAGCTCTCTTGGACTGTTTATAAAATGAGTTTCTAACCTTTTACTACATTTCCTTATTTTGTTGTGTACTGTGGAGAAAAAGCAAGCAACTCATCATTCCCAAGTACAAAATGTGTCTGAGGTCCTGGGGTTGTAAAGACCCCATGTACATGCCACATACCACCTACCTGACTCTGTAGGCCTCTCAAAAGCAAAATTATCTGATTGTTCTTTTCATCTTCTAGAACACCAAACACTGGAACTTCATGTATTTGCATGTATTTTAAAATGGCTGATCCAAAATTGTATACCATACTTCCTGACCATGGTCCACTTTTCTACCTTCTTTCCATGTACTCCCCTGTCTGAGATTTACTCCTTGTTTTCTGAATTCAGTTGACAAGATTCTATGTGAAAATTGATGCAAAATTATGAATAGCACACTAAATTGTTTCCTACTTAAAATTCTAATTAAAGGCTCTATTCTGTCAAATTGTCTCCTAAGAACTGCTAAGTAAGAATATTCTGTTTCAAAGGAAAGACACACAAAAATAATCAAGGAAAAGTTGCTACTGTCACTGTGCCCTGGATTGGTAGTGTTCACATCTCCTCTGTCAACGAACAAGGTGAAAAAAAAAGAGAAAAACTAAGATTATACCTCTATGCTGAGATATGCCACATGAGTAAACCATTGGATTTAAATTTAAAAATTAATTTACTGAAAACAATTCAACAAGGAAACAAAGGTGGTAGCAAATGGAAGGAAGAAAGTCATACAGAAGTTAGAGTTTAATGGCATGCACTTGCAGTTGCAATAGATAGTATAGTGTAAAAATTACTAACAACTTCCTGTGTCAGGTATGGCTCTTACAGGGGTGAGTTAGAGTATTTTATATTATCAGATTATATTATATAATCTCCATAGGCACCTATGATATAGGTAATGGTTGTGTAACACTTATTCTACAGATAAAGAAACAAGATCTTGACTATCTCCCTAAAGCAGTACAATTACTAAAGATTTGAAACCAGGAAGTAAAAAATGTAGGGAGTCAAATATGACATTAACACTGCAGTGGACAGGTGCAGCAGAATGTAGCTAATTCATCCTATTTGAAAGAGTCCGGGCATTTTCTTTCTATGGTGGGCAGGACTACCACCTTCAGGGATGACAGCTTTGCCTTTCTCACCAGGGAACCAACCACTTTTCTGCCCTTTCAGCTGTAGTGTAACACCAAGTAATGTTTTATCTCGTCTTCTACCCTCTGTACTTTGCTTCCATTCTGTCCCTCATCCTGAAGTGTATCTGTGGCCTTGGGCCTGGCTCTGTGCTAAGCTTGCTCTTGTTCTAGCAGCAACCCTGACTGCCCTCTTTTCTGCTTTGACTCGTCCTGGCCCCACAGAGACACTAACAAGGCCCCACAGAGACACTAACAAGTGAACAGTGGCACTAACAAGGGCTCCATATAGTGAGAAGCCCGAACAACCCATCAGTAAGCCCAGTGACTGCTCCTGAATGCTTGCATATAAGGTGATTCAAATTAACGTTTTCACTTTAAAAAGTAGAACATGAGATAATGTCTATTCATTATGGGAAGCAGAGGAACAGACTCATCTGGGTACAAATAGTTATTCCTCTATTCCCAGATATGTGCAGCATGCTACTAAACTGATGAAGAACCTTGTAAATTCATATTACTATTATCAACCAATAAACTCTACCTGAGTAAGCTTTTGAAAGTAAATGTTTCCCTAGTAGGCCTAACATAGTCTTAGGGTGAGACCTTCAGGCTGGGAGAATTCTGGAAACAAGCCTTTTGTTTAAATCTCTCTCTCTCTCTCTCACACCATGTTCACTTTTGGTCATAACAGATAGAAACAAATACAATAAACTGCAAAATAAAGGGAGATGAAACAGCATAGTTCCTTACAGGTGAAAAAATAGCATCTCTAGTTAAGTAATAAAAAGAAAAAATAAGAATCAGTGCTTATTTTACTAGGAAAGTTATCTCCCAAGGAATTTCCTCCAGTGTGTGCTACATTGTAACACCATCTTTTAAATAAAATTTCATTAGATTATTAATCACTCAGGGAAATGGGAATTTTAGTAAATAAATAAAAAAATTAATGCTTCTAATTTAAAATGCCCCTCCTTTTGATTTGCTAATTGTCATGAAGGAATATAGCAGGATAAGTCTCAGCTTGCCACTTATTTTGTAATTTGCTCTCACCTGTTCCTAAAACCTTTGCACTATTTCCTTACAGCTAGAAATAAAGCTTGAGTGTACTTAGTGTACCACTTACTTGGATTTCTGAGTAGATCTAGCTTTTGAAGCCAATCTAATTCACCTAGCTTCATTCCACACAAAGTTAATAAGTGCTAAGCTTGCTCTGCCTCCATCTCTGGTCAGGAGTGATATTCGTCACACAACATAGCTTTTTAGCTCTTTTGCAATGATTTTTATCAACATAGTTCCAATGTGTTCTGTGTACACAATTTTACAAGAGATCCATGAAAGAGTACACAGTGGTTTTGCCATGAAATCAGTCCTGACAGTAAATACTTTTTAGTAAGTATACATGATATTCCCTGTTCAGTATGCTTTTATTTAATAAACATAAATGAACATAATATTGGGTGCCTACTATGGGTAAAATCATGGCCTATGCACATCCAGGAGACCAAGGATGAGCAACACTTGGATCTTAGCACCCACAGGCTCCCAATCTAGTGGGGCAGAAAGAATCATCCTTAAATAACTCTAACACATGTCGACCGTGAGAAATGCTGTTACTGCCACAGAGCTGTGGGAGTATGGAAGATTAATTCTCAGAAGAATCTCTTTAAAGAAAATTGCTCTTGGAATATAGCATTCTTTTGTTTTAGAAAAGAAATGCTTGCAAATATCATTTATAGTATATTTATAAATATGTGGAAAATAAATTATGATCCTTTCCTACAAGGAGATGCAAAGAACTTGAGCAGCAGATGACATCAAATGAATCTTCATGATTTAACCTCTGGAATTCAGAATTTATTAAACTTCTTCTGATTCAAAAAGCATAAGCAAAGCATTGTGGGAGAGGAGGAAAGAATAAAATCTTCCTCCACGTTTCTTCCTTTCTACCAGAAATATGCTCTTAAGAGCTGACCATCAACAGAATTTTCCTTTGTGGCAAACCCAGCACAGGAAATAATCAACATTGAATGCCAACCGTGGCAGCTTATTTTGCACCCTGACAAGTGTGGCAAGTCCTAACTGGCAAGTCCTAACTCCCCCTGCATTTTGGAGCCACCTGGAGAGATCTGTGCTTGAGTGACATCACATGCAATGATGCTCTGTGTGAGCTTAAGACAAGAAGGCATTTTCCTGTCTTCATCATGAAAAACGTTAATTTACACAAGCAAATATTCAGTACCAAGTAGAACCAGACACAGCATATTCTTAGCACCTCTAGGCTAGCAGCATAAAATGTTACCCTACTGTTTCAGAAAAGAGACAGATGAAAAGGTACTAACCCTTCAGAGTTGTAGCTGTGGAAAACAATGTTAACACTGTATGTCAGAATATCCTAAAAACACATTTATGTTTCAGGTAATTTTTTTTTCTGTTTTCTTTTTTAACCCCAAAGTAGTGACTAAGCATGTCCAAAAGAGGCACTTTATTTTTATAGCCATGCTTACGAAAAGCCAAAATGGCACCTGAATAACTTTTCCCCTCTAATTGCTAGCAGTCATAATTTCTAGTACTAACGTTATAGTAGCTGGGAGTGTTGTCAAAAGCGAACGCTTCCTTTTTCATTTCCAGACACAGTAGAAGAAACAGGAAGGTTCCTTGCAGAGCTGGCTGCAGGAGGGGTGGTGGCAATGAGAAATTTCGATACTCTCACCATTTTTACAATGGAAAAGGAAAATAGGTTTCTTCTCTGATCAGACATCAGAAACTCTGGTTCTCCAATCTCCAGAGAAAAAGTAGTCCTGGTGACATATCAGAATAAAGAATCATATACCTGTATTATTCACTTTCTTTTTATTCCCTGGAAAGGATTCCTTTTCTCAACACATCAGAGAAAATTATTGAAAACAGGGATACTAGAGTGAGCAGCAAAGTCCATCAAATAGTTGGGAAAGCTCACTAAAAATACCTCTCTGAAGAAGCATGCATAAATGATATGACATTACTATTAAGGGACATTTAGCTATAGGAAGCTGAAAGGAACAATCTGCTCTTTCAGATACAGGGAAATGACAAACATGTTTAAGGGAGTAACAGCTATGTGCTGGGAACTGATTTAACTGGAACACAGTTTAATGACATGTTAGCTTGAGCCCAATGTGTAGTAAACATTTACAGCCCCATAGTATGTAATGAAGCAGTGGGGTAATGCCTTTTATCAGAGGCTATTTCTTAATCATTCAGAGCCCATTAATAGTCACAACAGAGGCAAACAGAATCTGTGACATGTGCCTCTAAAAATACAGCTTATTGGCAACTGCTCTCTGGAAGAGGTATTTTGTGTTCATTGGAACCATTAGTGTGTGAGTGAAATTTTCCAGCAGTTCACAAAAATACCCGGACCACATCAAGGGCACATCTGTGAACTTCAGAAAAAAAGTGAAAGTGAGAGGAAGCATTAGAAAGCAGTGTGTCTCTGTTATCTAGGCAGACTGTCACTAAATGCTCCTTTGCCTTGACATCATTAGGATCAAATTGTAGAGAAGTGCTCAGTGTAGAGTTTCCATCAAACACTGTCAGCATCCAGCCCACTTGGATGGGTGTATTTATATGTGTTCTGTGTTCTAGGTTTCACTAGTTAACATGGATATGACTCAAAAAATGTGTTGTCACTTTTACAGTCATTCCTCACTCACCACCTCGCTTGGGGAAAAGCTATTTGTAAGTGCCAGGGCACCAGACATAAAAATAATGAATAAAAAGGGCCTTTCATTTTTCTAGCTTTAAATCAATTTATTTTAAACAGATGCAGTGGATCATCACAATGGGTAACATAATAAATAGGAGAAAATTTATGACTAATTAAAAGACAATAAGCTTTAATGATAGTTACACCTCACACATTGACACTGAGGTTAAAAGATGTTTTTGATTTGGCTGATGTAGATATAGATGTATTAACTGAATATTTCAGGCAAACAAAAAGAAATCAACCCAGTTTCTGCTTCTTTATGTTGTATGTCTCTACTTTTCCCACTCCCAAAGTGGTTGTTCTTTTTATATTTCCTGTCTGGACCATATATTTAGTTGTTTGAGGTAGAATATTCAAAATTCTCCTCAATTACTTCTTTGTCCTTAGATATACCTAAGTATCTCTCAGATCTGTCCTCCTTTCCATTTTCTCTGCCACTAGCCCAGACAAGATGGCCATTTGCTCTGTCCCTTGATTTCTGTCCCCCGGTCAGTCTGCTGTCACTAAAATGTACATTTGAACACATTAAGATCTTGCCAACTCTTCTGCGGCAATTTAATGCCCTCAGGGTGAGGTCCAAGTTATTTAACCTGCTTGCCTACCTTTCTTCCTAGACAACAGCCATGCTGTACTTCTTCCAGTTACCCCCAAAGACCACGTCTCCTCTTCTACAGGACTTTGCCCATAGAGTTTTCTCTGCTTGGATCACTTTTCCACATCTATCCTCACCTCTTACGTGGAGCAATTTTTCACTATTCATCAGGTCTTATCTTAGATGCCACTTCTGCAAGGTTGATGTTGGCAAGGGCCCAAGAACAGCAAATGGCATGTTAGAAACTTGACACCACTAGCCCATACAAAAATGCTGGGCAATAATGATGTGCCTCAATGGTCTGTGCATTCTGGCAAGCATCACCTTTGCTAAGCCCCACTATTCAATGATGTGGGGTACAACCTGGGCATTTATTTGACAAGCTCCTTTAGGTGGCTGTGGTGCATCCACACTTTGAGAACCAGAGCTTTACCCCAAAACAAATCAGAGTAGAAGTTAGTAAGTACAGAAATAATTTCTATGAAAAGATGCTGTTTGTAGATAATAATTCATCACTTATAGTGTCATCATCTTTAATTTATTTGAGAGGATAGACAACTTTTGCATAAGTTAATTACACCTTTGAGGTGTGAATATACTTGGTATACAACCAGAGATATGTAAAAATATGCTTTATATGTGTATTTTGAATTGTAATGCATGCTGCTGTCGCATACAACAACTTTGAATAAAAATAAACATCTATCATATTGATATACACATAGTAAATGTGAAGTCACCATAATGAGGTAAAAATGAACTTATTGAGTACTTATTATGAACCAAGCCTCATGCTGTGAAGATTATATGTAATGGGAAGGCATAGCCAGGATTGAACTCAGATATCAAAACTTACACTATTTCAATACTATTCTCTCCCCTGATTAAATAATTCAACCAAAACCAAAACTATAGGATTCCCTGATACAAAAAAAAGTATAAATAAGTAATTGGGAGAGAGATCCTTACCACATAGATTGAGAGAGAATTCTCATTTTCAAATATTTGTGGGAAGCGAAACATATAATAAAAAGAGAGACAAAGGCTGTTCATATCATGAATGCTCATTATTCATAGAAAAACAAATTTATTTTAAAATAATGTTGATTACTTGTTTTCAAGTGATACAGCTACTTGTAGATCTTATTCCCATATAATGGAAAAATAGGACTGAAAATTAACATATGAAATTCAAAAGAAGAAAATGAATCCTTACAAAGGTTACATAAGGAGTTAGGGTCAGTTCAGCCAAAGCCAAGGCAATACGCAGAGAATAATGGTGCTCGAGCAATCTTTAGAGGTGCTCGAGCAATCTCCTCTTGGATGGCCTATATGAGAGGTAAAGCTTTGTCGGAACATTTCAGGACTCTTGAGATGTTTGGTCAATAGACCTGTAACTAGGGGGTTAAATGTGTGTCCTACATTTTCTGTAATTTTGATTTCACCCCTGACTTTAGTACTGGGCTTACACTCCTATTTTCCCAAGTCAGTTCCTTCTCTGCTTCTTGCACTGTTAAACCTGGACTGGAGCTCACAGTCTTCCTCAAGTCCAGAGCAGCATCTGAAAAATGATTAATGGCTATGGATGAACATTATGGAAGAAAAAAAGGCACATACTTTGTCTTTCTCTCTAAGATGCTTAGAAAAGCTGTACAACCATGAACATGAAACAGAAACAAGAGTGACAAAAAGAGGATAAGAGAGAGCTATTTTTCATTAGTTGGTACTAAATTCTTTTAGCTTCAGAGTTCTATCCATGAATATAATAACATAATTCACTAATGATAATCAGTGGTATTAAGCTATTAATTAGTGCTTTTTTAATATTAAAATTTCCATATTTAATATTATGTCACACTGAAAGGGCACACCAGATAAGTTTCACCACCAAAGAATTCTTAGGCAAATTCTTTTTTTCTAAAATCCACTCTTATGTTAGGACTTGAAAATCTACCCCCAATCTCCTGCACAGATAGATTTTGTAATTAAGCTACCAGTGGAAAGGAAAGAATGGAGATAGTATAAACTATAAGCTTTTACAAATGTTTGACTGGCCAAGTTTATAATATGTGGGGAAATAGCCTTATGAACCAATAAGTCCTTTTCTGAAAATCTATCCTAAGAAAATAACCTTAGGTTCCCCCCCAACACACACACACACTAAAAATAGTTTTAGCACAAAGTTCTTCACCACTATGCAATTTGTAATTGTAAAAAATGGGAAATTACCAAGTTGTTAATCATTAGAGAACTTCTACATGATGGATTATTACCAAGACATTAAGAATGAATTTTGTGAATAATTTTCAGCATTGCAGCTAGATGATAATGTTGCAAAGTTAAGTGAATGTAGAAAGATGTATGACCAAAAATGACAAAACACATACATTCTAAAAAGATTAGAAGGAAATAGTAACACATTAAGAGTGGTGGTGTTTGTGGGATCAATGGCAAACTTCCATTCTCTCTACTTTACCTAGTTTTTGAATTTTTGCTTTTTTTCCTGCCTATTTCTTGTGACAACTCTTTATCAACACTGTCCGGGCTGATGCTTCTATACTCTTTTAGGGGTTTAAATGTAGTTAAGAAATTAATATTCTATGCTGAGAATCCCAATCATTAGTGGTCAAAGAAAACTCTTATAAACTTCAGTTTCTATATAGGCAACTAAAACTTATTCAGCATCATGAAAATTAATAAGGCATTAAAACTGCAGAAGACCAACTGAAAGAATGTGACCCAGAGATTCAAAGTCAAAACCCAAAAAAAAAAAAAAACCTGCAGAAGAGACCATGAAAGAAAGAGATAAAGTCAAAACCCAAGGTATTTCTGGGCACCACACCCTCTGTGTCTTTTTCTAGTTTTTGTCACCAGTTGCAGATTTCAAGAACCAGGAAGAAGTGACCAGTAATGTTCTTGGAAACCCAGAAGACAAAAGTCATATAAATTTGACCTAGAAATGCTTTTGCTTTGTATTCAACAGTCTGTTCTATAATTTTGCTGTATTTTATTCCTTTCCTAAAATGTATCTATTTATATCTACTTAAGTTACTCAATGGAAGATTACTGGGCTTACATTACTCAAAAAAAAAAGTTATTTCTAAGGATAAAGAAAAACCTTTATTAGAAGAGCTCTGAAGAGCCACTTCAGGAAAATAAAAAAAGGTGAGAAAAACTGTGGCATTGTTGAGGACTTAAGAACGCATCGGCTGAAAGGATAGAGAACTCTAGCTCTCTGGTTGCTTCCCACTCCCTGATACAGACCTGGCCTAACCCGGAGGTGTTCCCTTGACATATCATGGGGAACCGAAACTACCCTAAGGATAGGGTAGGGACTCCGCCAATGTGGTTTGCCCATGTTCCTTATGTGTCCCTATAATTCCTCTGCTGATTGGCTCATGTCCTCTATAAACACTATCCACCTTCTTCAATAAATGAGTTCCAGTGCTGACCTGACGCGCTCCCTGGTATTTCCTGGGTCTTCTGAAGACGGGGGAGGGATTGCCAGCGACCTTTTACCCTTCCCAATCTCGTCTTATCGCTGAGGTGCGCTCTCCCAGCCTTCTCTGCTGGACAGAGAAGGTTCTTCCCGGGTCAAGGGAGAGCTAAAAACTTCAGCCCCTGTTCTAAGTTCCTGACATGGCATTAAACATTTAGTCAAAAAATCAGCTAAGTAAAAGGTTTCTAGTGACAATGCAATAGGACCAAGGCTTTCCAGTGGTAATGATCTGAGATTCCTAATATTAGGAATGTCTTTTATTTTTCTTGAAAATATATAAAACAGTTAAAGCATTTACACAATATAGCCAAAGCTCCAAAATTTTCAGGGGAAATTTGGTATGTGACTCACTTTGTAGGATACATCCAGAGTCTGTAGGTGTAGACACGCTAGGCAGAGCTCTCTGGTATAAACTTCTCTTTTGGAAACTGAATCCATTAAACACAAAGTCTTGGAAAAGCCTAAGATGGTTAAAGTCCTTGGAAAAATGTACATACTTGGCAATCCCCATACCAGACTTTGGAAGGCACAGATCTAAGGACTTAGCAAGGAGATCATGTGGTGACATTTTCCCCACAAAGTATCTGTTTCTGGCCCAGACTTTTCTTGAGTCTAATATTCAGATTTGTACACACAAAGATTAAAGTGTTGAGAATAAGCCTGAATTCAATGGCATCCCATATTCCCTTTTACTCCTGAAATGAGATTTCTTTTAAAATAGGGATAGTCAGTGGAAGTAATGACAATAGGAACAAAGATTGTGCCTAAGACAAATATTGACTGTGGTTGGCCTGAGAATGGACTGTGTGTTTGTCTCAAGAATAAAAAGTCAGACACTGCAGTTAGAGTCCAGAACAAACGTCCAGGTGCAATCCCTCTACAAAGCTCCCTAACTGGTGCAGCCTAGGGAAATAGGGTTCTTCACCATCATACAGTGGTCATGCTATAGTTCCTAAAGTTCAATGTAGAGATGCACATTCCTATGAGTAAAGAGTTCACAAGGAGAAATGAGTTTTATAAGACTGGGTTCTAATGAGACCAGGATGTAGCATATGACTGGGCTGCAGCTGGCGTAGGAGGGTAGGGAGGTTGAGTTTTGATTTCAGCTTTGCTTTCAACTACTGACAGGACATGTACTCGTGGACATGAGGATTAATGTATGGATGCTGAGGCTTTTTCTATGCCAAGTACCTTTCATTCAGGAACAGACAAAAATCTCATCTTCAGAAATGTCTTACATTGCTCTTTCTTACCAAAACGAAACTAAAACTAACATAAAGAAAATTCTTTAGACGTTAAAATAATCATATGAGGTTGGGTTTTGCTTTGCTAAAGCAGGCAGAGCTGAGTCAATTGTTAAATTCAACAGATTAAGTAAATACAGAATCATTTATTTTGTTGTATAAAAATATTTGGGTGAATAAAAAATTGCTAACATTGTTTTGCCTCAGTAAAGGATGAGAGAGGTGGAATAAAACTTCATTAAAAAGTGTGTCTGCATTCCTTGAAACTCAAATGTAAATCAGAGAGCATGGTATGGTGGGAATAAAGGTAGGTTTTCTCTTATTAAGAATACTAAAGTGGGGCTGGGAGTGGCTCAGCGGTAGAGTGCTTGCCTAGCACGTAGGTGACCCGGGTTCGATCCTCAGCACCATGTACAATAAAATGTATTGTGTACAACTTAAGCAAATAAATAAAAATATTTTAAAAAAAAAGAATACTAAAGTGCACAATGATAAGGTGATAGTAATCAAAGTAGATTGGATTTTTATCCCCTGTTTTAATTGGGATTATTCTGAATGGCCCCAAACACGCAGTAATTAGAACATTTTGATATAGTAAGGATCTTCTGTAGATCAGAAATCTAACTCTTTGTTCCACTCTCTGGAAGTTTTATGGGGTTGCTGTGTGAAGTGAACACATGAAAGGCTTTTGGGTCTGGCATGTGAAACACGCTCTTTGAATGCTGATCATCAATCTTATTCAGGCACAGGACTTTAGGGAAGTCCTGGAGTTAAAGACTATTATCCATTAACTAGTTTCCAGCCTTTCCTCATATTCATTCCACATTCAACTTTGGAGTTTTCATGTTTGACTCAAAGACATTACTAGACTAGGTGTAGAAAATACAGATTCTGTCTTCATCATGAGTCAAAGTAGAGTTATACAGCTCAATTTATATACAATATATATATACAATTATATCCTCTTGTTGAAGCCATGCATATAGTTTAAACTTAATAAAGTTACATGTTGGGGCAAGGAAAATCTTAGGCAGATTAAGAAAGCAGAAGTCATGTACTAGTTTTATCTATTAACTTGGTTAACTATAGTATCTAGTTATCAACCAAATAGCAATCTAGGTTTTCCTGTGAAGGCATGTTATAAATGTGGTTAACATCTATAAGTTGTGCACTTTAAGTAAAGGAGATAACCTTGATAGCATAAGTGGGCCGCCTCCAATTAGTTGAAAGTCCAAAGGAGCAGAACAGAGAAGTTCTGCCCTATACCTGCGGCATCCTCTCTTGCCTGAGATTTCCAGCCAGCTGGGCTGCCCTACAGACTTCAGACTTGCCAGTCCCCACAATCATGTAAACTAGTTCCCTGAACCCAATCTCTCCATCGCTTCCTATCTGTGTCTGTCTTGTCCATCTCTTTCTACTATGTTTGACCCTCCCTGTCTATATATAGTATTCTCCTGGGTCTGTTCCTGTGGAGACCCTTGGCTGATACACATATTTTTTTCTGTATAGGTAAATAGATGTTTGTAAATTTAAGGACATACCTACATACATTATATATGTTTTATATATATATATATATATGTATATATATATATGCATAAAAAAAATTTTAAATGTGTTAAAAGGTCCTACATTAAACATACATGAAGTTACCTATGTAGAGAAATAGCATTGAAAATATAAAATAAAAAAATACGATTTTTAAAATTAAATATTATAAGAAAAGGAAGTTAATTTTCAGATTAATAACATCAGTGTGCCACAAACTGAGGGCTTGATCAATCCCTTTCTTTATCCCATCTGCAAATATTCAATTTAAAAATTATATGATGAATTAGAATAGTCCTAAGTGAAACCTCACACTTGAAACAAAAATACTGGCTTAAAAGATAGAAGTCAGCCAAAAGATAACATAATATGATCTCATTTATTCAAAATGTCCAGAATAGGTAAACCTGTAGAGAGAACAGATTATGGTGGCCAGGGGTTGGGCAAGGGAGGCATGGAAATTGATTTTGGGGGGGATGGAGGTGAAAATGTCCTGGAATTAGATAGCAGTGATGGTTTCATGGTTTTTCAAATGTACAAAAAATAAATCACCAAATTAAAAGTAAAAAAAAAAAAAAAAAGATATTTCAAAGATGCAGAGCGTTCACACCTAAGGAAATACGTACAACCACAAAAATGGGAAGTTACACTCCATGTATGTATAACATGTCAAAGTGCACTCTACTGTCCTGTATATCTAAAAAGAACAAACAAAAAATAAAAAAGAAGTATCTGGACATATGTGTGAACTTTCAGACACATTCTACTGCTCTGAAGTATATTCATTTCTCAAGATCTAGCTCAGTTGTCATAATGATCTTGCTCTGGTTTTGCATTCATCTCTAAATCACACAGTAAGTATCACAAAATACTTTATGCTGTTCCTTATTATTCTAAGGATTTTATATTTGTATCCATCCCTTTTAGATGATAAATTATTTAAGAAGATGAATGATTTTTTAAAAATATAATTTCCATTTAATTTCTTTTGCTCCAGAGTATAGTTTTTCTTCTGTCTTTAAGGACCCAGCTTCTTACATGGGCTTTGGTGGAGATCAAGAGGTAGCACACCATGGGGTAGGGTGTTTGCCCTTTCTGGCTTTACAAAATTGGTTCCTTGCCACCTTGTTGTGAATGGCACATCACACAGTAATGTAGCTTCATACAGAGTTTGGGAAGACACTTGCTTCAAAAATGATTCTGATAGTGGAGGAACTTTGAATTAGACAAAGGTGGGGGAGGAGATGGAAGGGGGCATGGGGATAAGAAAGATGGTGGAGTGAGACGGATATCATTAACTTAGGTACATGAATGATTGCATGAATGGTGTGACCCTACTTTGTGTACAACCCAAGAAGTGAAAAATTGTGCTCCATTTGTGTACAATGAATAGAAGAACATACTGCTGTCATGTATAACTGATTAGAACAAAAAAAAAAATCAATACACATTAAAAAAAAAAAGAAATGACTCTCATAGTTGTGGTTCTACTAAGTTTCCAATGATGAACTTCTTTATGGCCTTGTCCTTGGGTGTGCACTGGGGTAGTTGGTGCAAAAAATAGACTGCACATAGCATAGCACTTTTTGGCACAACTATTTTTTTTTCTTTTTGTCATCTTGGAAGTGAGAACCTAAGACCAAGATCAATGATTTTTATATTTGTTTCCCCAAAGTGATTGGCTTAGCATCTTATATATGATCACATTCATAGTTCTGGCACTTGAAAATTGATTAGTGATAACTAATACTGAATATAGAAGGTATAATTTTAATGAAGCATTGAGAATTAAAAATTTTAAATGGAATTATAATGAATTAATGTTATCTATATGTAGATTTTTTTCCAGCTAAAAATACTAGCTCTTAGTCAGCTTTCTATCACTATAACAAATATATCTGAGATAATTAACACATAAAGAGAAAAAGTTTTATTTTGGCTCACAGTTGTAAAGGTTCCAGTCCATGACTGGGCAAACCCCTTGCTTTTAGGACTGTGGTAGATTATGGGATGGCTATGGTAGGGAATATGTGACATAGAAAAATGTTCACCTAAAGGCTAGGAAGCATAAGAGAAAGAAGAGACAGGATCCACAATCTTCTTAAAGGACACACTTTTGACCTAATGACCTCCCACAAGGCATCACTTTCCTAAAGATTCCACCCACTTCGCCCATCCCAACTGCCATCCTGGAGACCAATCCTTTAACACATGGGCCTTAGCAAACACTCAATATCCAAATGATAGCACTTTCCAAAGTTTGATCTTTACTTACTTACTCATACTGTAAGTCTATCTGATAGCTAATGGAGTAAGTTACTATACTATAAAAATCTAATTAAATTTCCTAATTTGATAGGTATCTTATTCGTACAGTTAAAACTTCAATCAAACTCAATAATGTCACTATAATAACCTATTAAAGATGGCATTAACTTAATTGGCTGAGCTCCGAAAGCATATTAGGAGTACTTGTTAAAGTAATTACAACAAAGAGAATTTATATTTAAAATTTTGATAATTAAAAATGGTATAGTTCAAAATCATTATGAATTTTTATTTTATATGCTGTTCTGACTGAAATAGTTAATAAGGTAGTTATTATAGATAAACATTTAGGTTTAAACAAAAATTTACTTTCATGAAGTTTTGTTGAGACTATAGTAAGTATTTCTGTTTTCCAAAAAGCAGTTGGTATTAATATACATTAGCAAAATATAAAAGCAGTGTGTTCATGGAAATTGCAATATAACATCTCTACTCTGTAAAGCTCATTTTCTTGTTTAAACTAATAACTCGTCTGCCTGAGAATAATCTCATTATATTCAATGAATAGATTTACTATCAGCTCTTTCTACCCTTTAATCCTATTACCATATTTATTTTTGTTTCAATTTTGACCTTTGGAATTCTTAAAATCAGTATTTCTTTCAAACTTTAATATTACTGTCTTAAATATGACAAAGACATCTAATTATATTGAAACCTTAAATAAGCTTCCATGGGTCAGCAAAAATCCCTGTCATCCTGTATGTCTCCTTTTTAATGTGAATGCCTTTGGGATGAAGAGTCTGGCCACTAGCATAGGTCAGCCAACTGTGGAGTGCACTTGGGCTGAGGGATGTTCTGTGTTGCTCCACCCACATTCTTCAAGATTTTTTCCCCTAATGAAAGAGATGGTGCTATGGTCTGTGGCCTCAGATCCAGTGTGCTTAGGGCATTCTGAGAGAGGTCAAATCCTTGACCTTGGCCTCATTATCACCAGCTCTATTGAGCTGAGGTGACCAGATGCAGACATAAAAAAGGTTCCTCTGGCTCCCTGTGGTCCTGGCTGGCTGTGAAACATGGCACCTGCTTCACATCATTGTCAGGACTGGGCAAAGGGATTATAGACAGTCCACAAAATTTTCAAATGTGGTGTCAAAACTGACAATGATAAAACCTTGAATAATGGGAGATTATGAGTTTGGGGTCAGTTATCTTTTCCTCTGTACAGGTTTTTCAGCAATTACTTCAAAATATATTTTAAAATATATGATATTTTAAAACTGCTTCAATAACTTGTATTTAATAATGGCTTGCTTATAATAGTAGACATAAATATTTATACACTCAGAGACACTGATTGAATGATTATTTTCTGTAACAGAGAGGGCATACCAACTGTGCTTGTCTGCAGTAAGCAGGACAGATATTGGTCAGAGCAACCAAAAATATAAGTGAAAAAAAATTAGAATGACTTTTTAGTAAACACTTTAGACTGAGTAACAAGTTACAATAATAATAGAAACTTTAGAAATGATAACATAGCTGGGATGGGGAAAAGATGGCTTTTTTTCCATTTTAATATTTTGTTAATAATTTCTATAGTTTACATCAAATTGCAATTTCAAAATTTGTCTTTAGGATATATGCTGAACACTTTTAATAAAATTCTAATTCATATTTTATGCTACTCTCCTCAAGTATTTTGCATAGATATAAGATAACCAGTTCTTGCAATCAGCAAGACTCAATTTAAAGATGAACATACTCCCTCCAAATATTTAAATTGATGGTGTTCGACTACATAATTTACAGGGTCTCTTTCAGTTCTAAAATTCTGTCATTCCCCAACTATGCCTTCTTACATCTGAAGAAAAAGAGGAACAAATTTAGAATCTATATGACTGTAATATAAATAAAACAAATTTTCTCAATATCTGGCAACTTCCTCCTAGGTTAGGCTGCCTCCAGCCATCAGTTGAAGGGTACTGAAACTCACCTCCTTCAGTCTCAGTGGATTTGATTCAGGTTCAGGTGGAGCTGAACACCACCTCTTCCCAATTAAAAGGCACAGAACCTTGACCTGACCACTCAGTATCCCCAAGCCCCCAGCACTTACTTCATGGGTGTTTTAGCCACCCACGTTAAAGGCACTGTGACCAAAATACCTTACAAGAACAACTTAGGGGAGGAAAAATGTATCTGGGGCTCATGATTTCAGTAGTCTCAGTCCGTGGATGGTGGACTCCATGGCTCTAGGCCCAAGATGAGGCAGCACCTTACCAGGGAAGGGCCCCACTGAGGAAAGCTACTCAGTTCAAAGCAGGGTCAGGAATCAGGGCAGAGGGAGGGGCCACAGGGAAGGTAGACCTTTCCAGGGCAGCTGTGCTCTGCCTGCCTAGAGTTACCACTTATTCAGACTAGGATGGACTGAATAGGTTACAGCTCTCACAGTCCAATCACTTTACTTCTGAACATTCCTGCATCAACACATGAGCTTTTGGGGAAACACCTTACTTCCAAATCATAACAATGGGCATGCTACCCAAATTGGTTGGATAAAAACACATCCCAGTTTTTGTTGGTTTAGTTTCATTGTAAATTTAGGCACAGTGTGTCTGTTGACCAACATGTTGAATATACTTAGGGTGAAAAGTGAATTTAGAGGAAGCAGGGATCAAGAGGTGGGGGGAGAGGGCAAGGTGGTGAGAAAGAGACAGACCTGATAACAAAATTTGAGTCATCTAGCTATGCCCAAAGCAAGCAATGTCCTCAGCCTTTTCAGTCAGGTGAGTTAACATATGCTCTCTCTCTCTTTTTTGGCTCAAACTAGTTTATTCGGGTATCTGCAACTTGCAACTCAAACAAACCTAAAAAAGAGAGTTTCAATTTTATTGCATTGGGTACAAAATTCCACCTGTTCAACACAAGTATCCTCTCTTTAAACTCAGCCCCGCCTACTTTGCATAATTCCTTCTCACAGTAATACTCTGGTCAGTAAAAAATGAGATGCACAGACACACATTCCTCACTAAATACTAATCTCTAGCTTTTAAAAGAGAAAGAAATCTGTCACTTATCCAAAATTATAATATCCTTTAAATTAACAACTCTGGAATGTTATTTTTAAAAAAAGTATCTTAAGAATAAAAAGCCCAGAGGCAGTATCTATGTAGCAGAAAGGTCCTTGTGTCAGTCTTTAGGAACTACAATCAAGGAACAAAAGATAACTAATGAATTTTGATACATTTTATTTCTAATACAGTTCTGCTAAAAATAATTTTCTGTCAGATTTACTATTGCTGTATATGTCAGTTTGTATTTTTTTTCTCCTTTTTCTTCTCTTTGGTTCATCTTAGAAATTTTAAATTTTTTGTTCTTTCCAAATGCCTGGGATT
The DNA here is from genome assembly GCA_025594165.1 of Tamias sibiricus. Taxonomy (NCBI): domain Eukaryota; kingdom Metazoa; phylum Chordata; class Mammalia; order Rodentia; family Sciuridae; genus Tamias; species Tamias sibiricus. Next base: position 66,112,826 of record CM046666.1, on the reverse strand, counting down.
TGGCTTAGTGGAGATAACACTTTTTGAAACAACTCCATGGCTAAAAGTGGATATAAACATATGTGTAGTGTTTCAATGTTCATTTATCACTTGCGGATGTGTCCCGCAAGCTATAAATAGGAAGCACGAGTGCACCAACGTGCACTGACATTCATATGCATATGAATTCCTGTGTGCATCTACTATGATTTTTTCAAATTTCATATAATACTTCTTTGTGAAAATTTCATTAACTACCATAAATCAGACTCTTGAGACTGCCACTGATTTAATAGAACTTTTAAATAATTCTAACATTCCAGCAATGTTAAGAATATTCATGTGCTCATCTCCCTTTATTCTCTGCTCTCCAAATGTCAAGCACTCAGCTCTGAATGTGGCACTACAGGGCCATGAGATTCAAAGCACACATGGCATTTCTCAGAACTGTGCACAAAAAATGAGATCATGGATTGGAAGGGCTGGGCACAGGGCCTGACACACAATAGGGGCTGAAATCAAGGCCAATTCTCTTGTCCCCCTTTCCTTCCTTTTCTTTTATCTCTGAAGTGCATGCATGCACGCATACATCATTCCCTTTCTGCTTGGAGGAATGATATATTTTAAAAGAAATGTTCTTAACCTGTCTCACTGAATGCTCCTTTAAAACATACTTATTTTTCTAATAATGCCCCTCTGATATCCTGGAAAGAAATTCCAACAATAGAATAAATTGCCTAAGCACACAATTCCCTCCCCCACAAATCTACATGTACTATCAAGGAAAAACATATGGAAACTCATTTATAATAAAACATATTTCAGTAGGTAAATGTTTGGGCATGATACTCTTTCTTGATTAGAAGACAACTAAATTGTTGGATGATGGCCCCTAAACACAGAATCCTTTCAACTGCAACTGCTGCAAATGTATAATAATATAGGCATATTTTATTGGCAGCTCAAATACCACAAGCTGTGCTGCCATCCATGGTATGATTTTTTTTTTTTTTTTTTTTTGGTACCGGGGACTGAACTCAGGGACACTAGACCACCGGGCCACATCCCCAGCCCTTTTTTGTATTTTATTAGAGACAGGGTCTCACTGAGTTGCCAAGTGCCTCGCCATTGCTGAGGCTGGCTTTGAACTCGCAATCCTCCTGCCTCAGCCTCCCAAGTGCTGGGATTACAGGCGTGCGCCACCACACCCGGCTTGATTTTTTTTTAATGGTGAACAACTCTTTGTAAAGTTCTGAACAAAACTAACTATAGTTGTCTCTTTTTAAAAAAACATTTTTTAGGGCTGGGGATGTGGCTCAGTTGGTAGAGTGCTTGCCTCACATGCACAAGGCCCTGGGTTCAATTCCCAGCACCACAAAAAAGAAAAAAAAATTTTTTTTTAAATTTCTTCTTTTCAGTTATACATGACAGTAGAGTATATTTTTGATATACTTAGAATCTTGGTTTGTACATTAGTTGCATTCCTACAAAACCCAGTAGGTATAGAAATTATGAAAAAGTACTTTGTGCTTATTTGCAAAATGGAGTTAGGTTAGAATTCAGATGATTGTAAGCAGACTTTCTACCTACGTAAATGTCCAGTTGGATGTTCAAAGTGTATTGCAGACAGTGGCCTCTACATAGATTACTTGGGAACAAACATCTCACCCATTTAAAAAACTTTCCCTAATGAGGTTGATCCTATCCTCATTGAGACTTCTTAGAAGTATACATTTAATGTTGAACCACATCTTTAGTTATAATAAAATATTGCAACCCATACTAACATATACCACATTCTTCCAAAATTCCTCTGGCATTACTTTCTGCTGCAATGAAGACATCACAAGTGTTCCTATGCATTCCTAAATATGTATGGATAGTCTTTGGGCTTTTGAATGTGCCGAAATGGCCTTGAAATAGAGACATTAATTACATGCTTAGTCGGAGACAATGTAATAAGGTTTCTTTGCCAGAGTAATTGGAACCCTGCAGCTATTCTCTTCTAGTTATTATACAGTAGCAACAAGTTTTAAGGCACATAAAATACCAGAGGCAGGATGAATTTTAACAGAATCTCAAAGTCAATTGAAAAAAAATGCAAATTAACATAAAAAACACATGACCCATTATTGAAATGCTCTGATTCACGACTTTGTGATTTACCAGAAGATAGCCATTTTAAGGGCCACATTAATTTAAAGATCTCTTTCATTCAAGAGTTGATTTACCAGCTAGGTATGATGGCATATGTCTGTAACCCAACTACTCTGGAGGCTGAGGCAAAAGGATCATAAGTCTGAGGACAGCCCTATCAGCTTAGGGAGACCCTGTGTCAAAATAAAAAATAAGAAAATGTTGGGATGTACCTCTGTGGTAGAGGCTCCTGGGTTCACTCTCTACTACCAAAAACAAACAAACAAAAAACAGTTGATTTACTTGTAGAACACTTAGAAAAACATTGGTTCCAAAATACTCATACAAGACAATCTCTGTACCATTTTATTATGCTTCAAAAGACCTGCATGGCAAGATTTCCTTTGCCAAACCAGAAAAACATCAATAATAAGAAGCTTGAATTTTAAAATATACTTTGGAAGTTTTATGAACAGTGATCTACTGAAATAAATGGATGTGATAAAACAAACAGACCAGAAGATGAGATATTGAAAAAAGAGAAAAAGAAATACAAAATGAGAGATTTTTGGAATATAAAAATGGGTTTGTTTGGTTGGGAGTGAGGTCAGTAGTACAGTGCTTGCCTACCATGTGTGAGGCCCTGGGTTCCATCCCTAGCACCACAAAAATAAATAAACAAACAAACAAATCAATAAATAAAAATAAATCCTTCTCAATAATCAAAGAGTTGCAAATGTATTCAATGACTTGATTTGCTGCCATGAGTAAGAAATGAAGTTTAAAAACAGGCTTTTGTACTCATGGTATCTAAAAACTATTTATTGGGAGTTTCGATTTTAAACCCCTTGAAAATATAGTGACCGTTTTTGTTGTTGTTACTGCATTCTAGTCCTTCTGAGACACTTTAAGTGGTTTTCAAATAGATGAATTTACAAAAGCCACCCTTTGACCAAGCACAGGCAGGGGGCATTTTCTATGATATTCTGAACTAGGGATAAAGATGCATCTCTCTGGAGGACAATGTTTTTAATTCTTCCCCAAGTTAGATAGGTATATTTTGGATGTTAAATAGGAGTGGGGATTAGAGAGAAAAGAGTTAGAATACCTTAAAACATAACATCAAGGAAATTTATCCATCCTGATTTCTGGATATTAATCTAGCTGTTGCATTTTATCTTCATTCACATCATTGTGTGTGTGCATATGTGTGTATGTGTGTGCAATGTACACACGTGCCCAAGTGCTCTTACAGCATGCAAAGCTGCTCTCTAGGGCATGTACACATTCCACTCCCTCTGCTTAACATGGCCCTCCCCTAGCTTGTCCTGTGGCTTCCTCAGTCTCAGATCTCAACTCCAATGTCACCTCTTCTGAGAAGTCCTCCCTGACTCATGGAAGGATCCATTCTCACCCACCATTGGCTGTGTGTAGTCCTTCTCCTTCTCTGTTATGGTTTAGATGTGATATCCCCCAAAAGCTCATGTGCGAGACAATGCAAAAGGGTTTGGAGGAGAAATAATTGGGTTATAGTCTTAACCTAATCAGTGAATTAATCTCTGATGGGATTAAGTGAGTGTTAACTGGAGACAGGTGGGGTGTGGCTGGAGCTGTTCATTGGGGACATGGCTATGGGATATATATTTTGTATTTAGAGAGTGGAGTCTGTCTCTCTCCGCTTTCTGATCATCACGTGAGCTGCTTCCCTCTGCCACACTTTTCCACCATGATGTTTTGCCTTACCTTGAGCCCCAAGGAATAAAGGTGGCCTTCTATGGACTAAGACCTCTGAAACCATGAGCCCTCAAATAAACTTTTCCTCTCTATGATTGTTCTGATTAGGTACTTTAGTCACAGCAGCAAAAAAGCTGACGAAAACACTCCCCAAGACCATATATATACCCTGTTCATTTTCTTTGGAGCATTTAAAAACCTTCAGTCATGTTGTTTATTGACTTAATGATTGTTTTTTGATGACTTCCCTCTACTAGAAAGCAAGCCACTTGTGCAACATCCTTGTCTGTCTTGTTTAACATTCTTATACCCCATGTAGAATAATTTATGGCATATAGAAGATGCTCAATTTTTTGTTGTTGTTGAATAGACAACACTGAATATAATTCTTTCAATCTAAACATTTTGTTCTTTTAAGTTTAATGCTTGTACTTTATTCTTTTAATTTACTTAGCTTTCCAAACAACAACAAAAAAAAGAAATTTATACAAATTATTTTTCTATATTTAATCTGAAGTTCAACTTAATGTTTTAGCCACTAAATTCACCTCCACTGCCTTCTAGTTCTTGTGATGTTATCTGCAGCGTCCCTTTCCCTTGCCTCTTTATTTGTATGGAGAAACTTTCACTACCATGGGAGCTTATCTGTGATTACTATCATTCTATAGAACACAAAAGAACTAGATTTCAAGAAAGCATAAAGAAAAATTTGTTAGTGTAGAATTTTAAGCACCAATCGTATTGCTTTAAGATAGTGTTAATGTTTAAACCAACATTTTAATAAGTTCTGGACAAACATGCAAGTTATATCAAATATTTATCTTGACAAGTTGAGACTAGCTCTGATTCTGTTTGGCCACTGCAGGATCCCCTCATCTCAATACTATTCTTTTTGTATTCTCTAGTGTTGGGACCCATCCAAATTCATTATAAAATAGCCCTTTGTGAAATGTAAGTACATTGTGATCATCATTCCTATCCAACGGGTCCTTTCCACTGAAACTCCAAAAAGCAAAGCAAAACAAAACAACACCTCCCTCTCCATGACACTCACTACATCTATCAGGGAAAGGGTCTACAGAATCCTACTGAGATGTCTTAGATGAATTTTCACTATGTGGTGCAGACTATATCATTTACAAGGTCACCTCTTCATGTATCTTTCTCCAGCTTCTCCATGTATCTTTCAGTGCCATTGAGATAATTAAGTTATTGACTCAAATAAATTGAGATATTAATGTCTTCAGGGAAAAAAATCAGAAAAGGCAAAGAACTGTACAAATTATATGTTCTATTTTTAGGAAAGGGAAAGGAAGATGGAAGTAAGTGTTCTATAATTTAGGTTCATTTCTTGACCTTGACAGCCACTAGTTGTGTGACCTAACACAAGTCCATTAACCTTTTTGTGCATCTATTTCCTCATACTGTCCCAGAGAAAAATTAGGATGAAGCTATTCAAAGAATGAGGAATAAATGCAGTTCCAACAAGAGAGACAGCCACTAGGAAAATTTTTAATAATGGAATAGCATTCAATGATGTGTGGTAACATATGAAGACATATTAAATGGGTCTAGTATTACTGAAAAAAATGGGAATTATATTTCCTCATGAAAGTAACCTAAAGATGAAAGTCACCCCACCTAACACACAAAATGTGCTGAAATGAAACTTTAGAAATGAATTAAACACATATACTTTAATTCTTCTATCACTGATATTTTCAGTGTATTCACACATTTAAATTAATTTAAGTAATATTCCACATAGTGATGCTTTTATATGCATCAAGAAAACTACACAAATTCTTGGCTTAGGATTCGACTGGTACACTGACCTGGATGGGGAAGCTGGGTTTCATTTCCAGATCATCCGAGGAGCAGTGGGCCCATCACCACCCTCCAGCATCTTTTGTCCTCATATATTAAACACTGTGGATAGGATAAAGTAGTGGCTTCCAGCCTTGGATGATCACTGGAATCATCTACACAACAAAGAACAGGTGATGCTCTGGCTCCACCCTCAGAGTCTGTGACCCAGAAAGGGCTGGGCCTCAGCATAAAAGCATCTCCTCAGGTGGTTCCAATGTGAAGCTAAGGTCAGAAGATTTTGATCCTTCAGTATGTATGACTGTTTTAGAACCAACAAATAGAAAAAGAGATTTTTTTTTTTTTTTTTTAGGTTGAACTATACTTTGTCCAAGCATATGTGATGTGGGTTCAAATGAAGTAAATTCCCATCTGAAAATTTTAAAAATCTTTTAAGAGAAAATAAAATGTAATGTTTCACAAAAAGGAACAGGGCTTACAAAGTGAATAGGTTTATGTGATATTTTTATTATGGAAAAAAATCAATGATTAGAGTCATGGTTAATTATAAAATTTTATTATCTGGAATTATTTTTTACATTGTACTATAAAACTTATGTACAAATAATAAAATCTTTTTACCAAGTCATATTTAATAATATTGCTATCAGCTGCATAATTTAATAAATAAAATTGCAAACTATTTATACTATAAACAATTAGGACATTTTAAGTGCAAAAGGATGTGGTAGCTCAGCAAAAGCAAGAAGGATCAGGACGCTTTCCATTAAAAAATGGGTCAGTCACTACACTGGGTGCTACTGCATTTGGTAAGGCCTCTTCATACTGTCCTGTCAAGTAGGTGTTCTCCCAAAGCACCCAAAGCTTTGTTCTCGGGAGGGCAAGGGATCTTCCCAGGGGGCTTCCTGGGAAAAGTAGCATAGATGACATTCAAGTCTGGGCATTCTAATTTTAAACTCACTCAACCCACAATAGGTAGTGTGCAAAAATCCTCCATATTTTTTTTAACGTTTTTCCCCATTCATTCATTTCCTCATTGAACTACCAATGAACCCATTATCAAACATTTAAGTGGCTTAGTGCATGTCAGACTGAAGACTCAAAGGTACCCAAGCAAAGGAACAATAGAAGTGGAAGTTGCCTAAGGCACAGGCACTGAGGCAACCAGGAAATATTGGGGGTGGGGAGGAAAATCAGATTGGTCTTGTACAAGTTACAAAGGTAGCTAATAGCTACTCAAAAAGATAAACAAAATTATGTTTGAGAGAAACAATGGCCCCAGGCTGGTAAGACGGGATTAATTGATGAATGCACAGGGAGAATGTGCCAATCAGCAGAGGAGCTAGTTAAGCCAAGTGTAGGAACATCGAGGTCACAGAGGTGAGTATCAACAGGATGAGTGCTGACTCACAAGAATGTGCCTTGGCATGCTGGCTCAGGTGGCCTCACTGCTGACAGGTACAGACTAATGGTAAGGATGAATACTCAAGCTACCTTCCTGACTCCTTGTCCTGATGTCATGCTTTCCATATCACCTGCTGGTCTTCAAAATAGATTGGTTAAGTTATCAGGATTTTTCTTTTCTTTTAAAGACTGATAGGTAGGCTCCACTCTAAGATACTTTTAATATTAAATCAGAATTACTTGGGGGTGGTACTAGATGTTTGTACTTTCTAAAAACTCCTCAACTCCTCAAGTGATTTACATACACAACATGGGGTTGGCAAACATTTTCTGAAATGGGCCAGATAAGCAAATATTTCAAGCTTTGTGGGCCATATGGTCTCTGTTGAAACTATTCAACTTTGCTATTGTAGTACAAGAACAGCTATAGATAATAATTTAATGAATGAGTGTGGCCATGTTCCAATAAAATGTTTTTATAGATGATAACATTTGAATTTTTGCATTTCTTATCACAAAATTTTATTCTTTTTCTGCTTTCCTTTCAAGAATTTTAAAATGTAAAAAATCATTCTCAGTTTGCAGCTACACAAAAACAGATGGGAGAGGAGTCGGATTTATCTCACAAGCCAGGGCAGTCAAACCAGGGTCTATGGAGAAGACAAAAATGCACAGACCTCCTGACATATTTCATTGCAAATACATTGGGATTCTCGTTTTTACACACCAGTCTTTCAGAATTTGGTCACCAAGAGCCAGGATTCTGAAATAAATCTACCAGAGAACTTTGAATAAATCAAGTTTTTCTAAACCCATGCAGCTGAGACCTAGACTCTGGGCAGTGGTGTAAACACTAAGACAAATGCCTTCAATGGGGAACTGACAGAGAAGCAGCTGGATCTCTTTACACAGACAGCTTCATGCCTGACCTCATGCCATGAACTCTGTTAGGTATCACTTAGGCATAACTAACAAGTTTTATAATGAGTCATTCTGGTCTGTGCGCTCTAGAGTAGTACCTTCTACTATAGTAGCCACTGGCCACATGCAGCTCTTGACCACTGGAGATGTGGCTAGTACAAATTGACTACATTAAAACACATACTGAGGCTGTGGATATAGCTCAGTTGATAGAGTGCTTGCCCAGCACTACAAACAAACAAACAAAACCACATGCTGGATTGCAAAGATGTACCATGAAAACAAAAATGTAAGATCAATCATTTATAATTATTATATATGATAGTAATCATCATGTCAAAGTGATGGCATTTGGGATATACTGGTTTAAGTAAACTATATTATTAAATTTAATTTTCCCTGATTTTGTATTTTTCCAAAACGTGAATAATAGAAAACTTAAAATTACCAATAGGATTTACATTACATTTCTCTTGGGCAATGCTGCTGAAATTGCCAAATGGGTGCCCAGACCCTTGGTAGGGGTAGAGGACTGGAGGGAGGGTGAAACGGCCACCTACCCCATGAGGCAGGACAGGGGTGCAGCACTCCCTGTGTTGCAATGCTGATCTCATCTCCCCATTTAGTGGGCCCTTGGGCACTCCAGGACACGTTTCACTTTTCTTTGAGCTACACAGCCTTTTTGTGTTCTGTAGTCAAATCCACACAAGCCTTGTCATCCCAGCAAAGTCATCAGGCTCTCGTTAGAAAAGCATTCCTCCCCACAGATAAGAAAAAGAAGCCTCCATCCAAAAACAGCCGTGTCAACAAAGGAAAATTGAAAAGACGCCCAGACAACAGCACGGGGACATATGAACTCAGGAAAGGAAAATGTCTTTTTTCCCCCTGGAGCTGTTTATTCAGAACTTTTTGATGTAACTAGGTGACACTGAGTAATGTTGATACAGCTACAGCTCTCTACTTTTCTTTCAACACAACAATATCCTCTGCTTTCTTCCACAAATTTCATTTGGCAATCAATACCTAGGATATGTTGGGTGAAATAAGCCTCTCCTGTTTCCTACCTAAAGTGGTGTGGCCTCGAAGGCTGAGAGGACAGGCAAAGGCACATCCCATTGCCAGGTAACTGTACCTGAGTAGTTGCTTCAGTGTGTCTCAGGTATTTTAGTTTGGTTAATTTGCCTCAAAGTAAAAATTAGGTTCTTTTTTCCCAGCATGCTACTGCACTGCACACCCATGCTGTATTATAATGTCATTTTCCAGCATTTATATGTTAACAGGAATTTTTTACAATGTATGTTAAAACCCCTGAAAATGATGCTTGGGAATATCAATTTCCTCTTTTTTTTTTTTTTTTTTTTTTTAAATATATATAAATTTTACAATGTCTCATCACTTCAGTTGGCCACCTTATTGGGCCTGTAGTCAAAGCCCTCATGAAAATGTGGCAGAGCAGAGCTGCTTACCTCACAGCTGGGAAGTAGGAGAATAAAGCCCTTGAAGGCATCAGTGACCTTTTCCTCTTTTGCCACCAGATGGGGTGCCTTCATTTACTTGTCATATGTAGAGTGTAGACTCTCTCATCAATCTAGAATTTACTGTCTCAGCTTAGAACCCCCCCCCCACACATACCTCCCTGCACAACCATGTGAAGGACACAGTATTGTGATTTGCCCTTTCACCCACTCCCCACCCCCAACTGGCTGCTACTTTGTGCTCTGAATGCCTTCATTCTTTGTCTCTGCAGACTCCAAAGTCAATCCCTTCTGCATAGGAACCAAGGTTTCTTGCCTAGGATCTCAACAGAGTCCCTGCTTCTACCTCTCTGCTATAGATCCTACTTATTCTGTCACTGCTCCTTTGAATTCTTACTCCTCAAGGTTCCTGGGATACCTAGGCTGCATTCATCGAGCTAACTTTTGATTAACAGCAGGTATAGTTTTAGGTTTTGTAGAAGGTGAATAAAGCTGATAAGAGTCAGCGAATTTGAAAAGACAGAATACATTTTAAAATAACAAAACCAGGTAAGTGTTGTAATACATTAAAATGGCTGGCAGAGGGACAAGGGATCTTTCCAAAGAGGAGACATTTCAAATGAAACCTGAATGTCAAGAACCTTCTTCTCACTGACCCTAAGATTTGCATCCTATGTCCTTTTTAGTTCATCAAAACAGCCACAAAAGGGCTGGGGTTGTGGCTCAGCGGCAGAGTGCTTGCCTCGCACATGCGCGGCCCGGGTTCGATCCTCAGCACCACGTAAAACATAAAATGCATTGCATTGTGTACAACTAAAGTAAATAAATAAATGTTAAAAAAAAAAAAAAACAGCCACAAAAACATTTCAGGAGTGAATTTTAAAAGGAAAGTGGATCATGCTTTGTGTGAGAGTATTTGTGTTCCTGGAGGATAGGATAATCCCTTCCTTGTGCACATGTAACTTAACATACTCCTATTCATGGTGAAGGAGGGAGTGAACAGTATTGTATGGGGTCAGGATGGCAGATGCGGAGATGTTCTGAGCAGAGCTTCTCAGGTCACAGAGCCTCCCCTTTACCCTCAGGATGTATCCTTTAGCCCTTGTGGGGCTTTGTGTGTGCACAGGGTTGTCTTTGTGACTGATGAGTCTAAGTGGGCACCCTAGAAAATCTCAGGCACGTTTGTGCCCAGCTTTTCTTTGTGAAAAAAATGAAAGGCAAAGAGAAGCAAACCCAGAAGCATTTGTGAAGTAGGTAACAAATGTTAAGTGCCATATCAACAAGAAAATGGTTGGCAGAGAAAAGGACAAGATGACATTGGGTTAAAGTCATCAATGCCACTATTTTGGTAGAAATTAAAGTGATTTTAACTCCTATTCATGACATGTCAATTTTATTTGGCTAGCTCTAAAATTCTACAGTTCTATATTGTGAAAACTCAGGGTTTCAAATAAGATGTGAAAAGATTCCCTTCCTGTTGCCGTGCTTGTCTGGCTTATCATGCACTCTGCAAACGGCTCCTGATATTTCCAGTCTTGAAAAATTCCTGGGTCAGTGTGAAAGCCAACTCTAAAGGAGGCTTGAGCACTTTTGTGTCTTTTTTTTCAAGCTCAAAGGTGGTGGTTCTGGATATCAATTAAGTCTTAACTTCATGTTTCTGCCAGGCTAGGGTGAAAAGAAAATTCTGTTCTTGTAATCCAAAATACTGAAAGTGTAGGTAGTTCAATCCCCGGTACCACAAAAAAAAAAAAAAAAAAAAAAAAGTCAATATACTGGTGAAAGCCAGGTTTGCCCCCTGGAATCCAAGTGATATTTATCTATCAGGCAAAGGGCAGTGAACAGTAATAAAGATAAGGATGGTGGGTCCATCAGTAAGTGAGCTTTCCCTCACTTGTTTGTCTGCAATTATAAATACATGAGAATATAGCTCTAACTGGAAGTTGAACTTGAATAAATGAGTTTCCTAGGGCTACTGTAACATATTTGATGTGTTAAAACAACAGGAATTTATTCTCTCACAGCCTAAGGGCTAAAAGTCTGAAATGAAGGATCCCTCTGAAGACTCTAGGGGCAAAGTCTTCCAGCCTTTTCCTACCTTCAGGTGAGTCCTGGCATTCTTGATGCTCCCTGGCTTGTAGCTGCATCTTTCTAGTCTCTGTCTCCTTCTAGACATTCTTCTCTGTGTGTATTTGCCTTTTCTTACAAGGACATCAATCACTGGATTTAGAGCCCACTCTCTTAACCTAATATGAACAACGAATTACATCCACAGAGACCCTATTCCCAAATTAGAATATATTCTGGGGTTCTGCACAAACATGAATTTGAGTGAGATACTATTCACCCACTACAGATGTCATAAGATCTATTTTTTAAAAATATTTATTTATTTACTTTAGTTGTACACAATGCAATGCATTTATGTTTACGTGGTGCTGAGGATCGAACCCGGGCCGCGCATGTGCGAGGCGAGCGCTCTGCCACTGAGCCACAACCCCAGCCCCAAGATCTATTTTTGTATCTAAACAAAACTATGAAAAATAAGAAAACAGGGAAAAGAACACTGGCCTCAAGGCTAGAAAGCCAAGGCTGGTTCTACTTTATAAGCTCCACTGCTATTGCCTTCATTTGATCCTCAGCATCTATAACCCAAGGCCATCCTAACAGTCCCCTGACCAAGATCCTGCCTTAGCCAGTTTGCTTGGGTTTAAGTTCTGCCTTGGCCTCTTTTAGTTGTGAGTATTTGGGCAAATCACTTACCCTGTCAGGGCTTTGGTTTTCACACCTGCAAAGTAGAAATAATTGTACTTTGCTCATAGAGTTTCCTATGAAAATCACTCACACAGTGACAGCTAGTAATTATTATAATTATTAATCCCCTTGTTCTGGAACCCATCCTGCCAGTTACTGCCAGGGTCCTGTTTCTAATAGTCAAATCTGATGTAATTCTCTTGTATAAAATCTTATACACCATCCAATTGATTGTTAAAGTAAGTTCTCAGTAGACACAATGTCTCTTATTATCTGATCTCATCTTTCCCAAGTCCCTTACTCCTCACCCAATGGCCACTCCATTCCCAGCTGCAAAAAGCAAAAATGTGTGCTTTTTCATGCCTCCTTGCTGTTACACACACAGTCCCCAGGTCTGGAATGCCCAGGCTCCCTGTGAATACTGACTCAGATCTGGTCAGGATGGGGATGTTGGGTTCCTGAAAAGTCTTCCCTGAAACCTAGTAAGAGTGATGAACTTTTAAAATTTTCTTTCTTTTTGAGCATTAACTCTCATCACATATGCTTGTGATTATTTACTAGCATATTTTCTTTTGTGCATTAGGAGTTCCCTGAGGTTAGGCAAAATGTCTTATCAATTCTTTAAGCTCCAGTTCCTTGGAAGGAAATGTAACATATGGTTAACAGCATATGTTTTGGAGTTGGACAGACCTGTGCTCTGCCTTTTAACCAACTGTGCAACCTTGGAGATGTTACTTAACCTGTAAACTGGAGTAATAAATGTTCCTGACTACTGGGATTGAAGCAATGTTTGTAATGCATAATGCCAAATATATAATAAAGAATTCTTAACAAATGCCTTTTAAAAATTCTGGTAGCTGATCACAACTGAAAGAAAATCATACAAGCCCTCAGATTGCTGCCTCAAATTAAGAGTTGCCACTCTTAATACCCTCAGTTTAATCTTCTTTTTGAACTCTGTCATTCTCTTGTCCACTCTTCTCAGTCTTCATCCAAATACTCACTGTTCTCTTAGGACTCTATTCAACTTAATTCTCAGATTACCTTACTCCCTGCTAGAAAAAATTTAAGTAACTAAGTGAATAACAATTAAGTCTTCAAGCATGATCTCCTTCAATTTCCTAGTACCCCAGTGCCCTATTTGTGGGACTCACTTTCTCTCCCTTCCCCTTTTTCTCCTCCCCTCAACAAACTTGTACACATATCCATTTATGCTGGCTGTGTCCTTCCTTTCTGGGTTTGAAAAGAAACACCCCTTCAAATGCTGGATGCCAGCTCCTCTTCTGCATGTCCTATCCCTGGAGCTCCAGGACTCCGCTGCTCCCGCCTTGTCTCATCAACATCTGCTTTCCAGTGGATGGCTCTCCTTGTAGCCTACAAATGTACGAAGCATTTCATTCCAAATTAAATAGACAAGAGTCTCCCTTGGCTCTCCCTCTGGGTACTGTCTTGCTTTTTTCCTGATTTCATACAAACCTTCACAGAATAGTCGAAAAAAAACAGTCTCTACTTCACCACCTGCATACACATCAATCCACCTCAGTGCAATTAAGGATAGTTACTGCACTGAAATCATTCTCACTAAAGTCACCTACATCCTGTTCACTGCCAAATTTAATAGACATTTTTACAGGAACTGTTTTTAAAGGCTCCTCTTCGATATGCAATGTAAGTGAGCATTTTAAAATTATATAAACTTCTGTGTTCTGGGATAAGACTCTCCTAGTTTTTCTGGTAGATTTCTGACCATTTTGTTGAATTTTATTTTTTCAAAAATATTTTAAAGTTTTATTGAGGTATAATTGACAAATATAAATTATATGTACCTTTAATGTGCAATGTGATGTCTTGATATATGTACACATTGTGAAATGTTTACTATAATCAAGGAAATTAATATATCCACTATGTGTGTGTGTGTGTGTGTGTGTGTGTGTGTGTGTGTGTGTGCACGTGCACGCGCATGTGATTTAAGATCAACTTTTTGGGGGCAATTTTCATGTACAGTTTATAGTAATCTTCACATACTATGCATGCATAATCAATATGGATCTCTGAAGCAACTCTTTGAAGACCCAAGATAAATTGCACCCAATGACGGTTTCTTTTCTCCTAAGTTATAGAGAGCCCACCCTAAATTTCTGGTATACCCCATAAGGTTTGCCACCTTGAATTCCTACCTGACACACCCTGTTTTAGTCTTTGGTGACTGTGGATGATTGTGCTGCCTATCAAATAGGGAATATGGGAAGAGAATCAAGTTTTCTGTATATTGTTTTACCTCTTCTACCTTTGACTCATCAGATGAGTTGTGCTTAGTGTATCTATTCCTAACCTTCTCACCTGCGCAAATCCTGCCCATCTTCCAAAGGCTCAGGTAATGTCTAAGCCATATCAAGTGATCTGTTCCCTCATTTCCCAGGCACCCTGTACTCATATCCCTTGGCTTGCTTCCACACGGTACTGTATTCATCCATCCAATTCCCTGCCCTCCCCTCCCCCGCCACCTCCTCCTGCTGAAGAATGAAGTTTTACTCATTAAAAAAATCTCTAACATCTATCACAGTTCTTGAAACATAATAAATAATCAGTAAATGCTTGTTCAAATGAATAAGTGAATTCCAGCTTTCCCACCAATTTATTATGACCCTGGGCAAGTCCCAAATTCTCTGGTACTCAGTTACTTCATATAAAGTTAAGGAGCTGAACTAATCTCTTAAATATCCCTTTCAGTTCCAACATTCTATGATGCATCTATTATATTTGTTGAAAGAGTGTAATGGAGTGAAAATTAATTTTTAATAGTCAGTAATTACTAACAAAACATTCCTTATTTCATCACTCAGCTCTTCTGCATGAAGTTTGATATATAAAAAGTTTAACTTAAAATATCTGTAAGTAATAGTTCATAAAGTTCCTACTTTAATATGTTGGAGTAAACAGAAGTAACTCATATTCATAAAATTTAATTGCTAGAAATCCATTCAAACTTTCAGAGATGGAAAAGGATAATTACTACATTTTAACTGGCTATGGGATTATAAAACTGGTCATTGTTTCCTACACTTATTTTTTATTATCATTAGCAACTTAATATTGTAGGTTATTATGTGGGTTATTTTTGTTTTAAATAAACTTCTAATTTTGGCATAATTTCATATTTACAGAAAAGTTGAAAAGATATTACAGAGAGTTTAGTAAACCTTGTCCCAAGTTTCCCCCATTCTTAACATCTTACTTTAGTAGGTGCCATTATTGTGATTATCGAACCAATATTGACATATTATTATAACATCCCATCATAATTCAAATTTCCTTCATGTTTATCTGAAGTCCTTTTTCTGTTCCAGCAATTCAGTCAGGATACCACACTACATTTAGACTGTTCTTATCTCTGACAGGTTCTCAGGTGTTCCTCATTTTTGATGGACTTCATGATTTTGAGAAGCAAAATCATGTGGAATCTCTCTCAGTTGGGATTGTCTGATATTCATTTGGTTAGACTGAGGTTGTGAGTTTGGGGAGGCATACCAGTGTCACAAAGAGGCATTTTCATCACATCACATCAAGGTTGCATGTTGTCTGCTGACCTTGACCACCTGGCTGAGGTAGTGTTTGTAGGTTTCCCACTGTAACATCAATCTTTTCCATCCTTTCCATACTGCACTCTTTGTAAGAAAGTCACCCCATGTGCAGCCTTCCCTAAAGGGTAGGTATATGCTCCCCTCCTTGAGAGCAAAGTTTCTATGTGAATTATTTGAAATTCTTTTGCATGGGAGATTTGTCTCTTCTCCCCTCTGTATGGCTGTATCCAATCATTTTATTTATACCTGCATGGATCTATATATCGTGAATATTTTTTTTAAAATAACACTTACATTAAACAAAAGTAAAAGGAGACAAAATTAACATGAAATAGGAATGGGGACAGGGAGCCAAGAACCATTATTTTCATCATCCTGTCACTAATCTAATTCTCTTCAACTGATTTAAGCCCCTGTACAGAAAAACCACAGCAGAGTACAAGGTACACAGAAAATTGTACTAAAATGTGCATTTCAACTAATTTTCAGAAACAGCAATTCTGTGAAAACAGTAACTAGTTCAGGAAATAAAACATTATTGGCCACCTGAGAACTCTCTTCGTGCTTGTACCCTTCCAGTTACTATGTCCTCTCTACCTTGTACATCCTGAGCCTCAATTCTAGACACAGAGGCAATTTTGCCTTGAACTTCATACAAATATAGTTCTATCACATGTACTCAATTGTGCCTGGCAACTTTCACTCCATATTTAACAGGGAATAAAGCTGGAAAGAGATTCATCCACGTTGCTGCATGTCATTGTAGATTACTCTCATTGCTATGTGGGGACATACCACAGTGTGTTTCCATGTGTGTAGCTGTAGATCATTCTCACTGCTGTATAACTGAAGGTCTTCCAGTGTGAACACACTACACATAAATGTATATCTAAATTACTCACAGTGTGAATATGCCATATGTTTTCTTTGGTGATGAGCATTTAGATAATAGGGATATTGCCACAATGGACATTCAAACATATGGCTTTTAGTGAAATACATATTATGTTTATTTTGTATCAAAGAATGGAATTATTATCATAGATGTATCCTATAATCTAAATAGATAATGAAGTTTTCCAATGGAGTTGTACTAATTTGCACTCTGACCATGAGAGTTCTATTTGTCCTACATTCTTCACAATCCTTGGTATAGCCCACCTTTTCCATTTGTGAATACTGTAGGATGTCATTGAAGTTATGTTTTTTATTTTCCTGACAACTATTAAACCTGAGAACCTTTTCATATGTTAAGGGCCACTTGGATATTATCTTTGTGGAGTTTCTTTTGTGAACTTTCATTCAGAATTTCTTATTCTTTTTTTCTACTGGAGGATTGTCTTTCCTATTACTTGTAGTGTGTGTGTGTGCGTGTGTGTGTGTGTGTGTGTGTGTGTGAACACTTATGTTTTATGCATATAAATTATTTGTTGAATAACTTGTTTAGAAATATTCCACTCTGTGGGCTTTGCCTTTTCACAATCCTAACAGTATCTTTTGATAAGCAGTTTTTAAAAATTTAATGTAAACTATTTTTTTTTTTTTTTTTTTTTTTTTTACCGGGAATGGTACCGGGAATGAACTCAGGGTGCCTCGCCACACTTGACCACTGGGCCACATCCCCACCACCATGCCCTTTTTTTTAAAGCTTAATTGTATTTTTTATTTTTAGAAGCAGGGTCTCACTGACATTTCATCTTAAAAAACTGAAATTACTAAGTGCCTCGCCATTGCTGAGGCTGGCTTTGAACTCGCGATCCTCCTGCCTCATTTGCCTCCCCAAAGTGCTGGGATTACAGGCGTGCGCCGCCGCGCCCCAAAAATTACTACCAAACACAATGGGTCTAATGTAAACCATTTTATACAGTTTTCTCAGCTACATTGTTGAGGGGACATCAAAAAATTTTATTTTTGGTATCACCCTTTTATGTTTTCAGTTTAGGAAATTTTTAAGCTTACTTCTAGACAGATGTTCTAGGAATGGTGTTGGATGATAGCCTTCAATCCAAATCCAGTTGCCATCTGTTTTTTTGCAAATAAAGTTTTATTAGGGACTGACAGGCTTACTCACTCACGTACTGTTTATGACTTGCTTTCATGCTACTATTGCAGAAATTTGAGTAATTAATTGCAACAGAGACTGCATGATCTGCACAGTATAAAATATTTACTATCCACCCCTTAAGAAAAGTTTGCCTACCCTTATTCTAGAAGGGTATTTTTGGAAACTTTTGTACTTGAATTTGCCATTCTCCTAAAATTGACTTTTTGTGCATGTTTTGATGAAAGATTAAAAGATTCATGATTCCCTCCTTAGGCTATCCAATTGAACTTTCAGCTCTTATTGGGAAAAAAAATCCTTTTCCAACTGTACCACAGTGTCAACTTTGTCATAAATAAGGTGACCTGCATGTGTGGATCTGTGTCTCTATTCTGTTCCACTGATTTACTGTGGTCTATTCTTGCACCAATACTGCACTGTGTCAAATGCTATACTTCTGTAATAGGCATTACATTGGGTATTGTAAATCTACCATAAAACTTTAGCTATTTTTGGTCCTTTACATTTTCATATGCATTTTGGAGAGTTTAATGTTGCTTTTGCAAAATATCTTGACTGTAAGGGAACTAGAAAAACAGGTTTCCATTTTTAAAATACATATTTTCACATATGAAAAGAATACTTCAAACTAAATATGAGCTTGAAATTTAAACATGTAGCATAGCACATAGTTTCTATAAAATATCATTTTTGTTTATTATTTAATTCAATATTGTTTTTCATAAAGTGCAACATTGATAGGGTAAAATCTAGAGAATCCATAACATTGACATGAAATATTATCCATAATTGAGTTCAATTTTAAAATACCTATTGGAAATGTAGAAGGTCACCATCACAATTCAGGTGTAGTTGGTGTGCATACATTATCCTTTCAATAGAGACAAAATTTTTGGTAGCTGCTGAGTTCTCATGAAAAAGTTCTCCTTGCAACTTCCTCAGTATTTCAGGTCTCACTGTCATTTATTTATTTATTTGAAATCTGCTGTTTACAGTAGGGATGCTGTACATCTCTTCCATAAATCTAGGGAGACTTAGTTGAGTTTTAAATTGACAGTGGATAACATGCTACCTGCACATTACCTTCCCTACCTTATCTCATTAGATAATTCTAACAACTCTGGAGGTAGGTAGGTGGGGAATGGCCAGTTTCCTAAGCAATCATGTTAATAATGTCAGAATACCAATGTCTTCACAGAAGCAATTTTCACTTCTATGAAGCCATGTATTTTATCAGAATAAGAAAGAATTTTGCTGCTTAGTGTCTAAAACCATGTGACAGTTTATGATAAACTATGCACATGTTTTAAACTGGTATCCACTTTCTAAAATCTGTTAATTTTTCAACAATTAACTTTAAGACTTTACGCACTGCACTTTGCCATCAGATACGCTATTAAAGGCTTTTAAAATAGCTGATTGTAAGTTCAAGCCTACATTTGAATTTTGTGTATGATCTTTTTTATCAATGTATTCTCTGCAGTGAATTCTCTAAAAGATGTATGCCATTTAAAAATACAAGTGTATCAGAGAAAATATATCTCAAGATATATAATTTACTAACTTAGGGCCAAATTACATAGTGCAATACGTTTCACAGACTCAGAATAAAAAAGATACTGAATGAGTAAAAAACTCCACATTGTAAAATACATAAAAATAAGTCCTAATTTAAGGCAAAATATGAACCATTTTGAAGCTATGAATCATTTTAGTATTTGTTGGAAACTATAGGCTATGTCCACAAATAAATAAAACTTTTTTGCATATAATATTTAGGGATTCTCAAAGTCCTGTTTCCTAATATATATATTCCATCCATAGATCCTGTTCTCTATTCCTCTGTATCCCCCCCCTCCTGCTTCTCATCTGCTATCAAAGTCGTACATATAATTTTAATGAAGCCTGAAAAACAAGTTCCTATTTATAAATTGCTTTATAATTGAAAGCAATTTTTGTTACATGCATTTAAGATGTACAACATGATATTTTAATATACATATACACTGTGAAATGGTTACTGTAGTCAAGTAATTTAACATATCCATCATCTCACACAGTTACCCTTTGTGCATGTGTAGGTGGGCAAGAGCCCATAAGTACAAAAATGTGCTCATCATCACTAATCTCAGGGAAATGCAAATAAAAACCACAATGAGATAGCACCTCCTGTCTGCTAAGATGGTTATTAGCTAAAAGACAAGAAATAACAAGTGCTGGTAAGAGTGTGAAGAAAAGGTAATTGTATTGGTGGGATTATAGAAACCATTTTAAAATTACTGTGAAATACTTTGGTTTCCTAACAGGTTAAATATCCTCTCATTCTTCAAGTCCTTTATTCCAAAAAGTAAGTTTAAATTTAATGCAAGTAAAAATATATGGTTATTTTCCTGAGTTAGAATAATTTAATACCTTTTCATCTGGTCTGAGCCTTGAAAACCTACTGACCTTTTGAGACCTGTTATTGTTAGTGTCCTCCCCCACCCCACCATTCCCCTCCTCCTGGCCACACTTAAACCCACGCACGTTCAGCAAAGCCTTTTCTCACTCTTCCATTCCCACCCATCCTCCCAGGAGTTTTCTACTCCTTTATCTGCTCCTTCTCGAGATCTGTAAGAACTTCTTCCAGCACATTGGATTTATTGCCATGTTTTGAGCCCACTTCTAGTCTGAGGGTCTCTTCAGAGCTTGAGAGGATTTCATATTCATCCATGTGCCTGAATGCCTGATACAGCATTTGGCATATTAGTGAGCAGTGAAAGTTTGTGGATCAATAATTGAATGAAGGGATCTTTCCTGTGGCTTATTTATTCTGATAAAGCTCATTTAGAGGTTAATATTACTAATTTTATAATCATATACAAAAACTAGTCCTTCAGTACCTATTTTAGTTTGTCAGCTTATTCTATGATATTCAGATGGAAGTACTAAATGAATCATAATTATATACAAGAAATTGTAAAATGTAATGAATTATAATGTCCACATGCCATAGAGCACCCAAAAATAAGAAAAATGAAATTGAATCACATATGTGGTTCTTTTCTACTTGAAACAATTATTGAGTTCATAATGAACACTGTTAATATGTAAATAAGTCAGGACATTATACATATACTGTTTTCAAAATAAAATTATTCCCCATATCATAATATTTAGTGCATTGTGTTTTATTCCTTTCAAAGATTACAATATTTAGTTTCTTTTATTATTCCTTTCAGATTCCTGAAGTAAAATCTACCTGTTGGGCCATCACTGAAATTCTCACAATCATCTACTAAAGCTTTAATGTACTTAACACAAAATCAGAACAGTAAGAAGTCTCTCTGGTGTCTCTTGAGGCACCATGCCAGTCATGTCCAGAGTTAGATCCACTTATCCTCTGCCTCTTTCCTCTCTTCTTTTTCCTCCATTTTTGAATTATTGATAAAAGAGTTGACATTATATATATATGGATATATATGTATATGGATATATATATACACATACACATACATATGTATACACACACACACACACACATTCTAGAATTTATTTCTCCCTAAAATAACTTTGAGTCAAATGAACCATTAAAATCAATTTTAAGCCATAGCTCCCATTTAGTTTTTTCAAATGTAGCTTGCCATAATATTGAGAGGGTGTCCATGCTGTTGCCACCACTTATAAATGTATAGGTTTCTGTTCCTTTTGTTGAATGTGCTTTTAAATTTTGGATCTACTCTAGGCAAACCCTCTCCAGAAGGGTGTGATAGAAGGTACAACACCTGTCAGCACAGTGCCTAAAAACAGATCATAAATAATCTGGCTGACTTCCCACTTCAATCAAATTAACAGCTGTGGAGTCCTCTGCATCTCTGAAGTTTGCTGAATTTTTTATTCTATTTCCCCATCTTGAAACAAACCAATAAAAAATCTATTGTTTTAATTTCTTGTGTTTTATACAAATTAATTTCAAACAAAGCTATGACATAAAATGTTTCAAAAAGTGTAGGATTGATTGTAGTGTTGTTTTTCTTCCATGTGTCAACAGTAGGCACTTCGCAGTATGCAGAACACAAGATCAGGCAATGGTGTTGGGCATTCTTCAGAAAGACTCAATGAGGTCTGGGGTTGTGGCTCAGTGGTAGAGCACTTGCCTAGCACTCCTGAGTCACTGGGCTCAATTCTCAGCACCACAATAAATAAATAAATAAATAAATAAATAAATTAATTAAAGGCATTGTGTCCATCAACAACTAAAAAATATATATTTTTTAGAAAAGTCTCAGTGATCTGTCCAGTGGTTTTCATCCTAGACTGCACGTGGAATCTGGAGAGGGGTTTTAAAAAATTACGCTCAGGTGCCCCTCCAAATTTCTGATTTAATTGATGTTGAGTGAACCTTAACATTGGCATTTTATTTAAAAAGGTTCTAGGATTATAATAAGAGTCAACCAATAAACAGGAAGCTCTTCATATTTGGAAATGTATCTATTATTTTGTATCTGATCACACTTAGATTTACTTGAACATGTTATAATTTTATCAAACAATTCAAAACAAAACATTTACCTTAAAGGTATTTTCATTATGTACATAGCATTAAATGTTATATCACCGATTTTATTCCCAGATTGCTTTAAAAAACCCAAAATTGCTTTGGAAAATATGAACAAAGCTGTGAATATGTGCATTTGTTTCCCTCATGTGTTAGCATGGCACAGTATATCTTTTTTGCCTTAAAATTATTTAGCTCTGTTCTGTACTTCTCCTGGTGGGTAATCCTCTGAGTACTGCATGAGTGGAACTAGGAAAAAAAATATTTGGAGAAAGGAGCATATTTTGGGAGTTATGGGCTAGGGTAATTGGTTATTTAGAGAGTGATTCTTTTCCACATGATAAAATGCTTCTCCCTTCTGCACTACAAGAATTGTTGACTAAAGCCCAACACATAGCTCCAACAATGAGGTGGACAGTGAAATATTTGTAAATGTAAGCCAAGCAGAATAGTTCCAGATTGTGACATGATGAAAAGGAACCAAAAATTGGGTTTTACAACTAAAAGATTAAAAGTACACACACACACACTCGCAATGTTTTAAAAAACAGGACAGCCATGAAGAAGTCCACTAATCTTCACGCACCAAACTGTGATAACTGTGATGTGATAAATGGAGTCACTCATTTGTACTTGTGACCTGCTTCCCTTCAACTCTGTTAGCTCAGTGGTCTCAGTTACTATCCAAGATTCATCCATTTTCCACCAGGACTGTGGATCTCATTCTCACTGAGACTTTGCTTTGGCAATTATTCTCTATTTCCCTTTTGTAGCACTGGCTTCTCTTTCATTATTAGAACAATCACATCATAGAACAAACCTCTAAAACAAAAGAAATACAGCTCCTTCTCTATGTCTGTCCTCACTTTTGAAGCAAAATTTCTTGAAGAAGTTATCATTTGTTATCTTCCCTCCCTTGCCTCCTTTGTTCTCATTGATCCATTCAAGTTGGACTTTCTTCCTCTACTCCAGCAGAAAGGTTCTCCACAAATTGCTGCCATATTGCCAAAGTTAGTAGTCAATCCTCTGGTCCCTTCATATTCAACTTCCTTTGTCACGTTTCACCCCATTGACCATAAGCCCTTTCTAGAAGCTCACTGTCAGCAACTTTGATGATGCATTTCTTTAGTTCTCTTCCCATATGACTGTTCCCCACTTTGTTGCTCTGCTTTTCCTCCCTTTTGGGGAGTGATGTTTTTATTGAGATATAATACATCCATAAGTCCACCCATTTCAAGTATATGATTAAATGTTATTTTTTCCATATATTCAGAGTTGTGCAAGCATCACCATACTCCATTTTCAAACATTTCATCAGTAATAGAAGAAGTCACTTTCCTGGCTGCTCCTTGGCATGAAATCATGAAAGCAGACAGGCAGCTTCTCAGCAAGGTAGGTGAACAAAAGCAAAAAGGGTGGGGGCACTTTACTGGAATTAAGAAAACTGGACATTCAAAACAGATCAGGGACTCAGCAAGTTAGAGGTAATAAAATAAGGAAGAAATCCCCAACAGCACAGCTGCTGCTCTGGCTGGGCCAGAAGCACCAGCCAGAGTAAACCCTCCAAGAGCAAAGTGGAGGGATAAGGGAATTAAAGGAACCAGGCATTTTTAGGAGGCCTGAGGTTTGTCTAGATATGGAGCATTTAGTGATCAAGGACATTGCCCAACTAAACTGAAAGGTGCACTGCACAAAATCCTTCTGTGGGAAAGAAGCTGCCATCTCTCCAGGTAGTGTGCAGAGGACAAAGAAGAAATCATTTTGCAATTACGGCATAGGGGCCAGCAGCTGAGAGAGCCAATTACTGACAAATCCAAGTTTGGCCTGAAATGCAGGCCCAATAAACACACATTTCATGGCATAGAGTGTGCTTACGTGATCAGGAGAAAATAAAACATGGAGAGAGGTTTACACAGGGGACAAATGGATATGGAAACCCACCTGGCTCTAACCCTCCCTCGCCAATCCAGCTGCTTATAGGACTGTCTGGGAGAGACATGTCTGGCCAGGAATTCAGAGAGGCAGAAGCAGGAACAATTGAGTTTGGAGACTGAACCTAAGACCAGGAAACATGGGGTCTGCAGGTGATGTTGTAAACTAAGAATTGGCTCCTGCACAGAAGTGGAACCCATAGTGGATACCTGGGACACATACAGTCTTCCAGTGTGGACCAACAATTGCTAGGCCTTGGAGGTGTGCTGATTTAAAATCTACAGACCAACTGGCATTCAGTGAAGAGCAGAGTCCCCCTAAGCCTAAACTCTGACTCCAGGAATTCCAGCTATGGGATTACCTCCCTCCCTCCAGCAATCCGGAGGGTGGATCATCACACTCCAGATGACACCTCCTAAAACTGCTGAGAAGAGAAGCTGAAAATCTTTTGAACTCCAAAGGAAAGAATTCTTTAACTTTTCATTGAGTTTTTTTTCCCCTCTCTCCCTCTCTCTCTCTCTTCTTTTTTCCCCCCCTGTTTAATTACGACCTTAATGGTTCATGGACAATTATACACACTCATATTTGCTTTTTTCTAATTTCTAGCATTTTTGAAGCCAGATGTTTTTCATTGATCAGTTTGTGGAGGACTAAGATGTTTGATTAGTATATTTTGGTTTTATTTTGAATTCTTTAATTTTTATTTTTTAAAAATTTTTATTTTCTCTCTCTCTCTCTCCCATATATATATATATATATATATATATATATATTTTTTTTTTTTTTTTCTCTCACCTGTTTCCCTTGATTCTCTTTTTCTCTTTTCTTCTGCTAACAGGTAATCTCTATTGTTCTCTCTTTCACTCTTCCTTTAACTTTTTACTTCTACCTTCTCTCCTCCTCCCCCATAACTATCACATCTTATATCACTTCTGTTCTCTCCCTGTCCACCATTTGAAATTGTAAACCCTTTTATAAATTTGCTGTTTTTACTGTAGGCAATAACTGATTTATCATTTCTGTTTATTGTGATAATTAACATTGTAGACATCACAGTAGGAACTATTTGGTTTAGTGATGTACATTGTTTATTGGTGGTTGTTATTGTTTGTCTCCCTCTAAACAGTGAGGTACTGGAAACCTTTAGGGACACTATAAGTCTGCAGGGTAAAAACTCTACTGCCTCAGATCCATACTGTTAGATGGGTAGATACAAAAACAACATGAAAAATCAATGGAACAAATCACCCCAAAGAAACCAACATCCTCCAATAACAGAATCCATCGACACCAGAGTGGAAGAAATGTCAGAGAAGGAGTTTAGAATGTACCTAGTTAAACTAATCTGTGAGGTTAAAGGATAATATTAAGGAGTGAAATTAGAAAATACAGGAAGTGAAAGATGACTTAAATAAAGAGATAGAGATTCTTCTAAAGAAAACCAAGCAGAAATCCTTGAAATGAAGGAATCAATAAATCAAATTAAAAATTCAAGTTGAAATCATAACTAACAGACTAGATCATTTGGAAGACAAAGTTTCAGGCAATGAAAGAAATATATAATCTTGAAAACAAAATTGACAGTGGAGAAAAGATGTTAAGAGACCATGAATAGAATTTCCAAGAAATATGGGATAAGCTGAAAAAATCAAATTTAAGATTTATTGGGATAGATGAAGGCTCAGAGATAAAAACCCATGAAATGCACAATTTTTTCAATGAAGTAATATCAGAATATCTCCTAAACCTAAAGCATGAAATAGAAAATCAAATATAGGAGACGTATAGGATCCCAAATGTACAAAACTGAAATAGACCCACACCAAGAAACTTTATTATGAAAATGCTTAACATACAGAATAAGTATACAACTTTAAAGGCTGCTGGGGGAAAATGACAGGTAACACTTAGAGGGAAATCAATCCAGACCTTAGCTGATCTCTCAAGCTAGACCCTCAAAGATAGGAAGTCTTGGAATTATATCAGCCAAGCTCTGAAAGAAAATGGATGTCGGCAAAAAATACTATACCCAGGAAAATTAACCTTCAGAATTAATGATTAAATAAAATCCTTTTATGATAAAAAAAGTTAAAATAATTCACAACAAGAAATCCTGCACTATATACTTAATATACTTAATATATATAAAGATATATCATGAAAAAGAAGTGAAAACCAGCAAAGGGAGGAACTACAGTAAAAGAATAGTGAATCACTGGAGAAACAAATTCAAGTTAAAAACCAGAAATAAATCAAAATTACAGGGAATAAAAATCATATCTCAATAATAACATTGAATATAAATTGCCTAAACTCACCAATCACAAGACAAAGACTGGCAGATTGGATTAAAAAACAAGACCCAACAATATGCTGTCTCTAAGAGACTCACCTCATGGGCAAAGACATCAACAGACTGAAGGTGAAAGGATGGGAAAACATATATCATTCACATGGATATCATAAACAAGCAGGGGTTTCTATCCTCATATCAGATAAAGTCGTCTTCAAGCCAAAGTTAATCAGAAGGGACAAAGAAGGACATTTCATATTGCTTCAGGGTATTATACATTAATATAATATTAATAAACAATTGTAAATATTTATGCCCCAAACAATAGAGCATCTATGTACATCAAACAAGCCCTTCTCAATATCAAGAATCAAATAGACAACACAATAATACTGGATGACTTTAACACAACTCTTTCACCACTGGACAGATTCTCCAAAAACTAAATAAATAAGCTATAGAACTAAAAAATACAACTTCTAACTTAGACTTAACAGACATATATAGAATATTTCATGCATCAATGACTGAATACATTTTCTTCTCAGCAGCACATGGATCCTTCTCTAAAATAGACCATATCTTAGGCCACAAAGCAACTCTTAGAAAATAAAAAAAAAAATTAGATATTAATACATTGTGTAATATCAGATCATAATGAAATAAAATCAGAAATCAACAATAAAATAAAAAATAGAAGCTACTTTAACACCTGGAGACTAAACAATACACTATTGAATGATGAATGGATAGCAGAAGTAGTCAGGGATAAAATTAAAAAATACTTAAAGGTAAATGAGAAAGGCAATACAACATATGAAAATCTCTGGGAAACTATGAAGTCAGTGCTAAGAGAAAAGTTCATTGCATTGAGCTTATTCATTAAAAAAAATAGAAAGTCAACAAATAATAACCTAACATAACATCTCAAAGCCCTAGAAAAAGAAGAACCAATCAATACCAAAGCAGCAGAAGCCAGGAAATAATTAAAATCAGAGGTGAAATCAATGAAATTGACACAAAAGAGAAATCCAAAAAATTGACAAAACAAAAAGTTGGTTCTTTGAAAAAAAATCAATAAAAATGATAAACCCTTAGCCAACCTAGTAAAGAGAGAAAACTCAAATTACTAAAATTAATTATGAAAAAGGAAATATGACAATGAATACTACTGAAATATAGATGATAATCAGAAACTAATATGAAAATGTATACTCTAATAAAATAGAAAATCTTGACAACATGGACAAATTTCTAGAGACATATGACCTACCAAATTGAACCAGGAAGACATAAAATATTTAAACAGATAAATTTCAGGCAATAAAATTAAAGACACCATCAAAAGCCTACCAACAAAGAAAAGCCCCAAAACAGATGTACTCTCAGCCAAGTTCTACCAGACCTTCAAAGAAGAATACCAATCCTCCTCAAATTATTCCATGAAATAGAAAAGGAGGGAATCCTTCCAAACCCATTCTATAAAGCTAGTATCACCCTGATACCAAAACCAGACAAAGACACATCAAGGAAAGAAAACTTAAGACTAATATCCCTGATGAACATAAATGCAAAAATTCTTAATAAAATACTGGAAATTGCATACAAAAATATATTTAAAAGATAGTGCACCATGATCAAGTTGTTCCCATCCCAGGGATTAAAGGTTGGTTCAACATATGGAAATTAATAAAAGTAATTCATCACTTCAATAGACTTAAAGACAAGAATCATGTGATTATCTCAATAGATGCAGAAAAAGCATTTGACAAAATACAGCATCCATTTATGTTCAAAACACTAGAAAAATGAGGGATAGTAGAAACATACCTCAATATTGTAAAAGCTATCTATGCTAAGCCCAAGTCCAACATCATTCTAAATGGAGAAAAATTGAAAGCATTCCCTCTAGAAACTGGAACAAGACAGGGATGCCCTCTTTCACCACTTCTATTCAATATAGTCCTAGAAACTCTAGCCAGAGCAATTAGATAGAGGAAATAAATTAAAGGGATACAAATAGGAAAAAAAGAACTCAAACTATCCCTGTTTGCTGATGACATGATTCTCTATTTAGAAGACCCAAAAAACTTCACCAGAAAACTTCTAGAACTCATAAATGAATTTAGCAAAGTAGCAGGATATAAAATTAACACCCATAAATCAATTGCATTCATACACATCAGTGATGAATCAAGTGAAAGAGAAATTAGGAAAACTATCCTATTCACAATAGTCTCAACAGCAAGAACATCAACAAAAATACTTAGAAATCAATCTAACAAGAGATGAAAGACGTCTACAATGAAAACCTCAGAAGACTTTGAAAAAGAAGTTGAAGAAGACCTTAGAAGATGGATAGATCTTCCATGTTCTTGGATAGGCAGATTAATATTGTCAAAATGGCCATACTACCAAAAGTGCTACACAGATTTAATGCAATTCCTGTTAAAATTCTAATGATGTTCTGCACAGAAATAGAAAAAGCAGTCATGAAATTCATTTGGAAAAACAAGAGAACCTGAATAGCCAATGCAACCCTCAGCAGGAAACATAAAACAGGACACATCACAATACAAGACCTTAAATTATACTACAGAGATCTAGTTTTTTAAAAAAAAGGCATGGTATTGGCACCAAAACAGGCATGAATACCAATAGTACAGATTAGAAGACACAGAGATGAACCCACATAAATACAGTTGACTTATACCAGACAAAGGTGCCATAAACATACTTTGGAGAAAAGATAGCCTCTTCAACAAATGGTTCTGGGAAAATGGGAAATTCACATGTAATAAAATGAAATTAGACCCCTATATCTTACCCTGCACAAAACTCAACTCAAAGTAGATCAAGAACCTAGGCATTAGACCAGAGACGCTCTTCCTACTAGAAGAAAAAGTAGGCCCAAATCTCCATCATGTTGGCTTAGGAACTGAGTTCTTCAACAAGAATCCTAAAGCACAAGAAGTAAAATCAAGAATCCATAAATGGATTGTATTAAATTAAAAAAGATTTTTCACAACAAATGAAACAATCAATAACATAAAGAGAGAGCCTACAGAATGTGAGAAAATCTTTACCACATGCACCTCAGATAGAGCATTAATCTCCAGGATACATAAATAACTCAAAAAGTTAACACCAAAAAACCCAAATAACCCAATCAATAAATGGGCAAAGGAACTGAACAGACACTTAACAGAAAAAGTACAATCAGTCAACAAATATATGAAAAAATATTCAACAACTCTAGCAATTAGAGAAATGCAAATTAAAACTACACTGAGATTTCATCTCACTCCAGCCAGAAGGGTTATCAAGAATACAAGTAACAATAAATTTTGGTGAGGATGTGGGGAAAATCATACGCTCATACATTGCTGGTGGGACTGCAAATTGTTGCAACCAATCTGGAAAACAATATGGAGATTCCTCAGAAAACTTGGAATGGAATCACCATTTAACTCAGTTATCCCACTCCTCAGTATATACCCAAAGAACTAAAAATCAGCATACTATAGTGATGTGGCCACATCAATTTTCATAGCAACTCAATTCAAAATAGCTAAGCTATGGAACCAATCTAGGTGCCTTTCAACAGATGAATGGATAAAGAAAATGTGGTACATACACACAATGTAATATTATTCAGCCTTAAAGAAGAATGAAATTATAGCATTTTCTGGTAAATGGAGACTATAATGTTAAGTGAAATAAGCCAATCCCCAAAACCATAAGCTGAATGTTCTCTCTGATATGTGGGTGCTGACTCACAATAGCTTCAGGGTGGGGTGGAGGTTCAACAAACTGGACAAGGGAGAATGGGGCAAAGGGAAAGTAGAATGGGAATGGGAAAGCCAGTAGAATGAATTAGACGTAACTTTCCTATGTTCATATATGAATACAAGACCATTGTAACTCCACATCACATACAACCACAAGAATGGGAAGTTATCCTCCATGTATGTATGATATGTCAAAATACATTGTACTGTCATGTATAACTAAAAAGAACAAATTTTAAAAATCTTAAAAGAAATCACCCCTCTACCTTTTAGCAGTGACTACCCTTTTCCTTTTAACTATGCCCTGCCCTCCACCACAGGTGTAGGCAACCATCTATTTTCTGTCTCTACAGATATGCTTATTTTGGATATTTCACATAAATTCAATTATACTATATGAGGTCATTTGTGATTTATATTATTTCAAGGTTCATCTATGTTGCAACATATATTAGTACTTCATTACTATTTATTGCAGAATAATATTCCACTGAATGACTACGACACATTTTAGTTATCCACTCATCAGCTAATAGATATTTGTGTTGTTTACACTTTCGGCTATCATGAATACTGTTGTGAATGTGTTCAAGTCCTAGTTTTTGTGTGGATGTATGTTTTGATTTGCTTTGGTATATATCTAGGATTATAAATGCAAGGTTGTATGGTAATAATACATTTAGGACTTTAAAGAGCTGCCAGAGTAATTTGCAATATTACTACACAATTTTATTTTCCCACCAGTGTGCATGAGGGTTCCAGTTTCTCCACATCTTCCCAACACTTGTCTTTATCAGATTGTTTTTTTTATTATAGCCACTCCAATTGGGATGAAGTATTGGCTAATCATGTCAAATATATTTTTTATATGTGACCAATAAGCATCTTAAAATAGATATATTATATCTTCTTTAAAAAAATGTTTACTTACTCTTTACTCTTTTTTGAAAATTTTTATAGTAGATAGGCACAATATGTTTATTTTATTTTTATGTGGTGCTGAGGATTGAACCCAGTGCCTCAGACATGCTAGGCAAGCACTCTACCAACTGAGCTACATATAGCCCCCTTCACTCACTTTTTAAGTTGGGTTGTCTTATATTATTTAGTTGTGAGAGTTCTTTATACATTCTATATACTAAGCCCTTATGAAGTAGATTATTTGCAAATATTTTTCCCATTTTGTAAGTTGTCTTTTCACTTTTTTGATGATATGCTTTGAAGTAAAAGAAGTCTTAAATTTTGATTAATCCAATCAATCTGTCTTTTCTCCTGTTACTCATGCACAGGGTATCATATTAAGATTTTTTTTTTCCCAAATCTATAGTCATGCTTATTAACCCCTATGTTTTCTTCTAAGAGCTTTATAGTTTGAGATCTTACATTTAGGTCTTGGTTCATTTTGACTTAATTTTTGTATGTGTTATGAGGTAAGTGTTCATTCTTTTGCACGTGGTTATACGGTTGTCCTAACACCATTGCCTGATGTGACATACAGGCCACCCTTCTGGGTGTTGAATACCTATTGCATATTAACAAGTTCCTTTGCATGTCTAATAGACATCTCAAATTTAACACACTGAAAGAGAACTCTTGATTCTTTTCCTATAAAGTGATGACTGCTCCTTCTCCAGGCTTTTCCAACTCAGTGATTGATACAATTATCCAATCAGTTGTTCAAGCTAACAATTTATCCTTGATTGTTTTCTTTCTGTGATTCATCAGCAAATTATTTTGTCTCTATCTTCAAAACACATCGTAAATTCATTCTCTTCATCTTCTTTTATTTTTATTTCTTTTAAAAAATTTGTAGTTGTAGACAAACAGCATGCCTTTATTTTATTTGTTTATTTTTATGCAGTGCTGAGGATCAAATCCAGTGCCTCGCACGTGCTAGGCAAGCGCTCTACCACTGAGCCACAGCCCCAGCCCCCTCATCTCCTCTTCTCTGACTTCACTTTTCCATGGCTTAAATTTTACCTGCATGTTTTGTTAAGCCAATTAATTTCCCTAGTTCTACTATAAACCCCAGATTCACATATATACAACTCTCTATTAGATAACTCCTCTTGACTATTGAATAGGTATCTCAAACTTAACATGTCCAAAAGCAAACATTCAATCAGTCTCCAAATGGGTCCCACTGCTTCCTTTCTCTTACCCACCACATCAGCTGTCTTTTCTTCATACAGCAGCCAGAGTAATTATTTTAAAATATAGATCAGATCAACTCATCCCACCATCCAAAACCCTTCAAGAACTTTTCATAGAGTTAAATACAAAATTTAAAGTCCTTACTGTGGCTTATGTAACCCTGAATGACCGGGTCCCTATT
The DNA here is from genome assembly GCA_025594165.1 of Tamias sibiricus. NCBI lineage: Eukaryota > Metazoa > Chordata > Mammalia > Rodentia > Sciuridae > Tamias > Tamias sibiricus. The sequence continues at coordinate 66,080,065 of CM046666.1, read as the reverse complement.
TGTCCTCCAGGCCTTGACGTGGCACTTGCCTCCTATTCACTTGTGCTCCAAACATAGTCCCATCCTAGGGTCTTGATATCCTCCCATCTGAGTCTTTTCTCCGGGCAGCTGTCATGCTTGCTCCCTTGCTTAAGTCTGCCAGGAATCTTCCCGAACAACCTGTCTAAAAGTAGCTCCAGCACTCCTCATTCCCTTGATGTCTACATCCTCCACCATATTTAAGCCACAGGAGGGCAGGTCCTTTGCTTTTGATTTTTACCTCAAGCTTACTGCCTAGAATAGAATTTGGCATTAGCACACCACTAGTAAATAGTGTCAAATGAAAGAATGAAGGAATAAATTTCTTTATTACCACCCTCCTAGCTGAAGCCACTGTGGTCTCTTGCCTAACAATTCAACAGTCTCCTAACAGGCCTTCCCCTTTCCACACTTGCCTCCCATAATCTAATCTCCACAGAGCAGATAGCATTGTGTTTTATGTATGCTAATCAGATCAAGGTATTCCTCTGTTTAAAACTCCCCAGTGATAAGTTTTCATGCTTATAATGGAAACCAATCTCTGTACTTGTGTCATAGGAAGGTCCATATGAGCTCTCCCTATGCATTTGTCAGTATCTTAGTTCTCCCTAGCTCACGCTTTTTCTTTTAGGACCTTCCTGCTTCTTTTCTTTCTATCTCACTGGTCTCTCTTCATACAATATTCTTATTGCAGTCTCTACAAGCTAGCTTGTTTCTGGTGACTGAGACTTAAGCTTAAATATCACTTTATCAAAAGGGACTTTCCTGACCACAGTGTAAAGAAGACACCAGTCATTTTGACTCATCACTCTGTTTTGAGTCTCTGCATAACCCTTATATTTATCTGATATTCTGCTTACTTACTCATGATTGATTGTTTACCTTTTTTGTCCCTATCCTTGACTCATATGTACTAGAATATAAACCCCAAGAGATCAGGTCTTGTGTTTTCCTTATTAAAAATAGCACCCCTAGCACTTTCCATAGTAGGCACATAATAGATACTTAGTATTTATTTGTTGCGTCAAATGGTTTATGTTCTTTTACCTTATCTGATATGAAACACCAATTTCCAGCTAAAACATCAGAGGAATATATTCTGATAAAGTCTCACAAAGCTTTTTTTGGGGGGGAGAGGAGGCTTGATACGTGGGATTGAGTTCAGGAGCACCCAACCACTGAGCCACATCCCCAGCCTATTTTGTATTTTATTTAGAGACCCTTCTCAGTTGTTTAGTGCCTTGCTTTTGGTGAGGACGGCTTTGATCTCTAATCCTCCTGTCTCAGCCTCCAGAGCTGCTGGGATTACAGGTGTGCGTCACTGGGCTAGGCTCACAAAGCATTCTGTTTTTCTTGTTGTTGTCATTCCAAATGAGCGCAGTTTTCAATTGAGTCTAATTTTTCAGATAAACTAGCAGAGTGTTTCCTCATGATCGTAAGTCACCAATGACTACATTTTCTGAGTATTACTTTGGAAAATACAACCTTCCCAGTGGATAGGCTTACTGGGATTGTCTAGCTTGTATTTGTCCAAAAGAACTAAAATCAGAACACCACAGTGATACAGCCACATTGATGTTTATAGCAGTGCAATTCACAATAGCCAAGTCATAGAACCAGCCCAGGTGCCCATCAACAGATGAATGGATTTAAAAAATGTGGAATATATACACCATGGAGTCTTACCCAGCCATAAATAGAATGAAATTATGGCCTTAGCTGGTAAATGGATAGATCTGTAGAACATCATGCTAAGTGAAATAAGTCTGACTTAGAAAGTCAACAGTTGAATGTTTCTCTCATGTGCAGAAGCTAGAGCAAAATGAGAGAGGAAAAAAAAAAAAAAAAAAAAAAAAAGATGGAGAATCCCTTGAAAGTAGAAGGGAGATCAATGGTGTAGAGGATGCGGATAGAGGTGGAGGGAAAAGGGACAGGAAAAGGGAGGAAATGCAGAATGAAATTGACTCAATTATGCTATGTACATATATGAATACACCACAGTAAATTCCACTTTATGTATGTCTACAAAGTCCCAATTTAAAAAACTGAAAATAAATAGAAGAAAGACCAATAGAGTAAGAGGAAGGGGAAGAGTAGGAGGGAGGAGGGTAGAGAAAGAGGAAGTACAGGGACTGAATTGAAGCATACTATATTTTATGCATATATAATTATGTAAATATGAACCCCAATATCATGCATAACTATAATACACAAATAAAGACATTTTAAAATAATGAACATAAGACCTTATGCTTACACAATAACTTAAGGGTTTATACTCACTTTATAAAACGGAGTTCTAGATCTGCTAAAAAAACAAACAAACAAACAAATTTGTTTTCATTGGTGTTGTATGCTGAGATGGAGACAAAAGTAAAAGAAAGACTGAATGACCTTCCTAAGGATACATGATAAGGGGAAGAGTAGATCCAGAATTCAGTTCATTTTTTTTCTCTCTTCCAAATACCGTATGCTTCCACATAACCCCTCAAGAAACTACTTGAAAATATGGAACACTAAAAATGTTCTTCCATGTATATTCCCCTGTTAATATTCCTCTCTCCTTATTTAGCACACCTGATCTAGAATATTGTGGAATTGAGAGAAATAACTAGCTGGAGTCTTCCTTTAGGTTAAAAAATTTATGTTTTGGCCGGGTGTGGTGGCGCACGCCTGTAATCCCAGTACTTGGGAGGCTGAGGCAGGAGGATTATGAGTTCAAAGCCAGCCTCAGCAATGGCGAGGCACTTAGCAACTCAGTGAGACCCTGTCTCTAATAAAATACAAAAAAGGGCTGGGGATGTGGTCCAGTGGTCGAGTGCCCCTGAGTTCAATCCCCGGTACCAAAAAATAAAAAAATAAAAATAAATTATGTTTTATGTACACTAATTTTTTTTACAGTAAAGCCTATTTTTTAAAAATAAAGCCTATTTTTTTTTTTTTTCACAATAAGGCCTCAGGTTTGAAATGAATACCTTTCTATTGATAGGACAATTTTTTTCTGGTACTACAGTGCTAGAATCATAAGCATTTGTATTTTAAGCATTCAGAGATGAAGAATCTTGACACAAGACAATAAAGGGCATCAAGAATGACCTGTAACTGATACTTTATGCATTTATTTAAAGGAAGAATTTATTGAAAAACACTAGAAATTTGCAAACTTTTGGGAAAGAATATGACAGGAGATGAGTATATGTGTGGGAGAAAGACGAAAAATAGGTTCTTGAACCTGTAATTTTAACTCCCACGCTGTTTCTTTCAAATGTCTACACAGATAGTGTTTATAATAACTCATCCCTTAAGGCCAACACATCCTGCCTGTGGGGCTATTAAGCCTGTTTAAAAAAATAATCAATGTAAGGCTTGCTAATACAACTCTATGTGCTATAGAAGTGACCTACCCAGGGCCTAGGGCACTAGTACTTTTTCAGAAAAATAGTAAGAAAAGGTATATTGATAAGTGAATTTTTATAATAATAAATAAGTAATATATTACATTGTTCACAGTTTATATGTAAACTAAAATCTACCATTTATGGAAGAATTTTTATTATTGTTTTGTATGAAAACATCTGGTTCTGGGTAATAGCTTAATGTAACTGTGAGGGATATTGTGTGTGTGTGTGTGTGTGTGTGTGTGTGTGTGTGTGTATTTATTGCAAGCATCATTAATATGGTTCAGTGCTACTCAATTGCTTTTATATCTTGAAATAAAACTAAATATTTAAATTAGATTCAAATGACAATGATAGACCAATTTAGCAGAATGCATAAAAAGGAAATTTGACTAAAATGAATGAATGTAATGTACTTAAATAATCTGTAATTCAAAGCAGTAAATTTGAGGTTATTTAAAGAGTTGCAAACAATGCATAGTATTACTTTCTCATTTAATCATGACATAGTATCATCCTCTTCTCATTCGGATAACAGTTTGTGTTGATATTATTACCTAGGAAACACTGCCTGACTTTAGATGCTATTCCAAATTAACTTTCTAGTAGAACAATATCATAGTTTGGGCCACCCAACACCACCTTCAAAATCCTTCAATGCCCAAGCCATGTTTGACCATTGTGAATGCTGATGCCTGATTAAAATGATAAATGATCAGATCTCATATCCTTAACTGTCTTGCCATCAATCAAAATGTGTGTAGGTTCTGAATTCCTTAAAAAGAGGATCCTAGGGGCTAGGGTTGTGGCTTAGCGGTAGAGTGCTCACCTGGCACGTGCGCAGTCCAGGTTCAATCCTCAGCACCACATAAAAATAAACGCATTGTGTACAGCTAAAGCAAATAAATGAATATTTTAAAAAAGAGGATCCTAGGGTCACATAGTTAGTTGCAAAGCTATATTTCAAACACAGCTCTGAGTAATTTCAAGACCTGCACTTTTTATCCTGTGCTATCCCTCCTTCTCTCCCTGTGCCTCCTGCCCTCTCTGATAAAACTAAAACCATGTATGTTTTAGTCAGCTTTTCACTCCTATGACTAAAAGAACTGACAAGAACAATTAGAGGAGGAAAAGTTTATTTGGCGATCATGGTTTCAGAGGTCTTAGTCTATAGAAGGCTGGCTCCATTCCTCAGGGCTCGAGGTGAGGCAGAACATCATGGTGGGAGAGTGTGATGGAGGGGAGTGAGTCACATGATCATCAGGAAACAGAAAGAGATGTACAAAATATATACCCCCAAAGCCACGTCCCCAGTGCCCACCTCCTCTAGCCACACCCTACCCACCTTCAGTTACCACTCAGTCCCCCAGATTAATTCCCTGATAGGGTTAAGGTTCTCATAACCCAATCATTTCTTCTCTAAACCTTCTTGCATTATCTCACATATGAGCTTTTGGGGGACACCTCACTCTAAACCATAACAACGTGACAATAATTTTAAATCTGCAAGTTGACAAACAAAGCATTATTTCCTGATTGTGATGTCCTACCTTTTATTTTCCCACAAACATTTAATGTAATTTTTAAAAATTCTTCATATATAGAACACTTGCAGGCATTTCAAACAGTTCAGACACTCTACTTGTATTCCCTTGGGAAACAGTGATTGTCTCCTGAAGATGGTGCTGAGAAGAAGGAAACCCATTCCTGGATGTGCCCCTCACCCAGCTCTAGTGATGAGGAGGGTTGTGTGCAGGACTCACAAGCTTCTTTGCATAAGCCTCTTGGCCACTGTGACAGGAGAGGAAAACCAGACCTTTTTAGCTCCTGACCCTGGAAACTTGCAGATGCAATCTGGGAACCTTGGTGACTTCTGCCTATCAAAGACTTGTTTCTAGACACTACTGCTGATATTTGGGGATAAGAATAGCTAAAATACGGCTCTGCGGTACATTTTGTGAGCTGTGATATTTCAGGATATTGCATCCTAATCCTTATTTGAAGATGTAAATACTAAGACAGAAAACATTCATATTGTAGTTGCTGTAAAAATATTTTGTAGATTTATGGGTTGAATGATACTAACCATATGAGGAAATAAAATGACATGCTAAGAATGATTGTTTTATAAGTGTTGAATAATTATAAAAGTTATAACTTTAATCTTTTAAGTTTTACATTTATGATGATTAAATCTGGCTTATATGGAAGTGTTTTATAGGTTATTAAGCATTGTGTACATACAGTAGTTATAATTTCTAATGTGGCTTATAAAATACATTGTTAGAAAGTAAAAGAGAAAAAGGAAAAAAAAAAAATAATACAGATATCAATTTTTAAAAAAATGATTGTCAATTAGTCATTAATGTAATCATGATTTTTATATTGAAACTTATATGGAAAATACTTTTGTGATTTTTTTATATTTTTGCTTTTGAATTTAAAAAAATTTTAAATTCTTCATATTTCTGCATTTTTACAATGATAGTTTTAACAGGTAATTATTGTGTTTCAATACTTTTTCCAAAGGTGTTAAAATACCTAGAGGGAATAGAAATAAATTGATCATTCTTGGCATTTAATATGTTTTGAAATTCTTAACCATCATCTGAAAATAAAGAAAATAATAAAGACTGCCCAAGGGCTACCTTTGCAAGGGGTTCCTTTCATACCACTCCTTGCCACTAGAGCTAGGTTAAGGGAACATCTGAGAACTGCTATCACATGAAAAATATGGGCCCAATAATATAAACATATAGTTACAAACTAAAGCGATGTGAAGCACATGCACAAAGTATAAAGCAAGGTGGCATGTTTCTTTTTTCTACAAAGTTTTCCTTGTGACAATTTTGAATTAAGTACAGACACTGCTGTACCCTCTCCTTTAGATAAGCAGACCAGATAAGCAGTTACATTTAGTGTTTGCTTCATAAGTTTCTACATTATAGAACATGGGTAATAGTCATTTAACCAATAACTGGTAAAAAAAAAAATAATAATAATGCCCGCCCCTTCTAGCGCAGAGGGTTTCCATGGGAATCCTGTCTATATTAGCTTTGGCAGAGAGACTTGTGGCTATTTTTAGAGGATTTGAAAGCAACTAAGAATGCCTTTCACTTTTATTCCAAAGCTGAACTGTATCTATGTTTATCAACCCTCTCACCCCATACTCATGCTCCACACACACATATACACATGCCTGAAAAACCAATTGTATGCAGCTTTAACTTGGGTGCAGCTCAAAATCAAAAGCCAAGTCACTGACTTTTTTCCCACATTGTTCAGGTGCTGACAAGCCTGTCTTTTTAATTAGCTCTAATTGCTCTTAAAACCTTGCCCAGGAGACCTTGCTACACTGTTAGACCTAAATCTGGAATACTAATATTGCTCTTCCAACTAGATCCTTTCCTAGTACCGCATGAATTGCTGGACTTGGTTTATTAATAAAAGTTACCAAGTATAGACAAAGTCCAACAGTCTCACACCCTCATTGGGAAGAGAAAGCCTGTTATCTGAAAGGGGCACCTTTTTCCTTAAATTAGTTCTTCAGAGGAGTCCTGTTTATCCTGGGGCAGAAGGGCTGAGTGTTTCATTGTGTTCTGTTTAGTAAGAGCTGTGCTTCTTGTCCTTTTGCCCTTTTAGTAAAGGTTGTCTTATTTGCTCATCTTATCTGCTTTCTTTCTTTTTTCTTTCTATGCTGTGAAGACTTTTGGGTACTTCAATTTGGAAAGAAGACTGCTGAATGGTGTGTGTGTGTGTGTGTGTGTGTGTGTACACGCACATATGTGAAGCTTTATCCTTTTCCTTATATTGTACTCTTTAGTTCTTTTAATGTGACTATAAAATATTTAGATCTCACTTTTTTAAAATTTATTTTTAATTTATTTTTTTTAATATTTATTAATTTGCTTTAGTTGTATGCAATGTGGTTTTAGTTTTGCATGGTGCTGAGAATTGAACCCGGGCCGCGAACGTGCTAGGCGAGCGCTCTACCGCTGAGCCACAATCCCAGCCCCTTTAGATCTCACTTTTTAGTAATATTTAATACTATCTGTGGGTATGTTCAGATACTTAGTTTTCCTTCTGGGGAGAATCTGTCTCTAGAGGAGTGGCTCATTAACAGAGTGACTAATTACATTTTCATCCAAACCATGATATTTTTAAAACAAATGGGGTATAAACTGGTGCTCTATTATGTAAATTAGGAGGTATGGTTTTATGCCCATAAGGACACTGTCTTCAACTTGTGAACAGGTAAGATCAGGGCAGTGCCTCTAATAGACACAGTTACTCCAAAATGTTCTGCTGCATAGTCATTATTCTATTGAGAGCTAAATAAAAACAGGAGGCAGACTGTTATAGTATGAAGCTGAACTTACATACTGTCCTCCTTTAACCTGAGCCAAAATCAACATGAACTGATCATTCTTCTACCATAATAGTTTTTTTGCTTAAAACAGGAGTGGGAAAAGGACGACTGAAAGGTTGGAAGAAAAGGAAATTTTTTTTGCTAACAGTTATATCTTTTTACCTCAGACTTAAAGATCAAAAAATTTATGGATTAACATCTTCACATTTCCAGGAGGTCATTAATCTCCTGAGGTTTTGGGTTCTATCCAACTCTGCTTTCAGTGGTGTTTCTGACTCAAGAACCAGATTTACAAAGGCTGAATGTTTTCTCTGATATGTGGATGCTAATTTACAGTAAGGTTGGTGGGTAGGTACTTTGAATTAGACAGAGGGGAGTTAAGGAGAAGTTTAGGGGTAGGAAGGATAGTAGAATGAATCAGGCATTATTACCTTATGTAATATGATTACACGACTGGTGTAACTCTACATCATGTACAAACAGAAGAATGAGAAGTTATACTCCATTATGTATGATGTGTCAAAATGCATTCTACTGTCATGTATAACTAAGTAGAACAAATATAAAAACAGAATAACCAGGTGTATCTGAAATAAGGAACATCACATGGTGCCTCTGGTTTTCTATTGGCTTTAAGGTATTTAGTTTTTGAAGACCAATGATTTCTTTTCCACTTCCTAAATCTCTGGTTTCTGTGGATTCTAATAATTATTCATATTGAAATTTATGAACACCTGGGTGATGTTAATAATCAATTCTTTCTAATGTACTTTGATTCCTTAGATTCTATCCTTTAGGTCAATCAAGTTAGAAAGAACTGTGGACAAGACCTAGCCTGACATGGCTACTTCTTACAGACACACAGTTTGGTATTTTCTTTACAATAACAAACAAAAATAAATATGAATAAATAAACAACAGAAAATATACAATCAAATGAGTGAGCACATTCAAAGATGATTAAAAGCATTGAACAAACATACAATGAAAAAGGAAACTACGGGCTCACATCCCTGATGAACACTGATATAAAAATCCTCAATAAAGTACTAGCAAATCAAACTCAACAATGACATATCAAAAAGATCTTACAATTTGATCAGTTAGTTTCATTCCAGGGATGCAAGAATGATTAAACATATGCAAATCAATAAATGTAATATGCCACATAAATGAAATCAAGGATAAAATATCACATGATCACTTAATAGATGTATAGGAAGTTTCTGATATATTTCAACATTCCTTAATGGTAAAAACCCTGAAAAAATTAGGCATAGAAGGATCATAGCTCAACATAACATAGGCTGTATATGACAAACCCATAGTCAACATCATACTGAATGAGAAAATGATGAAAGCATTTGCTCTAAGATCAGAACAAGACAAAGATGTCCTTCTCGTTGCTCTTATTCAATATATTTGAACTTTTAGCCAGAGAAATTAGGTAAGATAAAGAAATAAAAGGCAAAAAAACAGAAGATAAGGAAGTAAAATTATCCCTGTTGGCAGATTATATGATTCTATACATGGAAAAAACATAAAGATGCCAAAAAATGACTATTAGAACTGAAAAATGAATCAGTGGAGAATCAGAGTATAACATCAACATACAAAAAGCAGTAGCATTTTTGGAAAAGACACTAACAGGTGGAAAGACTTCCCATGTTCATGGATTGAAAGAATAAATATTATTCAAATGTCCATACTGCCCAAAACAATCTATAGATTCAATTGGATCTCCATCAAAATAACAATTTCACTCTTTAGAAAACTAGGGAAAAAAACAGTCCTAAAATTCATATGGAAACATTAAAAACTTCAAACAGCCAAACCAATCTTGAGCAAAAAGAGCAAAACTGAAGGCATTGCAATGCTTCATTTCAAGACATACCACAGAACCACAGTAGCAAAACCAGCATGGTATTGGTATAAAATTAGATTCACAGACCAATGGAACAGAATAGAGAACCCACAAATAAATGCACATATCTACATCCAACTGATTGTTGATGAAGGTGCTAAATATATATGTGAATAAATAAATAACAGAAAATATGCAAGCCTCTTGAAAAATAGCGCTAGGAAAATTGAATAGCCACAGGCAGAAAACTGAAGTTTGACCCCTATCTCTCAACCAGTGCAAAAATCAACTCAAAATGGGTCAAAGACTTCGACGTAAGACTGTAAACTCTGCACCTACAAGATGATAACAGGAGAAACACTTGAAGATATTGGAACAGGAAATGACTTTTCTGGATGTGACTCCAAAAGCACAGTAAACAAAAGCAAAAATTGACAAATGGGATTTCAAGCTTCCATACAACAAAGGAAACAATAGTGTAAAGAGAAAAATTACAGAATAGGAGAAAATATTTGCCACCTGTTCATCTGACAGAGGATTACATTCAGAATATATAAAGACCTAAAAAGAAACTTAACCAAATCCTAGTAATCCACTAAAAAGTAAGCAAATGATCTTAATAGACAAATTTCTAAAGAAGAAATACAAGTGGCCAATAAATAATATGAAAAATAATTCAATTGCGCTGCTATAAACATTGAAATGGTTGTGTCACTGTAATATGCTGTTTTTAAGTCCTTTGGGAATAGACCCAGGAGTGGGATGGCTGGATCATAGGGTGGTTCCATTCCCATTTTCCCAAGAAATCTCCATACTGTTTTCCATAATGGTTGTACCATTTTACAGTCCCATCAGCAATGTATGAGTGTGCCCTTTTCCCCACATCCTCTCTAACATTTATTGTTGTTTGTGTTCTTGATAGCTGCCATTCTGACTGGAGTGAAATGAAATCTTAGAGTAGTTTTGATTTGCATTTCTCTAATTGCCAGCGATGTTGAGCATTTTTTCATGTATTTATTGATTAATCGTGTATCTTCTTCTGAGAAGTGTCTTTTCAATTCACAGGTGAGTGCTGATGGCAACTCTATCCAAGGATGTGGCAGTAGACATAGAGAGAAGTGGTCAGATAGAGCAAGCTTTCTGGGATCTCTTGGTAGGTTAGGTGAAAAATGTATGAGAAGACTTGAGTTCATGTTGAAGATCTAGTTCATGATTAACAATAGAGCCTAGCATTAAAGAATGAGATCTGGAGACAGCATGGTATTTAAACCCTTCTGATTAAACGAAATTACCAAAGGAATTTGTGCAGATATAGGAGAGAGGCCCATAGGCAAAGGCATTCCAATACTGAGATTTCTGGGGGGAAATGGAAAAGCATCAAAGAACACTGAGAAGGAGCAAGCATCAAGGATGATGGAAAGTGAGAGAGTACAATGTATTGGAAATCAGGTGAAAAGCATGCAGTGAACTATGCTGCTGGTAGATCAAGGAAGATAAAGATTGGGAACGAACCATCAGAATCATCTATATGTAGAACACTGGAAGTGATGATAAGAGTAATGGGAAAGGGAGAAGAAAAACATTGGGATAAAGAAAGTAGGAATTTTAGAGCTGGGGATGTAGCTCAGTGGTAGAGTGCTTGCCTAACCTGTGCAAGGCCCTGGGTTCAATCCCCAATACCACAAAATAAAAGAGAAAAAAATTAATTAAAAAAAATTCAATATCATTAGCCATCAAGAAAATGCAAATCAAAATTACAATGAGATACTATCTCACTGCAGTAAGAATGGCTATTATAAAAAACACAAAAAAATGTTGGCAAGAGTATACAGAAAAAAAAAAACCCTTATGTATATACTGATGGTGGTGGGAATGTAAATTAGTCTAGCCACTATTGAGAACAGTATGGAGGTTCCTCTAAAAATAGAACTATCCTATCCACTTATCTCATATCAGGGTATATAGACAAAGGAAGTTCACACACACACACACACACACACACACACACACACGTGGGATACACACACACACACACACGTATAGCGAAGACATGGAATCTGGCTAGATGTCCATCAACAGATAAAGAAATATGGTATATACAGATATACAATAGATAAAGAAATTATGCTATATACACAAAGGAACATTATTCAGCCATAAAGAATAATAATATCCTATCATTTGCAGCAAAATGGATCAAACTAGAGGACATCATCTTAAGCAAAATGCCTGCAGAAATAAATGTTTTCTTTCATGTGTGAAAACTTAAAAAAAAAAAAAAAAGTGGATCTGAAAGTAGAAGAGGAGTTATTGAAGACCAGGGATGGTCTTGGGGGGAACAAGGGGGACTGGACAGCAGAAAAAGTAGACAAACATGATTAATGCATGCCTAATGTATGCATGTATGGAAATATCACTTTCCCTTTAATTTGTACAATTAATATGAGTAGTAATCATTTTAAGAATAAATTGAGTTAATAACAATAATTTTAAAAATAAATAAATACATTACAAAATTGCTGTAAACTGCAATTCTACTCACTAGTTTGTCTTGTGCCTTTTCTCTCATTCTCCTGATGGCTACCTTCTTTCTATATTCTAGCTCTTAATGCAGGCTTCACCTCTCTTCTGTTTTGAATTCTGGTTCAACATAAACTCTTTGTATATAGTTAGGAGAAAATCTGTATCGGACCCCTCAGTTCTAATCTGAATTCTCCCCTGGGTTATTTGTGGCTACATGTTTTGCAATTATGCTTTATACATACAAATTACTAAAATCTTCTAGTAAAAATGTCTTATAATCTTGAAAAACAATATAAAACAAAATCTGGAAAAAATAAAAATATTACTTCTAAAATGTCATTATTTTGAAATGCATCCATATGAATAACAAAATAAAAATGTACTGGGAGATATCAGGGCTAAGGAGAGAACTGAGGGCTGTGAAAATATAAATGAACTTCATGTTCTTAAAGAAAATAAGAAAAGTTAGGGGCACTTGGGAGGCTGAGACAGGAGGATTGCGAGTTCAAAGCCAGCTTCAGCAATGGCGAGGCACTTAGCAACTCAGAGAGACCCTGTCTCTAATAAAATACAAAAAAAAAAAAGAGCTGAGGATGTGGCCCAGTGGTCAAGTGCCCCTGAGTTTAATCCCCAGTACAAAAAAAAAAAAAAAAAAAAAAATCTTAGGGGAACATTGTTTTATCTCCTTCCTCCAGTGATTCCCATCCTCAGTGTAGCCCTCGCCTGGCTGTATGGCACATCTCTGGACAATGATTCCACAGCCTGCCTTTTGCAGTACTTGGACTCCTGGCTCTGCATGTCCCTGTCCCAGAATGAAAGCCACTTGGAAGCAGAGACCATGCTGTTGTAGCCACTGATGTACTGGACTATATCTGGAAAATAAATATTTCTTGGATAGCTCTAATTCAAATATAAAATTCCTCCAACTGCAAGAAAATCTCACTGACAGGGCTTATAATTTTATTGTTAACTTCCTTATTAATTTTCTTCTGTTATTAGAAATGGATTTAAATCAAGCATTGTTTTTTTCTAACTGCACTAATTTCGTCATGATGAAAAATTATAAAAAATTAAATAACAAAGGCCTGTACATAAAAGATTATATGTTTTCTTTGAAATTTGCCTTAAATGCACACAGATTAGACAATGTTATATGAATAGCATCTTCCTCAGGTGCCTCACTTGGCAAACTATGCATTTTCACTCGTTGATGCTTATGATTATGTCTGATTCATATTTTTTCAAGGGCTAACATATGAACATGCTACATAAAAAACTCAGTTTGAATGCTTTATTGAAGCTCATCTAGTTTCTTTTCATATTAGTCCATATATAATGTTAAATTTCTTCACAATATTTGATCCCTGCATAAATAAGTGTGAAAGTGTTTCATGGGCATCAATGACTCTTTATATTTGAAATACATATTGCATTACACAAATTTGGAAGGCATTTTTCAATATGGAAGCTTGTCTGAATTCTGACTGAATGATATAGAATAATTTTAAGGTAATTTTGAAATTTTATTTTTGTATGAGTCTATATTCAAAGGAATTAAAAACAATAATTCTTTTAAATGGATTTACTTCAATCCAGTAGGTGTATTTCAATTACTTGAGCACATATGAACATGGAATGATAAATATGTTTAAGATAAATATTTGTAAAAATTAAAACAGTAAAATGCAATAAGTAGGAATTTAGGAAATTCATAAGGTTCATCTCATCCTGCCATCACCTCCACGTAACTCCCAGTCTTGAGCCATGGGATACATGACACTTTCACAGTTACCTGCTTTTAGAGAAATGATTTTAATGCTTATGTGGAAATTACTCTTTTAGTCATGATAAATAATAAAGCCCTACAAGTTGTTAAAAGGTGGCATATAACCACCTTTTAATTTCCAATTAAGATCATATAACTTAGGGCTATTGAAGTTCCATTTTAAGATATGCAGAATGGAATTCTGAAATGTTTCAAACCATTCCAATCCAAAATTAACTAAAACATATTTATTTAAGAGATGATAAAAGGGAGCTGTATATCAATAGAGAATGTAGAAAGACACAAGAAACTTGCTTCCTCAAACAATAAACAGAAGCCAGAAGATACATAAAAATCACAACTCTCCTTGAGGCCATTAGGGAGCAGAGGGTCACGGCAACCAAGCAAGCTAAATTCCAAAGGGTGACAAGCTCTCTGAAAAGGATGTATAAACTACTTCATCTTTGCAAAGCAATGAGAGAAGGCGGGGCTTCTATACTAATGGATAGGAAGAAATTAGCTAAATTCTCATGGACATGAAAATACAAACCATGGATTAATATTAGCCAGTTCAGCTAGGAACTCCAGACACAGAGTAATCCATATTTATAAGCTCTTTTCCATGGGCCTCTATCAGGTGCTTATGAGAAAGACACAGAGCAGGAAATTAGAAAGAGGTCCTTGTTGTGGCAGAAGCACATAGGAGGTGAATGAATGCTGCTGTATGACAGGTACAAAGCCAACAGACCTGTCCTATAAAGAAAGTTCATCTCTATGATACCAGAGAGAAATCTGGAGCTGTACAAATAAATAAATAGCACGGAAAATGGTAAAAAAAAAAAAAAAAACAAAACAAACAAAAAAAAAAAAAAAAAAAAAACAAAGGTCCATATAAAAGATCTTTTCCTTACTTTTAATCATCTTTAAAGATAATTGGCTGTCTAAAGCAAACACAGTAACAATGTATTGTGAGATTTATAACACATACAGAAGCAAAATGGATTATAACAGTAGCACAAAGGATGAGAAAGAGTGAATGGAATATGTTGTAAGTGGAATATGTTGTAAGGGTCTTATACTAGAGATGAAATGGCATGAAATTACTTGAAGGTAGATTATGATAAGTTAAAGATATATAATGTGAACCTTATAATAACTACTAAAAGTTTTGAAGGGATAAGTAAACAATAGGCCAATACTGGAGATAAAATGTAGTCATAAAAGCTGGGCATCATTGCATATATCTGTAATCCTAGTAGCTTGGGAGGCTGAAACAGGAGGATTGCGAGTTCAAAGGCCAGCCTCAGCAGCAGTGAGGTGCTAAGCAACTCAGTAAGACTCTGTATCTAAATAAAAATAGGGCTGGGGATGTGGCTCAGTGGTTGAGAATGCCCCTGAATTCAATCCCCAGTACAAAAAAAAAAAAAAAAACGTAGTCATAAAAATAGTTAATCCAAGACAAGAAAGAAGAAAGGAACAGAGAACATATGAGTCAATACACAATTAGCAATGTGGTAGGTTATAATCTACATTGAAACCTACTGTATAAATAATCACATTATATGTTAATGTTCTATATACATCAATTAAGAGATGGAAAATTTCAACAAGAGTTAAAAATTCCTATGTGATCTACACAATCAGCATACTGTAAATAGAGGGACATGATTTAAAAATTAAAGGATTAAAACATATGCCACATAAGCTTTAAATAAAAATAAAAGCTTATAAAATAGCTTTTAAATAAAAATAAAGCTTGAGAGCCTATACCATTAACAAAAAAAGTATGCTTCAGAAGAACTTTAAAAAAAAATTTATTTATTTGCTTTTAGTTGTACACAATGCATTTGTTTATACGTGGTGCTGAGGATTGAACCCGGGCTGCATACGTGCTAGGCGAGTGCTCTACTGCTGAGCCACAACCCCAGCCCCTAGAAGAACTTTTTACTAGGAATAAGAGGGACATAATAATAAAGGAGTCAATTCTTTATGAATACACATAAAGTTGAATGTATCTAGCAACACTGTCTCACAACACATGAAGCAAATACTAATCAAAATGAAAGCAAGAGTGAAAATGCTCCGTTATCATTTCAATGCTCTTCTCTCAGTAATCTCAGAGAAAAATAGAAAAATCAGTGAAGATACAGAAGATTTGAATTTTACCAATCCACTTGACCTAACTGACATTTATATATAACATTCCTCCCAATTAAGAGAATGAACATTCTTTTCATATATGTATTGAATATTCACCAAGATAACAATATTCTGAGTCATAAAATAATAAACCTAATTTAAAAGATTTAAAATTCTATAAAGAAGGATTTCTTCAAACTTGGCCCTATTGATGAAACTTTGTTGTATATGGAGCATTCCTGTGCAATTTAGGGTATTTAGCAGGACCTGGTCTCTAACTCTAGATGCCAATAGAAAGTCCTCCCCTTTTCCCAGATGTGACAACCAGATATGTCTCCAGATGTTGCCAAATATCTTCTGGAGAGCAAAGTTGTCCACACTCAAGAACCATTAATATAAAATATATTCAAAAACCACAACAAATTTCAGCAATCAAAATTAAGTGATACAGAACAAAGAGAACACATTATGACTAAGTGAGTTTATTCTAGAAATTCAAGGTTGGTTTGATATACAGTACATTTGACAAAACTCAACATCCTTTATGATATTAACTTAGAATAAATAGAAGGGAATTGGTAAACTTGGAATAGAAAGGAACTTCCTCCATTTGAGAAAGGGTATCTAAAACAAACCTACTACTAACTTCATACTTTATAGTGAAACTGAATGCTTTTACCCAAGACCAGGAACATGGTAAGACTGTTCTCACTACTCCTATTTAGCATCATGGTGGAGGTCCTAGCCAATCGAAAATGAACAAAAATCAAATTATACATGAGAGAGAGAGAGAGAGAGAGAGAGAGAGAGAGAGAGAGAGAAAAGCCATCTATCTTTTAATTGTAGACTATGTGAATGCATAAGCAGGAAATATCAAAGTCTACACAATTTTTAATGACACTATAGGAAAATTAAAAGGCATGTCATTGACTTTGATAACATATTTGCAAAACACATCTCATAAAACACCCTCCATCCAGAATTTATAATTATAGAAATTCAACAATAAAAAGCAAACAACTAAAAAAAATTTTAAATAAGAAAAGTATTTTAAATGTGTGTACTTCAGAAGAGATATAGGTAGATAATAACATGAAAAGATGTTATCATTAGGTATTAGATAAATGAAAATTCAAATTATAATTAAATACCATTATATCTCAACAGGAGTGGCTAAAATTTTAACTCACAAAGTTAAGCACAAATTTACCATATCAAGGATTCCCTCTCCTTTATATTTATCCAAATCAAGTATCCACAAAAGGACCACCTATTTGGGGATATTTTTTTTTAATTTTTAGCAATTTATTTATAATGACCAAAACTAAATATCTTTCAATTGGTTAAAAAGTGAATTACTATACATCCATAAAATAGGATACAATTTGAAAATGTAAAGGAATGAAGAAATGATAAAACAAAATGGATAAATCTCAAAAATATTATGCCAGTGAAAAAAAAGTCAGTCACCAAAGTCCATATACTATACAATTCCTTTTGTTTCACATTGTGGAAAAGGCAAAACTATGGGACCAGAAATCAGACCAGTGATTGCCAGAAATGAGGACTGGGAGAAGAGAAATAGAGGAATTTGGGATATGATGGAAATATTCTATGGCTCAATTGTGGTGCTGGTTAGGCTTTAATTTTTCTTTTAACAAATCTCAGCAAGTAAAAATTGCACTAAATTTTAATTATTAAAGTTATTAATAACATTTAAACATTGACAGGGACACACGATTTTTCTCTGCATCCTTGGGAAGCATTCTAGAATCTAGCCGAATCTAGAATGACTCTTCCTTCACTTCCCTTCCTTTGTTACTGTACATGTTCACTATGCCCTGTTTCTAATAGGACCAGGTATTAAAATTTGCAGTATCAATTGCCATTAAAAAAACAGAAACACAATATTATAGATTGTTAGAACAGAAACAGAGCTTTGCAATAATTTAGTCATCCTTTTATTTTACATGAACTGGCTGTTCCAGTTTGTCAGTGTAAACTTTGCACAATTTAGGACTTAGCAGGTCAGCAGAGTGTGAGGATCCTATTTGTGCAATGGACTAAAACACAAAATAATTGGTATTGACTTTGAAGATGAATTCCCATATCAATATGTGGGGCGTAGCCTGAGTGAAAGTATGTTTTTTAAGATCCTGGTTTTTATTTCTAAGCTTACTTGAATTGAGATTTTGTTATTACTTAAGAAAGACAAAAATCTTTACCAGACTATTTTCTTTGCCTAAAAGCTTCTCCTTTCTACTACTACTTAACTCCTACTCCTCCTAAGGTGTTAGTTTAAATGTCTAAGGTCATTCTTCCTACCGTGGGGATCAAGTTCCTCCTCTTATACACTATGAACACAACTGTATATTCTCTCATTGCATATAGCACAATTTCAGTGAAAAATTAGCTTGCAATTAGTGTTTTGTATCTGTCTCTGCACTCAAATATGAGCTTATAAGCAAGAGGACAATATCTATGTTGGTGGCCACTACAGCCACTTGCTCAAAAATTTGATTTTTCACTGGAAGACTTCTGGTCACACTGCAGAGGGGCTTACCCCTATTGAAGCAATAGAGTATAGCAAAAAACAAAAACAAAACCTAAAACCAAACCAAACAAACAAGTAAAGATACTTAAAACCCAATACAATCATTTATAGCTAATGATTTGGTGAAATTTGTGTAAATATTCTGAGCTTCGTTCTTCTACTAAAAAATCACTGTTAGAAAATTACTGCTGATAATTTGGGGAAACTTACATAAGCATTCTGATCATCACTAACTCTTAATATGAGTCTAATGATAAGGAAAGAATCAAGGTATTTAATGTGCCTTACAATGTGCTGCTTAGGATATGGTAGATAGTCAAAAAATTGAAGAATTAATCCATTGTTTTTTGTACTAAACCACAGTGATGACTATGTTACATTTTAAGAATATCTTCTTATAAAACAAGTCAATGATAGAATACACATTTCTGATTCCAGGATCAATTATGAAGGTTGACCATATAAAACTGGTGATTTGACTGTTGTTAACTTTCAAAAATGGCAATTTCAAGTAGTGTAAACTATTTGATAATTTTATATTCTAAATATGTATGTGTACTTCACATATCGTTTTTTATAACTAGTGTGATTGTGAGTTGATCAGAAAAACTCACAAATAATTTTTTTCTTGTTGCCCCAGAATAGCATTAACTCCATAATGCATCATTCAAGGCTTCTCAAATCTGGCTTCAACCTATGTTGAATACTTTTTTTCTATACTGAGCCCAAATCTCACCAGATGTTTCAATAACTAAATTCACCCTGCAGTTTCCTGAGACCAGGCACATTGTACCTTTTCCCTGAAATTACCTTTCAACATTTCTATCTGAAAGCATTGCCTAGCCCCCTAAGACTCAGTTCTAATGCTATTTCTTAAATTCCCTCTATGTCTGTCCCTCCCCACAACTACTTTGAATAACTCCTCTTGTATCAAAGCTAACTTTGGAGAGGTTTTTCTCTTCAGCTAAGTTACCGGCTTCTTAATGGCGGGAGCTATATCTTAGTTTCTTTAAAAAAAAAAAAAAAAAAATTGCATCCTACTACCTGTTCAATCTAAGCTAAAAGCTAAAAATAAAATCTTTGGTTAACTGGCATACTTAAAAGATATTTTGTAAATTTAAAACATCATAAATTGAAAAGACTCACTAGATATATTCTTGAAGGGAAGGAAGTGGAAGGATTGAACAATAAAAGTTCTCTTTGAGGATAATATCACCAGGTATAAGGATTTATTCTGGGAAAATTACACACAGCATACAGCATCATTGTAGTTTTGCTTGTAAGATACAAAATCAGTATGTGTGACCAATGAATTGGGCTTTTTAAAATTATATATCTATTTAATTCAAAGAATTTAACATCAAGTTCATTTTAATGCATGAAATAGAATCATATTTGGCCACATAGAGTAATTTATAGTATGAAATGTCAGTATTGTGACTTTTTTTTTTTATCTGAATGGGCTTATAAGGCATTATGTTATGACCATTTGAAAATTTAACTATTTTTTTTAAAAAAATATTTATTTATTTGCTTTAGTTGTACACAATGCCTTTATTTGTACATGGTGCTGAGGATTGAACCCAGGCCACGCATGTGCCAGGCGAGCGCTCTACCGCTGAGCCACAACCCCAGCCCCATGAAAATTTAACTATCTTTAAAAAAAAATTGTTCTGTAGGTCAGTCTATAACCATAATATACTGTCACTTGCTTTTATTGTTGATAAAATTAACAAATCACTAAGGACATTGATAATTCATTGAGAGTTATTCATTGAGAGTTATCTTAGCTGAGTAATCTTCAAGAAGCTTGCGTTTCCAAATAAATTGTTTTAAAATTGTCTGAAAACTAAATTTCAAAGTTATGTAGAAGTTGGTTTCTAAAAAATTTTTATTTCTGAGTAATTATTACCTATCAGACTTCACAGATTATCCATTTCAGGGCATTTTTTTTCACTCTGGATAAAAGTAGTGCATTTGAACTTACATAATACTCTTTTAGGCAATGTGCTTGGGAGTTCCCTTCAAGGGTTTGCCAATGACTCATGGTGGCCAGGTTATGGGCTGCTTTGTCTCTTAAGTTTCTTCATATATTAAAAAGCATATAAAATTTGCCATGTACCATTTTGGATAGCATTTTGACACAAACATATACACATTAAGGTTTTATAAAATTCAAGTTCCATGCTATTTGCATTTCAATTAAAATTGTAATCAATGAAGTAATTATGATTTTTAAAAGGTTTTTGCCTTTTCCTTCTTTTGTTTTTTTTGACAGTATTGTCATTGTAATTATAATTTGGACCATAAATGGTCAGTACTTCATTGACAGGCTACTTTAATTTGTATGTTTGTTTTTAATTAGATAATGTGTCTGAAGAAATAAATAAGAAGATTCTATGAAAATAAAAACCAAATACCCCAATGCCATGTCAAAAACAACCTTAAGTTGATTGCATAAATGGAAATAAAAATATTTTTAAAAAATATTGTCAGTGACTGTTCAAGGCAGGATTATTCCCTATGTGGGCTATTTGTGCCTTGTATTTTTCCATCCACCTACCTGTGGTTGGACCTTTTCCCTGCCCATTTTCTGTGGAACAGAAAGCAGAACAAGGCAAGAGAAATAAAATGTAATGAAGTTCAAATCCTTCCTTTTGGCTACTTGTGAGCAATTGGAGGCAGTGGTTCATTGTAAGATTTAACAGCAGATATTGCCTGAACTGAAGTTTGAGGAGTATTAATGGTTTTAATTTGTCCACACTATTCCATGGCTAGATGTATCTGAGGATTAAGTGATTAATCAATGGTATCTAAAAGCATATTTATGAATGAGAAGAGTTACTATCCTCAATTAAAAAATAAACACTAAGTCAAGACTCCCCTAGTTAGGGGACTTTAAAATGTAAATAAAAATCACCTTTTCTAGTTGGCTGGATAAACTGATACTCTGTCTGAACTTTCAATAGTATTTCAATTTTAATACCAGAACAAGGATTTGCCTTTAAATGAAAATGCTTTGGAGTGTTAAGAATTCTTTTTGTACCTTTTTCAAACTTCTCTGAATTGTAAGGTTCTATCATAGCAATGAGCAGTGAAGAGAAATATGAGGAGGAAGAAAATAAATATGTAATTTAGAGTTTGTTCAGAATCCAAGAGTTAACTCCCTTTATTCAAGAAAGTTGAGTCATGGGCAAACCACAGGTGGTCAGGGAGTGGGTGAACCATGACACATCTGTTTCTCATAAAACCCAACTGTGCCATTCTAGAGCCTTTACTTTTTCTGAATGAAATACATTCATGTGTGAACATGTCAGAGCCAGTTCAGGAAAAACATTAGTTTTCCCTGGCACACTATGCACTTCTGATTTGCCCAAGTGCAATATACTTGGGCCTTCTTGCTCCCTCGGAAAGTGAACTTTCCTGGGACGTTTATGGTACCAATAGGGGCTAATTTTTCTCATACATGCTGCTATGATGAAAATCTCTTCATAAAATCTTTAGGAACAAATGGTATGATTTAATGAGATTTTTTTTTTTTTTTTTTTTTTTTTTTTGGTACCAGGGATTGAACTCAGGGGCACTCGACCACTGGGCCACATCCCCAGCCCTTTTTTGTATTTTAATTAGAGACAGGGTCTCACTGAGTTGCTAAGTGCCTCACCATTGCTGAGGCTGGCTTTGAACTCGAGATCCTCCTGCCTCAGCCTCCCAAGTGCTGGGATTACAGGCATGCACCACCGTGCCTGGCTGAGATTTTAACTTAAAGGAATTGTTAAATACATTTTTATTAGTTTGAACCTCAGATCCCTCCATGAGGGTAGAAACAGCAGCTGGAAAATCCTTAAACAATGCAAGATCAAGTTGTGAGAAATGTACAATCACTTCTCAATTAAAAGTTATCAGTGCTCCTCAAACTTGACAGTACAATTGGACCACTTCAGGATATTGTTAAAAATGCAGATTCTGATTCAGTAAGTCTGAGGGGAGCTCAAGAGTCTCATAACAGGCTTCCAAGTAAGTCCCTAACAAGCTATTAGTCTATGAAATATTTTTTGATTGTTTCAAGATTTAACAAACAATGACAACTACAACCAACTATTGCATATCTACTGTATTATAGTTGAAGGTCAGTAGTTGCTTTTCCAGTTCCAGTATCATTTTTATTTCTTCTCTATTCCCTTCCTGAGATATCTCTGTCTTATATAACCAACCCACTTTATTCCTAAAAACCCATCTTACATGCTTAGTAAATGTGTAGATCACACACACACACACACACACACACACACACACACAGAAAAAGACAGTTTTCTGACAAAGAATTTTTTCTAAGGAAACAGAGATGTGAAATGAAAAATCCCACCAAACTATAATTTGGAGTAATTGACCATTTTCTTGCTTTATCTCTCCCCTGCTTAAAGGGAAGTCACTTTTATTTATTAACCTTACCAATTTAAACAACCCTGTTGATGGTATCCACTGAGTTCTTAAGTAGGACAGCATTCTGAGACATTTTTAAAAGCATTACACTAGTATAAAAAATCATTTTAACATATGATATAAAAAAAGAGAATTAATGTGCTATGCAACTAACTAGACCACAATGTCACTGAAGACAAAATTATGTTATACTTTGTTTTTATAATCCTGTATCTTTAGTTATTTAGTCCACTGTTAGTTATCATAGGATTATAAAAAGTTCAGATGATTAATGAATTGGCTAACTGAAAAATAAATAAAGTTATAGTACTTAATGCCAACCTTTAAATATTTTAATCTGTCACTATGAAATACAAGGTACTAAAACTAGCAAAAAAGTTATTATCTAGTTTTATGTCATGGGCCACTTTGGCAATCCTGTGAAGCCTGGGGAAATAATTTTTATGTAACCATTTAAGATGCTTAAAACATTACAATGAAATAATTAAATGAAAATGACCAAAATGTTAAAATAATTCTTTACCAATGTGTTAAATAACAAGGTCTAGCAGTAGATATATCTAATAGTTAACATAATTTTGAAGTAGTGTTGAATATATATTACATTTGAGATATGTTCAATACCTGTGATGTAATTTAAAACTAACCTATGATTTCTAGTGGTGCTAATGCAACTTTGGTTTGTAGCTTATATTCATAATTGAGGAGATATCAAATATCAGAGTCAGTAAAACTAAAGATGTAATTGTTTTTGTCTGAATTTTGGACATTTGGTTATGAACACTTAAACAAAAGATGGGTAGATATTAGAAATATGAAATAATATGATCTTTAAAAAATCTCAAAATCCATACCCTCATTTTCTTCTAAGCAAGGTTTACAGTACAACATATTATCTTTTGTTACCATTATTAAAAGACTTGCGGTTCTGCCAGATAGAATCATGTAGTTTTATGATGTTTGGTAACTACTACATTAGTATACATAATGTATGGTATGGCTTAATTTAACACAGGAATTCGGTACAATATAAAAGGATGCTTTTGACTCTTGATTTATTAGCTGGTGTTATTGGATCTTAATACATTATCCTTAGTGGAATTTTCTAACTTTTACCTTTTCCTTTGCTCAAAATTACTTCCTTTAGTCAAAATTATATTAATGTTACTTTAAAAGAAAATATGGTGCTCTGAGATTTGGCTTAGATTTTTTTTAAAGCATTTAGCTAAATATATCCAATGTAACTACATTGAAGAGGGAAAAATTCTAAGTTATCTCACAAAGTGTCACAACCCTTGATTTCTTTCACCATTGTTTCAGATTTAGTTCAATGACAGCAACCATTAGTATCTGTCAACAAATCCCCGACAGAGGAGGGAAAGAGTGACTCACCCTTGATCACCAGCATGTCTACTCCACTGCATCTGAACTGCCTCCCAAGACTTTTTCAAAGAAGGCCAAGTTTGACAAGTACTAAGACAATCATAGAAAAAGAAGAGCTGCTCTCAAAGAACCAGGTCTTAGGGCAAGTAAACAAAGATACAGATTTATAAACAAAGTGGCAATCAGGAGCACACAAAATGATCTTAATGACATTAGCATTTGGGGGCTGGGAGGGCAATTATTCCACAGAATTCTACAAGGGGTTGCCAGAGAATTACAGAAGTATCAATAATGCTGTTGTTGCAGGTTGATCTGTATCTCCTAAAAAAGATAACATTGAAGTTCTCACCTCTGATACCTGTGAATGTGACCATTTGGGGAAATAGAGTCTTTGCAGATATAATTAAGATAAGATCACATTGGATTTCAGTGGACCCTGTCATTTCTTACATTTGTGGAATGTCCTTATAAGGAGAGTGAGATGTAAGGAATCAGGCACAAAGGGAAAACAGTCACATGATGACAGAGACAGAGACTGGAGTGACACACTACAAGCCAAAACAGGTCATGGATTCCTGGGAACTGCTAGAACCTTAGAAAGGGCAAGGACAGAGTCCTTACTCTTGCCTTCAGAAGGAATAGGACCTCTGACACACCTTGACCCCAGACTACTGGCCTCCAGAACTCTGAGCAAACACATTTCTGTTGTTTGAAGCCATTCGATTTGTGGTAATCTAGTATGGCATCCCAGGGCAATTCCCACAACCATCTTCTTTAAGGTTTAGAAATTCAGTACAACTAAAATGAGGGGAGCAGCCTTAATTTTTGTCTCAAAAAGAGCGATCGTGTGCATAGAAAGGGACATAGTTTCCAAAATTTCTTTCATAGCTTTTAAATGGCAAAGCAAGATGACAAACTGCAACAGAAACAGAAACACAGAAAAGCTGAGGCATTAGATTAAAAGGTCCTGATATTTTAGCAAAAAACAACATAAATGTGCTCATTAAGAATGGCCCAGAAATCAGAATTTTTGTGTGAATTCTATGTCTCTGTATTATTTATTTTTCATATCCTCTCTGAAAATCCATATCCCTCCGTTCTTCAATATTGTCTTTAATTCACGTTTCCCAGTAACCCTTCTCCAGTATAGCTATAGGATTCTGCTGCAAGTCAGGTGTCCCTCTGTCTTTCTTACTACTTTTCTACTTCATTTCTGTATCTCTCTCTCATTTCTTACTACTTTTCTACTTCATTTTTCTATCTCTCCCTCATCTTATGTTTCTCATAATAGGTATATAATAGTGCAATATGCCATGAAAATAGTATTCTGATCTTTATTTCATGTCAGAACATCTCCCCTGCTCAGAAATCGGCTATAATTGAAAGCAGAAAATTATATAATGGTCCTATCATTGCAAGGCAAAAATCATTTCTTCACTAAATTCATCTGAGGATAAACAGATTGCAATTCCACATTTATACACCATGATAATGATTAGAGTTCATCAGAAATGTGCCCAACTCATGTCACAAGATGCAGGGTAGAACCACACTTCTCCACTGCTCCGAAGTTAGGTGTGGCTGTGTTATTTGCTTTGGCCAATGACACGTGAGTTCAATCAGGAGTGTCATTTCTGCAAGAACATTTTAATTGCCAGGGTGTGATTCGTCAGCATCTTTCCCCTGACCTGGTGATTGTGGAAGTACATGCTAACATGGAGCTTCCACTGGCCTGTGTCTCTCAGGGATCACAATGAGCCAAGTGCCTGCAAATATGAAGCATGAGAAATAAACTACATATAGACTAGGCTTTATGTGCACTGAGATTTGGGGCTTGTTTTTCCTTTTGTTAATACAGGAAGACCTAGTCTATCATGAAAGACACAGTAACAAAAAACTTATATCGCATCCAATGCTTTATTTTCACCTCAGTTAATAATGCTCTGCATATACAAGGCATAGATTAGATACACCAGTTCACCAAAGAGGAAGTCAAGGCTCAGTGTGAACAGATCTGGTAAAAAGACAAATCAGAAGTTGAATCTGGGGCCACAGTGTTGCCTTAGTTAGGTTACCTATGATAGATATAAAGTTCTATAAGCGTAGTCCTAACACAAGGAGGGGAGATAGATTTTAAAGAGCTTATGTTTATTGCAGCATAATCTTGATATAGTAAGTACTGGAGACATTAATAAATTGAATCTGACAAATTACCCTTATATTCTAGTGTAATCCACTATAATTATGCAATGAAAAATTAAAATAAAACTGGTTTTATTTACTATAAATTCTGTTTAAAATTCGAATTATGAAACCACATGGTAATGTCTTAAATCCATTAAAATTCTATTAACATAATTAAATTACAGTTCAATGTCATGAAAAGTATTTAATAAAATGCATTAGTTATATTATGAAATATTTCATTAGTTAGGCTTAATAATATTTAGACTCATTACCAGTAGACAAAAATTATCTTACTTATTTATCAATGTTTTTACTTATATAGTTAAATTTTTACTTCTATTCCACACTTTGATCTTTACATCTTGGAAATGTTTAATGACTGCTGTCACATTATCTGAAGTCAAGGGTACATTTTAGATCAAGATACATCTAAAATGTTTAAAATGATCAAAGAGTTTTGAAAAATTCCATGTAGAAGCTAGACTGAGTTGCCTTTAACGTGGGCAATTTTACCCTAAAAGATATATTGGTTGATTTCACTCCTAAAAAGGGAGTTCTATATTACACCTTTTTATCTGATTTTTTTCCTCTAAGAAGCAAGAATATTTTGTGTTTCTTTTAATTACACTTTAAGGGGCATGAAAATAAACAGGTGCTTACACTCACTAGTCATGAAAGATATCACAACAAACAGAGCAAATCAGACAGCTGCACTCTACTGAGTCCACCATGTTCTTTTCTGAATCTGGACGTCATTCCTAGGGAAAAGTCCAACTCAAGGGCATGGCATCAAAGACCACCACTGTTTCTTGTTTCTGAATGTTCCTGCAGTGTACAAACTCCATTTACTTGTTCATTAATAGTGACATTTTTTATAAAAACATTATTGAGGTCAGGTGCAACTTTTATTGCATTTTATATGAAAAAGTATTCATTTATATTAACACAGAAACCAATCAGTACCAAATGATGAATACAAATAACCAGATATTAGTCCACTGGCTACCTGGAAATCTTGAGTAGATCATACATAGAGAATTGTGGTTATTTATATCAGATACTGAGAAGAAAGCTGATCTCCTGTAGAACAGCTGATATAAATAGCAGTAGGAAGAGGAGCAGGGAAGAAACATTTGTGTGTGTGAGCAGATCCAGTAGAACTTTTGCAACCACTGTAAACTTTGAAAACTATTTCCAAACTTGCATTATAAAAACTTCTATTAATTCAAATGAAGTTTCATTGTATTAAGTTTTAGGATAGAGACAAAATTTTGGTGAGCCTTGAATTGCATTGCATTAAATATTCAAATTACTATTACAATAAACAATACTGAAATTACCTTCTAACCAGCCCTCCACCATCACTCCATCGCTAGAGAGATTATCCATTTCCCCCCCAAAAAATAATCATTCTAGAATACTTGAGGGCCAAGTCTAGAATTCATCCCCAAGGCAACCTGCAGTTGTTATCTTATTGTATGAAAGCAATCAATAGCCAGTGAGTGGTAGGCACAGCTCAATGGCAGGGCATGAGGAGGGAAGGATGGGGATAAGTTGTGGTGTGTGGGGTTTGGGAGGCAGCATTAAGTGATCCTAAAACAGAAGACCATATCCTTCAGAGTTAGGGGATAACAGCTATAGGTCTGTACTTCTCTAGCAACTACCTCATTTCTTATTCTTTCATGACACATCTGTTAGTGAAGACAAAAACTGGCTTCACAAATGTATTTGGTTTTTGAGTTTTCATTTCTTGTAGATCTTTAAATATTCCTGAAGAGTTCTACAATTCCTACTTCAGCTGCATAAGTTAAGTTGTTTCCTCTACTCTTGTGGCTCTGTGATATGTGAAGAACAAAAATTACATCATCCAAGGTATGTCTTCCCTGTCCTAATGTTCAGTATCTGCACAATTCGGAAACTTAAGAAGTACGCATTCTGTACATTCTCACACCCTTTCCCTCTCTAACCTATTGTATCAGAACCTGCATTTTAATAACCCTCCAGGTGATTTATATGCTCATATAAATTTGAGAAACATGGCTCTAGGAGGCATTCGTATCTTTACTCCTTTAAGTGAGAAAGAGTCTCATTTACCTTTGGGACTCTCTTAAAGGCTAACTTCTAAAAGTGATAGAAAGTCAAGGGGCATCCTCTCTTTAACTGA
Source organism: Tamias sibiricus (assembly GCA_025594165.1). Classification (NCBI taxonomy): domain Eukaryota; kingdom Metazoa; phylum Chordata; class Mammalia; order Rodentia; family Sciuridae; genus Tamias; species Tamias sibiricus. Next base: position 66,051,258 of record CM046666.1, on the reverse strand, counting down.
ACTGCAAAGTCTTCTTGGTTACTCATGATATTTAGACAGGCCACAGAAAAGCAAACATTGTGTGATCTGACGTGATGCTGAAGTCGTTAACCAGAAGCTCCCCTTTGAGAATCCATTTTCTGGGCAATCTGACATCAGAGTTGAAGCCAACTGAGGATCAACTCATTGCCTGTTCAGCTCCCTCTCCCACTCAGGGAAAAGAGAAAACATCAATGCCTCAACATGAACTCCCATTGGGCACACTCCTCCCTCATTTATGGGTAGGCAAGGTCATCCCCACCCCTTTAAGCCCTACCCCCAAAGAGAGCCTGTTAGAGCCCTTTAGCACCAAACTTCATTATACTGCAAGCACTGAAATGTGACCTCCATAATTACCCAAATCAAAATAATCTCTAGGTTTCTCTCCTCAACCATACTGAACTGAAGCATCCATAAAGTCATAATTAGAGGCACAGTAAAAGGACTAGAGAAAGAAACAAGAGCTGATGGGACTTAGCAGGTGAAATCCTTAGGGTTCTATCTCGGACTCAAAGCATAAAATGGCACAAAATCTTCACATAGCACACAATCCAATTTCCTAGAATACTTGTATCTGAATAACTGTGCTTGGAAACGTCATCAACACTTTAATCAGAATTTTATCTCCCTTATGGAAGATTTTTGTAAACATCTCCCTTATAAAAGTAAGGCTGTATCTCCTCAGCATTTCCCTTGCCTGAGATCTCTCCCTAGCATCTTCTACAGTATCACAAAATTGCTGCTTAGATTTGATCTTTCACTGAGAATCTTGTTTTAGCTTTGCTATTATGTAGTGGCCTTTGTCAACTCAGATGACCTCTGCAGACTGCTTTATAAGTCTCAGAATACAACAGCTTTCCATAGCGAATCTATCATCTTCACAGAATTTCCAGTTACTCAATAGTAGGGAAGTTTCTCTCAAGACAGATTAATCCTGGCAGCCACTCTGCGTTCCCTTCTTCCTCTCAAAATGATTCCAGCTTGGTCTCCTTAACATCTTTCCTCAGTCTGCTTCACTAGTAGATCATACATTCCCTGAGGTCAGGACCTTGTACTTAACTCTTATTTCCAAAGCCTTGAACTTGAAAACAAGAAGTACTCAATAAATATCCTGGAACTGAAGGTAGCTGGGAAAAACTACAGTGGTTTTCTTCAGACATCACTATCGAGGGAAGACACTAAAACTTACTGAGAAGGCTGTGGGATTGCTGTAATAAAAATTTGGGAACAACAATTTCTCTTGTAAGGAGCTTGATTTCAACTGAAGGTCGTGGAACAGAGAATCCAAATAAGTCTTGCCTAGACACCTGACTAAAGAAACTGTGAGATAACACATTTATGTTGTTGAAAGCCGCTGTTTACAGTAATTTGTTACCTAGTAATAGATAACTAATATAATAGCCTAAACATGTAGTGATATAAATATTCCTAAAATAGAAGAATCAACTTTATTTTTCATTTTATAGATTTATACTGTATGAAGCAGACTTTGAATGACATTGGTTCCTGGGACCATAAAATAGTTAGTGGAAGAGCTGCTGTGAAAATTAATAGGTTCTCAGTCCTAAATTCTCAGCTCACTGAACATACCATCTGTAGCTATGTTGTGTTCTCTGATAGAGAAACAAATTGTTTAGGGAACCATGACTTTCTTTAAATGTGTTTGTAAAAGTGGTATATGTATTATCATTTCTAAAAAAGAATGGGTTTTAAAATAAAATTTAGTGAAGTGGCAAAAGCTCAGAGTTTTATTTATGAAATGAAAGAAGTTCATAAGCAATAGAGATGAAGCAGAGTAAAATCAAAATGAGTACTTGGTGCAAAGGCAATTGATAGGCAGACTGTAGTAAATTTTAATATTTTTTCCCTTGTGTCTTATTTGTTGGCCCTACACACCATATCACAAATGGTAGCTTCAGTCCTTACAATGTAGCACTGCTGTTAGACTTTCAGCAGAGTTACTTTGTAGAACTGCTCAATAAAGAACTGATTTCTAGAATGCCCAAAGTTTATCCTCTTCATAATTCTTACATTAATCTTTAATTTCTTTTAAAAGTTTAAAAAAATATATTTTCTAGAGCAATTTTAGGTTTATGGCAAAACTGATCAGAAAGTGTAGAGAGCTCACATATCCCCTGTTCACAGTATCCCCATTGTGATGATTTCCCCATCAAAGTGGAACATTTACTGCAACTGATGAACCTACATCGACACATCATTATCACCCAAAGGCCATAGTTTACATTAGGGTTCACTCTTGGTATGGTCCATTTTATGGTTGTGGACAAATATGTAATGACATGTATTCACCATTATAGTACCAGAAAAGTTTCTGTGCTCTAAGAATCCTCTGTACTCTGATTAGTCAGTCCTCCCTCCCTCCTGGACCCTAAGAACCACTAGTCTTTCTATCCAGTCCTTTCTTTTCTTTTCTAAAATGTTATATAGTTTTCTAAAAGTTCTTTCTTTTCTAAAATGTTATATAGTTGGATTCATACAGTATGTAGCCCTTTCATATTGGCTTTTTGCTCTTAACATACATTTAATGCTCCTCCTTTTCATGACTTGATAGCTTGTTTATTACTGACTAATATTCCATTGTCTGGATATACCACAGTTTATTGATCCATCTCTTTACTGGAAAGAGTTATCCTAATTCCTTTTAAAAAATATTTTTTTCTATGCTACCATGCAAGTTCTTATAATTGACCATGGAAGTAATGTAATAAGTCAATACAACAATAGAAAAGGCAATTAAAAAAAAGAAAAGAAACCAATGTATTTCAAGGGATATGTGAACTTTATTTGCATATTATATTGGATATGCTTAAAAATATTAAATGGGTAGGGTTGATAATCTAAAGCCTAACAAGATATTTTGCTATACTTATAGTCATTTCAAGAATAAAATTATATACTAGAGTATCTGAAATCTATAAGGAAGTCTCTGAGAATTGAAAGCTACCCCAGAGCTCCTCCAGGTGAGTTAGGCCACTGAGGCCTGAGGCTGTTTTGAATCCTAGGGACTTGCAAAGTCAGCTTTTTCAGCTCTCTCCTGTCAACAGATGATTTTTTCCCCCTCTAAGGTAATATTTTTCCAACTTTTTCACCAGATGATGAGTAGTACAATTTTTATCCTCTCTCCTTCTGTCCTTCCACCCTCTCTCCCTTTCTGGCTCCTCTACTTTCCCTTACAAATAAAACAAAGACAAGTTTTATGAACAATACTTACCTATCAGGATTATAAAACTATAGCAGAGTCAATATGGAAGGTGATATCATTTGCATTTAAATGAACTTTTAAGAGAAAAAGCTCCTAAAATAAATGATACTACTACAAATAAACAAAGGCAAATATGTAGTTCTCTATGCACTAAATTAATGTGAAGCCCTAGTAATGGTTCAGGATGAATAGGATGAAAATCACTCCCCAGTGTTTGCTCCTGCCTTCTCTTGGGCATCCTCAAGAAACTGATGGTGGTTCTCAAAGAGAATAATGTCAGCTGTATTTTCTGGAAGTGAAAATACACATCTTCCTACTTTTGTACCTCATTGTCCTGTTAGAGGCAGTGCAAGCCTTGTAAATCTATCGTAGCCATCCATTTTTTTCTTTATTTATTATAAATATTTCATTAATAATAAATAACGTGATGAAAGTTGACCACTATTTAATAGTGCTTATAATCTACTAAAATGAAATTAGCAATCTACTAAAATAAAACGCCTTTTATTTACCACTCAGCTTAACATTCTTTAAAAGCTCTATACTATATATACACTTATCATTGCAAACATTTTAAATATTTAAAAAATAAAATGCTAAGCATTTAACCTTTACATAATACCTACTTATTTTTTTCCCCTAAAATTTTTATCTAGACATAAATGTCCACACTTGTAATCCCAGCAACTTGGGAGGCCAAGGCAGGAGGATCACAAGTTCATGTCCAGCCTGGGCCACTTAGCAAGACCCTGTCTCAGAATAAAAAATTAAAAATGCTGGGAGTGTAACTCAGTGTTAGAGTGTCCCTGAATTCAATCCCTAGTATTACAAAAAAAAAAAAAAAAAAAAAAAAAAAAAAAAAAAAACTTCTAATCTATTATGTTTTTTTTCTATATTTTCTCATTTAATATTATTTCATAAGAAGATTCACATATTTCTTCTTGCTAAATGTGTTATCATCTTTTGCCAATATAATAATCAACACTACTACTATACCATGATTTACTTAGTTATGTTCCCATTTTTGGACATTTAGATTGTTTTTTCATTTTTAACATTATAAATAACACTGCTAGAATTCTTTATACACAAACTTTTTCTTCTTTTGCATTATTTCCTCGGAGAACATGCCTGGGAATAGAATTTAAGGGTCAAAGATATTAGATATTTTATGGATTTTTATATGTTTATGGATTTTTATATGTCACAAACCTTGTGTCAAAAATTTGATTTGAAAAGTGTGTGTATGTGTATATGTGAAATAAATCTTTAATTATGAATTTCATGTTTTTAAAATTATTAACAATAGAAAGAAAAAAGTCAGAAATATTTTTTAATTTCCCACATTGAGTATATACATACTAACATACAGATTTGTTGTTTCTTACAGTTACTTAGCCTAAATAGATACAAAAAATAATCTTCAACTAAGTACTGTTTCAAAAACATGGCAAAATGAGTTAAATTTCCACTTGCTACATTATATACAAAGACTTTGGGCAAATTATAAACGATATAGAAACTTCTTTATTTTTCAAAGCATCCAAAAAGACTGTATTCATAAATTTCTTAAATATAAAAATAATTTAGTTTTATTAAAAGAAGAGGACTCTAACTAAAAGTCATCAACAATAAACTGAATTCTAAACCTAAAGGATTGACAAGCTGAACTATACTTGAAATTCACAAATTCAAAACTTTGAAAGTTTTAAAAAGGAATGAAAAAACTAGTTATGTCAGTCACTGTTTATGAAAAGATAAGTTTAAAGACACTTTGGTATTTATTAAGACATTAAGTATATGAGCAGTAACCATTTTATAATAAGAGGAATAATTATTTTAAGAGAAACATTGGAAGTCATTTATTATAACAATGCTTTTAACCCAGTAACACAGTCCTGGAAATACAAAGTTTTATTCAAATGATCTAATAGTGTCTAAAGTTATTCTAGCCTATGATGTGTAAATTATAATTCCAACCACCAATTTTGCTGAGCTGTATTGCAATTGAAGCTTAATGCCTATGAAAGGAATGATTGATACTGGATATCAAAAAGGGAGATTCTAAACCAGAGCACAGCTAAAAGTTTAAAACATCAAATGGAATCAGCTATAATTGTTAGACTTGATTAAAGTTTTATGTTTTAAGCCATTTAGAAAGTGCTTTAAATATGAATATCTTATGATAATATTTGAAGTGAACTAACTTATGGAGCAAGCTATGACAATTTAATATTCACTTAAATATCACTGTTCAGTCTTGAACTTGAGAAAGAGAGAAAAGTATTGCAAAGCCCCTTTGCAATCAAACTTCCAGTCCTCTCTCCTCATTTTGACTATCATTATTATTATTTTTAAATCCAGAGGTGATTAACCACTGAGCAAACATCCCCAGCTTTTTTTTTTTTTTTTTAATTTTTTATTTTGAGACGGGGTTGGGAGGTCCTCCTAAGTTGCTGAGGCTGGCTTGAAACTTCCGAGCCTCCTGCCTCAGCCTCCTGAGCACAGCTGGGATTACAGGCATGCACCACCACACCCAACCATTAATTTTTAAAATATTAACAAAATCTAATCTTATGCTCAACTGAGTTCTCCTTAATTGATCTCTGTCTGTCTTCATTCCCTTTCCAATCTAACCATTTTATTGCCCAAACCAACAAGTCTTTGTCCTTTCTTCACACCCATTTGGAAGAATTTCAACCACAGAAAAATCAAATTGTCCACTCATCTATCCTGTACCTGAATTATGGAGCACTAATGCAGAAAATGACACAAACACATAGAACAGAGGACCTACAAACTCGAAGTCTCCAACCTCATGATCTGTTCCTAATTAGTTGTCGCCTCAATTAACATTAGGAACTGTTGGGAGTCACAGTGGCTGTCCTTTCTGCTCCCTCTGTACCTAAGCCTCTTGGTCATACCTATCCAGGTTTCCTTCCCACCTCTTACACTAGAAAGAGCTGTTCCTCCTTCCTTCAAGGTTTATCCTTCCACTTATGCTCTGAATTCCTCTTCTGACTTCTCAAAGCTCACTTCAATATTACCTCTCTCTCCTGTATTACCTCCATCTTTGTATATCTCATCAGCATTTAAACTTGGCCAAGTCTCTTCCATTTTAAAACGTGGATACAAAGTCTTGTTTCTCTCTAATCCACATCACTGCTTCAAAGCATTTTATATTTATCTTCCTCAGTGCTCATTCATTCCTCATCACTACCTTTCGACCAAAACTACCTTACATTGGTCCTCACTATTTTTTTTTTGTGGTGAAATTCAGTGCATATGTTGGCTCTTAATTTATTTGATAACCTGTAGTATTTGAACTGTCTTCCTCAATTTCTACAATACTGTTCTCACCTAGTTTTACTCCACTTACTTTTTTTTTTTTTTTTTTTTTTTTTTTTTTTTTTGGTACCAGGGATTGAGCTCAGGGGCACTCGACCACTGGGCTACATCCCCAGCCCTTTTTTGTGTTTTTATTAGAGACAGGGTCTCCCTGAGTTGCTAAGTGCCTCACCATTGCTGAGGCTGGCTTTGAACTCGCAATCCTCCTGCCTCAGCCTCCCAAAGTGCTAGGATTACAGGCGTGCGCCACCGCGCCCGGCTTCCACTTACTTTTGATTCCTTCTCTGTCTCCTTTATCCATTCATCCTCTTCATCCTGAGTGTCATGTTCTTCAGACTTCTGTCCTCTTTTTACTCTACACACTCACCCTGACTCAGTCACAGCATGGCATAAACTACCCTTAATTCCTTTATTTAGTCCAGATATTTTCCCAAGTTCAAACTCTCAGTAGTCCCATGTGGATGTCTAAGTAGCACATTAAACTCATATTTCATAAACAAAACAAACTTTATTTACCACAAAATCTACCTCACTTTCTGTTTTTCACCATCTCTGTGAATAATAATGCATCTCACATAGTTATAGAGAACAGAAACTAGGGCATCTCCCTCTCTATTTTTCCATTTTCTTCCCTACTGATTCAGTCTGCTCCAAGCCATCTACTCCTCCCTCCTAAGGACTTGTCACTGCCTACTCTGCATTGTTCAGACCCACAACATTTCTTGCCTAGATTAAATGTGCCTCTTTACCACCCCTTTCTTTGGATACTACTGATCTACGACTCGTTTTCACCATGTCTCTGCGAGGATCTGGGCATATCACTTCCTACATCCAGTCCTCCAAGTCTTGCCCTAAAGAATAATGTAAAAATTGATTAGTTTTGTACAAAGTATCTTCATGATCTAGTCCTAGTGGCTTCCTATCCACTCTCATCTCTTCAGTCATTCTCAGTTGAGGATGTAAGGTAGAGCCAGAAAAGTTCTTTAAGGAAAGGAGCTCTCTTTCACTTCTAAGACTTTGCTCATACTGTGTTCTTGTTGGGCAGACTCTCTACACCCAGTGAATTCTATCCTCCTACCATCTCTTTCTCTCCCCACATGTGCATCCAATCCATATAGTACCTGCAAGAAGTCCTATGGGACTCAGCCCACTTTTCACCTCCTGATATAGCTCTCCTGCCTAGTTTTAGTCAGGTGCCTCTTGTATGTATCCCCTCTCACCTTGTGCTCCCCTCTGTCAAATCACTCATCACCTTGCAGTAGAAGTACTTCTTTATCAATCTCCCATAATAGATTGTACGTCACTCAAGGAAAAAAAAAAACCATGTCTTAATCTACTTTGTTGACCCTGTCAAACTATGCTCTTTGGGGACTGAATTTGAGCACCTTACCAAGGTTCCTCAGTTCTGAAGAAGAAAAGAACATGTGATTTATTACTCTTGAAAATATTTTTACATTGAGAAATTATAAAATCAAAGCAGTAATTTCTTTTTTCCCCATTTTAATTGGTACATTATAGTTAAATATACTGACAAAATTTGTTGTTACATATTTGTACATGCACACAATACACAACATATTATCTGACCAATATCACTCCCCAGCACTTCCCCACTTCCTCCCCACCTTTTGGTTGCTTTCTTCTACAGATTCTACAGATTTCCCTTTGATTTTTATGAGATCTGTCCCTTTCTTTTCCTTTTTCCCCTTTAGTTTCTACATATGTAGAAAATCTAGGATATCTAACCTTCTGAGTTTGACTTATTTCACTTAGTATAATGGTCTCTGATTCCATCCATTTTCCTACAAATGACATAATTTCATTTTTATTTGTGGCTGAATAAAACTCCATTGTGTATACATACTAAATTTTCTTTATCCATTCATTTGTTGTTGAACAAACACCTACACTAGTTCCATAGTTTGGTTGTTGTGGATTGTGCTGGTATAAACATGGATATGCATATATCACCATAGTATGATGACTTTAAGGATAGATACCAAGAAGTGGCACAGTCAGGTCATATGTTGGTTCCATTCCTAGTCTTTTGAGAAACCTCCATAACAAAGCAATGATTTACAGCTCAAGTTTTTCTGAGCCACAGAATGTCTTTAAGGATCAAAAGACATGAAAAATAATTCAACTGTACTCTATTTATTTTTCTCTTGGTATCCTTATTCCTTGTCAACACACTTGAGAAGAAAGTGGAAAAAAAAAAGTTTATTCCTTATGTCAAGGACTGAAAGTTTCCTTCCTGAAGTTCATTTCACCTTCTTCCTTACCATCAGAATCTCTATACCACTATGAGCAGCATCTACAGCAACTTAAGATGGAGGAGTAAAAAAGAGGGAGATCTCTGAAAAGCCATTAGAAGAGTTGGTTATCTTTAAGATGCTTAGCTTGTTTGTTTATGCTATTAATTTGTTTGAATTTCTTATAAATTTTAGATATTAACTCCTGATCAGCTGTATGATTTACAAATATTTTCTCACAATCTGTAGGTTGTCTCTTCATTCTATTAATTGTTTCCTTTGCTGTGCAGAATCACCAGGAAAATAAAAATCAAAACCACAATGAGATATTACCTGTTAACAGTTATTATCAAAATTGCAAATGATAAGTGTTGGTAAGAGCATAGAAAAAAGAGAACCCTCATATAATTTAGTAAGAATGTAAACTGTTATAACCATTTTGTAAAATAATATGGAGTTTCCTCAAATACTAAAAATAGAATTCCCATATGATCCCACCAGCAATGTATGAGTATGCCTTTCCCCCCACATCCTCGCCAACATTTATTGTTGCTTGTATTTTTGATAGCTGCCATTCTGACTGACGTGAGATGAAATCTTAGAGTAGTTTTGATTTGCATTTCTCTAATTGCTAGAGATGTTGAAGATTTTTTTCATATATTTGTTGGTTGATTGTATATCCTGTTCTGAGAAGTGTCTGTTCAGTTCCTTGGCCCATTTATTGATTGGGTTATTTATTTATTTATTTATTTATTTTTTGTGTGTGTGTGTGTGTGTGTGTGTGTGTGTGTGTGTTAAGGTTTTTAAGTTCTTTATATATCCTTGAGGTTAGTGCTCTATCTGATGTGCTTGTGGTAAAGATTTGCTCCCATTCTGTAGGTTGTCTATTCACTCACTGATTGTTTCTTTTGCTGAGAAGAAACTTTTTAGTTTGAATCCATCCCATTTATTGATTCTTGGTTTTAATTCTTACACTATAGGGGTCTTATTAAGGAAGTTGGGGCCTAATCCAAAATGATGGAGATTTGGCCAACTTTTTATTCTATTAGGCACAAGGTGTCTAGTTTAATTCCTAGGTCCTTGATCCACTTTGAGTTGAGTTTTGTGCTTGGTGAGAGATAGAAGTTTAATTTCATTTTGTTACATGTGGATTTCCAGCTAATCTGGAAAGCAGTATGGAGATTCCTTGGAAAACTGGTAATGGAACCACCATTTGACCCAGCTATCCTACTTCTCAGTCTATACCCAAAGGACTTAAAAACAGCATACTACAGGGACACAGCCACATCAATGTTTACAGCAGCACAATTCACAATAGCTAAGTTGTAAAACCAACCCCAATGTCCTTCAGTAGATGAATGGATAGGGAAACTTTGGCATATATATACACAATGGAACATTTCTCAGCACTCTAAAAGAGAATAAAATCATGGCATTTGCAGGTAGATGAATGGAGTTGGAGAAAATAATGTGAAGTGAAGTTAGCCAATCCCAGAAAACCAAAGGTCGAATGATTTCTTTGTTATGAGGATACCGACTCATAATGGCAAAGGAGGGGGGTGGGATGAGAGGAATGAAGGAACTTTAAATAGATCAAAGGGGAGGGAGTGGAAAGGAGGGGTAAGGGGATAGAAATAACTGGGGAATGAGTTAGACATCAATACCCTAAGTACATGTATGAAGACACAAATGATGTGAAAATACTTTGTGTAAAACCAGTGACTTGAAAAATTATGCTCTATATATGTAAGATGAAATGAATTGCATTCTGCAAGCATGTATAACAAATTAGAATAAATAAATAATTTAATTTAAAAAAACCAGAATTCCCACATGATCTAGCAATGTCAATACTGAGTATATATCCAAAAGAATTATTGAGGAAATATAAGCACTCCCTTGTTCAGTTCAACACTATTCACAAAACCAAGATATGAAAGCAACCTAAATGACAATGGAATACTAAACAGTTGTGAATAAAAGGAGGAAATTCCCTCATCTGCAGCAACATGGATGGAATTGGAAGACATTATGCTAAGTGAAAAAAGCCAGTCACAGAAAGACAAATACTGTGTTATCTCACTTACTTGTACAGTGTAAAAAAAAATTAATCTCATAGAAGCAAAGAGGTGGTTACCAGAAGTTGGGAGAGGGGAGGGAACAAAATGAGGACAAGGAAGATGTTGATCAAAGAGCACAAGTTTCAGTTAGAAAGAAGGAAAATGTTTTAGTGATGTATTGCACTGCATGGTGACCACCATATATAGATCAAAACATTACATTGTGTCCTATATATGCATAAGTATTGTCAATTAGAAACAAATAACTTTTAAAAACCGTTTTTACTGTGTTTGGCTTTATGCATTTACTCTGCCTTTTGCTGTGAGAATATGTCTCATGTAGCTCCTGATTCAAAGATGACTAAAAGAAGGTGCAGATGATCTAGATGCAATTTGCAACTTAAAGCCAATCCCCACTGCGTGCAGCCTAGATCCCCAGCCAACCCCAAACAACCTGTGAGGAAGAAACAAATGCTTGAATGACCCTCGGGTTTATGTAAATCTATCAAGCTTTATTATTAGGACAATAGCTAACATACCAATCCAGGAATCTGAAGAATTATTGAGGAATAGCAGTTGTTAGATATTGACTCCAACTTATTTCAGAGGCATTTTTTTGGAAATCATTTCTATTCAATTAATGTGTCTACAAAAGTTCAAAAAGATCTAGAAAAATTATGAATTAAAGGGACTACCCTCAGAAAATCATGGGAGCATTCTCTGAGAGGGAGGTATGTTGAATATATAAATACAACCATAATTGGATATTATATGAAAACATTTTACTTAGTATTAAGAGTAATGTTTATATATTATGAAATAAAAATTTTACATAAACTGGAAGCCCATTACCTCAGAGATGGACTCAACATTTTCTGCACTTTTTATTTCCCCATAAATTTTGATCAAGATGAAAAGGAAAAATCTCTATTCTATGAGCTAAAAGTAATTCTATGTGTGATATCAGTGCTCAGAACAAAGCTCACTGCTCATCCCTCCTGAATCCATGGCAGGTCACACCAGGACCCTGCTGTGTCACCTAGGAAATATGGTTCATCACAGTTAAGTAATAATGGTTACATTGGCTCCATTTCAAGAAAACATTTCAGTTTAAGTACTCAGATATTACACTGTAGTAGTTAATCAACTGACTTACATTTTTTTTAAAAAAAAAAATCACTTTCTTGAAGTCACAACTAAGTGTAATCTGAGAAGTTTATTTTTCATAAACATGCCTCAGAACCTAAGGTCTCCCTCTGTGTCTTCTCCTGCTTTTTGCATACTCCCTGTTTTATTCTTCAGTGTTCCTTCATTCTTTTAACTACAAAACAGCGTACAGCTTAAAATGGAGAAATTACGTTATATGCATTCATTAATATGTCTAAACAACCCCATGATTATGTAAAATGACAATGGACTAATAAAAATGTTAAAAAGAGAGCTCTGAATTTTCTTTGTATTTGTTCAATAACATTTCATAATCTATTGTACATTCATATATTTTTTTAATCATCCAATCATCTGCCTATGTTTGTCACATTGTATTGGAGTCACCTTTGACAAGAATTTAAAAGGTGTTTTGTTTATATTTAACATTAAGCTTTATGAAAGGAAATCATTTATTGTAAGAATGTGGCAATATTAAAAATAAAATTTTATTTATAGTAATACCTGTTTTTCTGATACATATATAGTATCACTTATTCCTGTTAATTTTTTTTAACCAAAGTTCCAATTTTTCTTACATTACGCAAGATGAGAATTTTTATATAAATTGGATTCATTCGTTGTGCATACAAACTATTTTGAGAGTCAGGAATTTTGGGAAACTATGCTAAAAAAGCTATGGCTGCGATGCATCAATTTGTGTTATACAGTAAATGATGTAATAAATGTATGGCTGATTTCATAGATTATTTTCACTGTAAAATTCAAATGTCCTCTGCCAAAGTAGAGATTTGTGATATGGAAAAAATAATTAGATGGTATTGTCTTTGGTGATTAAAATAATTCTTTTTTACTTTTAATTGACAAAGAATTGTATATATTTATAAGGTATAATGTGATGTTTTGAGACGTGTTTATATTGTGGGGATGGGAAAATCACCTGGTTAACAAACCCATCATTCCACAAACATAATGATGTTTTGTGATGAAAACATTTAAATCTACTCTTTCAGCATGTATTCTACTCTTTAGAATATACAATGAATCATTAATTACTGCAATAAATCACTGAAGCTTATTCCCTCCTTGTCTAAACTAAACTTTGTACCTACCTGATCAACATCTGCCCATTTTTCTGCTACCTTCCCAACCCAGCCTCTGATAACCACCATTCAGTTTACTCTGTACTTCTATGAATTTGACTTTAAAAATAATTCTTAAAGGACAATTTTTCTTTCCATACTTAATAGAGAAAAGTAATGCCATATCACATATGCTACTTTTATATTAATTAGTGAAAATTTTCCTCAAAATAGCAATTACGATGGTTTGAAAAATCTCATTAAAAATTTTGAAAAAAATGATTGCTATTTCAATGTCATTATATATATCAAAAATGTATAGATTTAATACACATAGATATTCTAAAATTCTCTCTAAATATATATACAAAAAAGATAAAATGCAGTATAACTTAATGTCATTTTGTCACCAGATTTTAATTTGTTAATGCATTAAAATGTCTATTTGAAAAGACAACATGATTCTCTATTATGGAATTTCTAAAAATTAATTAAGTTTACATGAAACAGGGAAAATTACAAGTAAAAAATACATCCTATGGGATGTATTCATATGTTCAGTGGATTAGATAAAGGGGAATGAAGGGATGGGAGGGGGGACAGGAATAGGAAAGACAATGAAATGAATCTTACATGACTTTCCTATGTACATATCTCAATATACCACAATAAGTCTCCATATCATGTACATCCACAAGACTGGGATCCTAATTAGAGTAAGATATACTCCATGTTTGTATAAATATGTCAAAATTGACTCTACTGTCTTGTATAACAAATTTAAAAATACATCCTTACTTTAGCATATAATAAATCAATTTTTAGCATATTCTTTAAGATTGGTTGTTAATTTCATTGTAGGTGTGTCAATTCATTAGGATCATATTGAGTTGTTTATATTGTTTTCCATCTCTAATGCAATCATGTTATAAAGTAAAATATAACTTGTATTTCTGCACTGAAGTTTACAGATAAGCTAAACAATATATGTTCTATTTGATTTCAAATGTCTTATTTTAGCTGAGAGAGACCCACAGTGAGAGAGCACATTTTACACAAGCATAAGCTATTGCTTATTCATGAGTAAAATCACATGTCACCAAGTCTATAAAGTAGCATGAGCTTCGATGTGCACAGACTCTTACTTCTCTGCCATGCATGCATGATGGCCATAGAGGAACAAGGAGCATAAATCTCTCAACAGAGCAAATGAGTTCTCCATTTCTAGTACTAAAGACATTTGTGATGTACATTTGAGTCCAGAGTCAGAATGTCTCCTCAGAGAAAAAATGGACAATTTTGTAATGCATTGAGCTACTAGGGAAAGTTTCTAGGGAGAGCCTACAACCACTGTGATTGCCCTTTTTGTATTCTAGGAAGAATACCCAAAGAACAGTGTATTGCAACAGGTCACAGGGGAAATTCTCAGTTACCTTTCAGGTAAATTTAGTTCTCTACATTACTGATAAAATTATTTCTTTGAATAAAAACAGTCAAGGGAGAAAGAAGAGAAGGTATTATTTCTTTGCTTTAAATGTAATAATAAAGGGTAAATTCCAAGGCATCAATTTATTATATGCAAGTATTTGTTTTCTTTTTCTCATAGGTATTAGCTTGATTTTTGTCTTCCTTTTTTCTAATCATAAAAGTAGTCATTGTTGCCAATTTTTCCTAGTGTTCTTGTATCATGTGACCATGATCATATGTAGCTATTTTATATGGCTTAAAAATGAGTAATTCCAAGTCTCTAAAATAATTAGAGCATCAACCACAGAGAAAACATCTACATAAAATATAGAAACATCTTTAGAGATAAAATACTTACAAATAAGCCTGAGCTTCTAAATAAGAAAGCATGTCAGAAGTAACTCAATTATTTAAAAATCATATTACAACATTAGCAGACAAAGGAAGTGCAGAAGATATAACAGGCCTTAATTTTAGCATAGGAGCTCATGAAATCTCATTTGAAAAATGAATTCAAATTAGCTGTGATGGGAAAGCTCTCATCTGCACTAAAATAGCATGAAGGGTTGTAAGAGAAGGTAATGATTAATGGCAACGTATTGAATCACAGATTATTTTTGCAAAAATTCTTCCAAAATCCAATATTTCAAAAGTACTTTAAATGCCCAACTATTCATACAAGTACCTGAGATGAAAGAGAGGAAGGGAGGGAGGGAGGGAGGGAGGGACGGAGGGAGGGAGGGAGGAGGATAGGAGGAAAAGAGACACAACCAGGCAGACTTTATGTGTTTCCTACACATCTTGTACTGTGAGCACTACTCCAACAGCAAACCCTAAAAGCCTGAGGCATTCATACCCTATAGCAAATGTAATATCCTTACCTATCATACCAAGAATTCAAGGACACAATAACATGGTACAAATGAAAGACATGGAGTAAGCAAAAGTTTTGGGGAATAGGCAACAATTCATTTAGTAGATTCAGAAACTTAAGTAGATGCACTAATTCACACAGGAGTCCTTCCCTGGGAGCCTTGTCATCTCTTATTTTATGTACAATCTGCAAATGCCATGTAAAATATGATGATCCATCCCATGGCAGATTAGAAGCAGCAAATCTACAGAAGTTAAGAGAGTTGTGCACTTTTAAAGGCAATGCAAGAGGTAGGAAAACCATTAAAAGCTAACACAATGCCCCAACAGCAAAATGTGCGAAGTTTCTAAGGGACAAAGGGTAGGATGATGAGGAGCGCTGCATTCTGTTGGGGACAGGCAAATATAATGTCTCTAATGCTGACTCAGCATTTATTGATTCACACCAGAGTTTAGTTACATATCAGGTATAGGAAGGATCAGGATGAACAGAGGAAATTTTCACCAAATCCTTCAGGAGTCTGGGATACTGGAGATAAGACTCTGGACATATGGTATCAAGCCAGGATGCTCTGGGGTGTCAATCCTTGAGCAAATGCCTTGAGAGAGGTCCAGAGAACTGCTGCTGGCACTAGGGTATTCTGTAGATGTTGCCAATAGGGTAACAAAGTGACATCCAATTCCTGAGGAGTTATTTGAGGGAGACAAGAGAGGAACCTGAGAGCCACCCACAAAGAGCCTATTGGGCTACCACTGCCCAAAACAGATGGCACCTTCACAGAGAAGGATCTCTAAGTAGGAGGCACCAAAGTTATGACTTTAAAAGTGGATGGCCCTGGAGTCACACAGACGTGGCTTTGAACCCTAGCTTAGCTTGAACATTCAGTACCCCGGTTTTTCACCAGTAAAATCTCTTCATCATTTCATTGTTCATATAATTGAATGAGGTGTCACTAGCATATAGCTGGACAGTGGCTAATTGAAAATCTTCTGTTTTATTATTACTTATGAAATCTGAGATGCAGTCAGAGGAACCCATGAGTGGAGTTATCTTTGGAAGCAGCAGGTAAAATGGAACCACAGGGTGCCTAACGTCTTGACAGATCTCTGCCTCTATTGTCCCCCTCAATGCACACTGTGTTAGTCTTTCAAAATACCCCTCAGAGTGAAAACAGAATAACACTTTTCCGTCAGACCACTTGGCATAGTAGGGGTCTAAACATTTGAGTGGGAGTTCAGATTCCTGCTGGTTTAGGGCAAGATTACAATTTTTTACATCTAGATTGCATGTTCTAAGGAAATAGAGTTCTGTCTTTTTCATCATTTTGCGTCCCACATATCCTAACAAATAGGAGAGCTCAGTCAATAGTTATTCAACCAGAGAATAAATAAATGCCCAACAAACACCCTTCTCCTCTGATCCCATAGCATATTTTTCCATTGAAAGCATTTTAATTCATCCATATTTGAACTATTTCTTAGGAGTTATTTTTAGAAAACAAAGCTAGAATTTTTCACATTTCAATTCAAAAAGAGTAACTGATAAAATGTGAGCCCATACAAAACCAGGCCTAAAACGAGACTTTATTGGGGAATGAGGAGAAACTGTCATTCTTTTTAGTCTTTTTTCTCAGCATCGCAAATATGCAAAAGGATTTCAGATAAGACCATAAGAAGGAGCAGGAGGGAAGAGTCTAAAGACCTGGCTTACCTCCCAAATCTGCAAGTAGAAAGCAAGATAAAGAGAAGGCAGCTGCCGCTTAATGCCACCAACTGCTGATGAAAAACGGGCAGGCAGAGCACTCGCCCCACATAGGACCAGGCATACATTCGGAAGGTGATTAACTATTCGTACCCTCGTAGAGATCAATTTGGAAGAATTCTCTTACAAGATTATGGATCTCTAAAGGAATTTAGAAAAAGTAAGTGTGGGCTGTCAGGGCAAACTCTGTTTCTCAGAAGAGCCCTCATAGCAAATTTTTAACAACATAAGGCAAAGAGGAGAAGGCTCTTCACAGTTCTCTCCAAACTCAATTCATAAAGATGCAAAGGTGTTCCATGTATGAGGTATTGTATATGCTTTGGGGTGGCCATGGAGCGTGGAAGAAAGACACACATAAAGTATAATCCTTGCCGTCATAGAGATACACAACTAGTGATGAGTAGTGTGACTTTTGACTGGGAGGAGTCACATGAGATCATGGTGGGGGAAGACTCCAAGGCAGGATTCCAACTACTGTTGGTGCTACTGTATTCTAAAACGTGAGTGGATACTAAAAAATGGCTTTTTAAAAATAAATGAAATTTTCAAATATCTCCTTAGTGCTATGAATCTTTTTCATGCTTTTGTGGAAACTCATTTAAGAGTACAAACAAAAGTATTCACTAAATTTTTATTTCTGTGGTTTATATGAATGGTAAAAAATCTAGAGGCAGCCTCATAGAGAGGTATTTTAAAGTAATGACTTAATTGATGTTGTGCCTATTACCCTTTGAATATGTGGCTAATGCTAAAATCACCCGCCCCAAAGCCCATTGCCTTTATGAAAGATGAACACCCAAATAGATACTGATACTTCACATATATTATTTTCTTAAAGCACATATCATCCAAAAAAATTCTCCTATGTTATTTGATAACTCCTGAGAAATCTGGGGTGGTCAACTATTCCTCTTAACAGTCCATTTACAATATCAGGGAAAGAATATTAGGTATTAGGCATCCAACTTGTCTAGATTTGCTCAAAACTGGATAACCAGTATTTCCTGCTATGACACAGTTACTGAAGCTCATCAAATTATGCCAGTGAGACTCCACCACACAGACCATTACTCACATTTTGTCAATAATCAGAAAAAATGCTCACAATTACTCATAGTATCTTGAGAATCATTGTCATTTTCCCCTATAGAATTCAAAACCCATAGGAATTCTGTTTTGTGTAGTGTTATTTTCCCACTCCCTAGAACACTCTTTTGCATATAGTATGTGTTTATTAAACATTGTGATAATCAAATGCACAAAGGGATATAAATTGCTGCTTTGAGATGACACTGAGATAACAGTAGTTGAAGTGCAAAGAGGTCTATGTGTCACTTATGAATAAACCTACAATCTGTTCTCTGAAGGTCACCTTTGTTAAAATGCAATTTTCTCTCCTCTCAACAAAGTTGAACACTTCTCTCAAATTTCAGGAAATCTAAACATGATAGGATGAGTGTCTGACATCTAATATCCACTCAACAGGCAGTCATTAAACACCTACTATATACAGCCAGTGAAGCAAATAGATGTGGACTTATCCATGACATCAAGATATGCAAATAAAGTTAATCCTGTGGCTTAGATGCAGTCTTTACAAATGTAACACCCCAAATCAACTGCTTAAAAAGAAAGAAAGCTTCTGATGAAATTAGCAATTAAAGATCAAGGAGAAGCCCCTAAAATAGGGTTTACCCACTGCTTTTGTGACTACAAAAGCCAAATGAATACTCCACCAAATTACCTTAAAACAAAATAGAAAATTTTCAAATGTCTCCTTGATGCTAAGAATAGTTTTTCCTGTTACCATAGTAGTTCATTCAAAATTGATGGATACAACCATTATCACTACACATACCATAGCCTACACATGCAAATAATTGCTTGCTGTCATGAAACAGTTACTTTGTGAGATTGTACATTTATTATCATAAATAGTCATTTAAAATTTCAAAATCACATTTTAATTTCCTTCATAACTATGTTCTGTTCTTTTAAATAAACTTAAAGGATGTTTTTCATTTCTGGGGGGCTGTAAAATTCATTTGGAGTCCTTTATGATAAATAACATAAATAATCAAGATGGACAACAACATTTGGGCTAAGCATAAGATGCAGCTATAATATCTTAGGAGTTTTTATGTGGTTCATAATTTAATTGGAAGGACAAATCCAAAAGAAGAGTTTGCTGTGATAGAGATGGACCTCAGGGTCTTGCACATGCTAGGCAAGTGCTCTATCACTGAGCTATACTTTCAGCTTAGAATATCTTTGAATAATACCAATGCCATTTGAATAACTGGAAATTTTATTTGGTTGGTCACTGTCAAGATAAATCTCCATTGTCTAATTTAAGTGTATGTGCTCTAGGATCTCAGTATTTTGTACTTACTGTTTAAAGATACATTTCTAAAGAATAATCTTATTTCATCAACTTATTATTATATTATTTTTATCTCCTAAAGAAATCACACAAAAGATGTTGCCAAAAAACTTGAAAAACTCTATATTTTGAAGAGAAACATAATTTTAATGATAGCACTAAAATAAACCACAAGCAGATACCATGTGACAAAATGTAAAATACAATAGAAACTATATCTCCTAGATTGTCTAACGGGAAGGAAGATTTGACCTATTTGGTCTCATCTCTGTCTTTAAATTTAATGTAGTAATATTTGAGCCACAGCTAATTCTTTATATCATTTTCTTTAAGCTTTAGATATTTCTTCCAAATAGGCATACATAGTTTATTATTTAATTTGTTTATATCAAATCTCAGATAGCACATCTCCTTGATGTTTTAATATCATTTGGATGTTCCTTAGAAAAGAAATTTCTTCTTTAGGTGACATTCATAGAATTACAGTAATTAATTATTAGAAATATGATAACATTGTCTTCAAATAGGTGTTTATCTGTTATAGAGGGTTTGTGGTAAACAGAAGGTCAGAAAGGATATGGAAAGTTCAGGAGCACAAAAGTTTTGAGAGCAAATATGTGTGAGAACATTAAAATGAGCTATAACCTATCCATGTTGCAAATCATTTCACATAAAACTAAAAATGTTATGATCTCAAATATATTTTTAAAAATTTATACATAACCATAAAAGTAATTATATCCTAAATATCAAGCACAAACTTTTGGATTTTGATATACATGCTGGAGAAAAGTCATTTTATTTAGATGTGAG
Source organism: Tamias sibiricus (assembly GCA_025594165.1). NCBI lineage: Eukaryota > Metazoa > Chordata > Mammalia > Rodentia > Sciuridae > Tamias > Tamias sibiricus. The sequence goes on along the minus strand of CM046666.1, from coordinate 66,030,810 downwards.
ATTTCTTAACTCAGATAAAAAATAAGATGATGTTAAAATATTGAGATATTGTGAAATAATTATTCTTTTCAAGAACCTAGTTAGCATATAAAATATCACTAGAACTTTATACTGTTAGATTCTTAGCCTATGATCATTAAAATACAATAGTATTTTATAAGCCAAATGTTATTTAAAGATACTTTATAAATGTAATCTTATAAATGACTTTTAAAAATTTAAATGCCTTTACTATATTTTACTAAAGTAAATCTGCCCTTTTTAAGTTTTAATGAGGAACCAAGGATGCTCAATGTTATGTGAAGGCAGGAGCTGACTTGAACCAAATTTAGAATTGGCTCCTTCTGCTCATGCCTCAGTTTTCAACCTACATATCATGCTCTTGTTGACTCTGTACCAAGAAAGTCTTTGTAACAATCAAAAGGCAAAAATTTTTATTAAGAATATACACAAAGTGTATAAGACTCTGTAACTGTGCTTAAGAGCCAAAGTTTGTCAGGCCTAGAGATTTTGGGTGTGTGCTGCACCATGAACACGCCCCAGCACATGGCCACGCTGTGCACCACAATCACCAAGCAAGCTCTTCAGTGATCTCATTGCAGGTTCAGGGATTGGAGTTAATCCTCCACACCCACCCTGTAATGACCTGCCTGAAACTGGCTCCTCTAGAGATGACTCACACTTACCTCAGTCTAGTTAAAGAAATAGTCACTAGCAAATAATCTTGCAAGTGCTTCTTTGTAATAAAACACATTTAAATATCAAATTTGGCCCCAATAGAAAGAAAACTATTTAAAGAAAGGAACAAATATTTAGCCATATTGCGTAATTTTTAAATTCTTGCCAAATTTAAAAAGTTCCATCCAGTTTACAAAATAAAAAAATTAAACTACTAATCTGCTCATGGAGACTGCATTTTTCCTCATTGAAACGTTGACTTTTTGTTTGCCCATTTCCTTATTATCTCCTGTTAGAAAACTATTTCTAGCATTAATTTGTTTATTCTAAATCTGATGGCAAAAATCTATCAGAATTATTGCCTAGACTCCCTGGTGCCCATGAATATGATTCTCAGGATATTAAGGAGAAATCGAGCTTTTGCTATTTTTGAAGCAACGTGACATTAGCAGTTATCATTTAGAAACTGTTGGAAATTAGCCAGTATAAGGAGGAGTTCTGAAATGTAGCAGTTGACAATTAAACTCTGAGTCTGATGGTCATTAGTGAAAGCACAGTAGCTATCAAACAATGCCCAAGGCAACCACTATCCATAAATATCCATAAAAAGATATTTTCATGTCCTTTTGTAACCCACACTATATTAAACAAGGAATACACAAGTGACTTCTCCTGAGCTGTTTCAGAGAGGAAAGGGAAAGCAAAGCACTTAATGACATTACATGGACTGTGCCATGAAGATTTTTTTTTTCCAGTTTAGTGGAGGATTCATTTCCATTTTGAACACCAAGGAGGGTGTGAGCCTTCCTACCAAATGTGTTGCAGAAAGCTCCTTCGTTGTTATACATCAGAGACAGAGAACTTCAGAGAAAAACAGCAAAACAACTAAATAGCATCGCATAACCATGGCTTGCACTTCACAGAGCATACTGAAGGGAATTACAAACTCCTTAGAAATGCAGTCATGGGTATGACCTGGATACCTCAAACAGGTAGTTAGGTAGAGATTAAGACTTAGTAATAAGAGGCCTTAAACAACAACAACAACAAAAATTCACTCAGAGCATGTCTCTCTAAGGCACTTAAAATCTATTCCACAGATTGTAAATGCTCTCACAGAGGAATAAATGAAGTCAATAAGCAAACAGAAAGGCTTGATTCTGCTTAAGGTAGCAGGTGAGGGCTCATAGGTAAGCTGACACTTGAGCTGGGCTTCCAAGAATAAATGTGAATTTATTATGTGTGTAAAGAGAAAGGGAACTTCATTCCAGTTAGGAGGATGAGAAGAAAACAGGCACAACCCAGGATGAAGCGCACGCCTCTCGGGAAAGGACACAGTACTTGTGTAGAACATTTGTGCTTTAGGATTTTGAGAATAGTCTGAGATGAAGATGGAAAAGTAAGTGTATTCACACATAATGGTCTGGGAATATCAGGGTTAAGTTTTCTTCTACTGGAGACAAAAAGTCTTTGAACAAGTTTAAGAAGGGCACTGACATAAGCCTATCAAATCTCTGCACTATTCTGTAAGACAAGAAGTCCTATGTGGGCTTGGAGTATTTATTGCTTAGGCCTAGAATAGACGCATAAAAGGGACTTGCTTATTGATCAATGAACATCACATTGACTAATTATCATATCATTTTAACAAATCTTGGCTGACAATATGGAATACTGACTGGACAAAAGACAGGTTGAAGGCATCAGAAAGGGAAGTCACCTTGTGAACGAGGACAAGTAGTTTGGAAGGTAGATAGAAACACATTGTACAAGCAGAATTAATAGAATTTGGTGACTGTTTGGACATGTGAAGGAGAGGAGAGAAAAGAATTTTGCAACTCAAAAGAGCAGGTGAAAGTGACACTTCCCTCAAAGATAAGGATAAGCCTTGAGGAGGAAATGATGTCAGAGTTTGAGGTGAAATACAGGAAACATTAAAGAATTGCATCTGGAATACTCTGAGTTTGAAGTACCTGTTTAACTTTCATATGGAAACATACAATGTGAGGCTGGAGCAAGTCAGCTAGAGGCTAGCAAGCAAAGATGTTTGTTTGATTTTCAAACGTCTGACTTGTTATCAGGAGCTGCATCTCCAACTAAATTGCAAACTCAATCAACATTTTTATATTTACCTCTTGCCATCAGACTTTAAGCATCTACTCATTTATTTGTTCTATAAATATTACTGAGCACCTACAATATGTCAGTCATCGTTTTGGGTCCGGGGAGATAGTAAATGAGAATAGACAGTATTCCAGTTCTCATGCAGATTATCTTGCAAGGGAAGACTGACCAAAGCCAATTAAGTAATAAACATGTAATAAAATATCAAGTAGAATAACTGTGTTGAAGAAAAATATGGCAGGGAGGGAGAGGAAGTAGTATTCTTTAAACTAAATATTTATGGTACAGTTGCGGTTTAAACCAAGGACTAATTAATGGCTTTTCTCCTAGTGTCTCCACTGCAGATAATAGTATCTAAAAGCCCAAGTGGATTATCTATCTCAAGGAAGGGGCCATTCATATGAGAAGGACTGGCAGGACTTTTTAGTAAACAGCCTTAATCTCTAGGTTGAGAGCTGTGACCCCAATTTACTTATAGGATAAGCATGCTCATGAGTGTGCAGAACAGTCCCCAGAAGGACCCACAGCTATGCTGCAAGGCAGAGAACTGTATGAGAACAACCAGGGTTAGCCAATTTACATTCACAACCTTGAGAATTAATTACACTCCTTACCAGAAAATCATTTTTTCTTTTAATCAGTTCGTCTGTTTAAAAAAAAAAAAAAAAAGTTACAGGGGTGGCAAAATAAGATTAGTTTTTTACTTTTCAGCAAAATCGTAATTATGGTTTATCATGTAGTTATACACAAAGTTAATTCATGTGCCGAAACACAGGGAAGCACAGGGTAAAGTGAAAAGACAGGAGAGGAAAGTAAAATGTTGCATTTTCGTCCAGAGAGAATACTCCAAGTGAACTTGCCAAGAAAAACGATCGGTATTCTATTAGTTGAACACATTTTTTCCAACTGTCACTGAAACCATAATTTAATACAAAGAATGATGATGTAATTATGTATGCACCCATGCTGGGACTGTGTCAGAGATGTGTTTTCAAAGGTAGTTCCAAAGGACTATTATCTGAATAAATCTTACATACAAGAAATCACATCTTCCTAGACGCAAAGATTGACAACTGTGATAAACAGGTTCAAGTATTTTAAAGCCCATCTTGCTGTTAGGATTCAGAAGTGTTCATTCATGTGCTAGGCTTGCTGCTGTATGTCACTCACTCCAAAGGACAAATTCTCCTTTCTCAAAACATTCTTTCTCTGGCTTTCCAAATGTCAGACTGTACTGATTTCTTTCTCTAACTGTTCTTTTCTGTTTCTCTGTAAGCTCATTCCCTTCTATCCAGCCTATAAATATTGGCATACCCCCAGGTTCATTCTAAGTCTGCTTCTTTTTTCATGTTAAGCCCTCTTTAGGTAGTTGTTTCATTCGTTTGTTCAGTCATTCATTCAACAAATAGGTATCCGAGTGCCTTCTGTATGTCAGCACTGTAGCATTGTTCCGTGCATTTGGGATACATCTGTGAACAAAATATAAAATTCCTGTCTATGAAGAACTTATACTGTAGCAGGCTTTGATGACTAAAATATACTTTTAGCCCCCATGTTTGTATCATTAGTTTCACCCTGTTCTCGAGTTCCAGATTCTCCACTTGGATGTTTCAGATGCACCTCAAATTCACCATATTCCAAATGGACTGATCAGGTGGCAGGTAAAATTATAAGTAGTATTCTTCACCTCAAGAATGTCATTGACTTCCTTCTATTTGAAGGAAAAAAAAAAAAAAAAACAGAAATATGGGAGCAATCCCTCTTCTGCCAGCTTCATTCATAGTTACCACTCCATTCCTCTCCAATTCCACCACCACATCTCTATCTAGACTGCTTCAGCTCTCTGCACCCACTCTTTTTCTACTCCAATTTTTCACAGCCAGAAGATGTTTTAAAATGCAAATCTGATCATGTCAACCCCTTTAGGCTAATGAACAAAACCCTTCACAGAGCCCATCAAGCCTGACATGACTTGGCTTCCTTTACCTCTTTCATCTTTCCACATGCTGCTCTCACGATTACTGTTCAGTTTTAGACAAGTTTTTCTTTCAAATTCTCAAACATGCTGAACACTTTCCAAATGTAGACCCTTTACACATGCTCTTTCCTTATACTTCTTTACATGCGGTTAGCTCCTATTCAACCTTCAATTTTCAGCCAAAGAGTCACCTCTTCAGAGAAATTATACTTGTCTGCTATTGGTGTCACAAAAACAAAAACAAATAAACAAATAAAAATCAGTCTGGGTGCCCAAACAGCACACATTTATTTTCTCACAGTTCTGGAGGCTGGGAGTCCAAGATCAAGGTGTAGATAGGATTAGTTTCTCTTGAGGTCTCTTGGATTTGCAAATGACCCTTCTGTCACTGTGTCCTTGGCTTCTTCTCTATATAAACACATCCTTCACACCTCTGCTCTCTAGAAGCAGGGACCAGTCCTATTGGATTGGGGCTCTACCATTACAACCTCATTACTTCATTTAATGCCCTATGCCCAAATATACTCTCATTGGGAATTAAATGAATTTTTAATTTTTGGGGGGACACACTTCATTCCATAAAAGAACATTCCCCTGGCTCCCCAGGTGAGGGTATAATCCCTGTTATCTTTTCTCTTAACATTCAGGGTTTGTTGCAGTGCATTCTCCTGAGTTTGTAATAATCAACAGTATTTATCATGAACAAGATCTGGACCCTTCCTATCTCTATGATTTAATCTTCCATTCTTCCCCTCACTCACTTCATTCCTCTTGCTAATACGCCAACATGTCAGGTATTTCCTGTCTTATCTCACAGCAGGACAAGAGCTCTTTTCAATCAGATCTCATTCAAATATCATCACCAAGTGAGGCCTTCCCCAACCACTGTGTCTCCAAGCATATTATCCTAAATACTAAAACTTTCTGCATGTCCTTGCACAGTTTTATTTTTCTTCATAGTATCCCATGCCATGATAATAACTATTGTTTATCTATTTGCATATCATCTTCAGAATATAAGACTCAATGGGTTCAAGCAGTGTATCTCACAAGTCTAGTCTAGATCCGGAACTTAGGGAGCACTCAATACATAGTTTTTTAATGAATTAATGAATGTGTTTATTTGTATGGTTAGTTGATTCCTATTTGTTTGCTCCACCACATTCTAATCTTCATAGCACAGGAAGAATGTCTGGTTTGCTCACCAGTGCCAGGCACTTAAGATCTAGTGGCAGGTACATAGTATGTTTTCAGTGAATATTTGCTGAATGAATTTTTTTAAAAAAAGCAAAAATAGTGAAAGTTTATAGAAAACATCTTGAAATAATTTGCCGAACATGAAGAGAAGTTGTAGAATTTCTAGCTATTTCACAATTCATTTTGGTTTAGCAGGGGTACGCCCTCAGTTTAAGCATGTTTTTTCTGGGCCAAATCTCTGTTAGGGACCATAAAACTGCCATCAAAGTGCTATGAAAATTATAGGAGAGACAGAATAACAGCATTTTTATTTCTAGAAATATTTCCCCTTCAAGGATCAAGTGTAATCCCAGATTGTTATTTATATGAGTGAATATATGGTGAACTGAAGTTCACCAATGAATGGGATACCAGGACCAAATTATTTGAATGATTTGTGTAAATTGAAATAAATGTGTTAAAAACAAAGCAATAAAAACAAAAATTTGGAAAGCTTTCTACCCTAAACCAAGTATTACTAAGAAAGTAGATGTTTTCTATGTCTGTTATTATTATTAGAGAATCTTAAAAATAAGGAAAACTAATCAATATTATAATTAATTTATTATTTTGGTATTGGTCAAAAACAGATGCAATTCAATAAAAATTATATATGTTGCATTTGCAAATTCTTCCAGAATCGTGTTTGTTCTCTTCTGAAAGGCCCTCATAGGAATCTGATTACTTGTTGAAAAGTGAATTTGATGAGTTAGCCATCATTACCCTAAGTACATGTATGAAGGCACAATTGTTGTAAAAATACTTTATATAAAACCAGCAAGTTGAAAATTTGTGCTCTTTATATGTAATATGACATGAATTGCACTCTGTAAACATGTATAACAAATTAGAATAAAAATTTTAAAAAAATTTTTAAAAACCTCCCCATCAAATTTGGAAAAAAAAGAATTAGGAATGAGACTATTAATATTTCAAAAATTCAGTGTAGTTCTTTCCAGAGTAATTCGTGTTGTGAAACTTGCCTGATTTGATGTTTATATATTTTAATTTCTAGTCCTTTATTTGTTTCAGAATCTTTCATTTCAATGATAGGATGGATGAATTTGAAAACAAGGTAAAAATTGACTATTTCATACAATATGTAGTCAGTAATTCAATACAAAAATACAAAAGCTATTAAAAAAAAAGAAAAGAAAAGTGCATTTGCCAAAAGGGTAACAACATCTATTGCCTTTTGATTTATTTCTCCACCTAGAGAAAAGATTGGGGGGGGGAGCGGGGAGGAAGTATTTGCTTTGTTAAACAAATTAGCTCAAATATGACTTTTTTTCTTTTTGCCAAAGGGTAAAATTGCAAATTATTTCTATCTTTAAGAATATATAAAAGAAGTTTCAAAATTTTTCCAAAATTTTTCTCTATTTCATTCTATTTCACGTCTTAATATATACAAAATATGTCTTAGTATGGAAAAAATCAAATCCATAAATCTTTTGTCATTTAGTTGTAATTAGAATTTAAGTATCAACAAATATATTGGCAAAAAAAACCCACAACCTTAGAGCAGGAGGTTGTTATGAATAAGAAAAGGTAAACACTGATGAACAACACAGATTATACACTAAATTTAGTAAGAACAGGATAGCTGCTTATCACAGGATTAAGGTGGTCCCTCTATGTTTTGATAAATACAGTAGTATAGAGTCAGTTTGAATTTTTTCTGTTGGAAGCCAAATGAAGGTTTAAAGAACTAAGTTTTCAAATCATATCTAGCTATCTCTGGATCTCTGATCTTCCTTAAGAAGAAAGACAGAAGAAGAAAGAGGAAGAGGGGGAGGGGAGGGGAGGAGAAGAAAAGGGGAGCGGGAGATAGGGAAAGAAAGGGGAGGAGAATGAGAAGGAGGAGGAGAAGGAGAAAATATGTAAGATCTTCGATTGCTTACACTCAAATACAACATCCATTTAAGCAAAATTTCTTAACCTTGGCACTCTTGACATCTTGGGGGTTGGGGATAACTGTCTGTTGTGAGGCTGTCCTGTGCACTGGCAGATGGTTACCTTTAGTAGCATCCCTGATTTCTGTTCACTAGATGCCAGTAGGAACGCATTTGCAGTTCGATAATCAAAAATATCTTCAGACATTGCCAAATGTCCCCCGTAGGATTCAAAATCATTCCTGAGAACCATTGATATATAATTTTCATAATGATCTTTGTAATCTACTCATTTAATGTGCATTACTGAGCTCCTGTGTTTCTTTGTGTTCTATATGGGCAGCAACAGAAGACTAACTCATGAATTTTTCTTAAAAAGAGGGGTCCAAAAATTTAAAATTAAAAAAGAAGTCCATGGTAAGTAACAATATTATCAGACTACAATGGAAGACCTTATCAATGAATCTAAATGTCCTATATTAATAATAGATATTTCAGTGATTCAGAGACTGTCCAAGGGTAGCAAGGAGCCCTGGGGAACTTAGGGAGGACATACCTTGAAATGGGACTTAAGATCAGACAGGTATTTGAAAGACATAATTAAGAAAAAAGAACATTTCATGCAGCACAGAAAACATACTTTTAAAGGTCCAAAGTAGAACTGGGTGAAACAAATATGAGAAGAACCAATAAAACAAAGGATGAACAAAGTTTTATGAGCAGTTTTAGCTAAAACTGCTAAAAATTTAAGTAATTACTTTGGAACTGTGACCAATATCAGTTGTTGGGAGATAAAACCTTTGTTCAACTGGAAGGTGGGTTTCTTAAAAACTGGAGCTGGAACTTGAAAGGATGATATTACTTTCTCAAAGGGAACTTTCTAAGGTTCTGGATTAGCAGTTGGACAGCAGATGATGAGAATAATTAAGGATGGGGATTACATTTTTAGAAGTGATGAAAGAGAAATGGAGGGAAAGTGCTGAATATTTTTTATATTTTTTTTATATTTTAATTTATTTTTTATTACTTCATTATAGATTTGCATAATATTGGGGTTCATTTTGATATAAGTATACAAGCACAGAATATAATTTGTTCCAGTTCAGTCCCCAATACTTCCCTTTTCCTTCCCTTCCTCCTTCCCTGTTCCCCTTCCTCTACTCTACTATTCTTCCTTCTATTTACTTATCATTATTTAATTAGTGTCTTGTAGATATACATAAAAGTGAAATTCACTGTGGTATATTCATTCATAGAAAAGTTTGGTCAGATTCATGCCACTGTTCTTCACTTTTCCTGTCCCACCTCCTTCCCCTCAATCGTCTGTCTCTAATTCACTGATCTTTCTGATATTTTCATGGGATTTCTTTCCCTTAGGTTTTTTTATTCCCTCCCACCATCCCTATTCTGGTCTAACTTCCACATATGAGAGAAAACATTTAACCCTTGATTTTATTTCACTTAGTGATGTTCTCCAGTTTCCATTGATTTACCAGAAAATGCCATAATTTCATTCTTTATGGCTGGATCTAAATCTGGAAGTTCTGAATCTTAAAGAGAGAAGAACTACAACTTGGGAGCTGAGTTTAGGTAAAAGGCCAGGTTAGGGCCAGATTCTTGAATATGCTGGATGATTACACAATGCCTGAATGCTGACTGTGGACCCTGGAGACATGTCCACTTGCTCTGGATAGCTAGTGGAAACAAAATCTTTTTCATTCAGATTTATTAAGATGTTCTGTGTCTGCTTAATGATTGAACATGCACATATAAAATTATAATTGATATCTAGCTAAAATTCTATCCTAAATTATTTTCAGGCTAACGTATAATTTAAATTCTAGGAGATTCGAGGATCATGGTATAAATTGAACACTTAAGCATTTTATCTTAGCTATAATTTTTCTCAATAGCTACTTTTGGATGATTTTCAACATTTTTAATTTCATGTAACAAACATAAACTTCAAATCATCTCCTACTGAATCAAGGTATAAAGTATGTCACTTTAAAAATAATTCCTAGATAGATAGCTACAGATACACATAGATATGTCCCAGAATTGGATAAAGCCTGAAGATAAGATATCAATGGTCACATACAGAACACTTCTATTACCAAGATAAATTGATACTGATCTTTCTTAATTCAATTAAGACCTCCTGCCTTTACATTTAAAGGGATGTTCATCAACACAGCTCTCTAGTGGGATAGGACACATATGTGAGATTCAAAAATTTGTATTTAGTAATGGAAATGGTTAATACATTTAAAAATCCAGTGGATCTGGTAATATGCATGAAAATCTTAAAAGCTTTTATGAAGTAGTTAATTGTTATTCCCATTGGAGACCCTGATGTGTACACATATCTAACTAGATGTGCATGCATGCATATTTACTCATAGTTTGCATGCCTATGTTACCTAGGCATCTCTGTCCTTGACATGGAAGTTAAGAAACAATTAAGTTACCAAATTTTCTTAAGTATAATACAGATAGAGGGTAGAGGGATTATGTTGGTGTGTCTTCATATTATGAATATGAATGAGCATTGAAAATTATTGCATGTGGCTCTAAGAGTTGTTCTTTTTTGACAAGAAGGGAACAGATAAATGAGTACTTTATAATCACTGGTGGTGTGGATTACTGTAGAAAGCTAGTCTGTATTTTTCTTTTTACAAGCATTTGCAGTAGTCATATTTCCCTTGGTTAATTATGCTTTGGCTTAACACATCAAGGAAGGCACCTTGATACTTTCAAGGCTAACATGACACCAATTTAGGTTGCCACATGAGGAATTAACTAAAATAGAAACTCTATTGCTTAAAGGAGTTAATAATGCTTTCTCATTTACTTAATCTAATATCAAAAAGTAATTCAGGCATAGAAAAAATAAGAAACAAATGATGATATAGTGATATTCATAAACTGATTTAAACATGTTTATATATATATGCATATATGTATGCAGATATGTACTCAGATTTTTCAACAAGGATATGCATTCATAAGACTATATTATAACATATATCTATATTATAACATCTGTCTATCTATCTATCTATATATATACACACACATAAATATTTTAGAACCCACCAGAAAATCATGGGCAAAGTAAGGCTACTCTCTTCATAATTTTGCTATATTCCTTATGCACATCTACACTACATATTAATTACTTCTATTGCATTTATTCACTTATAGCTCTCTTTACTCTCCCTGTACTGTGAATCTCTGAGGATTGAGAGCTATAATTCATCTCTTCATTCTGATTGTCTACCACAGTCTCCGGGAAAGAGGAAACACAAAGAAATCTCTTAACAGATGGATGATAATATCTTTTTTTATCTTACCTTAAAAAGACATTTTAAATTTCAATTGCAATAAGATATTTGAGAAGATACAAAATTTACCAGATTCCTTAAACTTATGCAGGAAATATCCTTTCCATTCACAGTTTGTACTTAGTGTATTTATGCTTCTGCTTTAATAAGATCATAATAGCTATATTTACAATGACCAATAAGGTGTTTCTGTTTTGAATCACTCAACAATTCATATACAAAGAGAAAATGCAACTACATTATGAGTGGCATTTTAACTAAATTTAATTTTTATAATGTTTAATATTTGTGATTTCTGCTGTCCCATTTAACCTAAATTTCAAAGTAAATTAAACAAGCTCCTCACACAGTAAACATTTGTCAAATATGTATTTCAAATCAATTTAGGTAAACATAATACACTACTTTAATAGTTTTCTATTCTTTTGTTCAACTTTTCACACAACATAAAAAATTTTATCTTGAACTAGACTTTGTATTTTGATAATATTATTTCAGTGAATTTGAGCCTATCGACACTATAACAATATAACAAATTACCCCCCAGATTGAAGCAATTTAGGTATAAAACCTGACAGGTATTTTATGTTAAAAAATAGGTTTGATAATTGCTTTGAAAATTCTCCCCCACCTTATTTTTTCTAAAAAAGGAAACACAAAATCTTATAGGAGAAAAAATTAGATTTTACAAATTTTCATTTATCTTATTGGCTATATTTTATTTAAAAAATCCTTTGACAGTAAAACTTCTAGGCATATTTTTAAGATTTGATACACAAAAATGCAACAATATACTTCAGTTTGCACCTATTTAAACATTTCTCCTTTTAAGAAAGTAGTCTCCACAAGGAAGCAACTAGTGTTTCTTTTACTCTATATAGGCAATTCTACCATCTATACCTTGGTAAATGAGGCCTGTCCTATTCATATTTGTTAAACACTGAGAAAAGTAGTAAACTGACTGTATATAAGCATATTTATATTCTAGCTTGCATCTACTATTTAGCCTAATTGATGACAGACCCGCAAGGAATTCTGATGAAGCAGAAATATATATGAGTTCACAATTTGGCCTCTAGAGCAAAGTGAAAAAGTAATTAGTACACCTCCAAAAGCACATATCAAGAACACCACCAACTCCCTATGAGGCTGAAAGGACCCATGTGGAAGGGATTGGACTCTAAAACCAAGGGAAGCATATCAGGTGGGAGAAATAAATCAAGCAAAGACAGTAAGGAACAGAAATCCCTGGAGAAATACTGACTAGTTCAGTTTATTTGGAACAAAGACACCATGAAAAAGTCAATCCAGAAGTAACATAAAAGGCAGGCTAAGCATTATGAAGGCAGTGGGTTGCTTCTAAATTTCTGAACTGAGAGGTACATGATAAAACTACTATAATACGTTTTCTGTAAGTCATTTGTAGACTTAATGCAATAGCATTGTAACCATTTTAAAATTCAAAAAGATTAGTGGAGTAAAGGAAGAAAAAGTAAAAGAGATAGCATATTCTATATATTATTACTGAATCCAGAGATTTACAATGGGATAAAGATACACAAAGATCATATAATAGCATTTCATGTTTTAAAAGACTTCTACTTACAGAATTGATAACCCAATCAATAAATGGGCAAAGAAACTAACAGATACTTCTCAAAAGAAGAAATATGCACAGTCAACAAATATACGAAAAAAATGTTCAACATATCTAGCAATTAAAGAAATGCAAATTTAAACTATATTGGGATTTCATCTTACTCCAACAAGGATTTCAGCAATTATCAAGAATACAAGTAACAGTAAATGTTGACGAGGATGTGGGAAAAGGGTACACACATACATTGTTGGTGGGACTGCAAATTAGTGCAAGTCTGAGAAGCAGCATGGAGATTCCTTAAAAAATTAGAATGAAACCACCATTTAACCCAGTTATCCCAATCCTCAGTATATACCCAAAGGACTTAAAATCAGCATACTACACAGGCATATCAATGTTTATAGCAGCACAATTCACAACAGCTAAGCTATGAAATCAACTTAGATGCCCATCAACAGATGAATGGATAAAGAAAATGTGGTATACATACACAATGGAATATTACTCAGCCATAAAGAAGAATGACTTTGTGACATTTGCCAGTAAATAGATGGTTCTGGAGACTATCATGCTACATGAAGTAAGCCAATCCCCCCAAATCAAAGGTCAAATGTTTTCTCTGCTATGTGTATGCTAACCCACAACAAGGGGTGGGAGTAGAAGTTCAAAAAATTAGACAAAAGCAAATGAAGGGAAAGGGGGTGGATGGGAATAGGAAAGACAGTGAATGAATCTGACATAACTTTCCTATGTACATATATGAATACACCACAGTGAATCTCACCATCCTGTACATCCACAAGACTGGGATCCTAATTAGAATAAGATATTTTAAATGCTTGCATAAATATATCAAAATAGATTCTACTGTCATGTATAACTTAAAAGAAGAAAATTATGAAAAGAAAAATTGTAAAAATATTTTCTTACCCCAAAAAGAAAGAACTTTACATTTTATATGTATAGAAATAACATTTCATCATTTACGATAATTTTTCACAAAAGCGAAGATGATATTTTTAAAAGCAATAACAAGGTGTATGGACAATTTAAGCTCATATTATATTTTCTTCTAGTTAAGAAGCAACCCCTCAAATTACAAAATTGATATTATCAGATTTAATTTTACATGTGATTTTATTTTTTGCAAAATTCTTAATATATTATACTAAGTGAAGAAGGTCATCATTACATTTGCCTAAAAGAATTTATTAAGCATCTCTTGCATGGATCCCTGCAGGGTTCTTACTGGGAAATTGGGGGGTGGGAAGAAGCAGTTTATAAAGGCATGAAAAGAACATGAATGTTGTGAATGTATTATGTAAGAGATTAAATAATGAACTTGAAAATACTTCAGTTTGGTCTTTATGAGTTTTAGAAACCAATTTTAACAATTAAATTTCACATGATTCCACTATCACTCCATAAGCATATGAAGAAGTAGTTCTCTAAAGATTTGTGATTATGTATGTATGTAATGGCCAGCCACGGCGCCGCGGGAGGAAAACTTGGAGGCAGAGTAAAGCTATTACTACTTTTACTTCTACTTTCTTAGAGAGAGCTTAGAGAGAGAAAGAAAGATTTTTCTTCTTCTTAGAAAGAGCTTAGAGAGAAAGATTAGAGATAGCTTTTTCTTCTTCTTCTTAGAGCTTAGAGAGAAGGATAGAGCTTTTTCTTCTTCATCTTCTTAGAGCTTAGAGAGAAAGATAGAGCTTTTCTTCTTAGAGCTTAGAGAGAAAGTGAGAGAGCTTGAAAGAGAGAGATTTCTTCTTTAGAGAGAGAGAGAGAGCTTAGCTTTTAGAGCTTCTTTCTTCTTTCTTCTTTCTTCCTCGGGAGCCTCGGTCTAACTCTGACCAGCCATTACTTCTTCTATCTGGTTTCTCTTCTGTAACCGCTCTGCCTACGTTCTGGCCGCTCTGATTCTTTTCTTCTTCTCCGACCCGAACTCTTCTTCCAACCGAGCGACTGCATGACTGACTGAATGAATTCATTCTTCTCCTGACTCCGACCGCTTTCACCCGGTTATATACCTTTAGCTTTGCGGGTGCCTCACGTGTATTTACAGGTGCGTCACATACATACTTATTATCAGGTGGAACTTATGGCTTCCAGCTGACCGCAATAGCCATCTCCCTAATTGGGGCTCCTTCATATGTAAACATAAGAAAATAGGAAATAATCTTAAAAACCTCATTACAATAATAAAAATATATCTGAAACTATCAAATATAAAAATTTAAAACAACACCTCATGTGCAATTATCAGAATTCAGAGAAGTAAGTTAGGATTCACTTTTATTTCATAGAAAAGCATGTTTTGGACATATTTTTAAGACATGCAAAAATGTAGCATAAAATATTAGTATTTAAAAGCAGACACAAAAATCATTTATTGAATTTTCCCTTTTTAAACCTTATTTTAAGAGGAAGTCTTAGAATGAGCACTTTTACAAGTTTCATAGGAACAGTAAATATATCAAATGTCCTCAAACTAGGTAATGACTTCCTTTTCAGACCCATGTACATTCTTAAAATTTAGCTGAAAATTAAAGCACATATTACAAACAGAATTGGATAAATGGAAAACATGTTTTTTAAAAGATCAGACCAAATGAACAAATACCTAAAAATGCTGACTATAGTATATCTAAACCACCTGAACTTGCTGCTTTAGAGACTGAGCTGGATTCTCTGCAAATGCTTCTTTGTAAGAATTTTAAGTCTGTGCACCTTAGCTCTGGCCAAATAAAATATTTTTAAAGTAATGGTTTAACTAGCTATTTTCAGTCCTTGGTTTTGTTGGATTGGTACAACATAATTCTTATCCCTCAAAAATTAACAATCTCTTGGGGGAAACAGACATTTAACAAATAATCACAAAACAAGGCAGAAGTGCAATAATCAAGAGATGCCTAGGGCATAGATAGGCAAGGGCTACCTAAGCAATCTCTGCAGGAGGTGATATAGAGCTGGGATTAAAAAGAGAAGTTATAGTAAACAGAAAGAGAGATTTAAGGGCAGCATGGCCAAAGGCAGATGCTGGGAAGAGCAGGACAATGCAACGAGTTCGAGGTTGCTGGAATGGAGTCTAGAGTCTGAGGAAGAATGCATGGAGAAATGAGAGCGGCTCCTGTCCACAAGGGGTGTAGTCTGACCTGATTAGAGCTTATCTTCTGCCTGCTGGTTGCAGGGAGCCAATGCAGGTCTCTAGCAAGGGGGTGACATCTACAGATCTGCATCCTAAGTAGACCACCCTATGGTTTGTACAGAGGACAGAATGGAGTGAAGCAATCCAGTAGGAGACTGGGAGAGAGTTGAATAGGGCCTAAGGCAGGTCGGTGATGGCAGCAATGGAGAAGAGGAGAAAGATTAGTAAAATATTTTTAAAAGAAATCAACAATGAACCCAAGGAAAGGAAAAGACTGAACATTTGAAATGATAATAAATACAAATAATTTCACCTGGATCTGCCAAAAGTGTCGCTTCATGGAGTGAAATCATTCTATAAAGTCACATTCTTTTTTCATTTGCAATGAATTCTAGGAAATTGTGCAGTACCTGATAATTAGAACTTATGTTTGTGTTTGAATGTTCTGTGTGAACAGGTCACACGTACAGGACAGGGGAGAACAACATCACCACTAATCTAATGTTGTGCAGTCCTCGGGCTGAGTTTTAAAGTATTTCCACAGAGAGTGGAACCAAACAAAGGGAGTTTTGTGTTTTGAAATTTGAAAACACATCTTTCTCTACTTGAACCATAGCTATTTATTGCAACATTCCAAGAATTTAATACTTTTTTATCAATTGCAAAATAAGTACCTGTTTCCTAAACCCTTTCCTATGCTCCTGAAGAAAAAAAAGAAAAGAAAAAAGGAACCTGTATTTCCTTAACCTTAGTCAATAACTCAAAAATGCCCACGTTATTTCCCTTGGGCCACATGAATTGGCGATTGTATTTGGCTTCTACCTTTTATCCCAGCAGCGCTTCACACTGCTAAATAAATTTTTGAATTTTATTTCTGCTCAACTTCACCCTCATAATGTATCTTTATTAAAAAGTCATTTGTTTGTGCATGTTAACTTTCCTCTGAAAGAGTATTCTAGGACATGTACAAACTAAGACGAGTGACAAAGAAAATAATTTGTATTTCCTTTGAATTACTATATTCTATATTATTAATGTGCTGTGGGGAAAATTTTAACAATTTGTTAAACATTCTCTGAAATAGTGTAATGTAACACAGAGTTTCTTGGCTTCATCAAAAACCAGCCTGCAAGACTTTATTTTTTTTCTTGATATTCAGTAAGCACAAAATTATTCCTAGCTATAAAATTTATAATGCTATTTATAAAATTACCTTTTTTTTTTACTAATTCTATGATAGTATTTTATTTGTAAATGTGATATTACTACATTTGGAACTTAACATTTCAAAAGTTAAAAAAAATGGCCTAAAGCAGTATTTTAGAAGTTAAAATAAGGGAGTTCTTTCAAAGTGTCTGAAGCTGGGGTAAAAAAGCCTTAAACATTATGTGCTCTTTATTTGGCCTTTGTTCAACTACATTAAAACAAAACAAAACAAAACAAAAAACCTGACCAATTGCTTTGTTAAATTTTCATGATACAAAAGCTTTAATTGAAGGATTTATTTTTACCTTGATCTGGTATTTAACAAATAGCCTTCTCTACAAAGTGCACCAAAAATAATTTATTAATCTCTCAGAGAGTCATTTTAGTAACTGAGGCTACTAAAATTTCCCTTCATATTTTTGACATCAGAGTATAGCCTCAAAATTTCGTTGCTGATGTCCTTGCTGCTATTGTATGTCTGAAATGAGGGAAACCATGAATGAATTTAGTAAATAGTAAGGCAGTTATATGATAGAAGAGTGAAAACAATGTTCTTTGTTCCTGAATTTACAGGATATAATTCTAGACAGTACTTTCTTTTTACCTGAAAACCTCCACAGAGGTTTAGCTGAGGGGTGGTGGGTCAGTCTTTCAACCTGGCAGTCATGATGGATGACATGCAAAACCCTCTCTTGGGCACCTGCAGATTATTGGTCTGTGCTTTGCGTAAGGTTACCAGAGAACTGGTTGCGAGTCCACTCTTTCTTTCCTTCTCAAGGAAGCACTTATGATTGTAAGAGTGAATAGAAGTTTGTTTAGGAATAATCTTGGATCTGCTAGAATTTATATTTAAAAAGCCATTTTAAAAATTTAGCTCTTTATTTTACTATTTTACTGTTATGAGTAAAATTAATTAAGAGACACCTAGCAATTGGCACTGGTTAAAAACCACATAATCAGATATCGTTGTAAAAGCAGACACTGCCTAAACCTGATAAATCTTAATAGAACAAAACAAAAACAAACAAACCAAAAAAACGTTAGTGGGAGAGAGTTAAATGGGTCTGAGCAAGAACTGTGATAATAGGAATGGGGTTAATCATGGCAGAAATCGTTTGAAAAATTTGGAATATGTTAAACTGAAGCAAAATTGTTACAGCTATTTAGCTCTTGGAGTGCAGGTAAGGAACTGGACCCTGAAACCAAACAGAAATCGATTTACACCTCAGATCTGCCAGTTATTGCCAGTTAACTGCCTGAGCTAACTGTACTTTTAAGAATTAGGATAAGAATAGTAATGTCTAAACATAAATACGACAAAACATAACTGTCCTGATTACCAAAATAGGTGGTATTAATATCTTACATTTACTAAGTGTTTACACTGTTTCAAGTGTTTTATATAAATGATCTCATTTAGTCCACAAGCCTTTGAGATGGATCTGGCTCTTATGCCCTTTTTAGAGATGGAAGAAGAAATAAGAAAGACTAATTATGCATGAAAATTAAAGTGTGATGGATGGAAAGCATGATGCCTAAAAACACAGATTTAATAAATGTTAACTGTTTTACACACAAAAATTTAAAGCAGTGGTGTAAGTAACGAGTAGTACTCCAAAATAAGAGTACTTGAGCCTGACCAAAATTAAGCTAAATTTTCAAATTAATCATTTCATCTCAATATAAACCAAAGTAAATAGTAAGAAGGAAAATTACGTGGTTTAAGGATTCTTAGATTAAATAAAATTTCAACTCATCAAATTATAAATTCTTGAGATTAACAGAGCCATCATATGTTCTTCATTTGTGATGTTTATATAATTCACAATGAAGTGGGAGGTTTGGCAATCTTCTAATTAACTTGATATAAGTAGCTAAGGAGGATAATATAACTCCCCATAGCAAAAACAAAATTTTTGACCTAAATCTTAAATTTTGGGGCATCAAGAAAAAAAGAAAGTTCTTACTCAGCTGACATGAATAAAATAATTATTATAATCCCTTTGTTCACTGGAGCAGTTTGTAAACTTCTAAATGACAGCTTGTCAGCATTTAATCAATGACTGCATGTTTATTCATTGTTAATTTAAATGCAAGTTCATATTATCTGATAAATACTACTTCATAATAAAAAGTAGTCTAGAGCAACTTTTCCTTGTTTTCCCTTCTGTAAAAGTTGTTCCTTCAAAGTGGATCTGAATCTAAAATTTCAGAGATTCTACCTGATTTCTGTCTAAATACCTGATCTAGATTTTGCCCATTCATGCACCCTCTTACCTCTAGTTTGTCCAAATAGCCATCCTTATGTACAAGTTTTAGCCAAAACAGTGTTAAAATGGGTGCTTTCTGGCACTTCCAATAAGAAAGCAATATGCTTTTTAATTATGACATGTGTTATTATTAATTTTGTTTTTTTAAATTATAATAAAAATAAAAAAACCAGAAGTCTATTCCCTGATTGTCATGGAACATTTATTCTTTCATTTTATAAACACCTGTCAACATGTTCAGGTAATGCTTTGAGAATCCCCTAATTGCAACATAAACAAAAACAAAAAATATGTAAATGTGTTCATTTTTAGCAATGCTTTACACATTAGGGTTTTAAAATAAAAACTAACTTTTTCATAAAAATACTGACTTCGGTAATTGTTGAGTGGAAATTGATTTACAGATATCTATGGACACACTTTTTAAAGGAATTGCTTTATCAAGAACATCTTTTGATAAAATTTATACATATTTAATAGTACATCTTCATATTTTGATATGTGCACACATTGCAAAATAATCACCATAAGAAAACCAATTAACATATTCACTTATCAACTATACCTCAATAAAACTGAAAAGAACCCCTTTAAAAAAGCAGATAAAAGGTGACTGCTGTGACTAATATAATGATTCAAAATGCAAACATCAACATAAAACTGCAGTGACTGTATCCATGTCTTAAAATTTTATTTTGTGTTGATACTTTTAGCAGTAAACATCAAATATTTCTTAATCACCTCCTGCCTTATTTTTCACACAAATCTAAGGCATCTTATTTTGCTATAAGTTTCTTGATTCTTAAATTCATCTTGGATTAGTCTGTTTTATCACCCTCAGTTGGCTTTCTTTGCCTATAGTTTAGAGAAAAGTGTTTTTTTAAAAAAAAATCTAGAATTTTTATTCTAATTTCAGCAGAAGAAACCACTGATATACCAAGCTGTGGCTCACCATAAGTTATTAGAGTCTATAACTATCTTACATGGATGTCCCCTGACCCCTGCATCCTACTTGCTCCCTCCATAATTCAAATAGTGCCTAAAAATGCAAAATTGGTAAGATCTATGGTGAAAATGAATGACCTGTTAGAACAACCATCCTATTAGAGCTATGGAATCAGTGCTCTCTGAAATACTAGTTTACAGGGGGAATGTTAGTGATTCTGAGTGAAATGGAATCAAAAAACTAAACACCAGCCAGTTAGGATGGTGTACACCTGTGGAGGCTGAGGCAGGAGGAATACTTGAGCTTGTACCCTGGATAACAGTGAGACACTGTCTCAAACAAACAAGTGACAAGAAAAAACCTAAATCCTGTTTGACTTTAATGACCACCTAGTTTAACAGTTTCAAAAAATAAGTGAAAACAATATTACCTCAGCTTCACAGTGATGATCTTGGCAAAATATGGAAGTAAATCATGATGCCATGCTTGACTACAAATACATATCAAGCTTTGGAAGACTGAATGGTAACCTGATTATCCTCAGCATCCTCAGCTTCCATACATCTTATCATAAAGTTATTGATATCTGGTATTGAAGAGTCAATCAGTATTCAGTGCTAATTTTGTTACCTTTTGACCTGCAGATATATATTTCTTCTTTATGCAGTAGATATCCTTTTAAAGCATGAGAAAAAATAAATTAGGCATACTGAATCATATTTAAGGTTCTATGGGTGTTCCTAAGCAAAGGTATTTCCCATTGTACATCCAAATGTACTCCTATTTTAGAAAATCCTAAATATGCTAGTATTGTTAAGTCCATGTCTTAATACAACAGATTTTTCTAAAACAGAGAATGCCCTGGATAACACTTATTTGTTTATTTTTCAATCATGAAATTGTATTTAATATAGTAATGGAGAATAGTTTACAACATGCTATATAATGTTACTATCTGACATCTTAGAGTACCAATCTTATTTTGCAGTAAGAATTAAGAAATGATTAGTATGGTTGCTGCTCCACTGCACGTCACTGGCCCTTCAGAAGTCAAGCAGCCCCAAACAGAAGTATCTGTCTCTCACCCTGCCTGGGAGCTCAGCAAGAGCAGGGACCACATTCTCCACAATAGAACCAGCACTCTTAAGGCTTCCTGGCCCTGATAAGATCTCTCAATAGTTACTCACTGAACAAAAGAATGAATGAAGACTTGCATGCAGATAAAGTTATTGAAATAGTTGTTAGGCAGAATCTGGAATGGCAGACCATCTATTAAGAGCTCTTTTTATTTTATTTGTTTACAGATTTAATGCAATTTCTATTAAAATTCCAATGATGTTCTTCATAAAAATAGAGAAAGCAATCACAAAATTCATTTGGAAAAATAAGAGGCCCAGAATAGCCAAAGCAATCCCTGGTGAGAAAAGTGATGCAGGAGGCATCAAAATACCAGACCTTAAATAATACTACAGACTTATAGTAACAAAAACAGCTTGGTTTTGGCACTAAAATAGACACGAAGACCAATGGAACAGAATAGAAGACAGAGAGACAAACCCACATATAAACGGTTATTTCACACTAGACAAAGTCACCATAAACATACATCAGAGAAAAGATAGCTTCTTCCACACTAATTCAAAGGACGTTGATTGTGGTCCACTAAGAGATAATACAGAGTTACCAAATGGCATTGCATAAAAATAGAATAAAACTACAAAATAGACCTTGCCTATTTACTAACTTGAATTTTGAAGATGTTTTCTTTTTTACTGTAATTATCTCTTACAAATCCAATATGTTCATTTAAAACAGAAATAGATAATGTAAAAATTATGATGAATGGGGTATAAAAGAAAATAACTTGATTTATAAAGTGTCTAATATTTAAATTTTTCACACCTAGATTTTATCAAGTATTTCTGATAGATCTATATGTAGTTAGTAGTTTTGCTAATTTTTCTAAAATTATCATAATTTGCTTTATAACAATGCTATTTTAGCTGTTGCAGTGTTCTGCCATTTGTCCCTTTCAATAATGATTACCTCCACATTTTACTCTCAAAGCCATTGCTGTGAACAATCCTGTATTCATTTTTGTACACGTGCATGACAATTTTTCAAGTTTACACAAAAATGTGGAATTGGGATCATAGGATGCACATTCCTTCAAATTGGTCCTATATTTGCAAATTACTCTATAAGTTTACTCTCTGTGTTTAGTCAGCTTTTTGTCACTGTGACCAAAATACTAGACACAAACAACTTCAAGGAGAAAAGGTTTACTTTGGCTCAAAGTTTCAAAAGTTTTAGTCTACGGTTGCTGATTCGTTGCTTTGGGCCTGACGTGAGGTAGAACAGCATAGTGGAAAAGCTTCTCAGCCTATGGCAGCCAGGAACAAGAGAGAGAGGGTGGGACAGAGAGGGATGAAGGGGCCAAGGACAAGATACAGTCCCAAGGGAATGCTCGCAGTGACCTACTTCCTCCAACCATGCCCCATCTACCTACAGTTCCTACCACCTCCCAGTAGTACATTCAACTACCAATGGATTAATGCACTAATGAGATCAGAGCCTTTATGTTCCAACAAATTTCCAAAAGACCCACCTCTGGACACTTGTTGCATTGAGCATCAAACCATCAATACATGAACTTTGGGGGAAAGTCCAGATCCAAACCATAATACCCTTCTAGTGGCAACCTGAAAACCCACATTCTCTTTTCAAGTTAGAATAAACTAAAACCATATGTATGAATGTATATAAATCTCCCAAAACATTATTTTTAAATGAAACAAAAAAATTAAATACAATTTTAAATCCCCCCAAACAAGTATATGTGTACATAGTTGTATATGCATGTTATATCTAAAAAACTCACATGTAGTGAAGATACAAAAACATGCATGTGTGGAATAGATATCCATTTAAAGAAAATGACATTCAGAGAGGAAAATGGGAATAGAATGGGGAAATGGGACCCCAACTCCATCTATAAATTTTAGCTCTTTGTAAGAAAATCTGGAGAAAGTGTGGCAAATGTTAATGCCATTTTATATAAGAAGAAAGTAAAAAAATTTATTATTTTCTGTAATTGAGCTTAACAATTAATGTAAAATGAGAAATGAAAATATTGAACTTATATAGAAATTAATGTCCTTTTGAAATGGCATCAAAGTCATGAAATGCAAACTTGTGCTTTACAACAGTGATCACTGATATGTACAATTATCTCAATAACACTTGTCCTAGAACAGAGAACAGTGTAGATCCAATGTCCAGGTGTTCCCTCCTTGGGTCCTCACAGCCATTCTGAGATAGACTGGCATGAAGAAATTAGACTCAGCAAGCTTCACTGATGTACCCATGAGCAATTACAGATTTAATCTGGGTCCAAGTCAGTATCAGAACCCAGGAATACTTCCTAGGTTGAGGCTCTTTCACCTAACTTTGCCACGTAAACTCTATATCTCTCAATCCATGAAACAAAAGGACAGACACAAAAAGAGGATGTATGAGGTTGTTACCATGTCAAGTCTTCAGAACAAAATAATAGAAATTTTAAGGTATGCAGCTAGTGTATCTGCAGACAGAATCCTGTCCGTGTAGGGGATACAACTGGTGCTGGCCTTTCTGAGGGTCACAGTGTAGATGCTCTATCTAAGGCGCACAGATGCTGCATACTTTTTGGGATCTATTTTTCATGGAAATGATATGCTGCAAAATATGGAAAAGGGTAATCACCAGAAAAATTATCCATATTTTACACAATCAAAAATGTATAATTTCTCACTACTTCCTCAGTAACCCTGCAGTTTAAAACAAGGTAGCCTGGAAAGGGGCTGTCCTAGTTTTTGCTTGGCAGAAGGCAGCTGGCATTTATGTGCAATGGCCCAAAGGAAGAAATTAAATCTTAAAAATTTAAGTTAATCAATGTTCTACAAAAATCAGTGAAGAGGATAAATACAAGAAAACATGAATTTCTGACATTTTCAGAAACTAAAACATCTGAAGTTATATTTCTTTCTTTACTTCATCAATTCTACTTCCAAATCTAAGAGTAAAGTATCTATGGTTTTGAGAGTGCAGAAAGAAAAGTCTTAAAAACAGTTAATATATCTCTCTCTCAAAATGAAATCAGTGGGGTGCTAGTTGTAATACCTCTTATTATTAGTTTACAATTACAATTCAATATGAGCAATTCAAATAGTCACCTCTCTAGAGTAGTTTAAGCAGAGTCTTGGCCTGTGGTGGCACAATTAAGCAACCAGTCATAACCTATTTTACAATTCTATGATTAGAGTTTGTTTTTTGACTGACATATGATTAGTTTCATTTTTCTGTAATATTTTCCTTTTCTACCTCCAAAGAAAAACTTGTACTCCATTAATTTCCCACCCCTCCCTACTCTCAGAGAATCCTTTACCCTGACACTAACAGTGTTTTTTTTCTTCTAACAAATATCTCCCCAAAACGTCATGAAGTAAACCCAAACAGCACAAGGGTTCAAATAACCTACCTTTCAAATCCACTGTACATTCTCAATTCTCATTCTACTTAACCCTTGGCAGCATTTAATGTTCCTTATAAATTCCTTCATCTTAATATGATCTCCTCATTTCACTCCTAAAACATCTTCTAATTCTCTAAATATGCCTTTATTCTGCTTGGCTTGTTCCTCCTCCTTTTTTCATCAGTCACACAAACTTCTGAGAATTACTCCGTTCTTCCTGATTTTCTTTATTTAACATGTTCTTCTGGGGTTCTCTCATCCACTCCCATAATTTTAATTGTAATCTATAAGTTATTAGCTCATAAATTTATATCTCTAAATTCAGTCTGTCTCAAAAATCCAAACCAGTTCTTCACATTGTTACTAGAATTATTCCCTTTTTAAAAAGAAATAATTCTGCCTCTTCTCTTGTCAAAAATACAATGGCTCCTCTGACCTGGATGATAAAGTTCAAATTTCTTAGTGTTACATATAAATCCATCTACTGTATGTCCTTATATAGTTTCTAATCTCATAACCCTGCAGCATATCACAGCAGTACCTCTTCAACCCTTCTTCACTCATCTGTATCTTTGCTATAGTGCCCACATTTCCAGGATCAAGTGCATCAGGACCTCATCAGTCTGATAAGGTGTTTTTTTTTTTTTTTTTTTTTTTTAAACCAGGGAAAAAGGTCTCATTCAGTCAAAACTGTCTTGACAAGTCTGGAACATAAGGTTTTTGCTTTCATACAGAATCCATTCCAAACTGCCTATAGGGTCCATTCTCTGTCATCTTAGAAAATGTCAAAAAACATTCATCATGTAGAATACATTTACAAAGTCTTGTGTAGAAGAACCCATGTTCTAGGATCCTCACTTCAGGAGGAAGACTCTTCTCCAAGTTGAATTACTTTCCCTAACCAACAAATTAGTTTCAGACATGAAGAGGGAGGAAAGAGATGTGCAATAGAACAGACCAATTGCATGAACTCTGGTCATCGAGGAAGCAACTCTGCTTCAGGCAAATGGTTCTCATACATCCTGCAAACCCCAGCTCATCATGCAAGCTAAATTTGACTTACTCTATGAGTATTTTCTTCCTCTATCTGTCTATAAAATCTAGCCTATGGCCTGACTGCAACTCATAGCATATTTATCTATAATCACTTGATCTTATGTCCATCTTCTCAATCACTCTGTGAGCTCCTTGTCAACAAGCAGAACACCTGGCATACAGCAGATGCCAAAAAAGAAGTAATGAACTCACCCTTCAAGAACAGCAATGCCTAGGATACAATGAAGAAAGGTTTATTTTTAAAAGAAATCTTGTAATCATAGAAATGATTATATTAAAAATAACACAATGTGGTCAATCATGACTGCTGATATAACATTTGATAAGAAATCTCTCTCATTAAAGCAACATGTTCATAAAATAATCTAAAATGCAATTAGAGGTAACTGACCCTATCCACTACAAGTTCTCAGATGCCACGAGGCAGTTGTAATGACACAAATAATTTTGCTTGAAAATCCAAGCGAAAAAGAAGTTAGCAAATATTTCCCTATATAATTTCATAACAATCTTGTTTCCATTTTTCAAAATCCCCTAAGAACTAAGGACATAAATTCTTGTTACAAAAAAAGAGACTTGCCTCAGCAAACAAGAGCAATGCTAATTTGATAGGTATGACAGGTGGAAATACAAAATGCCCTAGAGATTAGGACATCTCTGTCCAAACTGCCAAGCAGTTACCAAAGATGTGCTGATAGTAATTCTCTAATATTCCTGTTTCTATTCCTTCCCTGATATTTCACATTAATATAACTTTCTTCTCTACAATTTAGCTCTTTATTTAGTTTACAAAGTAGGCATTATACAAAGAAGCTAAGTATTCATCTTTTAGCGTCAGTACTAGTTACTCTTAGCAAAACTTTTATTTTCATCTGGTTACTCAAAATAGGACTGAAGGGTCAACTGCAGAGCAATTGTAAAAGGCAGGTCTTAAACTGACAAAATGCTCAATATAAGACCCTCTTTCATTTGTGTTATACCAATGACATTAGGGGTTTTCTTCACAAATATTTCATAAATTATGGGCTTTCTAAATTGAAGTTTCTAAGTGACATTTGCAAAAATAGGATTTAAACATTCCAACTTGAAATCTCCTTATTATTGAGGCTATAGTGATGAACTACTTAATTGGCACAAATAGACAATAAACAGAGAAATAGGTAAAGGAAATAATAATCCTTTCAAATGTTATGCCAAGTACTTTGAAACTGTAGCTCTTTTTAAATTCACTGGTTTTTTATTTGAGTTCAAGTTTCTAAGAACTGATCCTAAGAAGCAGAGCAAATTTGCTATCTATTCTTAAATTAAAGTAGTAAATGAAATGATTAAAAAGCTAATGACTTTGAATATTTTTGAATTATTATATAAAAATAACATTTGTTAAGGAAAACTATTAAGAAAAAAACGATAAATAAACTTCTTTTATGTTCTTTAAAACCCATTTTTAGGGGCTGGGGTTGTGACTCAGTGGTAGAGCGCTTGCCTTGCACGTGTGAGGCACTGGGTTCAATCCTTAGCACCACATATAAATAAACAAAGGTATTATGTCCATCTACAACTAAAAAATAATTTAAAAACCTATTTTTATATAATTTATGTATAGTACTCTAAGTAATATTTAATATGTACCATAAACATTAATATCCTTCCTAAGAAGAATGAAAAATACTACAGAAAAATACCTCCAGTTCCACTAATATTGTACCTTAAGAAATCTAAGATATTGGATCTTTAGGCTTCTTTGACAACAGATTGAAGATGTCACAGGCTGACCAGTATCAGAGCTCTGTGTGTGCGTGAGAAATGAATGCTCACATCAGGATCATTATCAACATCCCTTATGTTGATATTTCACAAGATTTGCCTCTTCCATTATAAATCTTTTGTAGGAAGATGCCTAAGTAATTGGTAACACCAATGTTTTACATTGTTTAGTCAATTCAGTTCAACAATGAAATTTTATTAGCGCTCTGTCCACAACTCTAAATAAGATATAAGCCTTCTTTTTCATAGAACATACAATTTAGTCAGGGAGATTATTTTATCTATCTCTATCCAAGGTTATTTACCTTAATAGAAGAATGGGAACCAAAGCACAGAGAACCAAAAACAGGTAAAAAATGTATGGAAAGTAATTTATAAATATGAGGATTATCATAAAATTATATTAATAAGCCTGGGACAGCAACTATATATGATTTTATGAGAAAAAGATTCTGTAGAAATAGTCTATTTTTCATGCTTCTGTAAGCTATTCCAATTGAGTTTTGAAATTCACATTACAAATTTAATCTTGTACCCTTTAACTCTTAATGAAGTCTTCAAAAAGAAGATCAGTTACTGAACCAGAGTACTGACAACTTACTATGTGATTTTGTTTTGCTTTGCTTTATCATTTTCTTGCCACACGGGGGTTCTATCAGAACCTGTTGTATTCAACTAGAAAAACTAAACACAATTAAAACTAATTCAAAACTGCATGCAATGTCATTGAGTTGCAGTGTATATCATGAATGTAAATTTTACTGTTTCACAAAAATACTTAATACAATGAACACAGACTAACATTTGCTTAATACCTGACATGTAAGCAGGAGTATATTTAATGTTCAGTTTTATTTAAACACAAATTCTCAATTCTGATAAAGTCTGTCACCTCTGAAACGTGTTTTCCGAGGGAGCTGGAATCTGGTGTGGGTCTGCCACAAATGCATTTTACTTTTAGCAAGGATACTGCTCTGGACCTCCCTCCACCGGATGCGCCTTGATCTTCTGGGCTGATGCTCTCTCACCCAGTTCTCTCTGGTCATGTTTTTAAGAGGACAGGATGAGTTGGGGATGTTGCCTGAGATTGTGGTATGTCTCTTTTTGTTGGAGATTTTTCTGTTTTATTTTTCCTGTGTGAAGGCCAGCTCTGTCCACAGGGGAATTAGACTCGTGACTGAAGGTCCATTCCATTAGTCACTTCCCCCATCACTGCCCTCACTCACTCTGTTCCTATTGCTGACATTAGAGTTCCACACATTTGGAGAGAGATGGTGGTTTGTATTCGAATCAGAGGACTCCAGAGGGCTGTCTCTATGAAGTTTCTTCTAAACTACAAAATTAGTTGTAGACAGACCATAAGTAAATTCAGTTCTCAATTGCAAGAACTTTAAATGAGAAAATGTGACATTTCTATTGATCAAAACTCTTTATTTTTACAAAATTTCTCTCCCTGTAAATGTGGGGTGGGGGGGGTGGAGAGGGAGGGGTTCTTGGGATCAAACCCAGGGCCTTGTGCATGCTAGGCAAGCACTCTCACTGAGCTCCACCTCCAGACACTTCCACCCTGTAAGTTTTATTTTGAGACAGGTCTTGCTAAGTTGCCCAGCCTGGCCTCAAACTTGTGGTCCTCCTACCTCAGCCTTACAAATTGCTGTGATTACAAGTATATGCCACCTCACCCAACTAAAGTTTTTACTTTTATATGTGCACCATTTTGACATGAAGTATTTTGGGAGGTCATAAAATTTTACTAATCTTATAATTTTGGGCAATTTGATACAATAAAAAACAATGCACCACAAACTGACACTTTAAAAAACTAGCTTTTAAAAAAAAATCGGCATTTTACAGTATTAAGTTTAAAACAAGTTGGATAATTATGATAAATATTGTCTATCAATAAATATGCAGTCTTAATCAGGGCATGAAGAATGACATTAAATGCCTCTGGAAACCTCTTATATTTATTTTTTATGTATTACTATACCCCATCTATATCCAGAAAACTTATCCAGAAAATTCAACTGTATAAGCATTGCTAAGAAATAAACAACAACTTAAACAGATTTGATGACAGTTAAAGCTGGCTGCACATGTTCTGTCATGAAAGCTCATTTTGTTATTTGTAAGAGGAAATTCCATGCTACCATAGAGATTCTATAAATTCTTTTTTTTTTTTTTAGGTATAATTCTGACCTATTGCTTCATCTGTTTTTCCCAACAATGCGCAATAAGAAGCAGCAAATGAGAAAATATAGATGTGAAAAAATGCTGCAAGTGAACAAACAGAGCTCATAAAAAGAACAAAAAGACTGATAAAGTAAAACAAAAATACATTAAAGAAAAGCCTGTTAACAATTATATAATTAAGCTCCAAACAGTGTTAATCTGAACAGTCTGACATAATCACTCATCCTAACTGGGTAAGCTGGTAGGCAGTTACACTAAGACCATCTTTATTTTTTAATTTTTAAATTTTAATTTGTTATATATGACAACAGAATGCATTATGATTCATATTACACATATAGAGCACAATTTTTCATATTTCTAAGAGCATTCTTAAGAGACAGTTAATGCATATGCAGGAATGATCACTGGGCATGTGATACATGTATATATTGACAGCCACTGTTATCTCTTATCATTCTTTTTTTTTTTCTTTTTTTCCATGGTAGGGGGTACCAGGGATTGAACTCAGGGGTAATTGACCACTGAGGCATATCTTCAGCCCTGTTTTGTATTTTATTTAGGGACAGGGTTTCACTAAGTTGCTCAGCACCTTGCTTTTGCTGAGACTGGCTTTGAATTTGCAATCTTCCTGTCTCAGACTCCTGAGCTGCTGGGATTACAAGCATGCACCACCGCGCCAGGCTCTCTTATCATTATTGTTATCATAAGAGTCATGACAAGCATCATCACACAGTGAGCCCCATGTTCGTTTCTCACATCTTCAGTGATAACAATTTCCCAAACATGCAGGACCTGTGTGTTTCCAGGCGTCCTTTATCACAGGTAGCCTGGAATCATACAGGTCACTTAACACGTATCACAGTTTACAGAAGTAACAGGCTGAGCAAATTATTCACAGCCAGTTCACACTTTTCCACTCAGCTCTTTAATGTACAATCAGTAAACAGTATTTCTAGCACACTTTTCCACTCAGCACTTTAATGTACAATCAGTAAACAGTATTTCTAGCAGCTTGTGATTGGCAGTACATAATTACAGTCTAGAGATCTCTCTTCTATTCCACTTGGTAAATGCCCACAGAAGTCAGGGTTTTTCTTTCTAAAAGTATCTTTGTTTTTCATTGGCTCTGATGCTGTTTAATATGAGAGAGAAGTCATGAGTTTTAATTTTTCCTTCCAGTAAGAAACTAGCATGAATTCTATCCTATCTCCCACTCTTCAGAATTTTAACATGGATGAAATATATTGATCCAAACTTCCATCACCTAACTCATGAATAAAAAATGTGGTATGTCTACACAATGGAATATAATTTAGTAGTAAAAAGGAATGAAGTGTTGATACATGCTATGTCATAGATATGCCTGATTCTATATCATGTATAACCAGAAGAATGAGAAATTACACTTCATTATATATGATGTATCAAAGTGCATTCTACTGTCATGTATAACTAAAACAAATGTTAAAATTTTTTAAATAATCATCTAAAAGAAAAGGCACAAAAGACCACATATTATACAACTCAATTTTTATTAAATATACAGAATAGGCTAATCCATAGAGATGGAAAATGGACTAGAGGTTGCCAAGGGCTGGGGAGCTGGTGGTCTGGGATGAACAGTGACTGCTTATGGGACCAGGATTTCCTTTCTGGGGTGATGGAAATATTTTGGAATTACATAGTAATGTTGCTTATACAATTCTTTGAACATAGGGAAACACACCAAGATTTATACTTTAAAAGGATGAACTGTATCTATGTGAATTATATCTCAATTTTCTACCTAGAAAGTTCTTGCCTATCATCATCATTTCCCCCAAACATTCCTGTGAGTTTACCTTTTGTGGTTTGGTGAATTCCTGAGTGACACCACATTAGTGAAACAAGTTTCGAAATCCCTGTAAGTTAATTTCAGTTTGGTTTCCACAGTCTTATAAACAACATTTCCTGTCAATTTTAAATTTTGAAAAAAAATTGCATTAGATGATTCTTTTATTTTATCAGGTTTTCTAATAGAATAAAAGAAGTCCTTCACATCTTTCATTGTTGTCTTTGTTTCCTGGAACAAGTAGAGGCAAAATGGGATTAAATAAGATTATACTCAGTGGCTCCTTGAAGCCAGCAGAATATCAAATGTGGAATATACCCAAAGTGGTAAAGAAACAATTACTTAATTGAGCACATTAATGAAAAAAAAAACTTGCAAACTAAATGTTGTTCCAAAGTCATTTTAAACACTTATTAGAGCATCATACATACTTGTTGAAAAAATGCCAAGCTTTATATTTTGGTCTTCTAGTAACTTAATGCCATGGAAGTTTCCAGAAGAAAAAGAATTTTTATAAACAGTGTACACACTCATATAACCAATGTTATTTTTACATTTTTTCACAAAATCATGCATGTGTAAGTGGCATTGATGCAAGATTTTATTTAATAATTGGACAATAATGTGTAGCAATGTGGTAGCTAAGACCACAAGACCTAGAATTGGACTGTCTGATTTGAATCCTGTTTCCCCTATTTATGCCCTTGAGGAAGTTTCTGGATCTCCCTGGGCCTCAAATTCTCCATTCTTATAATAAGAGTAATATAGGGTTCTAAGAATTCAATATTATAATGTATTTAAAGTACTTTAATATGATGCTGGGCACATGATAAACTGACATTATCATCATCATCATCATCATCTTTTTTTGATTCTGTTTAATTCATTTCTTATTCCAGTGATGCTTTTAATAGACTGTATGGATCTCAGCTAGAGAAGCAAGGTCACAAACCAATGTAGCCCACAGTAAGACACTTTTGGTTGGTTTCTCTCAAAATATTCAAATTATAATTCCAAGAAACCATTCATCCTTTTTGCTAACAGGCCTCTAACCACAAGTTCATAAAATATCTTTTTTTTCCATAAACAAAGCCAAACATAATATCTTATTCAGCTGCTTATGAGCAGAAAAGCTGTTATCTGAGTACTGCTGTATCACAGACAATAATAGCAATAATTGTCAGTCACCCGGAAAAAAAAAATCACCTACAAAAGACATGTGGCATCCATCAGTGTAATGAAAAATGAAAAGAGCCAAACAAGTCTGCTCATTCAACTTTGCTTGATTTACTGTTAAGTGACATTACATCTATTCTGTGAGTAATTCTGGGTACTCACTATGTTTTGAACATAGTTACACAGAATGTATTTCCCATTCAGTTGAATTCCCTAGAAATTGTGTGAGGTGTCACAGACACAAATGAAGGTTAAACCTTATGGTACCTAAACCTGAAAACCTTATTCTGAGACATATTGTATTTAGAATTAGAAATAGACAAGTTCTTCAATTATAAGATAAGATTTAATGAAAGTAAGATTTACCATCAATAAAACATTAATGCCAGATACACTTATTCTTTGTGACATTAGACACAGATCACATTCAAGATAAGTAGTTTAGAAAAGATCATGGTATGGTAAGCAGTGATAATAATCTTAAATATAACACTCCCCTACCCCCAAGGGAAATGTTATTTTATGTCATCCTATTATAAACCTTACATTCCTGAGGTTCCCAAATCATCTGGGCACTATCCCACCTGCACCATTCCTGGAGATAATCTCACACGTGACCTTAAGGCTGAAGGCTTATGCTGGTGTTTTTCTGAGAGAAGGCACCTGCAAGGCTGGAAGCTTCACCTTGGTTACTAATGTGTCAGACATGAGTGAGCGGTGTGGTTAAGCTCTGGCTTACTTGACCGCACCTCAAACAGGGAGCAGGGTGATGGCAGCTTCAGGGACTCCTGTGGCAGGGTGTGCATTGATTCTGTGAACTGAGTTTTTGCTGACCCATTTTTAGGAAATCAAAATGAACTGAGAGCACAATTACTGAATTAATTTGATTTGGTAACCTAAGACGATAATCTTAAAATCCAAAGCTTGTTATGGAAGCACAGACACACACACACCACTACTCAAAAATTAACTGAAAAGAAAGGTACTAACCAAAAAAGCAGCTGTACCCTAAACACTCCCTGTTATCCAAAAACACTGCTTTGGATTTAGGCCATTCAAGACCCTTAACATTTGATCCTATATTATTCTATAGGGTTTTGAAGAAAAACCGGGGGGGGGGGGGGGGGAGTCTAGACAACTTTTTCATCTCCCCTAAAGAGGTTTTTTAAAAATTATCATTTTATAAAGAATCCGGACAAAATTAATATAACAAGGATTATACTCAGATTGCAAATGTAATGTAAAATTTATGGGAAAAAAACTAAAGTAGGATAAAAATAACATTAAGTGAAAGCACTTTTAAAAAGTAACATTGGGCTGAGGATATAGTTCAGTTGGTAGAATGCTTGCCTCACATGCACAAGGCCCTGGGTTCAATCCTCAGCACGATTAAAAAAAAAAAAAAGTAATGCTGATCAGGCTAAGGATGTAGCAAAGTGTTAGAGCACTTGCCTAACACATGGGAGGCCCTGGGTTCCATTCCCAGCACCACACAAACACACACGCAGATGATGACGATGACGATGACGATGATGATCAATTAATGTTACAACTACCATCAAAGATATAAATAAGAATTTTTTTTCTAATTGCAATGCTTGTTTTTCTATCATTTCCATGCAGGAATCTATATATTCTTCACTCATTTAGAAAAGTTTGAGAATGCTTCTTACAAAAATTCACTTCAAATCTGATTGATTATAGACTTACCATACAACAGGAAGATACCATCCCTCTATATTAGCCCTGGATGCTTTCTGACTGGTGAAACTGAATTTATACTAGGGTGAAATACTTTACAATGAGACTTTTATTCTATTATTTTATGAGAGCAAACGACCATATTTAAACAATTCAGAAAAAGAAAGACAAATTTTCCAGTTTTTCTGGAAGGACTGCATTCCTACACAAGTCTCTTACTCCTAGCTCACATGCTCAGAGGTATCTTTGTATTCAAGATAAGAGTAGAGAATAACCAGTCCTATTCATGGATTGGTAAGTAGGATGCACAGCAGATAAGGGCAGCTTAGTTGTCTCAGAGGCAATCCCTAAAGTCAGAAGGTCTATGTAAGAATTAATGAAATTAGATCTTAAGGTCATAGCTCCAAAGATAAAATTCTCAGAATTTACTTAAAAGTTAAATAGGAGCAGCACACCATTTCAAAATCAGTACGAGGTTAAGAGTTTTTATATGTTATAAATAAAGAAAAGACTATTATAGTAAACTAGGTGAAAATGTCCAGTAATTTACTCCCTTAATTCTAGAATGGATCAATTTTCCTAAATCATTGTTTTCATCTAATAAAATCACTTGAAAATCCTGAAAATTAATAGTACAAAGCTTCAGGGACATAAAACCTGAAGGCTCAGTTAATGCAACCTTTAGTGAAACAAAGGAGATGAATTCCATAAAGGCAGTGTTTCACTGGGGGTCATTCTGGAAAACTGTGACATACTCCTTCACAAATCTGGTATGAGAAGCATGCCAAGGAAGTTCATGGTTATTATCTCCCTGGCAGTTCTCACTATTGTCCACTCAGTCTTAACCACCAGTGGTTAATCTCAAATGGCTGTTGTTTGTCTGTGTAAGAAGCAAGACTGCAGACATCAGGGCCAGAATTGAAAACTGAAATCAGGGGCTAGAGACAAACACTGGCTTTCCACAATAGAAATCAAGGGCACAATGTTTTAATTTAAACATTATTTCAATTCCAAGATAAATTAAAATAATTGAGACTGCTTTGTCTAATTTTCTCTGGGAATTAAACTTTCATTTACACAGACAACAATTTTGTAATTTCTTGGAAAGCTCTTGGATAGAAAGTATAATTAACTTGATAATCTAACAAGTAAGTTCATGACTAAGCCTTATGTATCCCTAAGATTGTTTTGGATACTCAATTTTGGAAATCAAGTGATCCCCAGGTATCAATATATAACATCTTCTGGGAAATATAAACAGAGAAGTTTTTAAAAATTGTTTTGTCTGTCTCAGAAAGATCTGGACAAAGCAAAAATAACTACTGGGCTTTTAAAAGACTGACCTATAGTGGTAATGAAAAATCTAAAGCACAACTTAGCAAAGAACTTTCTACAAAATAGTCTTTATGTAATAATTGTATTACGTAAAGCAAGAGATTAGTAGCATCTGCACAGTTGGGCTCACACATGTTATTTCCTCACTAAACAAGACAGAACTATTCCAAGAAATGGAGTCAAAATTAGTGGATAGCAAAGTCTTTTCTCAGATTATCAAAAGACAATGTGCCACTCCTACTTCCAAACTTGTTAAGAATTTCCATCAAGCGTCATCTCTTTAATCCATTCTCTAATCCATCTACCTAAGAAATGTAATTATTATCAAGACTTTGGGAAAGTGAAAAATAATTTCTTCTGAAAAAAATAAAACACTGGATGACAGATGACAGGATAGATGACAAGATAGATAAATAGATGAATGGCTGATAGATGACAGATGAATAGGTAGGTAGATGATAGGTTGTTGAATAGATATATACAGATTTTTCTTCCCTCATTTCAAAAAAGGACCAGTGATATTTTATTCATTCTATAGCTTTAATCTTTAAGTCTTTCAGGTTAGAAGTAAATAACTGAGGTGTTATTTACTTTATTCTAATTAATAAGATGATGCTTCATTAGAATAAAGTAAATAACGCCTCAGTGCTTTTAGTTCTTAAGAGAGGCATGTTCACCTCTCCACGGGACTGAAGTGGAGAACTTCCTTCTGGTTGGATAATGTTTGGTTTGATGTAATCTGGATAAAACTGCTTTGTCACTGCTGCCACAGTCTAGGAGACAATTTCCAGTGTCCACTCTAGTGGGCCTCTTAAGTTTTATTAAACTAAAGTAAAGGTGTCAGAGGGTTAGAGACTTCTTGGTTAACCAGCTAACTCCTGCTTGCAGAGAGGCAGGACATGAAGGGTGATACTGTCCATCCCCACAGTACATATGAACAGTGGGGTGAGCCCTACACTAAACCTGAAGTGTTCCCTTGCCATGAACTTCTTTCCCTCTCCTCCTCCATGTCATCCTGCTTGCCCATCTGAATCCCCAGCCCTGCCCCAGGCTCCTTTCCTTCCTCCTCTCTCTTCCTAGTCCACTCCCTTTTTCTTGTCTTCTTTCCCACCTCAATCACCTTAAATGTATATAATCTTGGAAAGAAGTATGTTCTACTATTTAAAATATTCATTAAATAAAATTGTTTTCAATATTTTAAAATAAAAATTGGACACTTTCTCAAGGAAGGAAATGCAGTTGATGCTGTGTATTTTGTTTGTGGGTTTCCATCATTTGCTTCTTTATCCAATCATGCCTGGGAAATAAGAAGTCCCCTTTTCCACTATCACAGCACCCAAGATCCATATGGAAGTACAGGGCACAACGCTGAAAGGCATCTCTGGGCCAGAGGAGTCAAGTCCCTGACTCCAGTTCAGGCTGGTGTTGAACTGCTCCCATACAAGGGGGAGCTGTCACAAAATAGGAAGCTACAGCCTCTCCAAGCCCATTCAACTCTGTGGGTTCCTTTACTATTGGAAAGTTATCTTGTTAAATTAACCTAAATAGCTCAGGGCGACCTTTCCCATTCTGCTCACCATTATTATCTCTCAGGAGTGCCTAAAGACAATTATTGGATCACCTGTTGGCATCTTTTCTCATGCATAATTGCTACAGCTCATTTAACCTTTCACAGGTGCTTTTTTGTCACTTTTTTTTTATTATAACACTGATATCTCCAGACCTTTACCTATCACCTTTAATTATGGAACTTAAAAGTAACAAATATTAGAAAGTAATAATTAGTATGGTAATGAAATAACAAGTGAAATAAATATAACACTTCTCAAAATCCTTTCTTGGGCATGATGTCTTCTGATTCTGATGAGGTTTTGTTTTTTGTTTTTTTGTTGTTTTTTTTTTTTTTTTTTTGGTACCGGGGATTGAACTCAGGGGCACTCGACCACTGGGCCACATCCCCAGCCCTTTTTTGTATTTTATTAGAGACAGGGTCTCACTGAGTTACTAAGTGCCTCGCCATTGCTGAGGCTGGCTTTGAACTCGCGATCCTCCTGCCTCAGCCTCCCAAAGTGCTGGGATTATAGGCGTGCGCCACCACGCCTGGCTCTGATGAGTTTTTAAGGTAGGTATGGCAGGGGATGGAATATACATTTTCTTCAGATGAGGAAATGGAAACCTCAGGATGTCCTAGTTTCCTGAAACATGAATAACTCCAAACTAGAAGCCAGAAGTCAAACACCAAAACTTTTCTCATTTTTTTTCTAAAACTACTAGGCTGCATACTCACATCTATGATGCAATTTTAGGGAACCTTGGTGGATCTTCTGATCTTTCTTAAGTTAAAAAACTTATTAACATATGTGCATATACATATAAAATTTTCTGGTAATGTGTATGTGTGTGTGAGAGAGAGACCACAGACAAATATTTCCTGCCAAAGATCTGCATGCCCATTGCAAGAAAACCTGTTGTCATGGTTACATTTTTGATAATCCTCATATACTTTGTTATATATAAAGATGAAATTACTACATTTTGTACAAAATTGATGTAATTTCTTGAATAAATTATATTAGAAAATTTAAGCTCAAGAGGCAGCACAATTTTAAAGAAATGAATAAAAATGTATTCACTACTGTTATCTTCTCTCTCTGGAAAAAAAAAAAAAACAACCCAAATGAAAAAACACAAAGGCATTTGTTTGGGATAAGGCTTGTGCAAACTCAAGCATTCCTATTTACTGAGATTATCAAATCCTGGTGATACAAATGTGGGAAACCCTTCTGACTATTCTGAGAAGAAATACATCTAAGCCCTCACACAGTCCTACAAACCCTCACCTAGATTCCCTGTGAGACTGAGCAGTATCCCTATTCCTTGCTCCCTCAGGAAATGATTCGTCCCACTTTCCCAAAGTAAAGGATGCCTGCTGTTATGAACTTAATATAAAGGCTTTTATGGAGGAAATTATAGTTCAACCAAGTCACAAGGTGGGGAATCTGATCAAGTTCTTAAAAAGGTGATATGAAAGATATCATACTATCTCTTTCTCTGCCATATGAGTACATCATGAGAAGTTGTCTACAAGCCAAAAAGAAAGCAGGGGCTGAATTGGCTGGCACCCCAATCTGGGACTTCTAACCTACAGAACTATGAGAAAATAAATTTATGTTGTTTAAGCCACTCATTCTATTGTTTATTACCACTAAGGTATTCTGTTAAGGCATCCTGAGCTAAGGCAGACAGATTTGGGGACAGTATAGGACCTATTTTCTTCCAGTTGGTCCCTCTATGTCAACTTCCCTTATTAAAAAAAAAATAATTTTAAATTTTCAGATCATTCATTCAAGAATTACAGGGTGGGGGGGAAATACAGGTGTAGTGCAACCCCAGCTACTCAGGAGACTGAGGCAAGAAGGTTGCAAGTTCAAGACCAGCCCTAGCAACCTTGTGAGAGACCCTGTGTCAAACATAAATTTTTTTTTGAAAAGGGCCAGGGTTATAGCTCAGTGGTAAAGTATTTGCCCAGCATGCATAAGACCCTGGGTTAAATCCTCATTACCACACATACACATAAATAAATAAATAAATAAATAAACAAACAAATAAAATTACAGAGGCAAAAATAGTATGCCCTATATCACAGGTCATATAAGAGTGTTCCTATGTAATCCTCACCTAGCCTTTCTAATATATTTTATATAATTACACTACATTTATTAGACCCAGATATTATTATACTAGCAGTCCCTAAATTAGAGATTTATTTGAATTTCACAGTTTTTCTGCTAATTATCTTCTGTTTCAGAATAAAACCCCTCATTGCATATACTCCTCCAATCTGTCATAGTTCCTTAGTCTTTCATTGCCTCTCATGACCCTGAAAGTTGTGAATATTACTGGTCAATTATTTTGTAGAATGTTGCTCATTTTGGTTTATTTTCTGATATTTTCTCATTAACTTATACATGACTAACACAAAATGCCATCGTATGTAAGGATACATGATTTCACTGTCTTATTACATCCTATCAGGGACATGACAGAGCTATGTTATGAACTAATATTTATCATCTCACACAGGTGCATCTTGTTACTGGTGACATTATCCATATATAACTACATGGTTCCTGTTGAATTTCTCTACCGTAAAGTCTCTGTTTTTTCCTTTGTAATTAACAAATATCTTGGGGGTGATATTTGGAGACTATGCAAATATTCTGTTTCTCCTCTACCTTCTATCCAATTAGTTAGTATATATTGTCAGGTTTTACTACCAATATTATTTTGGTGCTGTTTACCTAATTGTGATTTTCAATTTTCCTTATGCCTGAACTGTCAACTTTCAGAACAAACTGCAGTCTTCTGTAGAAAAACCAAAGGCAAAGGCCAGACTTCCCTGGATAATGAGATGAAGAGTGAATTTGGGACAAGAGTCTGAAGATCAACACAACTCTACAATAGGAGACTTAATGGTGCCCAAATCCAGCATGGAGACAGATGTCAGGCTTCAATCAGCTTTGATGTCTGACCTGACAGGTGGCACATCCCACTTTTCATACTTGATGAGATCAATTTTTGAGCTAAGCCTGCTTAAAAGTGTGCTTTACAGGTAACTTAAAACAGATGTGGAACAAAAGGTGGGAGAGCAAGCTGCAAACATTTCTAATGAGAAGCTATTTTGATATCTTTTTAAATAACTGTATTTCATTAATTTATTTGCTAATATTATAATAGTGTGTATTTTCTAAAAATTGTCTAATTGATTTATTTGATGGTTGATCATGACCAATATTTTGAAAATGTTTATTGCAGCATCTATAAATAATAGAATATACTATTGTGGAAAACAGAAATAAGAACTTACTAATTACATATATATATATTTGACTTACTAATTATATATGTATTTGGAACTCTAGGAGTTAGTTCACCTCTGTATCATGAATACACCTATAAAGTTTAAAAAAATTTTTTTTTAGTTGTAGATGGACATAATATCTTTACTTTTATTTGCTTATTTTTATGTGGTGCTGAAGATGGAATCCAGGGCCTCACGCATGTGAGGCAAGCACTCTACTACTGAGCCACAACCCCCCCACCCAAAGTTTTTTATTGGGCTTTTCACTATATTTTTAATTTTATAATAATATACTTTAAAAATTAAGTACAAATATTCATAATAAAATATTTTACCTTATTAACATTTTTCATTACTTAATATCAATGTTGAACAAATCTATATTTCAGATCACCTTCTGGCATATTTGTAAGCATTTTGAATCATGTAATCATTATGTATAATTTTAATACTTAAGTAATTCAAAAGGAAATTAAAGAATTTTTTTAAAAAGCACAAATGAAACCCAAAGTTACAAATTTAAGTAAATTAAAAAGGAGTAAATCACTTATCAGCCTATTAAATTTGGTGGAAAATTATTAAATGTCTCATTTGAGGGGGTATCAAAAATTGAACTAAGGGGAACTCAACCACTGAGCCATATCCCCAGCCCTATTTTGTATTTTATTTAGAGACAGGGTCTCACTGAGTTGCTTAGCACCTCACTGTTGCTGAAGTTGGCTTTGAACTCATGATCTTTGTGCCTCAGTCTCCCAAGCCGCTAGGATTATAGGAGTGTCTCACCACACCCGGCTTAACTATTTCATTTTTAAGGGGTTCTGTTTTATGTCATTGGTAAAGACGAGTTCACAATATAATGATATTGAACTAAGGCATGGCTTCCCCACAAAATCAATATATACATTTATCCATTGTAATTTTCTTTTTATACGCTGGTAAAACAAATACAAGTTTAGAGTTAGAACTTTTTTGTTAATAATATTAAAGTCCTTTTAATATCACAACTATGCCTCTACTTTTTATTCATTATTACTTCTGAAAAACAAATATGTAATTTTATGTTTTGAAGTGTAGCAATAACTGCATCAATCTTTGAAGAACAAAGTCTTCTATCCTCATGGGTAAGGTGCTATCATTTGGAGAAACTGTGAAATTACACCTGTTGTACTCCCACAGCTGAACCCATTTGTGGAATTTATAGCTCAAATTTTTTTATCATGGGAAGAAATATAAAATCATTAAAAGCCAAGAGTGCTGAGTATAGTGGGTCACAGGTTTGGGGTAATTTCATTAGTGACCAGAAGCCCAATGATTGAGATTCTTAGGTAGCTCATGAGGTGACTCTAAAGGCAATTCAATGTGGTTAAGAAGCAGTCTCCCAGTAACAGTCAGTGTGGCTGCCTGGTTATTACCTCAAGGGTGTGGGTTACATAACTTCTGGCATGACATAACCATCCCCACACAGGCAGCTCTTAGTGATGCGTGCCAAGGAAGGCACATGAGTAGAAATGTGAAAAGGTGAACTATCCATGAAAAATATAATTACACGGAAAGGAAGCAGCTTGATTGTTTTGGGTGAAGTTAACATACTTCAGATGACTTCATATGAATCCTGATTTGGAAAATGGTTTCTTACTGGAAATATATAATGTGAATAATTCACACAAAGGTAGCTAGAGGTTTAAAAAAATGGTACTGATTCTCTTTCCTGAAAATCTTGGCAATCATTGTGTGGATCTAAATGATGACAACAAAGATTTAGACTCTGGTAATTTCAAAACACCTACTATACATATGGATTTTTAAAATTTTTTCTTTTTAGTTATACAGACAGTAGAATGTATTTTGACATATTATACAAACATGAAGTACAACTTCCCATTCTTCTGGTTGTATGTGATGTGGAATTACATTGGTCATGAACATAGAAAAGTAATGTCCAACTCATTCTACTGTTTTCTTATTCCCATTCCTTCTCTCTTCCCTTCATCCCCCCTTATTGTAAGTTAGCATCCATATATCAGAGAGAACATTCAGCCTTTGAAATTTATCCTCAAATCATAGCCATAAAATTGAAAGTTTAATTGTTACTGCAGGTGATATATGAATACTATCATATTTTTATTTATAAATAAGACATGGTCAGATATTTAAAATTAACATATTTTATTCTCAAAAATTATTCTAAAAATATATTTCCACATAGTAAAGAACAATCTGGTTATCTCCCTGATAAAGTATGTATCTAACTACTTCATGTTGTGTGCAATTTAGTAGGGGAGATTTATGAAATTAATAATAAATACATGTAATAATAATAATGATAGTAAGAGTTTTAAATAATAGGAGCTGTGCATGTGAGGACCATAAAACTAAGTTTCATTCATCTTGTGGTAAATTTGCCTTCATATAAACACTTGGAAAATATATAGATTCTGTTATTTTTCTCCCTACAAAAATGGTCTTCTATAAATTATTAAAAGTGTCAAGTACCAAACCAAAATATGCTTGGCTGTCTTATGCCAACTACCTATAACGTAATATGAAGCCACATTCAAAAGTAATTGCCATGTACTTCAAGGCTTCCTCTTCTAGGCCACACAAGAAGTGTTCAAACAACACTGCTACCTGAAGAGCAGTATCACTGTTCCATGCAATCCAAGCAGTGCTTTCCACAGGATCTATCATTAGACCATCCCTTACTTGCCTTCTTACAGTATTCAAGGGTGGTGATGGCTCATGAGGTTTCCTTTTGATTCCACTTTTGGACTGGGATGAAATAATGCAAGGCAGCCCTCCAGTGAGAGCTCTTTGATCTTCAGAACTAGAGGAGAGATTCTAAAGAGTGGATTCAAGATAAGTTGTAAGATTCCTTGGTGAACCATGACATTTTTGGTCAGTATTAATGGTTACAGAATACTTCTAGGAGAGTCCAGAGCAACCTAAAAAGAAATGCGTGGCACAGGGGGGCTGAAACTAAATAAAAACATTATTTGATCTTGAAGATGCCAAGGACTTGCCATCCTGAAAATGTTCCCACTCTGCTGTTCTGTATTTTCTACATGGGAAACATAACATCTCCATTCTTGGAGCACCACTGCTGATGGGAGAACAGAAAGGTAGAGGGGAAGCCATGGGTGTTGAACAGCAGAATAGGGAGAGGACTCAGAGAAATACAGTTTGGCACAGCTCAGTGTCCTCATTTATATGCAGAAGATACAATATTTTTAAACTACTGACCCAAAAGGATATCCCTTAAGAAGTAAATTATGCTAAATACCAACTATGATTATAATTGCAGTATGTAATGCTTCAATCCTTGACAAATCTTAATGAAATGAAACTTTAAGCCTCCTTGGAAACACGACTATTTTAATGATCAGGCAACTAGTACTGTACCATGCATGCCATTTCCTGAAGACCTTTAAAATATTTCATCTTGAAAGGTTTTTAAAAGAGCAACACAAAATTCACTGATGTTACTCTAGATGCCCTTATAAGTTCAGAAATTGTTTGGTAATTATTGCAGATCATCCTAGTTTTAGGTTTGGGCTGTCAAAAATTGCTTTCCTTATTTTTCTTTTACCAATAAGTAGAGTGGTTTAAACAAACCAGAACAATGACAGCAACAACAACAAAGTAATCCCCTAGAAAGATGAAGAGCAATTCAATTTTTAAATTGTTCAAAATCTTACATTTGCTAAGTGGCATTGAGAGTTCTTTTTAAAGGTAAAAGAAAAATATCCCCTTAAGTATATAAAAAATATTATTTCTCAGGAGGCAACCTATGTTTTTGATCATTTTGATATTGCAGTTTGATTATTTGTGAACATTATTTAATTTTTAATTTCTTTTTTGTTTCTCATGGGCATATCTAGTAGCTGCTCCACACCTGCTTTTCAATAAATAAAAACATTCCAGACAAGTTATTTATGTCATCACATCACTGCCACACTACTGAGACTTAAAACAATAAAAGAGAAACTGTAGATGTCTTACTATGCAAACAAGGTACAAAATTTATTTATTTATTCTCTTATTCCTAGAATATTAATATCTATATTCATGCCTAGCACTTTTAATCATTAAAAATATTAAATGGTGATTGTGACTAAAG
Organism: Tamias sibiricus; assembly: GCA_025594165.1. Classification (NCBI taxonomy): domain Eukaryota; kingdom Metazoa; phylum Chordata; class Mammalia; order Rodentia; family Sciuridae; genus Tamias; species Tamias sibiricus. The sequence continues at coordinate 65,985,835 of CM046666.1, read as the reverse complement.
TAAATGCACTTATATGATAAAATAACTTATTTTTCTCAGTGGCACCCCCAAAAATAAGGCACAGTGTATAAAGTGCATGGAGAGGAAAAGATGTGATAATAAAGACTATGTTCTCAATAGGATTTAGGCATGAGATGAGGAGAGAAATAAGAAGAAAGATTATATTAAAAGAGAGGTTTATAAGAGGGAAGGAAATATGAAGCAAGCACTGAATGAGCAAAGGTCCAATGCATGGGAAAACACGTGCATGGCAGACTTCTGTCATATGTCCGTTTTGAATGTGGCACTCTGTACTACATCAGGTTTTGGATGGTGAGAATGAATAAATACTTTGGGAGCAGTTCAGTCCTTCATCTTAAGAAGCTCATTCCAGACCATGATGTGATTCTACAAATCCAGAAAAAATAGCTCATTATTAGTTAAGTAGTATGCCAAATATTCTACATACATGAACCCATGAAGAACAAGCATACAGAGATTAAACAATCTGACTGACTAGAAAAGCCAAGAAAACTTGTGGCATCACACACCTGCCTTCCAACTCTTCGTGTCTCTAAAGCTCATCGTATCACTACCCAAGTGACTGACCCACAATGGTGTGAATCATTCAAAATATAGAGCAAAATTTTAAAAATTTCCAAGCATAAGTCAATATAAAAAATGAAATTAAGCCAGATACATATGTAAAGAAACCAACTCCTATGGGGAAAAAAATCCTTTATGTGCTTTTAATTATGTTAGAGAGATTTGATTATATTATGGATAGTAAGTAAACTTACTTTTTCCCAAGAGCAACTCTTGATTTACAAATAGCACTTCCAAGAGCCGGGTGTGGTGGTGCACGCCTGTAATCCCAGGCTGAGGCAGAGGATCGCGAGTTCAAAGCCAGACTCAGCAGTGGCGAGGCACTTAGCAACTCAGTGAGATATGTATATATGTATATACATATATATATGTACATGCATGTATGTATATGTATATAGTTGTCCAAATAAATATATATTTGGACAGTTATTCAGACCAGTTACCTTAAAAATATTGGAAATGAAGAAATATATTAGGACTGGATGGCAAATGAAATTTATACTTGCCTAAATTCATGAAAAAAATACATGTGATTTTAAAAAAAAAATTTTTGTGAACCACAAAAATGAGTGTTTTATATATTTAACAGTGTTTTGTTATATTTTCACATTAAGGTTATTGTGACTTTGGTTACAGTCATCATATTTGTCTGATAAAATATAATAATGCTTCCCAATTTAGCAAATTCTCTTTTTTTTTTGCCTACAATTACATTCATTGTAATTCCTGCTGATTCTCAAGAATAGAATTTACTAATGCAATGTAATGAAAATGCAAGAAATGATAAATGTTTAAGGATATGAAAATGCTGATTACTCTGATTTGATCATTACACATTGTATACATGTACCAAATTATCACACTGCACCCCATAAATATGTACACTTACTATGTTTGAACTTTGAAATTTTTAAGAAATATATATAAAGCATATTAATTTTGGTTCTTCTTCTATAAAAATGGATTATAAGATGGGCTTTGTTTATATCATGTTAAGAGGTTAAATAGTTACAAAGGAAGGAGACAAAGCGTAGCTCTGCCACTGTACTATCCAAGTGATGATCTTGAGAAAGTGATTTAATCTTGCCATACCTCAGTTTTCTCACGTATAAGCCAGGAATACTAAGAGGTTGTGATAAGGATAAAATGAGAATAGGTTTGTATGCTTTTAACATAGGATCTGCTGCATAGTGAATTACCAACACACATTAGCTAAGTTATTATTACCAATGCTCATAACATTTCAGTGATATTGCAAGAAGGTTTCCAACAGAGGAATTATATGATCTATCTTGGGTTTTAAAAGGCACACCCTATCATCAGTATTAAGAACAGATTGTAGGGGACTAGAATGGAAGCAGAAAAGCTGGGTAGGCAACCATCACAGTAACTACCAAGAAAAGAGTGGAGGGAGTGGTGAGATGTGGAAAGGCTAGAAAGATAGTATCAAAGATGCTTTATTGATAGACCTGGCTTTTGTAAAAAAGGGTGAAGATAATTCAAAATTGAATTTTCTTTTTTTGGGGGGGTTATGGTCTAAAGTAGTCCTCCAAAATTCCTGTGTTGATAGTCACCAACAGGAAAATATTAAGAGGTGAGTCTTTCAAGAGGTGATTAAGTCATGAAGGCAGAGCCCTTAAATCAAGATTAGTGCAGCCGATGCAGCTCAGTGGCAGAGCGCCTGTCTAGCATGCACGAGGCCCTGAGTTTGATCCCCCAGCACTGCAAATAAAGAAAAAAGGCATGGTGGTATTCTTATAAAAGAGTTTGAAAAAAGCACTCCAGTTCCCTTTTTGCCCTTATGTTCCTTCTGCCACATGAAGAAGTGGAGTTTAATCCCCTCCAGAGGACACAGGAGCAAAGCACCACTTTAGAAGCAGAAAGCAGCCTTCAGCAGACACCAGATCTGCTGGCACCTTTGTCTTGAACTTCCCCGGCCTTCAGAGCTGTGCAGAATACATTTCAATTATTTACAAATTACTCAGGCTGTGTTATTTTGATATGGCAGTAGAAATGAAATAAGATGGGGGAGTGTGCTAATTTTTTTTTAAATGGAATAATTTTTTTGTCTTCTCTAAGTGACTGGGGGACAGATCTTGGAGTGACATGATACTTAAATGAGGATGATAATACAATTGTAGGTTTGTAATGAGGAAATGAAGACAACTGGGAATTTGGTTTCATACACATTCAGGTAGAGATTCCTATCAGACATCCTTGGAGATATCAAGGAAGTAGTTGCAAAAACAAAAGGACAGGTCTGACTGGAGGTTTAAAAGTAGAGTTGCTATTGATTATATTGTACATAATGGGGTTCAAATGTGATATTGCAAGTTGAAAGAAGACACTTTCCAATGAACAGTTAACCATAACATAAGCTATTTTTCCCCAATAGAGATTTTTTGAACTCTTAAATATATGAATAATTGCTATGTTGTAAGTGCATCACACTTTGACATTGTCTAGATGTTATTATACATTTAGAAACATCACACTCTTTGAATACACAGATTATTTTAAAAATTCATGATTCCAAGAACTGTTTATCATGAACTATATTGGGGTAAGAATACAGGAAGTGGCCAATACTTGGGAAGACAGTTTAGTACACAGATATTGACTTTATCTCTAAGACACACCAATCACTGCTTAATTGCAAGATTCAAACATAAAAATAACTTCCTTGCATTTGAAGTTATCATACAGCTATATTCTCTAATAACTTAGCATTTATGCAACTGGACATCCAGTCACTTCACACTGGGAATAAAGAGGGAAAGACAAAGCCTGAGTCCTGAGGAGCTTACTATGGGAGACAACATTGTTGAGGGAGAAATTTTTATGAGCTCTACCAAACACTTTCCCAGGGTGCTGAAGAAGCACATGGTTATAAGCAGTCACTGGCTAGATAAAGTTTCTGAATGAACTTTAGAAAGGAGGGGAACTTTATAGATAGACCTACAGGAATCTAGGTACTTAGGAGATTGAGAATATGAAATGGGGAAGCACGCTGGAAGAGGAAGTATACAATGAAAGATACTTCCTCATGGGACCCACTACTTCCTTCCTAGTCCCCAAGTCTGTTCCATATATTCTTATTTTTTTAAATTGAGCTGTTTTTGCAACACTAACATAATGTAATTGACCATTTAAACTGACAAAAATAAATGTATCTGATCTATAGAACAAACATGCTTTATTTCCAAAGGTTCCCACTTTTCAAGACAGACATTTTATAATATAGAAATATCCATTTCTAAGGAAAAACAGAAGGATTTCAGGCATTTCAGGAAAACTTCTTGCTGCCCATCATACTTCCTGGTCTGCATATGCCCAGGATCCCAAAAATAGCCATGACAGTGGAATCCTAAGTTGTGGATTAAAATGTAAACATTATAAGAAGTTTGATGACCATTTATATCATAATGTGGCCTGAGAGTATCAAATTCTGAGGACCTTCCCCCAAAATGTGAACTTGGACAAGTTGTGAGGTAAAACTAATAACTCAAATGAGCAGACTTAAGAACATCAAAGATAAACCAATGTAACTTTAGAGGCTGCATTAAATTCAAACACAATTTTGACAAATACAAAATATAAAAGTTAACTATAACTATATGATAACATCATTTGGAAATAAGCTATGAATTTCTATCTACAAAGGCTTTAATATGGGCTTTAATATGAGGAAAGAATTTTAATAGTCCTGGCACATTCTGAAACTGAGAAATTTCTCTAGCATCTCCCAGGAATTGCTATAAGTGTATAAGACCTTGTTTCTTTTCCTTAGGCATGAACAGTCCATAAGGCAAACTCCAACACCTTCAGAAGTAAAATAACCTCTTTCATTCTGAGAAAGTACATTATAATACTTAAATCTATTTCATTGAACAAGCCCTATTTATGAAATGGGTGAGTTAATCAGGGAATTGATTTCAATAGAGAATAAGCAAAAATGTTAAGTTACTCTCTTGAATACTGAGAATCATAACCACATTTCTAAGACCTCACTCAATTAAAAAATATGACTTGGTTTCTTATTGTACTTGAGTAGAAAATAAAACAAATTTGTGGAATGGATTTTAGAAAGCAGAGTCTTCCCCTACTCCCATTATTCTTTTAGGCTAAGAAAAAGGTATCTTCATTCACAGGATTTTGGTTAAAAACAAAACAATATTTTTATGATATTGTTTAATAATACCTTGAACCATCTAGTGACAGAGCCATATGTATCCTAGATGCAAGAGTCAATGGAAATGATTAGGTCCAGGCCAAAATGTGTAAGAGCAAGAGATATAAACCCACAGTATACATACACTTGTATGGTAGAGGTAATTTCATGGAATATAAATCTCAGGAAATTGAGTCCATGATATTTATTGCCTTAGTAGATGAAGAATACTAAATTTATTTTTTATTAGGTGAAAAGGAGGAAAAAGGCAAAGCTAAAATGGTTGACATAGATTTTTATTCCATACTTATTTGTGTTAAAAGTTTTATTCACAACTGAATGTATTTTAATATTGAAAATATGTAATAGATGAATAGACAGCATGATAACAACAACTAAAATGTTCTTTATTGAGAGCTTATTCTGTTAACTGAGTAGGAAACTGATCCTTATGAAAAATAAATAAAGCAACACACTTTCAAACATACCAGTTGCTCACTATGGAATACCAAGTAGAGATGCACTTAAGGACTGAGCCCAGAGGGCAAACACGGAATGTCCAAGTCATAGTGGGTGAGAAGATCTGCTGCCTTTCTAAAGAAATTAAGAAGCCTCTAAAACTCCCCCCAAAAGCCAGTTCATGACACCATACTATTTTGTATGGTCATGAATTTCTAATGAAATTTGACTGTGTGAGTGTCCAAGACAAGCAGTGTAGAAACAGTGACTAATTTTACTCATGCATCCATTCTGGTGGGCTTATAAAGTTGAGAAGACACCATCAATACAGGACAAAAGTAGTGTTCTGCAGCTGATATCTGTGCCAAATCACACTACAGCTCAATCTGCCAAATATCTGAGGGCAATTTGAAAATTTAAAACACAAACATGTGCTCTGAATATATGGAATGATTCCAAATATTAGCATTTGAGAAGACCCATATATAGACTCTTTCCTTTTCATTCCATCCCACTCCATTTTGTTAAATGCTAGGCCATAACAAAAGGTTCCCTCCCAGCCAGTTTCCCAAATTCCCATTGGTCTTCATTCCAGAACATAGTATGCACTGCTGTCACATCAGTCTTGTGAATTGCTGCTCCAATAATATCATCCCCCACTAATGGCTTAACCCATTAATGGCTTCTCATTGCCTACCAATTCAATCAGAATTTCCTCACAACAGTACAAACAGTATGTACTCACACTTCATGCTGTATCCCAGTCTCCTACTGCTCCCCCACTTTCATGTCTGGTTTTCTCCAGCCAACAGAATGATAATTGCCTCCCAACACCACAGGCCACATGTGTCTCCACATCTTCACTCACACTCACACTGGTCGTTCCTGTGGTGGAGAGCATAGCATCCCACTGAGTCCCTAGTCCTCATTCCTCTCCAACTCTACTTTCACCATGAACCTTTCCTTGCTCTGTCAAACGTATTGTGGGTCTTCACAGTCCTGCAGAAATGTCTTATGGTGATCCACAAACCCTCCTTTGTGTCGTGAATTCTTTACATAATCATCTCCTTACACTTGAAGATTGTGAGCTTGTGGTTTGTAGAACCTAACATATTGCTCAAAAATGGGTGCTCAATACTCATTTGTAACTTTGAATGAAATCTAGCAATATTTGAGGTTTCCTTTAGTGACTGGGTCTGGGTTTCTAAAGCTTGAGGTCCGTCACAGTTTATTCTGAAGACTTTCCCCCATGTTTCCCCTTTTGTTTGCACACACACAAACTAAAACACCCAGTTATCTTTTTCTTAATAAATAAATAAATAAAAGCATCCCAAATATTAACCATAACAACAAAAAAGATAAAAGCATTGTTCCTCCGAAATATGTCTGGATTGTTACAAATTGTGCAGAAAAACTGCAGAACTAAGCATCTTTCAATATTCAAGCATCCTTAATTAGTATTTAAATGATGATACATTTTTCATTATTCATTGAGTAACTGCTTCAATACCTTTAATTTTATGAAATTTATTATCTCATGTTGGAATAAATATACTTGTAGTTGTTTTCATCTGTAACTAAGGTATATAAATGCCAAGAATAATCTATTTATCTTTATTTTCTGTATGAAGAATGATATAAACTCTAAAACAATTAAATTCATATAAACATGATTTTTCTGAACAGCTACAATTATTTGACGTTATCTTTTGCCCTGACACTGTACTCTTCTTGTTAAGTTCACAGCCTCTTATGTTGCCACCTTGGAGACTTCTTTCTTTTTCTCTTGTATCAGAAATCATTAGCCATGCCTACCACATTCTTCCCTATGTCTAACCTTCCCTCAGAAAATCGACTAGCAAACTGACGTATTTCCATTCTAGGTTTCTCACCTATGCACAATATCTGGTAAATAGTTAGCCCACTATAAAAATCTTTTGAAAAATCAGATGAACAACAACAGCAGCACAGAAGATCTATTTCAATTCATGAGGTGGTTACAGTATGTCTTCACCAAAGTGACCTCCATCACTTTAAATTCAGTCTGTACTAAACACGACTTGGTGCAGCTGCTTTTACCCTGAGCCCCTAAACTCTTCCAGTTTCCTCCCCCCGGACTCCAATTCCCTTCTATTCCTGTTCTGTATCCCATGATCTACACAATGAAATCATTTGTTTATTTTCTTCTGCTTTCTTTTATCTAAATGTTAATTATTCCTGTTATTATGTCCTTAGGGTCTTATTCTGGGCTATCTTTATAACATAATATGTATTATTCACTAAATGCTCACCACATGCCAGACACTGCACTAAGTTTTACATGCATCATTTTTATTGATTTTCAAAGTAACTCAATTGGAAGATGCTACTGTTATTTATATTTTACACATGAGAAGTCCTTCAAATATTAATTATTGAGTACCAGGATGTATAATAGTATATAAAGCTATCTTATGTCCAAGTTTCTATATGTTTCCATCTCAGAATTAAGCACATAATATCTATAATTTAATTTTTCCCTAGTAGTTTGTCTAATAAATATTTAGAAATAATTGTATCAGAAAAATATTAAGATAATATTACTTTAATTTGATAAATGAGTATCCTTAGCAAGAGAATTAACTACATTTAGCAACACAAACTGTTATTAAGAGAACATATTTGTTCTCTTAAAAAAATGTTATGTTGGCAAGTGTATTATTCAGAGATAGAGATCGGTGCAGTAATTTTGAATTAACTATTTTTAATAAGCATTATGAATGACCACAACTATAAACTAATGAGGTTGCTAAAAAATCATCAAAATATGGTAAAAATGAAAAAAGGCATTATTTTAGCTTCTTGTTTGGGGTGCCATCCATTATTCTTTCCTCTCTGAATGGTACTGAAAGAAAATTCACATCTATAAAAACAATATCATAACTAGAAGTGGAGATAAAAATTATAAACGCAAGCAGTAATGAAGAATCTAGTCAAACAAAGGAGGATCCTTACAGCAGAAAATTGAAGCACGAGGGAAAGAGGGAATCATTCTTTTATCTAAGACAAGCAGTAAATGGTTTGCTCCACTGATTCTGACAACTTGCAGGCTGGTTATGAAACACCAACTCAAAGGCTTCAAGACATGGAAGTTTCAGAAAATGGCATATGAAACACATTGTAATGAAGACCCAAAGGACACGTTCTCTTCAAAATAAAGCAAAGCCACTCCTGAGAAGTAAACAAACTACAGTAAACAACAGCTAGTGTGGTTCTTATCCTCTATGGATACCTGAGATCGAATGAATAGTACCAACTGAAAGAGGGAGCACACCCAGAATGCTGTTGTGAACAGCATGGAGGGCAGGAACATGTACTACGCTCTACTCAGGAGCCTGGCTTTTTACATCAGTCATTTCATGAGATCCTCACCATGCTTCAGGGATGTGGCTTTAATCATTCTCATTTTATAGATGAGGAAACTGGGACCTGAAGATTTCCTTGTTTAAAATCACAAAGTAACTTGTGAGGCTGAATTGAACTATTTCTGACTAGGATTGAGTGTTCTTTCCTCTCTAGTCCAGGGTTTAACCAGAATCCAGAAATACAGCATATTTGATATTAACAAATGTGTCTTCTGCCTTTCCAAAGCCCTGATACTAACCAGGGTGAGGGGAGATGTGGGCTGTGACACAGATCAGTAAGGCTTCAATAAAAATTGAAGCCAGGTTGGATAAGACAGGGAACAGAAGAAAGTGAGAATGGCTCCTACCTAGCTCAATCCTGCTCTGTCCTAGGGGATAACCATCAAGCAATTTTTTTTTTTTTTTTTTTTTTTTTTTTTTGTGAAAGGAGAGAAGGGAAGGAAGGGGAGAGAAGAGAAGAGGAAAGGAGGAACTTGGGTGAAAAGAAGAGGGAGAGAAAATGAGAGTGGGACTTAAAGTTGGAGAGAATGATTCAGAGGAATTAATATCCCACTCTTCTAAGGAAGCACATAATTAAAACTTCTTCATCTTCTGAAACATTTAACTAAAAAAGACACAAGGGTAGACAGCCTCTCTCACTTTTTTTTCCTTTTTCTTTTTTGCTTCTGTCTCCACACTTAAAGTTGCCTACACATTACAGAATGTTTTGTTTGATTTCCTTTTAATGTTCCAGTGAATATTCGAAGTGTTTCCTAATTTGTATGTGGTATGGTGTTGTTTACACATAGATCCCATGAAAAATAAAAATAAAAAGGTGTGCGTGTTCATGTGTGAGTGTGTGCATTGAGACAGGAGGAGGAGGTAATTAAAGGAGGTGGAAGAAGCATATAAAAGCCTGTTTCTTACACTATCCACCCTCATCAAAAAATAAATCTGTAATTCATAAGTAAAATATAATCTGAATTTTACATCAGCACTATAAAGGTTCTTATTGAGTGTAAGTTTTTAAAATGTTATTGTGTTATAAAATTTAATGGAAAATTTTTCTTTCCCTTAAAAGTAAACCCAAATGCCACAGACATTTCCCAAAAATTCCAGCTGTCTGCTTGCTCTCCTTGTGTCTCCAGAGCTATTTTATTTTTCCTCAATTGGTAGGTTAAAGGTGCACTCTTTGATATATACTGGCATTTTAAGGGGCTTAACAGAATTAAGATTTTTCCAATGGACTAAGCAATATATTTTCACATCACAAAACTAGTGTTTTAATCAGAAAACTTCCATTACTAGTTAAAAAAAATCATCTCAGTGAAAGAATAGGCTTCTAAATCAATCGAGATTTTAGTCCAATAATTTAACAAGTATATTATTAGCATGTGCATAAACGTGAAATTTTAGAAGGTCAAGGCATAGGAAGAAAAAATTTCTAATTTATAATAAAGTCCCAGAGTGTTTCTAGTAAAAATTCTTTTACGTTCTACCACACCCCGTGTGTTGCAGACTTTTCCTATTTCCTATGTTGTTTTTTCCACTGATGCAGTCATAGCCCAAGTACATTTCTTTCTAAATATAAAATACCTATCCATCCATCCATCTGTCCATCCATTCATTCTTTCATTCATGTATTCAGTTCAACCAAAAGGGCAGTCATTTTTCACCCACCAGATGCCTTGTCTTATAATAGACACTAGGGAATAGAGACAGACAGAATGTTCCTACTCTTGAACAGATGAAAAGGTAATCAGGTGATCCCAGTATAATGAAGGGACAGCTACATTAAATGTATGAATAAAAGTAAGAGAATAAGAACCGGTAAGGGCAGAAATCATGCCTCTTACCTCACCTCCACATAGAAGGTAAAATGTACAATTCATAAATGCAGTTGACAAAATATTCTCTCTTGCATTTGGCCTGTTTCTGCTCCTTCCCACCTGTCCCCTCAACCAGGCTGTCTATTCTCTCCCTCATGCTCCATGGAATTAGTTACTGCACACTGCATTCTCTAGCACCTCTCAGGTGACACACACTGTTGTATCCTGAAGTTTCTCCCTTAGGACTGAAGCTACTTGAAGGCAAGGACTAGTTCTTTCAACTTCCTTTCACCAATGTTCATTGTGTAAATGAATGATAAATGGAAAAAGGAAAGAAAATACAGTGGGTCCTCCATATGTCATTCTGCATATTGGGTTCAATTTATAAGACAAAAATTGCATCCATACTGAATAAGAACAACTTTTTTCTTGTCATTATTTTCAATACAGTGCAACAAAAATTTGCATAGCATTCATGTTGTATTAGGTATTACAAGTAATTTAAAGATGATTTACAGTACACAGGAAGATGTGTATAGGTTATATGCAATCACTAAGAGACTTGAGCATTAGTGGATTTTGGTATTCATGGGGTTCCTGGAACCAATCTCCAGTAGATGCCGAAGGACAACTAATTACAGGTACAGAAGACCCTCAACTAGCATCTCTCACCGTGTCTTCCCATGTACACACATAACAGCTCCCCCAACTCTTAAGAAGTACTCTTTTATCTTTTCCTCTACAAAGGTAAGAATTTAAAGTATTTTCTCTTTTAAATGGATTTTCCCCACAGGGAAAACGACTCATTTAACTCTCCTGGCAGAGAAAAACAAAAAGTGTCAAGATGTCTTAGCCAGTTTGAAAATATTCTGGAATTTCTGGTTTCTTTTCCTTGTTTTTCACACAGCTATATAAATGTGGACCTAATCTGAAAGTCAGCTTGAAACACACAGTTCAAGGTATTTGCAGTACTTTTTTTTTATATTTCACTTGACTAGGAAGTTGTTTTAAAAGATGGCATAACCAGACTGTGCCTATTTATATTGGTTATTTCAAAATATCCATGAATCACTATTTTTATATACTTTAGCCAGCTAGTCAGCCAGTTCAGAGAACAAAATATGGTTAGGGTAAATTATTAGAATAACAGTTACTGCTTGAATGAGCTAATGCAGATTTGATCATAAGAAAGAAGGCCAGAAAAAGAATCTCAGTTCCTATCTCATACAAGTACATTTTAATCATCTGATCCAAACAATAACAACACAAATATCATTTCAGAAAAGTGGAAAATTAAGTCTACTATTTTAGACGAGTCATTAAATATTTGAGTCAAGAACAAAAATATGTAAGTCAGGAAAAAGACACATCACTTGCAGAGAGAGGAGGTCTGTATTAAATATACTTGGATATGTCAGTTAGTGCAGTATTTATTTAACGAACCAAGCTTCTGGGATTTCGTTTCTGTTTGCCACCTGGTGAATAAAAATGTGTGAAGTGCATGTTGTCTGTGACCTTTCACTAAAAGTTTCATTCCTTAGTCATATTCTGTATTGGTGGTCGGGTTTGAAGCCAAGAATTTACTTGTCATCTGAGTTTCCTTTTCACATGAAATGCTTCAGCTAAATTACACCATCCTAAATGGTGGCACATGAGGTGACAGAAATGGTTGAAGGATTTTCTATGCCTGACACCTCCATTCCTTAAAGAAGCATTCAAGTATTACAAAACCACTATAGTAAGGGTAGATTCTTTACATTTTGGTCAGTTGTGTTCTAAGATGGATAGTGTTAACTGGGTATCTAAATCAGTTGGCTTATGAAGTTTCCTTGGGTTGAACAGACTTCATTGACTCTGCAGGTCCATCTCCAGAGCCCTGAGTATATACCCAGAAACTTCATCTTTAGTTATCTCCACTAGAGGACTTGACCAAATTTAACTAAGACAATGTGTCTATACATGAGGTTCTTAACCAAGGTCCTCAGATTTGATGGTCCATGAACTTATGGAAATGTATGCCACCAAGCATCCATGTGCACACATGTCTGAATGATTGTTTAAGGTTCATAGGTGTTTTACTTCTCCTAAAGGGGCTGTGACCCCAAAAGATTCGTAAACTTAGCCTTTGCACCAATAATTACTGTCCAGAGATTTCTGAATTATTTGCTACTCAGAGTTCTCAGCATCCCTCTGCTGCTGCCCACGTATCCAGTAAGCAGAGCATGGTTAATGCTCAAATAAAGTTATCTTCAGGCTTTGATTATTAGTTTGACCACAGGATGTGCTGCCTCAGCTCCATTATAAAGCTAATCTTGACTGATACAATTCAGGACACAATAAAATTGGGCACTCAGAAGTACAACAGTATCATCTAGTTCAGGTGATTGAGTAAAATCACTCATGTTTCCCTTGTTTGGGATTGCCTCCATACGTAGGCGTTCCTTTTCTTCTGTTCTGAAACATTTTAGAGAATGTCTGAGAATGTTAAAAATGAATGTCCATGTACCCTCCACCTATTTTGCAGTATTTCCTCGGGCTTAGATCACCTTTGAACAAAAGAATTAAATTATTCTGATTTAGTTGGAACCACTGCACACCCCTCCTTAATCTCATTTTTCTCTTCCCACCCCTGGATTTAAATTACCTTTGTATCTATGAATTCTTGACATTAAGAAAAATACTTATATAGCATATGCATGCTGACCTAAGCAATACATAAGTATTGGTTTCCATGTTTTTGAACATCATATTGTTTTCTCACACTACAAAAATCCTTTCGCACCTTTATTTTTGACTCAACATTAGGTTTGGTATGTATCAATATTGATTCAAGCAGTTCTAGTTCATTCCTTTCAACTAATATATGGTGTTTTACTATATGACACTGCAAGTTCTTTACCTGTTAATTTTTATGGACATTTTTCACTATTATCAACAATGTTGCAATGGGCTTTCTAAATATATCTCATGTCCCCATCTGCCCAATGCCTCATGATGGCCTGCCTGATCTCAGTGGCAAGAAGTGATTTTCCATTCTTCTCACACACAGTGTCTCCAATGTCAAAGGCTCATCCTCATCCAGCTTGGTATCCATGGTGTTTTGCATTGTGCTTTAGTGCATAGTGAACCTGTTACAAATATTTATTAATATTGTCAGTATACTTGTCTCAACTCTCTTATGAAATTGTTTTGTTTTCTCAGAATGGAATTTGTTATATATATATATATATATATATATATATATATATGTTCTCATCCATTGAGCTGTCTTATATAAGTTCTGTGCATTTAGTGGGGTTTCAATATTTATAGAGTGAATGAACAAATCAAAAGAAAATGTTATTTGTTATTGAATTACATGATGTGTGTGTGCAGTATCTTAACTGTAGTCAACAATGCATTTAAGTGTTCTAACACCATGATTCTTTGTCTATTACACCAAGTAGATTTTCTATCCATATAGTTTATTCATGCTTATTATCAATGCTGAGATCTAATGGGGATAGTCATTCCCATAGGAATGTAGAAAAAAGAGAAATAAATTTTCCCCATGATGGTAAAAACATAAAGGTCTATTTTAGGTACTCTCTTGATTTCAAAAAAGAGCTCCTTGCTTTCTATAGACAGAGGAGAGTTGTGTAAGTACACCTGTGGGCTGGACAGCTGTCAGAAACCCAGGGAGCTTGAGGAACAAGCTAATCTTTGTCTCAGGGCCATCTGATCTCTCCCTAAGGTACCACTGCATTTCTTCTGGATCTTTTCTACTCCCTTCTGTCTCCAGACCAGTTTCTTCTGCTTAATTCTTAACTTCATAACTTCTCCTTGCACTCTCCCTCACTTAACCAGGTTTCTAATTCCAACTAGTGGTATCTTTCCTATTTCAGCTCTACTGACGATCAACTCGCCAGGCTCACTTATTCATCCCAGCTTTCCATAGGTCACCTGCCTACAGCACAAGGACGCATGATAGAAAATGTAGTTTTATGGCCTTGGTCAGATAGTAAACATGTTCAGCTTTAGGAGCAATAGGTCATTATTGCAATTACTCCTCCTTGCTGTTGTGGCATGAGAACAGTCACAGAAAACACATAAATGAATGTGGATGATGGTATTCCATGGACCCCAAGCCTGTTAGACTTGAGCAGAGCCTGACTAATCTGTGCTTATGCTTACCCAGTCACCATCTGGTGATGGTTCCATTTTGTAGATAGCTCTTCCTGCTGGAAAAGAATAGGATAGTCACATGGAATCAAGGATTATAACTCATTTAAGAATTTTATAGGGTAAATAAACAAGAAGAACCCTTTCAAATATGAGTAAAGCATACACAGTAATAATCACTTATATCTTAGTGTTCACAGACATGGCAAGATGGTGGTTTGTAAAGGAAACAATGCACTAAAGATGGGAACTTGTCTTTGGGCAAAAGTACACCTCACAGTACATACTCATAGAGCAACTGACACAAAATCAATAACAGAGAATTTGGTCCCAGCTAGAAGGTACCATCAATCCTAAAGCAAGCCTGGACTGGTGGGGCACACAGCATCCAACCCAGATTTTGATCATAAAAGGTCCCTTTAGTTTTCCTTAAGACTCTCTACAGAGGTGCAACAGTAAACTATGTGGAGACATAGATATCCATATGCTTTCCCCAAGACCACTTGTGGCTTTTCAGAGATAAGATCAACAATAATTACAATCTGGGTTACTTGTGGGTTACTGTTGTATTTAGTTAGGACAGTAAATGTTTTAGAAATTTTACTATTTTTATTTTTAGAGGAACATACATTTACAAAGTGTATTCTTAAAATAAGCTCGCCATTTGTTGCTAAAGTTATTCTTTACAAGTCTTGTTGATTTTTTTCCAAAGGGGTGTTTTCACACATTTTGATTATGTATGTGTATATGCATACAAACATATTTAAAAGACAGTATTCTCAATGTTTGAGAAGAGATAGAATGATAGATGAATACTACTGTCAAAAATCCAATTATACAAAAAATTGAATTATGAAATAATTACAGACTAATAACCAACAGTCCAGAGAAAAACATTAATACTAATGTGTATACCAGTTATGATTAGATATGGGCATGTTCTTATATATATTTTTTTTCTTTATTCACCATCAGCTTAGCTTTGGCTTGCTTTTAGCTGGGATACAGTACAGAAAGTACTTGGGGGGGATGTGGAAATGTATGCATTGAGTGGGGGGGGAAAGTCTATCAAGGAAGCCAGAATTTGCTTTCTATTCATGCTTGTCTTTCAACAAAAGAAAAGAACACCATGACATATGCAAGGTAAGGAACATTATACAAAAATTAAAGCTTTTCTGAAGTTATGAGTTATGAATGGCAATATTTTAAAAAAATAATTCAAGACACTATACATGCTAAGACTAGAAATGGATGTTCTTGAGTCTGGATAGCCTGGGAAAGATGGGACTCAAAAACACTTGATGGAATCCTTTATGAAGCCAGCAAGGACCAAACCAAGAGAATCATCACCTCTTCTGCCATTATGAGGGAAGCAGGGAACCCAGACACTGGAATCTACCTGGGAGAATTTCCATACCATATTTTATATATTGCTTCACCATTATTATGATATCATTAATCATAAATACCACTCATTTCCTATTTATTAAGCTTCCATTCTGACATCCAGTAAGAATTTAAGCAAGTGTATTTGAAAGACCTGAAGTATACCAAAGTTCAGGACTTTCCAGGGTCCCGGGAGATAGTGAAATATTGTGTGACACAGATTACCACAAGAGCTCATGTTCTAAATGTCAAGCTTAGTATTTATAAAATAGTCTTTATTTGCAAAATTTTGTAGCTCGATTTTTCAAGAGTTTATTCAGTGTATAGTCACTCTGCTCAATTTGGCTCAAATAAAACCTTGTCATTGTATCACCCCAGAAAACGTACAAATCTTGCTTAAGAATGGTTACGATGGTGGTGGTGGGAGAGAACAGAGAGTAAGAACGTATATGTGATGTACATAGTAAACAAGTCACGTAGAACAGAGAGGACAATAACAGGTACATCTTATCTCATTCCTGCATGAAGTCCTACTCCCCAAAGGTAACTTTTATGGAGTAATTTCTTTTATTCATTCCAAAAATTTTCCTCTTATGTACATATATATATATGGGAAGGGGTGCACGCACATGCGTGCACCTAAACTAATCCTCACTATTCACAGATTCCTATTTGCATTTTTGTCTATTCAAAATTGATTTGTAGGCCTCAAATTCAATATAGTGCTTTTGAGGTCATTTGTAGACATGTGCAGAGCAGTCAAAAATTTGAGTTGCTGTTGCATGTGTTCCCAAATAACAATAAACAAGGCTGAAAGGCTTCTGAATGTTCTAAATAACAAAAAAGCTGGGATGTGTCTTACAGAGAAAATGCATGTAAGTTAAGTTTCCCATCCAGGCATGAATTACATTAATAAGTCAACAATTTGTATTAAATAACGTGTCTTTAAACAGAAACATAATTAAAACAAGCTATGCACTCATTGATTATTGAAAATGTTATGATCAAAGGATTTCAAGACCTAATCCTGTATTTCCACTATGAGCAATGATTAAGCATTCACTCATTCAGTATTTGCAATGTGATCTTACAGAAAAAAACTACCATAAATAACAAGAATCTACTCTGTGTATGTGTGTTTCATTTACAAAAGCGGGTACTTGTGTATGTATACTATATACACTGTTATACCTTGCGTCATTTTAGAAACCAGGCCATACCATTTTATGCATATGTACCTCATTCTTTTCAAAGGATGCACTTTTCCCTTGGATAATTTTGTCACTATTGATTTAACTACTTGCTAATAATTTTAGTTTTACATAGTTTCTGGATGTTTTAAATGACAAAACAATGCTTCAAGGAACATTCTTGTGCTTATTGCAACTACACAGATCTCTGAATTAAAGAAAATTCTGACCTTAACAAATATCCAACTGCTATGGCTGTCTTGGGAATCACTGAAGATTTTCATTAGACTAATATTACTGCACAGGGTATAGATTTGGCTTGTGAGTTTAATGTTGTTCAACAGCAGCACCACGCTGAGGATGTCTAACAAAGGCCAAATAGAATTTCTTTGGTGGGTAAGGTCAGGTTTAGTAACTGCAGGGTTCTTCTTTGCCTCAGCTGGCCAGTGGTAAGTGTTCTGTGTGTACAAATCTGCCCACGCCGAAGGGAGGCCCTTTTACAATGCTCCTTATCTAAGAGTGTCAAACTAACCTTCCTTAAGGTAAAAAGTAATAGCAACATACCAAAGGGAATTAAGCCTCTTCTTTACATCTCACCTGCCCCCAACAAAAGCTTTTTGAGTAATGAAGTAACTCAGGACCATCTTGTGGAGCCTATGATGACTGAAAGAGAATCTTACAGGTATTCAAAAATCAAGGGAGAACTAGGACATACTGAATTGTTCACATGAACAAATGGGAGCACTTCAATTTCTCCAATCATTTCTATGCTTCAAAATTTTCCTAGATCAAAAGATAATGCCTGAAGTACATATAGTATACTTCAATTTGTCTATGCATCCAAGAGACCCAGGCAGAAAATGGCATTTAGAGACTAATGATTTTTAAACCACCACCTCTTTTCTTCCCAATAATTCATTAATAAAACCTCTTAATGACAATATTAACAATAAAAAGCATATTAGATATAGACAATGAAAAATCAGGAGCATACTAAATTCAAATTAATTTTAACCATCACACACACACACACACACACACACACACACACACACACAGAAAGAAAGAAAGAAACAAGCAAGCTCTTCTGGCTATTTCTGCCCATGTCTAACTGTACTCGGAGCACATGTAAATAAGATATTAGGGTTACTTATCATGGTACATTTAAATACAGATGTTTGTACTCACTTGAATTTCTGGAAAAATTCACGTGCCTTGCCCTAAAGAATTTACAAAGTGTAATGAAATTGTGTGTGTGTGTGTGTATGCATGTGTGTATGTGTGTGTGTGTGTGTTTATAATACTCTTTCTCACTCCTACTTGCTTGAATTCTGGAGATAATTCTCACAAAATTTTCATATTTAGAAACAAATCATAGTGCTGTGACTGAATGGGTTGAATACTGACTTGCTTATTCTTTGATCTATTCACTTATTAAAGCCTTTCAAGACCAAGACAATAAATGCTTTAACTCAAGGAGAAATCGTTTGTTCAAAATTCAACTTCTTTAGAAGGAAGAAAAGTCATAGAAATTAATATCTTCTGCTACTTACTAGGAGTTTCACAAAGGGAGAAATATTTTCTCTCTTATTATACACAGTATAAAGGTACTAATATGTTTGTTATACAATGTCCTTCACACAGCAGTTGAACAAACAATAGTATTTTAAATGAACATTTAAGTATTCATTTTTAAAACTATAGAACACCTTCAAGGAGAGGAAGGTAAAAGCAAGTCACAGGCCTACAAGTGAACTCCTTTCTATTCAGGCAATGGAAGCCCTGACCACCAACTCTGGTTCCAACAGTAAGTGTCTGATCCTGAGCAAATTACTTATTACTTTTTGAGATTAGTTTTCCCATGTAAAAAGGAACAGTGTTAGGGTAGAATCCCTAAGGGTCCTTCCAACTCTATAATCCTTTTGCTTCAATGTGTTGAAACAGGAGTCCCTGACAGTGTTTTTAAGTTTAAACCTTAAGAATGAGCTCTTATCCATGCATTCAAATATAGAGATTATATTTCCAGATTTCTAGGGAAAAAAAATCTGTTCAAGCTCATAGAGCTTGTATACACAACAGTAAATGTATGGCTATATAATCTTGGCACCAAATTTAGTTCTGTTGTAAAATACATGTGATGTTAATTCATTTATTCACTAAATGAATTTTTTTACATGTGCCTATTATTGCAGTATTTTTTCCTTTGATTATTAAGACTATTTGGTTATGGAGTATAAAAAACTAACAACTTTTGCATCAGCAATTATATTAATGAACTTTAAGACCCTGTATCATTATTTCTACATTTATCAGACGATTGTCATCATTTAAAGAGGTTCACAATTTGTCCAAGGTCATACACGTTAAGTGCATGTGACTTACAGGGCATTCTCTTTCTCTTGGTGGCTGCACAGTTGTGACTCCTGGGTTGTGGCTCCATCTGCTTTTTCAAATTTCTCCCTCATACACTGGTCTTCTACATGGTGATGCCAAAGCTCCACCAGGGTCTTTGTTGTTATCAAGGTATGATGTTGTTTATCACCCTTTAGGCACACCCTAATGCTGCCATTCCAATTTTTTTTCTTTTTTCCCCACTCCAAACCTTTAAATATCTAAACCCCAATCTCTCTTCTTCCAGTATCTTGTTCCTCTCAATTACTCTAATCTTTCCCCTTACAGGGCAGCCCTCTTTGGGGCTTTTATGTTTGCAAAGATCTCTAGCTGCTTAGAGGGGGGAAAAAAAAAGTTTAGCTTTACTCTGCAGCTTCTTAATCTACCATTCTCCTTCTCTCTTCACCCATTTAATTGTCAATTGTGCAGCCTAATCTGTCTCCTCCTTCTTCCCTCCAACACTGTTTGGTGCCTTATCTCAAACTTTTTAGAACTGTTTTGCACTTATCAACATCTCTCTTTCAGACTGCAGAACTGCTTTCTCACCAGATTACCAGCTTGCAGGGGAGTTTCCTTATCACCTCTTCTGAAGTCCCCATTCTAGTTATACAATTATACCTTAGGGGACACCCTTTAGCCAAAGGTGCCTTTTGAGAACCTGATTGCTTTATCTGTACACTACCTACTTGCTAGGTTGTTTTGTTCCATTTCCTGCCCCCTAGGACATCAGGTTTTTTGTTGGTTGGTTGGTTTTTTCCCTCTGAAGCTGGATGCTTTAACATATGGGACTATAGATGCTATCCACTCCTAGATGGCCAACTTTTCCTCTAGGTTCTGGCCTCTCCTCTTTAATCCTGGCTTTTTGCATTATTATATGCATATCTTTTTACATGCATATCTTCATTTCCCTTCTTTGTAATGCTTTCACCCCATCAGGACTAGGTCTTTCTATAGATGCTGTATTGCCCTAGTTTTTCTCTTCTCTCTTTTCCTCTCATCTCCAAATGCTGGTATTCCCTAAACTTCTATCTGTTGTTGTCTGTAGCGATTGCCGCTTGGAGCAGCAACGCTGCGGGAGAAAATTCGGAGGCAGGATGGAAACGAACAAGTTCTTTTATTCTTCTCTCTCCGGCAACCTCTAACACCACACACACTCCTACAACAAGCTACCACACACATACACATACACACACACACACACACACACACACACACACAATGGTGTTGACCCTGCACGCTCTCTCTCGGGCTAAGTCTCTCGAGCCCCAGCAAAAATGGTGCCTACCTGATTCACCTCTTGGCTTAAGTCTCACCAGATCCCGGGCCAAGTCCCGCGAGACCACGGAAGGCAGCAATGCCCGGGCATCTCTATGTAGCCAATCGCAATCTCCGCCATCTCCCCAATTAGGGCTCCTGCATTTATCCTATACTTTTTGCCCAGCGTCTTTATTATCTCTTCTTTCATCACCTCTACCTTGGTAACTGATGACCTTCCATCTTCTCTCAAAGCACAAATAGGTTACATGTTCACCTGTACATCCTATCTATACATAAAACAGGATTAAGCAATTATTGCATGGTGACAGTTACACTTGCTTGAAACCTTAAAAATTTTTATTCTTTCCTCTCTTCTGCCTATGAGAAGCCAATCAAGGGCAAGTAAGTCTAGCTCTCCATTTGAACTCTTTCCCATTCTCCCTTCATTTATATTCCCAGAGTAAATGTTCCAGGCCAGGCTCTTATTCATGCCATGTCACTGTCCCACTGCCAGATGGTATTCTAGAGTGACCATTCACTAACTTTACGTGCAGCCCTTGAACCAAGTATAAAAACACATAATAGATTTATCGTGAATAGGTCTCTTAAGTGTAATACCATGTGCTTTGAACAACTATATTAAGATTGGAATGTGGAAAGGGACTTTCCAAGAAACAACAACAACAAAACAGGTACTTATCTTTGGCTTTTTTTTGAGGGGAAAAAACTATGATCTCTCATTGATGATTAACTGTGAATTATGTTATCTATCTTTGACGTAGAGGAATATTCTGTTTTCTCCTGCATGATGTGATAGTTTCTTGACTATTCGTTTTTATAGTTGTCTAGGCTACCTTGCCTAGTGCCATCTATAAACTTATTTTTATTATCTACTCCTGCCCTGAAGCCTGAAATAAAACTCCATACCACAAGCTCTGGAAAACAGCTCTCTGCATCATGACCCAACTAGTTTAAGAACAGTAATTTGTAAAGTAACTCCTCAAGGCCAATACTGGAAGCAACAATTAGAACCATGTAAGGGAATCTCTCTTACTAGACATACTGTCAAACTCTCACTTCCATTTTCAATGGAATGACTGGGGCCATTCTACAGAGAAGACAATAGGAACTACTGAGCCTGGGCAAACCAAACTGGTGGCTTTAGTGAATATCTAGAAGTCAATATGATTGACACAAATATGATGACTGGATACTTTCTTTTCCTACTCTCTGACTGTCCTAATTTTGGAAGAACTTCAAGAGCATCTATCTCAGTGCAAGACTAAAGTAGGGCTGTGTTAAACTAGAGTAGTTGGCTCCTTTGAGAAGATTCTAACCCATCTCCTTCTGTTTATCCCTTGGTGGGAATGAATCTAAAGGAACTTACCTGGCTTTCTTCTGTAGAAAAATATTTGGATGACCATCTGAATGTTTAAGCATGCTAAAATTGCTGTCTCTAACAATGTCTCACTTCTTATCAAGGATTGCATGAGTAATAACAAACTATCCCTGGGTTCAAAAACCTATCCTGATGGTACTAATGTATTCCCCAAAAGTTATTTGTGTTGTTCAACTTCTTTGCCTTATCCATTTAATGTAGCATAATAGACACACAGAATTTTATCATCTGGCATGACAAATTTAAAACCAATCTTATTTTGCAATTCTTTAAGCTGATCTAGTTCAAAAACTCATTTGAAGCATAAGGAGGTAGTTTTAAAGAGATGGAGAAAGTACACATTAAGGTTTGCAATGAACACACATTCCTGATACTGACCTTAGCTGCACTGGGAAGTGCCACTGTCCAGCGGGGGGGGGGGGGGGGGGGGGGGGGGGAGCCATTTTCCATATCCCTGTAGGTAACTGAACAAATGGGGAGAAATATTTCCAAAGTGTTCCAAGGACATGGTATGTGTTGGGCACTCAACTATTAAATAAATGAATGAGTGAATTCTAGGCCCTCTGGAAGGCTAGGTAATACTTTCCTTTGTGTGCAAGAATAAAAATGTTAACCATATCACAAGCTTAAAAAGTGTACACTGAAAATAAACAGGCATTTGATTTGATTTTTTCTTCAAAAAATAAACTTTTTGTTTAATTTTCTCAAGCCATTTGGGGGAGAAAAATATAGCATCCCCAACACCCTATTATGATGTGGCCTCAGCTTCTTTTCTATTTTTAAAATACTTGGAGCAAACTGAACATACTCAGAATGTTTTATTAACTAGAACATTTAGTTTAACTAGTTTAATTACGACTCTTTAGAAATTACTATGATCAGTGGGAACTTCTGTGCCTGGTGTCTGTGTGGGAATACCCTGAGCAGAACGCCCACCTGCACCCGCAGCTCAACACCCAGCTTCAAAGTTTCCCAAGGGTCAAGAGAACTGATAACCAGTGTCTCTGTGTGTGGCACTCCTGGAGTTTACCTTATAAATCCTTTCAATAGGAGCAGTAGCTAAATGTCACTAGAGAAAGGTCCATCTTTCCTTTTATCCTAAGTCAATTCATTGAGATGTTTTTTATGTCTCAGTAAATAATACACTAATATCCTTCTAGAATAAAAATTCCTCAAGGGAATACATCATGTCTCATGGATGTTAAGTCCCTATAGTTTCTACATCAGGGCCTAAATATAGCCTAAGTTGAGGTTATTGAACAAACACTGAAGACTTGCACCCTGATTTTACAAATCAGAAAGCTGCAAAATGTATCCAATGACTCAAAACATGGAGAGGAGGCTCTAAAATCTCAATCCCATCCAATCCTCCTGAGGCATTCAAGTGTGAAAAAGAACAGGGTAAGAGAAATGGGAGCTCTGAAACTTCTTTCCTATCTATAAAAGCTTATGGGAATAGCTTTCACAGGGTCTATGTTTTGAAAATTTTCCAACTAGAAAAGGGGACAGGCGGTTTTTTTATCTCATAGGTTCTCCTATGTTATACTTGCATTTTGAGGTCATGCTTTAACCTCCCAATTACACAGGAAAAATGCAGCTCTTTAATGTCAGATCACAGATATACCTCTTGACTCAGTGAACAAGGAAACTCCTAGTGACTAGAAAAGTCTATGTGATAAACATTTTTTAAGTTAAGTTCTATTTATCTGTATGTTACAAATATATTTGAACTTTTTAACATTCCTTTTTCTAAAATAATTCCATGTGAAATAAAATTTGATTTCTAATTTATTTCCCTACCATATAGAGAACTTTCAAAATGGGAAGCATGATCTTTAAATAAATCGCTTGCTAAATATCTCAGTATTCATATATTTCAGAAATAATGGATTGAGATTAGGAAAATTTAGCCTAAATGAAACTCCAAAAGCAACACCAACAAAA
The DNA here is from genome assembly GCA_025594165.1 of Tamias sibiricus. Lineage (NCBI taxonomy): Eukaryota > Metazoa > Chordata > Mammalia > Rodentia > Sciuridae > Tamias > Tamias sibiricus. Next base: position 65,961,680 of record CM046666.1, on the reverse strand, counting down.
AAGTAGTGGTCTCCCCTTTTACTTATAACCCCCACAACTTTCTAGAAACTTCTGTTAATTACTGCAGAGTAATGTGTAAGTTAGGTAGCTTAGTCTATTTAGGCAGTACACTTGGAAGATGTGAGTAATTAGAGGGTCAATGCATCTCTTGATTAAGAGCGGACATCTTCCAGAGGAAGATAAATCAAACTGTACAACATAACAAAAATAAATAAAGAGAAACACCATTCCAGAAAGGCAGATGCACAGAGAGGAAGAGAAGAAAAATCTAGGACTACTTTAATTGAAGGGGGGAAGAAAAAAATAACAAATGAGAAAAATAAAGAAATGTTCAGGGGAAATGTATATATGGGAGGGAAGAAAGACAGTATGAAAAGTGAATGGAATATATTTCTATTAGTGTAAACAAAACATGAGCTATTTATTATCTTACAGAAAGACAGAAAACCCTGTGAAATTAGTTTGAAGCAAATATGTCCTACATTCGGTCATTTTGAGACATATTTAGAGCAACTGCTGTTATTTTTAAATGAATCCTAGATATTTTTTCAACAAAAGTATAAATTCAGAATTTAATGTTCATGGAAATGGCATTATGAAACTATTGTTTGTTTGGATCATCGATACAAGTTGTCTTACAATTTAAACTTGGAGAATATAAGGAAATTCCTGTTTGAAAAAGAAAATATTAAAACATTAAAATAGTCCAACTGGTGGCAAGACTGAATTTTGATTAAAAATAAAGGATAAAATCTAGATAGACACCATAGAAGACACAAAAAGAGTACTTCAGTTTATTTAGATACTCACAAACTGTGAGGAATTAAGATAGAAATCCAATTAGAGGACAATGCAATAATGTAAAGAAGGACTAAAAAACATGATCCAGTTAATAAAAGCTACAGGAGGTTAAAAAAACAATAAAGGAAGGCAATAAATCAGGGAAAGCCTTAAGGAAAAATTGGATCTTAGGCAATTAGAATTTGAGGGAAGAGGAACAAACATTCCTAGAATTATTTGTTGAGAAGCAATAAGGGATTTTAACTAGCATTCATCTATTAAATGAATATTTACTGATTAAATATTACACTGCTAAGAGCTATACTGTACCTAAAAGTAGTCTTTGTAATTCCTCTATCCATCTGACATAAGGATGCCCTGGGCCCACAAGTACCATCTTCAATCAAGACATAAAAGGCAAAGAGCCAGGTGTGGTGCTGCATACCAGTAATCTTAGAAACTTGGGAGGCTGAGGCAAGTTCGAGGACAGCAATTTAGCAAGACAATGTCTCAAAAAAAGTCAAATGGCTAGGCATGGTGGGTGCTAAAGTAGCTCAGTGGTTCAATCTACAGTGGGGGGTGGGGTGCTATATTGACTAAAACTGTAGGCTTTCAGTCAACCTGCCTTGTTTCAAAGCTTTATTTTGCCATTAACTCAGTGACCAACAGTGGACATGGTATTGAATCTCTCCTATCTCAATATTTACTCTTAAATGGAGAAGACAATAATAATAGTACATTTTTGAGTTATTCTGAAAATCAAAAAAGTTAATGTTTATAAAGCATTTAGAATAACATCAAACATATAATCCATAATAAAAATGACTATTACTGGTAATAAACTATTTTCTTTCTTATATTCTTATCCTTTCTTGATTTTCCCCTTAATCTTATCTTCTAGGTGGTATCCAATCACCCTTTATCTTTCTCAAATTATCTGAATATATAGCCTGAGTTCACTGTTTCCCCTCTTTTTCTTTTTCTTTTTTTTTTTTCATGACTTATTTCTGAACTAATAGCCATATGGCTTCTGTCTTTATCACTTTACTAAAGATTAACATTGGTGAGTCAAACAATCACTAAAAATTTTTACATTGTCAGATACAATGGTAGACCCCTGGCATTTATCATACTAACCTACTCTCTACATTTCATAATTGACTATTTTGTGAAACTTTCTCAGCACATTTGATTTCCACAACACCTGACCATCTTCTTGTCTAGTGTTCCTTTATATATTGCTATCTACATCATTCTATTCCCCATTTCCTGTGCTCACCCCTTGAATTCTGATATTCTCCAGGTATCCATTATTAACCCAAGGTCCCTTTTCTGTTATGCTTTCCTTGTGGTTTAACTCTTATATTCCAATTCATCATCCACAAGCTGCTGAACATATACAATTGGAAGTTCCACAAGCATTAGTTCAGTATCTCCAAAGCTAAACTCAATCTACTACACCCCTCAATTCTACCCGTACTGATCTAAGTTATGTCTCCACTTCTCCATATAGTCACTCAAGTCAAAAAACTAATATAACAATCTGTCCCTCTTCTTCCTCTTCTACATTCAATCATTCATTAATACATTCCAACTCTATTGCTGTATTTATTCTCCTTCCTTACTACAATCACCCTAGTCTATGTCTTAATCATCTCTTGCTTAAGCTGGAACAACAATTTCAAAATTGATCCTCGACCTCCACTTTGGTCCCCTTAAGCCATTATTCATAGAGCTGACCAGAAATGAAAATCCATTGACATTATTACCTAAATCCTATCTTTCTCCAAGATTGTCCATCACCTAAATAATAAAATTCTAGTCCTTTAACATGGAAATCTATCCTCTCATTATTTCTATTTTTTTTCTATTCATTCAACAACAACAATGGTACAATCAACAGCCACTATGGTAAGTATGAATATGTATATATAAAAAAGATATATGCATACATCTCATATATAATACTATAATATCTTGATGTAATATTTTATTCCTACTTTGAAAAGTAAGAAACTGGTGTTGGAGTCAACTTGCTCATAGAAATCAAATCAATAGAAACAAAGTTGATAATTGAATCTGAACCTAATTACATTTCTCAATGGAATTTCCTTCAGTCCATGTCATTCCCTATTTGGAACCACCAGCATTTAACACATTACTTGGTACATATAATAGCAGTTAATTAAATGTTAAACTGAATTGACTGTTGAAAAACAGGAGAAAAGATGGATTACAACATTATAATTATAAAAAGAATCATCCTGCCACTGACTGAAGAAGAAATAGAGATTGCAGAATTACCTCATAGGTACTATAAATAGAAATAATGGCCCCTGTGGCTGAGTTTGAAAAATAATGTGTCTCTTATTATCCATTTAAATTTAAGTATCTTTAATATGATATAATTTTATATTATCAAAAGTACATTTAAGACTCCTTTTATTTTTAATTCTTATTTTAATATCTTATTAAAGTGTTTTATTTACTTTAAGAGGAGCAAAACAAAGGGAAATATAAGTATTTACATTGACATAATTTCTCTGTTAAAGTAAATAGTATATGTTTACATTGTGTATTTGTGTGTGATTACAAAAGATATATGCACAAATCTCATACAAATATATGCAATGGAAAATGCTCAAACTATTTTTAAATTTAGGAAATGATGACTCCAATAATATTTAGGAAACTCATTCTTCAGATAGAATAATTGCAAAGGATTAAAAGGATCACCTGGAAACTCTGAGACCCATCAAATAATTTCAGTAATATGAAAAAAAAAAATGCAGTTGTATGGCCAATCTGTATCCCAGATTGCAACCAAATAAAACTTCAAATAACATACTCATAAATGGTTGAAGAAAGAAGAAATTAAAATGGAAACATTGACAAATCATTAAACACAATGATGAGCTATGGTTATTAAACAATTGGGCTTCTAGTAGTTTCACACCACTGGGCTAGGATAAAACATGCTCTGCTGGCATTTTCCATCTGCCAAAATAGCCATTTGCAATTAAAAATTAAAACTGGCATTACTTCTTTGCAAGTAATTATCAAAAGCTACTGGCTGTCTTCTTTGTTTATAGTGTTTCTTGTATCAGGACTTTATTCCAGTTTGAAATTTTTTTCATTTTTTTTTCCTTTTAGGCCATAATATTCCCAATACTAATATCTTAACACTTTTCAACATTAATAATTTCAATGTGGTCCCCAAATATTATGGCATTTCTAAAAACTGATTGATTTGAAGAATGTGGAGCATCTTATATTCCTATATGAGCTTAATAGAAAGTTGTATAAATTGTATAAGACTTCTCTGCACTTAAGGAAAATCAGTGATTTTTTATTATCTTTTATACCTTTATTTTATTTATGTGGTGCTGAGGATCAAACCCAGGGCCTCACACATGCGAGACAAACATTCTACTGCTGAGCCATAGCTCCAGCCCCAAATCAGTGATTTTTTAAGGAATGCAAGAGCAAAATAAAATGCATATATTAATTTCTACAGATGCAAACATAATTCAGAACAGAATATATTTGTAAATGATAAAGCAATTCATTGGGTCTAATGCATTCTGATAGAGTGGCTAATAGGGTGAAATTCCATCTTCCATAGAAACCAATAGTGTATTTTGGAGATCTGGGGTGTCCATCAGTAAATCAACAAGCATGCATATTCTATGTGGCAGGCACCACTCTGGGTGACCATAATACCGTAGTGAACAGAGAAACCCTGCCTTTAATGATTGTGTGTGTTCAAGAAGAGAAGCAATAAACAGCTTTCTCCCCCACGAAGAGGAGGAATATTTTCTTTGAAAGGCTTTGGAAAGATCACCTTGGCTACTCTGCAGCATAGATCTTGGGGAGTTTGGAGTGAAGTTAGAGCAACTGGTTAGAAAGCAACCTCCAGCTCAGAGATGAGGAGGGGAAACACAAACTATATTAGGAAACTTTTTATTCCAAATATTCATTTCGTTTATGATAGCACATTAGACTCAACAATATCTTCTACCATCTCAGTTGGATCATAGACACTTTTGTGCCCATGCACAGGTGAAGATAAGGAGGCCCAAAAGGCTAACATGTCTTATTTCAAATCACAAAGCTACTTAGTTGAAAAGCTGGAAGCAGAGCACTAGTGTCCTATTTCTAGCCCCATATCTTTTCCCTTTAAATGAATCATCAGTAGATTACCTCTAACTAAACTGGAAAGACTTGGTAGTTCCTTCATCTTAGCCTTATCCTGAATATCTTTTGTGGAAGGCTTCCAAGGAAAATTCTTTACTTACTTGTTAAACAAGCATTTACTGAGGGCCTACTAGATACAAGAGGGTTTAGTAGGTACTTGAGATTCAGAGATAAGTAGGAAATTTTACTTTACCATCCTGCTAGACAGACAGAGAAAGTATCCCATGATAACACAGTAGGTGGGAAACATCATCATGATGACACTCCTGGAGTGCCATGGAATCTGAGTCAAGATGCACCTAACCTACCTTGGAAGACTGTCTGGAAGTGTGCCCAAGAGGAACCCATTCCTAAATTTTGTTTAAAAACAAACAAGCAAGCAAACAAAAACCATAGGAGTTGGAAAGCCAGAGTGCAAGTGAGAAAGGTCCAAGAACACAGATAAATAAAGGGACCGTGGTGAGACACAGGAGGGAGAAGTTCAGTGAGTCTTGGGACCAGGATGTATATGAGAAGGGAGTGGCTGAAATGAGGCCAAAGAAATGGGCAAAGGTTCTTCTGAGCTGTTACAAGAAATCTGGAGCTCAACTGACACTACTGTGTCCATTTTTCCAACTCTAACCACCCATCAGTCCACTGAAATTATATTTTTTACCCTCACCACTCCACTGAAGCTGCTGTCTCAAAGGCCATCAGTGGCCTTCTTTGTGAAAATGTTTAGAGGTGGGTATTTTGGGGAATGATTATACCATCAGCTGTGCTCTGACCTCATCAATGAATTAATCCACTGAGGACTTCATCATTGATGGTATTATTGGAACATGGTAGAAAATGTAAGAGGTGGGACCTAGTTGAAGGGAGTGGGTTCTTGGGGACATACCCTTGGAAGGTATATATTGTCCTTGGCCCCTTCTTCTTTCTCTGCTTTCCGGCTGCCATGAGGCAAGAGACTTTCCTTTGCCACTCCCTTTTGCCCTGCCCTTCTACCATGATGTTCTGTCTCACTTTAGGCCCAAAGCAATGGAGCCAGCCAACCATGAACTGAAACCTCTGAAACCATGAGCCAAATAAGTCTTTTTTATTTATTCAAAGTTGTTGTATATATAACAGTAGCATGCATTACAATTCCTAATACACACATAGAGCACCTTTTTACATATCACTGTTTGTATACAAAGTATATTCATACTAGTCATGTCTTCAATCATGCATTTAGGATAATGATATCCATCTCATTCTACCATCTTCTTTTTTTTCCCTTAATACCCCCTTGTCCCCTCCCTCCCCATTGACATTTCTAGTGTTCCTCTAATCCTCCTATGTTCCCCGACCCAACCCCACTGTGAATCAGCCTCCTTATATCACAGAAAACATTCAGCATTTGGATTTTTGAGATTGGCTAACTTCACTTAGCATTATATTCTCCAACTTCATCCATTTACATGCGAATGACATTATTTTATTCTCTTTCATTGCTGAGTAATATTCCATTGTGTATATATATCACATTTTCTAGGTTCCACAACATAGCTATTGTGAATTGTGCTGCTATGAACATTGATGTGGCTGTGTCCCTATAGTATGCTGCTTTTAAGTCCTTTGGGAATAGACCCAGAAGTGGGATGGCTGGGTCATAAGGTGATTCCATTCCCAGTTTTCCAAGGAATCTCCATACTGCTTTCCATAATGGCTACACCATTTTGCAGTCCCACACCAGCAATGTATGAGTGTGCCTTTTCCCCCACATCCTCTCCAACATTTATTGTTGTTTGTGTTCTTAATAGCTGCCATTCTGACTGGAGTGAAATGAAATCTTAGAGTAGTTTTGATTTGTATTTCTCTAATTGCCAGAGATGTTGAACATTTTTTCATGTATTTGTTGACTGAGTGTGTATCTTCTTCTGAGAAGTATCTTTTCAGTTCCTTGGCCCATTTATTGATTGGGTTATTTGTTTTTTTGGTGTTAAGATTTTTGAGTTCTTTATATATTCTAGAGATTAGTGGTCTATCTGATGTGCATGTGGTAAAAATTTGTTCCCAATTAGTAGGTTCTCTATTCACCTCACTGATTGTTTCTTTTGCTAAGAAGAAGCTTTTTAGTTTGAATCTATCCCATTTATTAATTCTTGCACTACAGGAGTCTTATTAAGGAACTTGGGGCCTAATTTGTCCTTTGAGTTGTTTATGAAAGGTATTTTGGCCACTACAATGAAAAGTTAACCAACAATTTCCATTGTTTTCAGAAAGATAAGACCTCCTGGCTTTTTCCTTGGCCTTTGGGTTGCTTTATCATAGGTTTTCCAGGTTTTTCTTTGGAGTCTTACTGTGCCATTCACTACTTGATATTAGTGTTGCCAAAACTCTGTCCTCCACCAGTGCATTTCCTGGACTATTTCATATTTCTTGCTCCTTGCTTTAATTACCATAAAACTGCTACAGGCTTTCAAATCTAAATACATGATTAGACGTTTTAAATGCATTCATTCATTCAAAATTATCTTTATTGCATACCCTCTATGTGCCAGGAATAGTTTTGGTTGCTGACCCAAGACCCACTGGAAAGAGACTGGTTCATTACTATGTTCCCACAACTAACAATCTCCACCTGAGTAACACAGAAATATCTACAATTCATGCCCAAATGTGAACTCTTTTCTTTTTTTTTCATGAATATGTGCTTTTCATCCCTGTTCCCATATGTTAGTGAATGGTACTTCCACTCCCCAAATCATCCAGGTCAGAGTCATCCTGCTCATACTACAGATAAAACTGGTGAAAACAATCTACCAATTCTGTATCTTAAACATTTCTCTTATTAAACCCTTCTTTTTCATCTCCATAGTTACTGCCTTAGTTCTTAGGCAATCATCTCTCATTTTTCTAGAACAGTCCATGGCACATACTAGAGAGCCAAGACACATTTGCAGAATGAATTTATGAATAAAAGAATGCAAGAATGAATGGAAATTTCAGAACTTCTACCATCTAATTATAGTCCATACCAACTCCATTTTGAATCCTCAAATTCAGTTTCCAAAACTGATAAAATGGAGGTATTTACAAAATTCATATTTAATTATGTTGTTTGCAGGATTTTCACCATTCATTGACCACTACTGACTACAGGATTAAAAACCAGACTCTACAAGCCAGTATCTGGGACTATCAAAGGTCACATACATGCCTTTCCTTATACCCTCTTTTCTTGCTGCTGTCCTCAGCCTGCACATACTTAACAAACAGTAAATGTGCTGATTCATAATTCCATATCTCTGCTCCACCAAGATTTCTCATTTCCCCCCTCTTTTACCCACCTGAAAAATAACAACTCATTTGGACAAACTTGGCTCATGCCTCACTTCCCCTTTGAAGACTATGCAGGCCTTTCTTCTTCCTCACCTACACTTCTATTTTTCCCACAAAGCTTTCTAACTTGCCTCCTCTGTAACAGTACCAGTAATACTGTTTCAAACTTGTTCTCATGTTTGTAATCACACCATGGTGGAATGTTTCCCTTCAGAGTGGAGGCCTCTGTCTCATTAATTTGTGAATTAGCACCATTAGACACTCAATAATTTATAGATGGATAAATAGATGAATGAATAAGTAAATAATATGGGTCACAGAAAGATTTTAGGAAAGGCAATGACATGATATGATATGCATTTTAAAATTAAGATGGTGGTATCAGAGGGAAAGCAAGCTATGAACAGATGCCAGATGATTAGGCAGGAGAATATTATAAATTATAAATATTACAAAGAGGTTTAGAGAAACAGGAAAAATAGTAGAATTAGCATGAGAAAGAGGCAAATATATTAAAAAATATTGCTGAAGTGAAAAAACAGAATTTAATGTCTATTTGGATGGCTAGCAAGAGCAAATATGAGAAAAATGATATGAGAAATATGAGGAAAATGATGACCCCAGGTTGCCTAGCTTGGGTGGCTGGACTATTTCTTCTAGTTCACTCATAAATTACTACTGTGTTATAAAACTAATGAAAGATATATTTGACAAAGTGATGAGTTAGATATCTGTACAACATTGTTTGCTGTGTAATTTCTCAGAACCACATTTGCTATATCAATGTAATTTTATATGTGGAACCCCATCACATATTTCTCTGCCTCCACAGTTATTCTAAAACTTTCCTTTAAAGGAGAAATTAAAAAGGGACAAACAACATTCAAAGAAATAACCTCATAGTTCAATAGCTCATCTATGAGGAACAGATAGGAAACACGGCTGATCAGTAAACAGCGGTAAGGGTACAGATCTCCTAACTCCACTACTTTATAATTGAAAGAAAGTATTTAAATTAGGTCATCTCTTACAGTCATGCTATCAGTAGGCTAGGAATGTACTCTTTAAACCACATTCTATACTATTAAAATATAATAATGATGATGATTCTTGTATATTTAACAGAAATTTTCTTTACCTGAAGCATAACTTTAAACATACTCTTCTTGTTTCTTGGCAATGAAAACACTGGTCCACCAAGTAAATTCATCCCTGAAGTACCTCATTAATCACAATGCACTTGTTCTTGGCAGGAACCTTAATATGCTACAAACACTGTTATTAAAGTAAGATTTGGGGATTCCCAGGTTGGCAAGAATTAGTTAGTTACACATCTCTAGAAATTATTTTCTTATAATTTCCTGTATTATTAATGATCTTATTAGGCTTACAGATCAGAGCAACTTTGCTTTATTAATTTAATATGTAAAGTCCAGTTATTCAAAACTCATTTAAACTCATAAGCAGCAATTGCCAACAATGGCCTCTTTCCCTCAAGGTCTGCTGAGTTGCATACACTCTCCCAGAATATGATACTATCCATTCTCTTTGTATGCTGATGTGGATCTAGCACCCCTATCTAACTGCTCAGAAATTACAGTTTCAGTCTCTAGTGGTGTATAACACTAAAGTTTACATCAGCAACATCATATTAACAATTTATTCCCTACCTACCACTAAAAACACAGCTAGACTGATAAAGCCTGATGGGTAGTGTCCAAATTTTAATCTTTTAAAAAATAATTCATCAAAATGTAAAAGTTCTGTAAGCCCATAAAAACTTGTTAAGCACCAGGATATCAAACAGAAAATGTTGCACTGTGAGAAATTCTCATACATGTTGGAGAAAAATGCTTAGGAGATACAAAGTAGGTACTCCAATCAAAGTTGTCTCTAACCCTCTCTGAATTATATAGTGTATAATTTACAAAAAATGAAAGGCTATAAATGATATGTATCATATTGAGAATTCAAAGCAATGAATATTTTGAGCCTATTCTTGTTAAAAAATGTCATTTCAACAGTGTATGTCTGCTGCCAAATTGAGCATCATCATTGCTAAAATTTTTAGTGTATCTTGACAAGTCAAAATAATTTACTAGGCTCATTAAGTAATAAATTAATTATTTAACAAACCAGAGGCGATGAACATGTAAAGTGTCAGTAGTGTTTCTTTATGTCTATCATTAATTATAGTATCCACATTTAAGTCAACTTGAATTAGTGAATAATGATTTATACCTTTTGATGTAATAATGATGCAACACAACATTCTCCTTGTGTACCTTGCAAAATGGAAAGTTGGCTGGAATATTCTACCTAATCTTACACATTCATATCAGTCTGGGACTGTAAAATTTTCCAGACACCAGGGCCCCACAGATTGTAGACTCCACCAATTTCCTGATTTCTACGTGGTCAAATTTCAGGTTCACCTATTTACAAAACCAGTCCCTTCTTCTGTTATTTAAAAAAAATTCCAATATTGGTGCCAATGCTTCATCCCAGATGAGGGACATATATGGATAACACACATCATTCTAAAAGAAACATAGTTCGTGTATTCCAAACATATTTTATTAGGAAACAATGAACAAATCAGTGAGTGCTTGCGACTTTCTCTATAGGTCTCCTAAAGCTGACATGTTTATATATCATTTTCACATAAAGAATTGGGGGTGGGACACTAAAACGAAGAAAAGAAGAAGAAAAAAAATAGGAATGTATTAGAGTGTAAAAGCATAAAAGCCACCATAAAATGTCCAGATAAAGCTAACTCTTAACAGGAGATTGAATGAATGGACGTTGTGGGAAAAACAGTAGTAAACTTTAAAGCCACTGAAAGGTTTTAAATGCCTAAGGGAAAAATAAACATTTGCTTCCAATCATTTTCTCATTAAGCATTCTCTGCTAGATGGCAAAGGCTTACTTAAAACCCAGGCTTTGACTCCGCGCCTTACACGCCGACCTAACCCACTGCCTGATCCCGGTCAAAGACAGCTCATTTGCGCTTCAGCTAATAGCACCTCGGCCCGCGCTACTGCGCCGCGGATCTCCCACCGCCCGCGCCACCAGCCCCGGCCACAGCGCGGGAGCGTGGCTTCGCCCGGCCCACTTAACCGCTAGCCTCTTCTAGGCCTTGACCACCTTCTCTGTAGCAAGAAGGGCTACATACACTGACAGATTTTCCGTTGGTGGTAGCTGTGGTGGTGGTAAAGCGTGTTTCCGGGCGCACTTAAAACCTAGCAGCTCTCTCCAAGTAGCAGCTTCCCCTGCTCCGCCCCTAGGACTTAGGACCCAGCCCTCCCTGCCTCCTCTCTCAACACGGTCCTACCCTGCCATCACCTCCTAACCTCTCCCTTTTGCTCTCAAGCCTCACATGGACTCATGTCCTCCCGGTGCAAATCCCAGCTCCTGGGCGCCTGACTCAGTTGAAGTTTATGTATCTCAGGACCTAATTACTACCAATTACTCTTTAAGCTTAAGTCACGCATCCGCCAAGATCCCGCCCCACGCCTGCTTGAAGCTGCCGGGCACTTCATTGGGTGCCCTCGGGGAGAAGGTTCAGACTGGGAGGTGGGAGAGGTGGAGCTGCAGGAGGTTGAAGGCTCTCAGAGGAAGACCACAAACACGTGCAAAGAAATAAAAACCACCACGTGTGCGCGCGCGAGTGTGTCTGTGTGTGTGTGTGTGTGTGTGTGTGTGTGTGTACGTACGCGCGCGCGCGCGCGCGCGTCAGGTCAGGGCGCGGGCGCCAAACCCGCCGCAGGGGGCCAGGCGTAGGGGCTCCGTGGAGCAGGCGTGGCGGGAGCGCGCGGGGGCGCGGGTACTTACACGAAAGCGTGGTAGATGAACGCCCAGCCGCGGGGTCTTTCCAGCACGTTGTACAGATAGTTCTGCACTCGCCGGTACTTGACGTTTCGCCGGCAGCTCTGGCTACTAGTGTACGAGAGCGGCTTCCCCAGCAGGCTCATCCGGGCCCCCTGCTTGCCCCGGCGGCTCTCCCTCAGGCCGCCGCCGCCGAGCGCGGCCGCGCGGGTGCCCAGCAGCAGCAGGCCGTCGCCCCTGGCGGCCGCGGAGTTCAGCAGCACTCTGCCCCGGCCGGACTCCACATCCTTCATGCCGCTGCCCAGGCGCCCCCCGCCCGCCGCCGCCGCCGCGCTGCTCTTCACCCACAGCCCGGCGGCGCCGCCCTCCTCTCCTCCCGCGTGGTGGCGGGGCATGGCATCACCACGGGCACCGGGAGGGGGGTGCCAACGCCTGCGGCGGGGGCAGTGGCCTCATGTGCGCCGGCGGGTTTGAAGGAGGAAGCCGGCGGCCGACGGGGCGCCCGCGTGCCAGAGACCTCCGAGCCGGGGGCGGGAAGCAGGCAGCCAGCAAACCACCGGGTCTTTGGGGCGGGGGCAGAGGGGGGTGTGCGGAGGAGGCCGAGGAGCTCAATTTCTAGCAGCCTTTAGCTTCGAATTCGAAATCCGGAGTGTTTGGGGCGTCACTTTGAGAGGGTTTATCTTGGTCCCTCTTATTCCCGCGGCTACCACTCCCTCCTTCCCGAAGCGGCCCCAGGCCTGGAGCGGGGGTGTGAGGGGCGCTCCTAGGCGCGCTCCCACGCGCGCACACCCAGCCTCAGGCTCCCCCTTCTCTCCTTCCACTCCCCACTCCCAGACTGTCTTCCCCCTCCCCCCCGCGGAAAACGGGCCTCCTAAGCCAATCTCCGGGGCAGGAGTTTGATTTGGTTCTCCCCAGGGATTTGGAGCTGTCCGGAAGGTTAAGTCTGCCGTGTGCCCTGTGAAAAAACTGGAGACGCAGGTCGCTGCGCTCACCCGCCGCTATGCCGCCGCGCCAGGTCCTGACATCCTTCTTCAAGGGGTGTGAGCAGGAACAGCCCTGTCCTGCCCTCCAGGTACCAGCTTAGCTAGACCGTAGAAGGAGAGCGGGGCAGCGCTCCGGGCAGTGGCGCCTGGGTTCCCGCGCAGGGAGCAAGTCTTCGGTATTTCAGTGGGCACAACCGAAAGACGCTGTTGCCTAGTCCGCCAGGCGGGGACCCGACTTCGCTCGGCTCACTCCAGCCTACAGGCTGTGACTTTCCATCCTAGCACCCGACAGCATGCTCGCGAGTAACTGAACATCCTTCCTATCCCGGGGGTGGGTGTCGGGGGGAGCGTGAAACTCCAAGTGGCTTCTAGGCGGTGAGCGAGTTGCCCCAGGCTCCGCCTGACAGGGAAGGCTGGGAGAATGAACTCAGTTCCCTGCTCAAGAAATTTCCATTTTAATCAGAGAAAGTCATAAAACTGCTAAGTCTGGGCAATGGCAACGGTGGTCCCAGTGTCTGGGAGAGGAGTTCCAGAGAGTGGGAGCCCAGGGCGCGCGCGCCACCGCACCTCCATATGCTGTAATTTACATGATTAGAGACGTGTAGTGAGGAGCCACCGGTTGGGTCTCCCGCCACCTCTGGCACCTGGGCGGCCCAACACCCACGCCTTTGATGGAGTGGGAGGCCACAGTTCCTCTGGCTTTCAAAAACAGTGTCGGTAATAAAACATCACCTTCAGCTTAAGGATGCCAGGCTTGGGGACTTCTTCCAAGAGAGTAGCTTTCCTCTCAAATATGAAAGAAAACAATCACCAAGTTAAACCCAACTAAGCTTCCACCACAACGCCAGGGCAGATAGTTGCAAGGTGGGTTGTTCCGTGTGACTTCCTTCCTTAAATCTTAACCAATAATAAGGCAAAAGTCTTACTTCAGCTATCCCCGCCCCTCCTCGAGATAAATACTCTACCAACTCCCTCTTGTACAGACACCCACGCCTGCGGCAACTATTTTCTGCTTCTGGTAATAGCTTCATTTAAACACATTGCTTTTATATTTTATTCTTTCCGCTCCTGGTCACCGCAGGACCTCGCTTTCCTCCAAGCTTCTGAGCAGCAGGCACTAGCTCCCAGCTCCGTGCAGCTGGCAGCGGTGCCACGTGACTGTGAGCCAGGCACCAACACTCAGAGCCACTCTTGCTTTCCCCTAATACACTTCACACCCACGCACTGTGGAGGTGCGAGAGAGATTGCTCCGTGCCCTGCCATTCTGGGCAGATGCAGAGCGCGTTCTGGAACGAGCTTTCCAATCCTAGAGCTGCGCGGGGACCCCGGGTGAAGGCGGGGGGAGTTCGCTGCTCCTATATTTAGATTCCCTACGGAGTTTCTGTGCAGGGGCTTTCAGGGTGAAAGATCTAGAGACTTAAAATGACTCGTGTACCCGCTTTAAACTTGAAAATCTTGGTTTTTCTACAGGCAGTAAAATGAAAACCACTTCCTCTAAACCAAGCTGTTTTCCTTGCTAGACTTCTACTACCGCGGTCAGGTTACTTCCACCTCATGTCGCAGTTGGGCCCAAGAGCAGGCAGGAAGTCTCAGGAACGCGAGGGACTTGTTTCTCTGGAGGAGAGCCAGCTGCTTAATTTCCAAATTATGCTTTCCTGGGGCGCAACAATAATACTAGTGAAATGGTGATGTTGATTGAGTAAAAGCCAATAAACCTTTAAAAAATTAGATCCGCTGATTGGTAGGGATTTAGAGCTTAGACACACAGCACAGAGGTGGGGATCCTCCCAGGTATTCACCGCATTCACCAATAGTGTGAGGGTTACTAGGAACCCAGCAACCTCGCCTCCCCCTTAAATGTTCCTTCCATTAGGTTTGCATCTCCAAAAGAGGATAGTCAGACAAAACAGCACACAGTTTGGTATCAGACACCTCTGCCAGCTCCCACTGGGGAAGACTGGTCAAGCTACCTACCATAACCCTCCTACCTTTCCATTCCCAGGAAAGAAAGGCCAAGTGAGGCTGCGTCTCTGAAAGATTCTTTGTGCCATGTTTTCTTTGCCACCTACTAACTTTCCTGGATAGACAGGAATTGACTTTGGGGAAAATAAAGTGTTAGTGATCAAGCTTTTGTTGTTCCGTTGAATACAGATGTTGCTAGGAAACCGACTTGCTCAAATATCAGTAAGAAGGGTAGGCATAGTGATCCGTGAGTAAAACAATATAGTATATATTCTATGCATATAATCATATTAGTGCATTATAAAGAAGTAAAGGTAAAGGTGATGAAAACCAGATTTTTCAAAGGCAGATGTTAATTGTTAGTGTAGAATGTGTGAGTACATGGGCCTTTCCCATCCTTTGAGATGGATCTGCTTTTACCCATTCCTTTTCTACAAATTGTGTGATGCCTGCCTGAAATTAATGACCTTGGAAACTTGTTCTCTGAAGTCTGCATGAAAGTGGTTTCATTTGAGCATAATGATTAGAAATATTTGATTTCAGTATGTTTCCTACCCCCATTGTATTTTTCTTCTGAAAGGTACTCTGGAATAGTAATATTGAAAATGCAATACATGAGCTAGATAGAGATGCAGAGACTTTCAGTGCCAGCAAACGAGACAGAATAACTAGATCTGCACTGGGTTCACAAAATATCAGTGACCCCTTTCCTCCTTTTCTTTCTCCTCCATGCCCTCCAATTTCCCTCAGTCCTTTCAACACAATGTACACTCCCATCAAGTTGTGTTCATGGTTCTGATGAACAGGTGAATTATGTAAGTGCCACTGTTAAGTAATACAGGTGCACTTTGATACAGTGTGAGATTTATGGACTAATCAAAGCAGTAAGAATAAATAGAATCATTAAACCTTAGAGCAAAAATCAAAATTTACCGATCCAAAAATGGAAATTCATGGTTGGCTTCTGTTCAGCAATTTGCCATGTAGTCTTGGAGTAGAACTGAAGACTCTGAACTTCAAAATAGAGTGTCCTTTAAGCTACATCATCCTTGTTAATCTTTATTACCCTTCCATCAAATCATAAACCAATAAGCAAAGCAGTTGTACTACCTTCTTTATGCTTTTGTGTGTGTGTGTGTGTGTGTGTGTGTGTGGGTACCAGGGCTTGAACTCAGGGGCACTTGACCACTGGGCCACATCCCCAGCCCTTTTTTGTATTTTATTTAGAGACAGGGTCTCACTGAGTTGCTAAGTGCCTCACCATTGCTGAGGCTGGCTTTGAACTCGCTAGCCTCCTGTCTCAGCCTCCCAAAGTGCTGGGATTATAGGCGTGTGCCACTGCGCCCGGCTCTTCTTTATGCTTTTATCAGTGTATTATAGTTATACATAATAGTTTGGTTCATTTTGACTTAATCATACATGCATGAAATTTAATTTGGTCCATTTCAGTCCCCAGTATTTACCTCCTCCCTCCCTCTATTCTCCTTCCTCTATTCTGCTGGTCTTCCTTCCATTTAGTTATTTATTTTTAATTGGTGAATTATAGATATACATAAAGGTGGAATTCACTGTGGTATATTTATACATGCACATAGTGTAATTTTGTCAAATTCATTCCACATTTCCTCCCCTTTCCTGTCCCACCTTCCTCCCCCTCAGTCTTTTTTTCCTACTCCACTGGTCTTTCATTTACCCTTATCTACCCACTCCCCATTTTTTCTCCTTAGTTTGCTCTAGTTTCTAAATATAGGAGAAAACTTTTGATTTTCTGAGTCTGGCTTATTTCACTCAGCATGATATCCTCCACTTACATCCATTTACAAGCAAATGCCATAATTTCATTCTTCTTTATGGCTGAGTAAAACTCCGTTGTGTGTGTGTGTGTGTGTGTGTGTGTGTGTGTGTGTGTGTGTATTCTTAATCCATTCATCTGTTGAAGGGCACCTGGGCTGTTTTCATAACTTAGCTATTGGGAATTGTGCTGTTACAAACATTGATGTGACTGTATCACTATAGTATATGGATTTTAGTTCTTTAGGGGTAAATACCATGGAGTGGGATAGTTGGATCACATGGCAGTTCAAATCTTAGTTTTTTAAAGAATTTCCATACTGTTTTCTACAATAGTTGTACTATTTTGCAGTCCCACCAATAATGTATGAGTTTACTTTCCTCCCCACATTATTTGTATTGTTGATGACTGCCATTCTGACTGGAGTGAGAAGAAATCTCAATGCGGTCTTGATTTGCATTTCCCTGATTGCTGGGAAAATTGAACATTTTTTTCATGTTAGTCATATGTGTTTATTATTTTGCAAAGTGTGTTTAATTCTTTTGCCATTTATTGATTGGGTGGGTTATTTATTTGTTTATTTTCATTTTAAGTTTTTTGAGTTCTTTATATATTCTGGATATTAATTTTCCATCAGAGGATTAGTCGTCAAAGATTTTCTCCCATTCCATAGATTCTCTCTTCATGCTTTTAATTATTTACTTGTGTGTGCAAACACTTTTAAATTTGATGCTGTCCCACTTGTTGATTCTTATGTTTTGTAGGTATCTTATTGTAACCATTTACTTAGAAACCATATTCACCTCCTAATATTTTAAATGTGTCAGTACACTGTACCATAGTACCACTTTTTTTGTCAATCAAGAATTGTTATCTTTAAGAGATATGATACAAGCTTCACAAGATGTTTCTCCAACAAACAGAAAATCCAGGACAATTTTAGAGATCCTCTGAGGCTGGCCATATTGATTGAAGCTGGTAACACATCAGAATCTCAGGCCTACATCACACACTGAATGAGGTATGGCCCCTTCAGAACAGCATTTTCCCTGAGGATGTGTGTGTGTGTGAATGTGTATAGCTATAAGGAAAATGCTGGTAGGAGAGCAGAGAAATAGTGCTTCAAAAAGAAAGCACTTCAACAACTTAGTGAGACCCTGTCTTAAAACAAAAAACCAAAAAGGTCTGGGGATGTAGCTCAATGGTAAAGTGCACCTGGATTAAATCACAATCACCTGTAACAAATTTTTTAAAAATAAGGAAGGAAGGAAGGGATGGAGGGAGGGAGGGAAGGTAGGAAGGGAGAGAGAAAGAGGGAGACAGAAAGAGGAAGGGAGGGAAGAAAGAGGAAGGAAAGAAGGAAAAGAAGAATGAAAAAAGAAAGAGAAAGAGTGAGCCTCAAAAGTTTTGTTTTATTTCAGTGACTACTAAAATTTATTTGTCTAAGAATTACTAAATTATTATGCTGATCACTTTTTTCAAAGCAAAATAATAGCAAACACTTAGTATTTGTTCAGAATGTGGTGGGCACTTTGGCTTAAATAATTATTTCACTTCATTCTGACAATAACTTTAAAAGCGTATGCTACAATCATACCCAATTTATAGGGGAAGAAAGTCAGGTGAAGATAGTTAATAATTTTTGAAACTTTCAAGAGTTGAGCCTATACAATCAAACTTAGAGTTATTTTTATTACAAAAACAAAGCAAAGTTTTAGTACAAAAACAAGACCCAGATTTTAACTAGTGATCTTATTTTAAGTTTTGAAATTAAAAAACAAACAACTGTATCTTTGTAGTTTCTCTTTACAAATGAAAAAGTATTGGAAAGTTTCTGTGGGTTGTTTTAAAGCAAAATTTGGGGTTTCATTTCAAGCACAGAAATAGCTTCAATTTCCTTTTCACTTTTCCTGTGGCTGTAAGGGTTTCAATGTGTTGATAATATTTTTATGGATATTTTAAAAACAGTCCTGGGCATCACAGTATGAATTTCTTGAGATTATGTTCACATTTTATTTTTTTCCTAATGCTATCTCAGTTTTATTAATAAAACCCTGTTTATTGTATTTGTACCTGATTTAATTTTTTTCTTGCATGTCCGTATGATAGTATAACTATCTTTTTTTTTTAAAAATATTTATTTATTTACTTTAGTTGTACACAATGGAATGTATTTATGTTCATGTGGTGCTGAGGATCAAACCCGGGCCGCTCATGTGCGAGGCGAGCGCTCTGCCGCTGAGCCACAACTCCAGCCCCTAGTATAACTATCTTTTAGTCAACTATTTAAACACATCATTCAGGAAGTACTTTGAATAAGTTACTTGATCTTTTTAACATCCATATATTTAGAAGCTGAGTAAGTTGAAACAGAAGAAAAACATCTCCTCTGAGCTAGTGTCCTGGAAAATTCTGTTATAATTCTGTGCCCTCTAGTGGTACTTACATTTTACCATTATTTTTCCAAGTTAAGGAAGCATCCTTTATGAGGCTCCCAAAACATATTCATCCCTTCAACAGGCAATCACTAATCATAAGGTGCAATACTAGCTGGACTGTTGCAGAGGTGGAAAATATACCTGGTTCTTATCATGTTCACAGACTAGTGTGAGAAATGGATAAATGAGTAATTACAATTTGGCGATGAGTTCAGAGAGGTATATACAAAATCTCATAGGAACCTGTGGAGGATTTCCTGAAGGATGTAATAAATGAGCTAAGTCTGAAGGAATAACTAGACTTTGATGAATACAGAAGACACAGCACTCAAAGAGAAAACATTTGAGAAAACGTGCAATCTGGAGAGCTGTTCATGCTTTGATAATGACAAATACGAGGATTCTACTGGAGTGCAGGTATCTTTTTAAGATGTATCTGTAAGGAGAAGTAAGGCAGGAGCTCTATGGCTAAGGGTCTGGGCAAAACTTTGGATTTTATCCTGACAAATTGAGAGCCATTGGATACTCTTAACCAAGAGACATGACACACTCTTTATTTCTACTTTCAGAGAAGGAGTTGAAATGGATTGAGCAACCATGAGCGGTACACACTTCTTTAAGACAGGGAAATCAGAGATGAAAATGATACAGTGTTTATGTTGAAGGTTAGTGAGAGCCCCCTACCAATCCAATCCCAGATCCTAAACCTAACTTCCAATTTTCAGGCATGAGTATCTGAGTGTGTAGTCATACCACATACATAATTAGGAAAGATTGAAGGGGAGGTCATCTGGGGAAGGAAAATATACTGAGTTGAATTGGCATTGAGTTTGATGCCAATTGGTAATTGAGATGTTGGATTGGCGGTTGTATAAACAGATCTGTAGCTTGCAGGGGAGTGAGGAGTTTAAATTTGAGAATCATTAACCTATATTTATAGGGTGAAATCAATAGGTTGGGATCAGATTACTTGGGGAAGTATGTTTTAAAAGGAAGAAATCTGAAGGCCCATCCCTGATGAGCACAAGTACTTAGGGTGTGGGAGCTAACAGCTCCAGCTTCAACAGAAAAATTCTGCAAAGAATTTGGCATTTTGGATTTATCAAGAAAAATGTCATTTGAAGAAGTTGCTTTTGTTTTATTACAGAATTTTAGAAATACAAATCAGGTTAGAGTGGCGAGAGGAAGAATTTGAAGATGAGGGAGTGAGGATAGTTATTTTGAAGGTAAGGAGAGGAAGTAGCAAGAAGTCTAGACAAAAAATACAATGTTCATCCACCCAAGACCTGAATGGCTACTGCAGCCCTCTCATAGATCCTGGCTGAGTCAGCACAGGCATTTGAATAACTGAGCTACAATTTTGATTGACACTATTTCACTTTTAATTGTGAGGTCTGAGACAAATATCTTCTACTGATTATATATAGTATGATATTTTTTTAACAAAAGCCACCAAATTTATATCTAATATTTTCAAAAAAGTTCAATTTAATAAAAACACGTTATTATGTTTAAATCATCGTGAATAAAGATAATAAACTATATATTTTTGCTTAATTTTAGCTATAATGAAAGGCCGAGGAACTGACTGGATCATTCAGGAAAAAAAAATTGTTCAACATGGTTATCAAAATGTGTTGCTGAGAGCCAGAAGAGATACCCAGAGTCCATCAGGTAGGTCAGGAGTTGGCAAAAGCAGAGACTTTCAAGTTCTTGGAGTTTCAAAGTTTAGTTTTTTCCTTTATATATGAGGTGTCTATGTAAAATTATATTAATAGAAAGGTGGTTAAAATTATGTTTGAAAACTACTTAACAAAAGAATATGCCTGTTTGTTGAGATACTTAGAGTAGCACTTCCTGCCCTTTTGAGTCATGCCTCATAAACAAAATGACAAATGAACAGCCTACTGGAGAAAAGGAGAAGGCCAGTGACAGAGGTGACAGGCTTGAGATTCTGGCCATCCTGAGCTCTACAGCACTCTGGCTGGGCTGTAGATTGTGGAAAGAGTTAGGATCAAAATGCTACAAGAAGATACCAAATTTCTTGTAGGAATCTTGTTAGTTGAAAGAGCTAATTTAGAGCAAGAGACTAATTATCCTAAAGAATAGAGGAAAAGTGGAGTTGCCACCAAGTTGGAGTTTGCCTGTCTGGTGTAAAATTTTGAGAAGATACAGTATATTTTCAGTGAAGTAGAGGGAGTATTACTTCAATGTGTTTTCAAGGTTTTGCTTTTGCATAGCATTTTGCACTTGAGGCTGAAGCATATTGAGAAATAGAGGGACAAATGCTGATAATTGTTTTGAGGAAGAAGATGTTTCCTGATGTGAATAGGAAGATCAAAAATGAGGAAGAGGCAGAAGACTCAATATTGTTTTAGGTAATGAGAATTGGAAGTAGAGCAATAAATAACAATAAGTATTTAAATATTTTAAAATGTATTTGTACTAATGCATTATAATTTACTAATAGTGGGATTCATTATGCCATATTTGTACCTGCACATAATTTTCGTAAATCTCATTCTTAGTACCTTCCTTTTCCTTCTCTTCTGGCCTTCATCTGATCTGCTTGATGTACTCTACTGATCACCATTGCTATTAGTAGTAGTATTAATCTTTTTATTATTTTAATTAGTGCATTAAAGATATTTTTAAATATGCTCAGAATTTGGAGTAATAAAAGCATAAACTGTGGGACCTGGTTCCTAAATCTCGTTAAGTATGCATTTGATAATAATAATATGTAGACAACAGGGATTTTGTGAGGATTAAGTGTAATAGTTTATGTAAGGGCCTTAGCAAAATGTGAACACATGGGGGGCTGAGGCTGAAGCTCAGTGACAGAGCACTTGCTTAGCATGTGTAAGGCACTGGGTTTGATCCTTATCACCACATGAAAATAAACATAAAATAAAGGCATGCTGTCCATCTACAACTACAAATGAATAAATAAAATGTGGACACATGGTAAGTGCTCAGTAAATGTTGGCTACTACTAGTAATATTCTTGCTTTTCAAGATTTATTTTAGGTCCAATCTGTGACTAGCCTGCAATTTGAAATAATATCTGATTAATTTTTTAAACATCAGATTTTCTAATTGTTAACATTTGGCTAAAATTTAACAGTCACAGAAGATTAGAAATATGAACTTGTGAAAAAAAATGAGTAAACCTTGCAATAACCCAGAAGTGAAACTTAAAATTGTGCAGATGATCACTTCCAGGGGACTATTGTGAAGTTTAAAAACAAATGAAAGCAACTATACCTGATAATATACCAGGCTATACATTCATGGATATATATTTTATTAAATGTTACCAGGCACAACAAAACAAAGGAAACCTTAATGTATATAGCTTTGAGACATTACTTCTAACAACTATATTCAAATGGTAATCCTTTCTCTTTAAAGTATATATTTTAGATGCCTGACAATAGGGGTTGAATTCATTACTCCAGAATATCTAAGAATTTATGATTCTAGAGTGTCTCTGGATGACAGAAGTTTGAGATTTTTGGTGAAATTCTTAGAAAAATAAAAAGGCACGCTCACAATTTTGCATACAACTTAGAAGATTCACTGACCCTTGGAAATAATTAGTAAAACCTGAGGTTTATGGTTCTTAGATTACAAGAATAGTATCATATTCTTCTTAAAATGTTTATTTATTTATGTGTCATGTTTGCAATGGGGGTAATAACATCCAGATCATAGAGTTTTGTGAGAATTATGTGTAATATTTTATGTAAGGGCCTCAGCAAAAACATGAGACAGGGCCCCCCTATGTTGGCCAGGTTGTCCTCAAACTCCTTAGCTCAAGCAGTCCTTCTGACTCAGCCTCCCAATGAGCTGGGACTACAGGCATGTGTCACCATGCCTGCCTCTTTAAAAAGCATATTTTTGTTTTTTAATTAAATTAAAATTTTAGCTGATACATAAAAACACAAAGATTATACATATTAATGAGGTACAATGTGATGTTTTGATATGTGTATATTGCACAATTAGGTAAACATATATCAGCCTCTGGTAACAGCCTTTCTACTGTCAATTTCCACAAGACCAATGTTTTTATATCCTACATGTGAGGTAGATCATGCAGTACTTTTCTTTTTGTGCCTAATTTCACTTAACATAATGATCTCTATTTCTATTCATGTTGTTGCAATAACAGGATTTCATTCTTTTGTCTGGGTGAATCCAAACATCCTTGAATTATAACAAACTATTTTGAAATTGTAGAACTTAACATGATTATAAAAATAAGAAAAAAAGAAACAGAGAAAATATACTAATAAAAATTCTAAGCTTATACTCCTTTCCTTCCTACATGTTAAATTTTCAATGTCCTACTTTATATCTTTCCATATTGCCAGTGTAGTCATTATTATTACTTTGAATAGTTTTGTTTTTTAGTCTTCATATTAAAGATATCAATGGTTTATGTACCATGTTGACAAGATGAGAGCATTCTGAATTTGTCTGCATAGTTACTCTTACCAGTGAGTTTTACATATATTCTCTCAATTTTTGTTTGTCTGAGAATGTCTTTATCTGACCTTCATTTTTAAATAGCTTTACTGAGTATAGTATTCTTGGTTGGCAGAGTTTTTCTTCCCTTAAATTTTGCAAAACATCTCATGCCACTCTCCTGGCATGTAAATTTTTTCTGAAAAGTCTGCTGTGAGGCAAATTAGTACAACCCTGTGTTTTTTTTTTTTCCTCTAGCTGCTTTCAGCAACTTCTCTTTCATCTTTCAGAACTTGATTGTAACATATCGTGGAGTAGACTTGATTGAGCTAATTTTTTTTTTCTACCAGGTATTGAACCCAGGGATGCTTAACCACTGAGCCACATCCCCAGCCCTTTTTATTTTGAGACAGGGTATCACCAAGTTGCTGAGGCTGGCTTTGAACTTGCAATCTTCCTGTCTCAACCTGCCGAGTTGCTGGAATCATAGGCATGCACAACAGCATCTGTCTTGGTTGAGCTACATTTGACTGACTTTGGACTTTCCTGTACCTGCTTTTGATGTCTTCTGTTTTAAATTTCACTGAGCATGTATTTAGTTTAATGATTCTGGTATCATTACGTAGAATTTTCTCCATTTCTAAAAATTTCTCTGTTAGAGTAATGAATTGTTTGTATTTTGAAACTCATTAAGTTTCCATAAAACAGTATTTTAAATTCTCCATCTAAGGATTCAGCTCTACTGGTTACCATCTGGTTAGTTTCTGGCATTGTATTTTTACCATTAGGTGAGGTCATGGTCTCCTGAAAGTTCTTGCGTAGTATGCAATGTCCTTTGGGCATTTAAGGATTTATGTATTCATTGCAGTTTTTGTAATCTCTCTTTGTGCCTGTCTTCAAAGAAATTTTAAGCAAGCTGTTTATTTTCTCTGAACTCGTAGCTATTTCTGGGTTTGATCCTTATCACCACAGCACTAGATCACACCTAAGTCCAAGTTTGCCATCAGTTCACTGTTAGAATGTTGTCACTGTTTCACTACTAAAGGATTACTCAAGCCCAGGTTTATCTCAAGTCCATATTTGGTGTGCCGTATAACATGACCTGAGGGAGTACCTAGAAAGGGTAGTCAATCCCCTTAAGCCTCTCCCTGGAGTTGAGTTAGGCCCACATGCCTCATCTACATTTGTGGCCTATGGTTAGACACTGAGGGATTCTGCTCGACTCTAGGCAGAGTCACTATATATGGACCAGCCATAAGCTCCTGGGCCATTCTTGTGGCCAGCAATGCTGTAAAGCTGTATCACATTCTGAGCTCACAACCTACCAAGATATAAATTGCTTGGGGAAGGACCAAGGCCCACATTGCTAAGAAGTGCCCACTGTTAAGGTGGATTAATGGCTAATGACCCCTGCAGCCAACCATGTAAATCCAAGGGACTGGGGCTGAACAAAAGTCCAATGGACTAGGGCTGCTTGTCTCTGCCTGGCTTAGAGATGTTTCAGAGGCTTCATCTACAAGCACTACCCTGGATATAGGAGTCATTAGGATCTGCCCAGTATTAGGTTTTACTGTCCTGGCAATGATTTACAAGGCAAAGTCTTGGGATGACTACCCTAGCCTACTCCCAGGAAATGGAATCTTGATCCATGCCTTCTGCCCAATGTTGGGGTAGGGATGGTGAAGGTATTCTCCTGGACACCAAAGCTGATGCCAGTGTATATATGGCCATAACCTGCTGACAGGTTATGCCCATGTCTCACAAATGCAAGGGCCTGCAGTCTCAGTGGTACACTAGACCCACACCACAACTGGTAGTGATACAGGCTAAAACATAAGTCCATTCCACCAATTATGGGCTGGTCTAGAGGCTTTGTTTGTAAGCATTGGGCTGGGGATAGCTGTGCTACCCACAGTTGGAGGACTAGTGGTGGAAATAATCACTTGGTTACCAAGGCTGATGCTAAGTTTGGTCACACCTGAGTCTCAGAGCCCTAAGTGCTTGTATAGTCTGGGGAAGAGGGCTATGCCCCAGGTCAACTTCAAGGCTGGCAATGATGTACGGCATAACTCAAATCTGTCCCACTGGGGTACAGCCTGCTGCTGGAGCAGATCTGAAAGCTTTGTTTGTGTAGTCTGATCTAAATAAACGTAGAGGACTTTGCCTTCTGCCTGGTCCTGTCTGGTACCACAGCAGGTGTGTCTCTGAGCTCCAAGACAAAGTCCTATGTTTGCATTCATGCCCTGCTCCTCATCAAATGGAGTCTTGTTCCTGCTCTGCTGCCTGAGTTTGTAGGAGACAGTCAACTACCTCACCAAACAGTTCTAGGGGCTCAGGCTTTGGGTATTGTCCTGAGGGAAAGTTGGGCTCTGCTCAGCTCTGTGTTTCATCATGGTGGCTTAATGCCCAATTTCATGTCTAAGGTCTTCTCCTCCCCTGTTTATTTTTTAAATACTTTTTTAGTTGTAGATGGACACAATGCCTTTATTTTATTTTTATGTGGTGCTGAGGATCAAACCCAGTGCCTTCCACATGCGAGGTGAGCACTCTACCACTGAGCTACAACCCCAGCCCCCTCCTCCCTGTTTTAGTCAGCTTTTTCACTGCTGTGACTAAAGGACCCTACCAACACAATTGTAGAGGAGAAAAGTTTTATTTGAGGGCTCATGGTTTCAGAAGTCTCTATCCATAGAAGGTTGGCTCCATTTCTCCATGCTTGGTGCTCAAGGTAAGGCAGAATCATGGCGGGAGAGTGTGGCAGAGGGAAGCAGCTCACATCATGGTGATCAGTAAGCAGAGACAGAGAGTTCTCCACCTGCCAGACACAAATATATATATCCCAAAGCCATACCCCAATTCCCACCTCCTCCAGCCACACCCTACCACTTTAGTTACTACTCAGTTAATCCCTATCAGAGGATTAATCACTGATTGGGTTAAGACTCACAACCCAATCATTTCTCTTCTGAACTTTCTTGCATTGTCTCACAGGTGAGCTTTTGGAGAACACCTCATATCCAAACAATAACATCCCCCAAGTGAGAGGCATATTTCTCCAAGCTGTTTGGAGTTGAGAGAGGAGTAGAGCCAACAACTCTGTACTTTCTCTCTTCTTCAATGCATCTTTTCTTTTTGTTATACTAGTACTAGACATAGGGGGTCTTATCCAGCTTCCTTAGCTCTTTTACAGGTAGTATGGTGCATGAAACTTCATTCAGCTTCCTGGAATAGCCAATGCTCTTTTCTCAGACTTCAATTAGGAATACTTTACTGACACTTCTATCAAGGGGGTTCTAGAACAACAAGGTTGGTGGTTGCCATAAAGTCCTTGAATTGATGGAATGAAATTAAGGATCTCTGTTATGACTCTTTCTACTAAAATGAGTCCTTGAATTCTTATTACTCACTTCATATGGTTATACTATACACATTCACTCAGAGTAATGATATTCCTATCCCAAATTAATCTTCCAGAGTTTGTATACCATCAGGAACTTATTCATGCGATATGAGGGAAGGTTATGGGCCAGCCAGGGCCTCATCTCTGTTAAATGGATTAGTCATTTCTGTGCTTAAATTCTTTCCACTGTTGTATGACTGCTTCACTTTCATGGAAAATACTCATCTTTGTTCTTGTCAGTCATCCTCAAGAGTTGGTCCTTGGTCCCACATTGGTGATTGGAGTCCTACTATTGTTTTATTGACTTTCACAATGCCAGCTGTCTGCCTGCCCACCCACTTGAACCTCTGGATGTCATCTTGACTCTAGAACCATGTTTTATAAGTGAGTGTCTGTGTGTGTGTGTGTGTGTGTGTGTGTGTGTGTGTGTGTTGTTGGATAACCTACTGAATAACTCTATGTCAAAAATAAAATGCACCTTTCTGCCTACCAGACTATTTCCTCCCCCACACCTGCCAATGGGACTATTCTCCCCAACCCTTGCTTGGGCTCCTAGAAATGGAACTTTCAACGTTCAGTTCTACGGTGGTTAACTGGGTCATGAAAAATTATGCCTGAGTTTAGACCAGACTCATATTTCATTCTCCTAGTGAAAATTTATTCATTTATCCATTCATAAATTCAGTCAAAAATTGTTGAGGTCCTGCCGTGTTTCAAAAGTGTAAAACAAACATTATTCCTAATGTAGTCTGTTGTTTACTGTAATTTTTAAAAAGCTTGAAACCTTTTTCAAAGCAAACTTAAATATATAACAGAATGATAAAAAGATTGCCTCAAACTTGATAATTCAAAACCAACTTGCATGTTTTATAAACTTTCTTTCATCCAGAGTTAATTCTTTACACTAATGGTGATTTGGGTCCCCTTAGGATATCTGCAATGTGTAGAGATGATTTTACTTAGCACTATGCTAGGTAGGTGGGAGGGTGTGGGAAAGCAATACTACCAGTGTCTAGTGGATAGAGGCCAGGAATGCTACCAAGCATTCTGCAATGTATAGGACATCTTCCACAAGAAGAGTTATCCTGTGGCCTGGGGTTGTGGCTCAGTGGTAGAGCACTCACCCAGCACATGCGAGACCCTGGGTTCAATCCTCAGCACCACATAAAAATAAATAAATAAAAATAAACGAATTTTTTAAAAAACGAGTTATCCTGCCCAAAGTGTCAACAGTGCCAAGGTTGAAAAGCCTTGCTAACTTTTAAAGGTATTGAGATGGGGAGTTTTGCTTGCCATCATTTGATAAAATATGTTGGTCAGTATACTATTATTTTCTGCATTTAGAATTTTAAATTTTAGTATATGCCCAGGAAAATGATGGTAGATATGCATATTAAGAACAGTTTTCTTACTCATAGAAAAATCCCTCAATGTATGATACCAGGAAAGGTTGACAAGTACCAGATCTGTTCCTAATATTCTAGAAGGTTAAAATAGTATAAGTATTCTTTCTACCTAAAAATTAACATATCTTATTACCTTTACCATATGACATAAATGAAAGAAGCAGATCATCTGGGGAACAGATGAATAGACAGTTGGTGAGGGTTTTGAGGGCTCCTTGAAACATTATTTCTTGATTGCATTAGAATATAGAACCTTCAAATAGCACCATAGCTTTATTCAAACTTTATCTAATTCCACATAAATTTATACAATAGCCCTTGAGATAAGAATAGTAATAAAGTGCCAATCACCAAATTAGAATAACTATGATTTATAGATGACTATTCCCCAATTCACTAGACATATTTTATGAGAGATTCAATCACTGGGAATTTGGTTTGAGTATAATTTTAATGCAAATATTTCCATTTTGATTACTGTATATTTTTTTGAGAGTTTTAATAAAAACACATTTCTTGTGGTAATCATAATCTTAGAAGAGTTATATCAAACCCACAGTATTTGTTTTCTACTTCAGTTAATAATATATGAATGTATTATACTAAGTAATTTCATGCATAACAATGGTCTCTGGGTTAGAAGGAAATCTGTTAGAATGGAAAATAGTAAAAGGAAAAAAGTGGGTTAATACATTTTCTGACTGAATATATTTGCCTATAGTTTATGACAAAGCTTGTTTATAACCTCTCTTGCTAAATTTAAGATTATTTTCTGTACTTATTTATTTTTTAATGTATACACAATTTGGTTATAGATATATGAGCACATAGAACCTCCAGAATATTGAATTTATTTTTACCTTCACTTACCTACCACACTCCTTAAGCTTCTTTGTCCTAGAAAAGAAAGTCATTACTTTAAGGAAAATAAAATTAATTCCCAAATTTGAATTACAAAGGCTCTCCTACTTCCTTAATATTCCTTCAACAACATTTCAATTTTTGCTTTCAACAAAAATGATTAAACATGTTAGATTGTTTTCTGTTATGAATTCTACTGGGAAAATCAGAGATTTTTACCTTAGTTGCCTTACAATCTAATAACTCTATTTAACCTATGAACAAACTTGGATACATTGTTTAGTCTATTTGCTACACAATTTTCTCATTTTCAAAATGGAAGACAATAAAAAGTTCCTGGGAAAAGAACTAAATTATATAACACATGCAAAGTGTCTTACAGCAGTAGGTGCTCTGTAAATGCTAAGTAACACCTAAAGATGCCTTTACAGTTTTGTTATTGGTAGGGGAAGGAGAGTATTTTAGAAAAAAAATTAAGAGTTACAACATGTTGATATGGTTGTGTATTTATTTAAATGTTTTTCTTGTAAAGGAACATGATTAACTGGCAAATTCAACATTACTTAGGTATACAAATTATCATGTTTTTAGTAGTTACAAAGCTAAAGTAAACATTAATATAAATATATAAAAATACTTATGTACATGAATTTAAATAATCTCCACTTCTTTTTTTTTTGGTTGAACTTTTTGTTTCAAGTCTCCCACTCCTATAACATATCATATATTTAACATAGCCATTGAATTTTAGAGTTGAGATGGAGTTTAGAACCTTTTCAATCAATTGAAGACATTTAAAAATATATTCTACATTTGAAGTTTTAACTCTTTGTGGAAAAAGTCAATATACACCCTTCTAAATGCTTTCTTTCATTTTGACCTACAAAAACTATGTGAAGTATTAGTATTCTTCCTATTTTTGATATGTAGAAATAAGCTCAGAAATGTTGAGCAATTATTCAGAATTAGCAAACAGTAATGGAAAAGCAGGAACTTAAACAATGGCTGACTCCAGAGACTGTGGACTTAACAATGAAACCATAATGTCCCCCCACATTTGAAAATGCTTTTAGGAATAGAGTGTTGTCTATTTGGGAATTTTACTGATGGCCACATTTGAAAGAACAAAGAACATAATTGCAAAGACCCAAAAACACTGATGAAGGGCTTTTAAAACCAGGAGAGAAGAACTAGTTACTTCCAAGTACAGATGTCTTGCTCCTGGGGGATTCTGTACCTTAATATGATGAGTATATCTTTTTAAGAAGGTATTTAGCTGCACTCAATTCACAAAAGCAACTGTGGAACCAACCTAGATGGCCTTAAGTAGATGAATGAATAAAGAAACTGTGGCATATATACACAATGGAACATTACTCAGCCTTAAAGAAAAATGAAATTATAGCATTTGCAGGTAAATGGGTGGAGTTAGAGAATATCATGCTAAGTGAAATAAGCCAATTCCCCCTCCCCCCCTAAAAAAGTCCAAACGTTATCTCTGATAAGTGGATGCTGATCCAAAATGGGGGGGGGGGGGAGTGTGTAGAAGAGAATGGAGGAATTAGTGAGGGGAAGGGAGAGGTTATGAGAGTGGGAAAGATGGCGGAATGAGATGGACATTATTACCCTATATACATGTATGAATGCACAAATGGTGTGATTCTGTATCGTGTACAACCAGAGAAATGAAAAATCGTGCTCCATTTGTGTACAATAAGTCAAAGTGCATTCTGCTGTCATGTGTAACTAGTTAGGACATATAATAAAAAAGAATGTATTTAGCTGCAAATAGAAAACTTCCCTGAAACACTAATTTAAGTACATTTCATTTGTTTCAAGCAGAGAAGTCTTGAATAGGGGAGGTGACCTTCTGCTAAAACATCAAGGCCTCACCTTTTCTGTCTGGCACTTCTGCCTTCTTCGCATGTGTCTCTGATTTCTTTTCTTTTCTTTTTTTTAATATTTATTTATTTGCTTTTAGTTGTACACAGTGTGTTTTATTTTTACGTGGTGCTGAGGATCGAACCCGGGCCGCACATGTGCTAGGCGAGCGCTCTACCGCTGAGCCACAACCCCAGCCCCTCTGATTTCTTATGGTCATGACAATGGCCTTTCTATCTCCAGACACCACGTCTGATTTCCAGATTGTAATAACAGGGAAGGCTTGAGGGCAAAATGCAGTTTGCCTTTTATTTAGAAATAATATCCTCCTGTGGGATTTCTCATTGGCCAGAACTACCACATGGACAGTCATAACTGCATTGTAAATTATTTTAGTTGAATTCATTGAAAAGTAAGAATTGAAATCCATTTAATTAAAATTAGTGAGGAACAAATACACAATAAGTAATGTCTACAATAGTCCAATTTTTGACTACCCAACAAAATCTGTATAACTCTTCATGACCACAGAGCACACCTCCACCCTCCCCCAACAAAGCTCATCAAAATACTGAATCTACCTCAAAGTGGAGACCTCTGGATAAGGTGCACTGTTCTTCATCAGATCTAAATTTGGATTCTGGTGGACTGGTAACAGATACTTACAAATAAATGCCCTGAGCACATCATGTAGAAGTGTTGAGACAAAGTAGTAGTAGTAGTAATAATAATGATAATGATAATAATAATAATATCTTCCATTAAGGAAAGAGGGGGAAGGAAAACAGAGTGGCAGAAGTAGAAGAAAGTAGAATTGGACAGGAAGAGAAAAATGTCTTGTTTTGTAAGTATAGTAACTCTCATTTCCCTGGCTTCTGGCCTCTGGAGGAATGTCACTTCTCTAATTAATTAGCATGGCCGTATCTAGGGATATCACACTCATAGGAGGATGTACTCATGGAAAGCTGCTCCACTCTACTAACCCAGTTCCTGTTGATGTAAACTTGGGTGCTGGGATTGCATTAAGGACCAAACAACCACAGGCTATTGACAAGCATAATTACTGTGGCCAGTGTATTAGCTTCTAATGAATTCTGTGTGATAGGAATCAAAGGCAGAAATCTTGTCTACAGCATTAGTTCTAAGGCCCCAAACCATGAAACTTTTCTGTCATCTCTCCAGCCCTTTGACTATACTTTGGTCAATACTTTGAGGCAGTTTAAAATAATAAAAATCCTTCCTGTGATCTTTGCCAGTGGCCAACCTGTGCTATTTAGCTGAGAATTCCTACTAGAATTGATTCAGAAAGAACTGTGAGCTTGGTCTATCTAGTCCTAAAGTACTGACAGCTTCTTTCATTAGTTTCATTTCAGGTACCAAAGAAGATGGTTTGATAAACTTCCAAGAACCTTATCAAAAGCCTTTCATTCACAGGCAAAGAGCCTCTTCCTTCAAAAAGGAGAATTCCCTTCCTTCTGGTTGACCTGCAGGCCCTAGTCTGACCTCATTTCTAGTAGGACTTTTTTGTAAGTAGAAAGTTGGCCCCACCACACAAACTATTGTGAATTTTTGGTTTATTTTGTTTAACATTCAGACCCGAGTTGGTAAATTGTGTCCATCCCAGGTCAAACATACAAATAGCTGACTACCACTCATCAAGAACTGACACTTTTCCAGGCTGTGCATGATTGGGCCCTCTATTACTTACAGTGCTCCTGGTAGCAATCTCTTTTAGAGCAGGTTCTCAGGTAAGAAAGCAATAGCTCTCTCTGATTAATTAAAAAGTGTTGATTAAGAGAATATTGCATTACACACATTATTGAAGGCATCACTGGAGAACCAGGCCCAAGACTAATCATTGGGACAATACCCAAACCATGCAAAATTAGTCTGTCTGTTAACACTGATGCCAGAGTTAAAATAAGTACTTGATGGGACTTTTCTTTCCTCCCCTTCCTTTTTTTTCTTTCTTTCCTTCCTTCCCTCCTTTACTCCCTTCCTCTGAAGGTTGAACTCAGGGGCATTTGATTACTGAGCCATATACCCAGTCCTTTTACTTTTTATTTTGTAACAGGGTCTCACTAAGGTAGTGAGGCAGGCCTGAACTTGAAATCCTCCTGCCTCAGCCTCGCAAGTTGCTGAGATTAAAGGGGTGTTCCACCATGTCTGGATGTACTTTTCTTTATTTTACTGCAGTTTCCAACAACATGTTGTTTCCTTTAGCTAGTTGCTGGTCTTAAAACAAACACAGCTCCATAAATCTAGTCACTCTGAGTTGGGCCTCTGTTTTACGCTGTTCACCTCTCAATCACAGTTCTAAATTGGAACATCCTAATTTCTTTTTTTGACTTTATCTTGGTGACAATCACAGTTACAGTAGGAAATTCCTCTTCAGTAAGAACTCTGAGAAGAGACTGACATGTCAGAATACATGATCAATTTTCACTACAAATTGTTAGAAGTACACTTTAGGATTGTTTCCTTGAAAGAGTTCAAGTCTCAGACTGAATTCTAAGGCCTAAGGACAGAATCATACTCAATATCATCAGTCTCTTGGAATCAGGACCAAAAGATCATAATTTACCAAAAACATTGATGAAAAAATGAGAAAAGATCTATTTTATTTACAAAGCTATTTGTGGGTAATGCCAGAATAGGTTTTATTGCTATTACATAAGTAATTCAAACTGCTTGTTAAATGTATACACATATAAAACTTTATGCGCAGATATAGGCATTACATGCAATTTGGATAATTTTTGCTTTCTAAGTGAATAGTAGAGAGCATATATTTTTATAAACACACACATATATATCTGATTACAGATACATATACTAACATAATAAGGAAACACATATACTATTGGCATTCTGTTCCTGGCATTGTAGAATAAAATATAATACTCTATCCTCACTTAGAAGCAAAAAATAATGATGAAAATGATAATTTTGACAGGTAAATTAAGCACCTAAAGATATTTACTAACCATTAGAAGAATGTAAAATTTAATTTTCAAAGGAATTTTAGGCTGGGGGCAGATAGTTCTGGGAGACAAAGCTATTCAAGGTGGGATCTAATGAGTGATTCTCCTTGCATAGAATCCCAAGGGGCTGGATCTTCAATTAAAGGAAAAAGGAAAACAGGAATAATTTCCTGTTATTAAACTGCACTAGGTTTATGGGGGAGTGATTATGCTAATTATTCTTAATAGGCAAGAAAATAAACATTTGCAGATTGAATTCATGTCATCTGGGCCTAGCAATTAGGAAAATGCAAATCAAAACTACATTGAGATTTCATCTCACTTCAATCAGAATGGTAAGAATACAAATAATAATAAGTGTTGGCAAGGAAGTGGGGGAAAATATATACTCATACATTGTTGGTGGGACTGTAAATTGGTGTACTACTCTGGAAAGCTATAAGGAGGTTCCTCAAAAAATTCAGAATGAGGGGCTGGGGTTGTGGCTCAGCAGTAGAGTGCTTATCTAGCACATGCAAGGCTCTGGATTCCTCAGCACCACATAAAAGTAAGTAAATGTCCAACTACAACTAAAACAAAACAAAACAAAACAAAACTAGGAATAAAACCACTATATGACCCATCTATCCCACTCCTCAGTATATGTCCAAAAGATCTAAAATCTGCATACTATAATGATGCATCCATGTCAATGTTTACAGCAGAACTATTCACAATAGCCAAGCTATGAAACCAACTTAAGGTGCCCTTCAACAGGTGAATGAATAAAGAAGAATGAAATTATGGCATTTTCCTGTAAATGGATGGAACTGGTGGCTATCATGCTAAGTGGAGTAAGCCAGATCCAGAAAGCGAAAAGTTTTCTCCTACATGCTAAAGCTAGTCCAAAACAAGGGGAATAAAAGAAAAGAGGGGATTTCATAAAAATAGAAGATAGATCAGAGGAGTAGAGAAAGGGAATTGAGGGGGAGAGAGAATAGATGGAATAATGGAAGAACAGTGGAATTAATCTGACCTAACTTTCCTATGTTCATACATGAACATACCACAGTAAATCTCACTATTATGTACTTCCACAAAATACTAATTACAAAAGAAACCCTGTAAATAAATAGCAGAAAGATCAGTAAAGTAGAGGGAAAGGAACAGGGAGAGGGAGAAGGGGAGTGAAAGGGAAAATACTGAGGACTGAATTAGAGCAAATTATATTCCAAACTTTTATAATTATGTCAAAATGAATCCTAATATTATGTATAACTAAAGAGAACCCATAAAGAAAGATTCTTCCAGAAGCATATCTTCCCATTATTCTTTACAATGATCATTTTATTCCCATTGGTTCATATTATCTGATTTTTAAAAAATAAATTAAAGTACCACATTGCAGTAGCTTATAAATGCATTATGTGGTTGACCTCAGAGTTTCATCCCCCCTATCTTGAGTGTGAGTGATATGTGATTTTCTCTGAATTTAAATGAACTCTAATGTCCTTACCTACAGAAAACCTTATTTGGTTAGAATCAGTTTACTTGAAGGTTAAGGAAGCCTATCACCTACTCTTTAGCCCAGGCTTTTTCATTAAAAATATCTTTTATAGATTTGTTCTTACTCAATGAAGAACATTTTAATTGTTTTTTTTTTTTTTTTAAGGCTATTAGTAGTATTTTAGTTTGAAGGTATCCGAGATTGATATTATCCTCAAGGACTTAGAAGAGGCCAATGCAAACACTCTATCCAATATCAAGTGAGGCTTTAAGGAATACTTGGAAATAAAGTTCTAGTGAGTGGAAGCCCATTGACAAAATCACAACCACCCAAGGAAACAGGGCAACATGAATGAGCACCAGCAGGGTAAATAAACAACTGAATTGAAATAGTAAGACTTTTAGATATGAGACTTATCAGACTATAAAATGGCTACACTTAGCATTTTAAAAACATTGTTTTTTTTTAAAAAGTGGAATAAAACATAATTACTGAAGATATAAAATTATACAAGATAACTTGGAAGAGAATAAAATGAAAGTTTCAGAAATGAAAAAGTATTGAAATAAAAACAATGGTTAGATTTAAGGATGATTTCATATATCATGAGAAGTTTAAGGAACTAGGTGAAGGATCTGAAAAATTGATCTGGAATGTGGCACAGTGAGAAAAAAGAGAAAATATGGCAGAAAAGTGATAAGTAGAACAGAACCTAAATAATCGGTAATTTAGAAGTAGAGAACCAGAGAAAGGCATTACTGAAATTGAGTAAGAAATCTGCTAATCTGATAAAAACATCAGATAGACTCATGAATCAGAATAAATGAAAATAAGTGAACATAAAGCTTTTCTCGTTTGAACTAAGGAATGCTATGGACTAACCAAAAAAATTTTGCAAACAAACACTAGAGAGAAAGAAACGATGTTTAGATTGACAATTGCCTTTTCAGAGATAGAAATGAAAGCCAGAAAACAGTGGAATATTGTGATGAGAGGAAACACTTGTTAATCTGGATTTCTATACTTAGCAAGAACAACTTTGAAGAATTAAACAAGAAAAAAGGCACTGTCATATGAATAAAAACAGAGTTTGTAATAGAAAGATACTCCTTTTTAAAAATTCACAAGATGTACTTCAAGCAAAATGAAACCAATTCCACATGGAAGATGCAAAAAGGATTGAAGAATAGGTAAAGTGGTAAATATGTGGGTAAATGTTAACAACACTGAATGCACAAAAATACTTCTTTTTTGTCTTAAAATAAGGTAGAACTATGCTATTCAATAATTACATGTGTGGTAGGAAGCACTGGTTTAATATAATCCTTGTGTAATGAAGCAAAACTTGTATTTTCACATTTTAATAATAATTAGCATTCTAACAATATTAAGGTAACCAACTAAAGAATATAAATAGAATGTTTAAATTTCTCATATGAGAGAGAAACTCTAATAAATACTTTAAAAAGCAAAACAAATAATAAAGAAACCCAAAAAAGAGATGGTGATACAAATAGAAAATATAAAAAACAGAAAAGAAGAAATAAAAACTGAATAAAGATATCCCTGTCTTCCGAGCTCTTAATATTTAAATATTCAGATATTTAGGTATTTGCAATAATGACTTGCAAATGTTTTACTAAAGATTTACTATCTTTATGCACAAGCAAAAATGTTAAGTTTTATGTATGTTCAGTAAGAACGTTTTAAAATTCTTACAGAAGAATCTCAGCTGTTTTCTTGATAATGTTTTGTCTTTTGCTAATGTTATTTTCCTGGAGTTTCAATTTCTATATTTGCTTCTGCCAGTTATCTGGGGGCATTAACACTTAGATCAAATTTAGATAATACCCCTACCATATTTAGCATACAATTTCTTTGCCAGTAGAATAGTACATATATTATGTATAGAATGCCAAGTTAATTTGCATCCAATACTCATGAAGTAGACACTAGACTCAGTATTCTCAATAAAGAGATTATTAAGATAAGCATTAAAACTTTTGATAAGTTGGGTTTTCAATGCTCTATATAATGCAGAAGTGTTTGGTGATTTGTTATGTGAGTTTTGGAGTGTTTTTGTGATATTTGGGAAAATTGACCTGAGTTTTTATGTGACTATTATTGCATTCCCTAATTTGATTTACAAGACTAAAAAATATAATTAATGATCCAGTTAAAAGACAAAGAGTTTCTGTCTTGATTAAAAAATGAAAATCGGCCAGGCGCGGTGGTGCACGCCTGTAATCCCACTTGGGAGGCTGAGGCAGGAGGATCATGAGTTCAAAGCCAGAGACCCTGTCTCTAATAAAATACACAAAAGGGCTGGGGATGTGGCCCAGTGGTCAAGTGCCCCTAAGTTCAATCCCCGGTACCAAAAACAAAAAATATGAAAACCCCATCTGAAATTTCAGTTTACTGCCTAAAAATGGTAAGATGAAACAAAGACACTTTTGGCATAAAATAGAATGAATAGAGGACACAGGGACAAACCAACACAACTACAGTCATCTGTTTCTTGATGAAGGTGCCAAAAAACACAATGGAGAAAGGACGGCCTCTTTAACAAATGATGCTGGGGAAACTGGATATCCCTATATAAAAGAAGACCAGATCCCTATCTTTTGCTCTGCACAAAAGTCAACTCAAAATGAATCAAAGACCTAAGTACAAGTCCAGAAACTTTGCAGCTATTAGAATAAGTGGTGGAAATTCTTGAACATATAGGTACAGACAAATGATTCCTGAATAGAATCTTTATTGCTCAGAAAATAAGAGCAAGCAAGACTCAATAAATGAGACAGCATCAAATTAAAAAGCTTCTGCACAGCAAAGGAAACAAAAGAATGAAGAAGTAAGCTATGTAATGGAGAAAATATTTGTTAGTTACTTTTTTCAGCAAAGAACAAATATACAGAATACATTAAAAAAAAAAAACCTCAAAAAACTCAACATTAAAAAAACAAATAACCCAGTCAATAAGTGGCACATGAACTAAACAGACATTTCTCAAAAGAAAAAATACAAAAGGTCAACAGTTATGTGGAAATGTGTTCAACATCTTTAGCCATCAGGAAAATACAAATCAAAGCTATGTTAAGATTCCATCTCACTCCAGTTAGAATGGTCAAAAATACAGATAACAGCCGGGCGTGGTGGTGCACGCCTGTAATCCCAGCACTTGGGGAGGCTGAGGCAGGCGGATCGCGAGTTCAAAGCCAGCCTCAGCAATGACGAGGCACTTAGCAACTCAAGTGAGACCCTGTCTCTAAATAAAATACAAAAAAGGTCTGGGGATGTGACCCAGTGGTTGAGTGTCCCTGAGTTCAATCCCCGGTACCACACACACACACACACAAAATACAGATAATAATAAATGCTAGTGAGGATGTGGCGGGGAAATGAGCTCTTATACACTGTTGATGGAATGTAAATTAGTACAGCCACTATGGAAATCAGTATGAAGGTTACTCCAAAAGCTAAAACTAGAAGTACCATATGCCACAACAGTACAACTCCTTGGTATTTATCCAAAAGAATTAAAGTCAGCAAACTTTAGGAATACATGTATACCCAGGTTTATCACAACACATTCACAATAGCCAAGTTATGGAAACAGTCCAGGTGTCCATCAACAGATGAACAAATAAAGAAAGTATGGCATAAATACACTATGGAGTTTTATTCAGCCACACAGAAGAATGAAATTAGATCATCTGCAGGAAAAATGAATGGACCTGAAGACCATAATTTTGAATGAAGTAAGTCAGACTCACAAAGAATTGTATTATGTATTTATTTTCTCATATATGGAAGCTAGAGGGAGAAAAAGGGGGATGCCATGAAAGTAAATGGCAGACTATTAGGGCAGAGAATGGTGTTCAGGGTGAGGAAATAGAAGAGAGTGGGGCTGGTATTAGGGAGTGAGATTGATCTATCTACCTACCTCTACACATACACACACACACACACACACACACACACACACACACACACATCACCATGAATTCCACCATTGTATAAGTGATATGTACCAATAAAATAAAAAAGCTACATTGGATTAATAATAGTAAAAAAGTGAACAGCAAAATTATGGAAACATCAGCCATTTCATCTGAGTACAAAAATCATCAGTGAGATAAAAGGGAGCATACTATAGAAAAAATACAATTTACTAGCAATATCTAAAAATTCTCACTTATTTTGACATCTACTTTAACATAGTTTTTGTGTATATGTGCATGGAACCAAAAGGAGGAAAAGATGAATACAATATCAGAGTGGGAGATTCTAGCATATTTGTCTAGTAGCTGAGAACACAGACACATAAAGTCAGTAAGGGTATAGTAGATTTGAATAACACAGTTAACAAATTTCACCTAATGGTTCAACAGCAAAATGCTCATTTTATTCACAGGACACTTATGGCCCTTATCAAATTAACCAAACATTGTTACCATAAAGCAACATTTACCAAACTTAAAATTACTGGTGTCATACAGAACATATTTTCTGGCTACAGTAAAATGGTCAGAAATAATTAAAAATACTCAGCAAACTCACTCTTTGGAAATTAAATATTTCTTTAAAACACAGGTCAAAGAAGAAATCAAGCCGGGCGCGGTGGCGCACACCTGTAATCCCAGCACTTTGGGAGGCTGAGACAGGAGGATCGCGAGTTCAAAGCCAGCCTCAGCAATGGCGAGGCACTTAGCAACTCAGTGAGACCCTGTCTCTAATAAAAAAATACAAAAAAGGGCTGGGGATGTGGCCCAGTGGTCGAGTGCCCCTGAGTTCAATCCCCGGTACCACAAAAAAAAAAAAAAAAAAAAAAAAAAAAAAAAAGAAGAAGAAGAAATCAATGAAAATTGGTAAGTGGTGAGAACAGAAGGATAGTGGAACTGGTGCATATCAAACACGTGATGAAGCTAAAGTGATTCTTAGAAGGAATTAGCTTTGAATCATAGTACTGGAAACATTTTTGACAACCCAAAATAATGGGCTTAAGAAATTGAGCAAATACAAAACAAAACTACAACTGAATTCACTCTCCTTAAAAGTAGAAGGTAGAGAACAAAACACAGTAAAAGGAAAACAGAATACAATAGAGAGATCAACAAAGTAAAAAATTATTTGAAATGAATGGTAAAATTGACAAACTCCAGTAAGATTGAGCAATGGTAAAAACATGAAAAAATACATAACAAGGTATTTTGTGGTTTTAAATTATATATTATGATTGTTATCATATCATGCCAATGAATTAAAAATGTTAGCCAAAATGAAAAACACTTAATTAAAAATATAAAGAAAATTTACTTAAGGAGAAATGGGGGGAAAAATCTGAATATTGATTTAATTGTTAAAGAAAATGAATCATGTTGGACCTAAACCTAACCACAAAAATAATTTCTGCATCATAAAAGTAGCCAGAGTAAAAGGAGAGATCTTTTTGTTTCCATTCTCCATTGTTGTGAAACAAATGATTCCAAAACTTAGTTCCTTGAAATAATAATGATTAAACATTTATCACACACACAATAAAAAAGAGAACAGAGAATAAAAATGAGAATACTAGTGTAACTAAATCTCAAACAACACTGAACAAGACCTACTCATCTTGATTCCTATTGATATGAATTACTATGGGTTTTTCTTAATCCATGACAATTTCAGAGGAATGATCATTTTACCAATCCAGAATTTGTATTTTTTTCTTTTCTTTTTTTTTTTTTTTACTGGGGATTAAACTCAGGGGCACTCAACCACTGAGCCACATCCCCAGCCCTTTTTTTGTATTTTATTTAGAGACAGGCTCACTGAGTTGCTTAGCACCTCACTTTTGCTGAGGCTGGCTTTGAACTTGTGATCCTCCTGTGTCACCCTCGTGAGCCCCTGGGATTACAGATGTGCATCACCACACCCAGCCAGAATTTGGAAATCTTGACAAATTCCATGTTTGGTCCTTCCAGCAAGTATATGGCAAGCTTTAATTTAACACCTCTACAGCGACTTCTATTTCTTTATCATTCAGGAACCACTTTTGCTAAATAATTTGCTTTACTGAATTTTAAGTGACCTTGTATCTCTCTCTTAGCAACCATTCCCTTCATCGTCATCCACCAGCAGGTCTGGATCCCAGGACACTGATGAGAAGCCTTACTTAGTCTCATAGCAGCAAAGCCACCTTGTGCAAATGGCAGTAGTACACATATTCTGTAGCTGTGATGAAGAGGAATCCAAAATAACAAGCTAGCTCCAGAACACTGCACAAGTTTCCCAAGCGGACTTCCCACTCTTAACATCTAGGCATTGGATTGCATTCAAGTTATTCCACCCAACACATCATTCTCCTTATTCCCAAATGTATGCTTATCTCCTTGTAAACTCTACACAAGGTTGCTCACTTCCTTGGTAACTTTGATACTCTTAGTTACATATAATGCCTGCTGCAGAAGCATCATTTCGCTGAGTTCATTTTAAATCCAGAATTTTTCTCATGTTTGCTTTGTGCCCCCTCCCTTCAGAATCAGCCCTCTTATAAAATTTGCTCCATCCTGTCATTCTTATCACAGTGCTGAATCATCTCTATTTATCAGAAAACTGTAGATTTCATGAGCTCTGGCCTGTGCCAGATATGATGCAGAATCCCATAGTGTCTTGATAATCTCTGCTCTTGGGGCATGTGAAATCTGCCTGAGGAAACAAACACTTGAGAAGTCAAAAAATTTGAAATATTAGAACAGGTAACAAAGTACAAGGTTCTTTGTAACTGCTGGAGGTCAGAGGACATCACAGTTGACTGGGGTGATGGATCTTTTCCAGTTTTTCCCCAATGTCACTCCCCAACATATCCTCAAATAAAGCAAGTTTCTGGCTGCATTACTGC
Source organism: Tamias sibiricus (assembly GCA_025594165.1). Lineage (NCBI taxonomy): Eukaryota > Metazoa > Chordata > Mammalia > Rodentia > Sciuridae > Tamias > Tamias sibiricus. The sequence goes on along the minus strand of CM046666.1, from coordinate 65,919,014 downwards.
TAAGAATGCTAGAGTCTTCAACTCTCAAGGAGAGAGAAAATGCAGACACAAATAGCTAGAACATATGTGCTGGGATGGTGGCTCAGCGGTAGCGCACTTGCCTAGCATGTGTGCAGCCCGGGTTCAATTCTCAGCACCATGTAAAGAATAAATACAATACATTGTGTACAACTAAAACAAATAAATAAATATTAAAAAAATAGCTAGAACATAAAGTAAAAGAGTCAAGTGGTGAGAGAAAAAGAAAGTATACGACATAGAATGCCTTTGCACACTTCATTGGTTGTCAAGAAAAAAATACCTCTACAACTGAAGATGAAGTCACAGAGACCTCAGTGGAATTTGCCTTGGTTCTCTTTTGTTGCATTTAAACTTAGTGGAGGGGAAGGGAGGGGACAAGGGGGCATAAAGGAAAACAACAACAACAACAAAAATGATGGTAGAATGACATGGATATCATTACCCTAAGTGCATGTATGAAGACATGAATAGAATGAATATACTTTGTATACAAACAGTAATATGTAAAAATGGACTCTATGTGTGTATTATGAATTGTAATGCATTCTACTGTTATATACAACTTCAAATAAAAAAAGTAAAAAAAAAAAAAAGAAAATTATGGCATTTGCTGATTAATGGATGGAAAAATAAAATAAAGATATTTTGTCCAACTACAACTAAAGAATAAATATTTTAAAAAAAACCTTAGCGGCATAAAACAAGCAAAAAATCTGAATAAAGTAATATTGGAGATTATCCTTATGCCCATAATATAGAGAAAGCTTTCTAAAATAAGACCTCCCAAAATGCATTAATGGATACATTAAAATAAAGAACTTCTGCTAAAAGTATCTGTAAAATAAATAAAAACACACTAATTTTGGAAGAAGATATTTGCAGTATATACATCTGATAAAGAATCAAGTCTAGAATATATTTGAAATATCATAAAAATCTACAAAAAAAGATAAACAAACCATAAAAATGGGACTAAATGAACAAAGAGGGAGGGGATCCACCTGAACAGTCATTTCACCTGGGAGAAACAGAAAGACAGAAAACAGTTAAGATGTTCAATCTCATCAAGAATTAGGAGAATAGAAATTGAGACCATGATGAGAAATTAATTCATACCTGTGAGAATGACAGCAATTTCAAAACCTGAGAACATTATGTTTTGCCTTGTGTGTGAAGCCACAAGACCACTGTGTGCACTTGGTGGAGATGTAAATTGGAACCATCACTTAAAAATGTAGTTGAAGTTTTCCAATTGAGAAGAATATGCACAAATCCTATGACTTAGCAATTTCACTCTTGCCTATATTCCCAAAAACTATTTGCTCATGGATACCAGTAAATATGTGCAAGAATGTTTTTTAGAAGTGCTGTTTGTTAACAGCCCCAAACTAGAAACAATCCAATAGTAGACTGAATAAATATTCCTCCAATGTAATGGTAAATGGCAGTAAAATGAATAAACTAAAACCACATACAACATTGACAAAACTCAGGAGCAAAAAAAGAAAACCAAATTCAAGATTTTGTTGTACTTGACAATTCCATTTATATACAGTACTCAACCATCCAAAAGTAAACAGTGTGCTGCTTGCATATACAAACATATTTGGTAACTATTTTAAAACATATTCAGTAACAAAGGAATGATACAGAAAATATGATTATTGTTTCTTGGGATGGTGATGAGGGCCAGGAAATGGGATGAGATGGGAGAATGGTGTTTACAACTCAAAGTGATAGGAATATTGTATTTCTTAAACTGGGTTGCAGATAAACATTTGCTTTTTGAAGTGTTGTTTTATCATTTTGGGTATTTTAACCATATTTTACATGAATTTTTGTGTCTACTCAATATTTAATGAAAATAATAGAAAAACTATCTTCAATAAGTGCTACAAGGAAAAGTCACATTTATAATACAATAACTGGAGAAACCCAATACTTTATATCCTATGAGACACACTAGGGGCTATCAGAGTAGGCCTGATTTTGTATGTCAACCCTAGTGTAATTTCTTAAATTTTTTTTCACTATAGAAACCCTTGGGGGGCTGGGGTTGTGGCTCAGCGGTAGCGCGCTCGCCTAGAACGTGCGCGGCCCGGGTTCGATCCTCAGCACCACGTACGAACAAACGAATTGTGTACAACTAAAGCAAATAAATAAATATTTAAAAAAGAAACCCTTGGATCTCATTATGTCATAAAATAAATGCTTTTATTAGTGCTTCATGGTTGTACATAATATTAGGAATCATTTTAACATAATCATACGTGCATGGAAAACAGTTTGTTCCATTTTAGTCCCCAGTACTTCCCTTTCTGTTCCCTCATCTCTCCTCCTTTTCCCCTTCCTCTGTTCTACTGATCTTCCTTCTATTTATTTATAATTTTTCTTAGTGGTTTATAGATATACATAAAGGTGAAATTCACTGTGGTATATTTATACATGTACAAAGCATAATTTGGTCAATTTAGTTCCACCATTCCTCTTTTTTCCCCATCCTTTCTTCCTCCCCTTCAATCTCATTTCTCTGCTCCACTGAGTTCCCATCTATTTTCATGGGATTGCACTCCCCCTCCTTTCCCCTTATTTTGGTCTGGTTTCCATATATGAGAAAAAACATTTGACCATTGACTTTCTGAGTCTGGCTTATTTTACTTATCATAATATTCTCCAGTTCCATCCATTTACCAGCAAATGCCATAATTTCATTCTTTTTTATAGCAATGTGCATATATACCAAATTTTCTTTTTTTTCTTTTATTTATTTTTTATTCTAAGTTGTTATAAATGACAGCAGAATGCATTACATTTCATATTACACATATAGAGCACATTTTTACAAATCTCTGGTTGTATGCAAAGTATATTCACACCATTCGTGACTTCATACATGCACTTAGGGTAAATCAACACCCATAAATCTAAGGCATTTCTATATATCAGTGACAAATCCTCTGAAAGGGAAATGAGGAAAACTACCCCGTTTACAATAGCATAAAAAAAAAATACTTGGGAATCAACTTAACCAAAGACGTGAAAGACCTCTATAATGAAAACTACGGAACACTAAAGAAAGAAATTATGGAAGACCTTAGAAAATGGAAAGGTCTACCCTGTTCTTGGATAGGCAGAACTAATATTGTCAAAATGACCATACTACCAAAAGCACTATACAGATTTAATGCAATGCCAATCAAAATCCCAATGACATTCCTCGTAGAAATAGAAAAAGCAGTCATGAAATTCATCTGGAAAAATAAGAGACTCAGAATAGCTAAAGCAATCCTTAGTAAGAGGAGTGAAGGAGGTGGCATCACTATACCAGACCTTAAATTATACTACAGAACAATAGTAACAAAAAACAGCAGGGTATTGGCACCAAAATAGGCCCATAGACCAATGGTACAGAATAGAGGACACAGAGACTAACACATATAACTTCAGTTATCTTATATTAGACAAAGGCGCCAAAAACATACATTGGAGAAAAGATAGCCTCTTCAACAAATGGTGCTGGGAAAACTGGAAATCCATATGTAATAAAACGAAATTAAACCTCTATCTCTCACCATGCACAAAATTCAACTCAAAGTGGATCAAGGATCTAGGAATTAGACCAGAGACACTACACCTAATAGAAGAAAACGTAAGCTCTAATCTCCAACATGTTGGATTAGGCCCCAAGTTCCTTAATAAGAATCCTGTAGCACAAGAATTAATACCAAGAATCAATAAATGGAATAGACTCAAATTACAAAGCTGCTTCTCAGCAAAAGAAACAATCAGTGAGGTGAACAGAGAGCCTACCAATTGGGAACAAATTTTTACCACATGCACACCAGATAGAGCACAAATCTCTAGAATATATAAAGAACTCAAAAATCTTTACACTAAAAAAACAAATAACCCAATCAATAAATGGGCCAAGGAACTGAACAGACACTTCTCAGAAGAAGATATACAATCAATCAACAAATCATGAAAAAATGTTCAACCTCTCTGGCAATTAGAGAAATGCAAATCAAAACCACTCTAAGATTTTATCTTACACCTGTCAGAATGGCAGCTATTAAGAACACAAATGACAATAAATGTTGGTGAGGATGTGGAGAAAAAGGCACACTCATACATTGTTGGTGGGACTGCAAAATGGTGCAGCCAATATGGAAAGCAGTATGGAGATACCTTGGAAAACTTGGAATGGAACCACCTTATGACCCAGCTATCCTACTCCTTGGTCTTTACCCAAAAGAAAACAGCATACTACAGGGACACAGCCACATCAATGTTTATAGCAGCATAATTCACAATAGCTAAACTGTGGAACCAACCTAGATGCCCTTCCGGAGTGTTGGTTTGGGTGTTTGTTTGGGGGGGTTTGTAGATGAATGGATAAAAGAAAATGTGGTATATTCAGTAGATGAATGGATAAAGAAAATGTGGTATATACACACAATAGAGTATTACTCAGCAATAAGAGAGAATAAAATCATGGCATTTGCAGGTAAATGGACGGAGTTAAAGAATATAATGCTAAGTGAAGTTAGCCAATCCCAAAAAGCCAAATGCCAAATGTTTTCTCTGATATAAGGAGGCCAATTCACAGTCGGGTTGGGATGGGGAGCATAGGAGGATTAGAAGAACACTAAAATGGTCAATGGGGAGGGAGGAGAAGGGAGGGGGCAAAAGGGTGAAGAAAAAAAAGATGGTAGAATGAGATGGACATACCACATTTTCTTTATCCATTCATCTGTTGACAGGCACCTGGGCTGGTTCAAGTATTTGGCTATTGCCAACTACATTATTATAAATAGTGATATGTCGTAGCACTATAGTATATTGATTTTAGTTTTCTTGGATAAATACCAAGGGGTGGAATTGCTGGGTCATATAGTAATTCTATTACTGGTCTTTTGCGAAATCACCATACTGCTTTCCAGAGTGGTTGTACTAATTTGCAGTCCACAAAATAATGTATGAATGTAACTTTTCCCCCACATTCCACCAGCTTTTATTTGTAGTAGTATTAATAATTGCCATTTTGACTGGGATGAGATGGAATATCAATGTAGTTTTGATTTGCATCTCCCTCATTGCTATAAATGTAGAACGTTTTTTTCATATATTTGTTGGTCATTGTTTTTCTCTTCTTTTAAGAAGTGTTTGTCTAGTTCTTTTGCCCAAATAATTGGAAGATTTTTTATTTTTGGTATTAAGTTTTTTGAGTTCTTTATATATTTTGAATATTAATCCCCTCTCGGAGGAGTAGTTGAAAAGGATCTTTTCCCATTCTGTAGGCGTTTTGCTTTTGTTTGCTTTGCTTTGCAGAAGCTTTTTAATTTGATGCCATCCTCTTATTGATTCCTGGTTTTATTTCTTATGCTTCAGGATTCTTGTTAAGAAACTCAGTGCCTGTCCCAATATTGGAGTATTGAGCCTATGTTTTCTTCTAGCAGTTGCAAAGTTTCTGGTTTAATTCCTAGGTCTTTGATTTACTTAAAGCCAACTTTTGTGTAATGTAAAAGAGATCTAGTTTCATTCTTCTAGATAGAGCATTTTGATAAATTTGTTAAAAACCTCATTTGTTTAACTGGTTGTCTTTTTTCCAATGTATGTTTTTGGCAACTTTGCCAAGTATCAGATGACTGAATCTATGTGGATTTATCTCTGTGTCTTCTATTTTATTCCATTGGTCTTCGTGTCTGTTTTGATGCCAATCCCCATGCTGTTTTGTTAATGTAGCTCTTGTAGTATAATTTGAGATCAGTTATGATGATACCTTTAATATCACTCTTCCAGCTCCAGTTTGCTTTGAATATTTGGGGTCTCATTCTTCCAATTAATTTTTGGACTATTTTTCTTAATTGTGTGAAGATTGTCATTTGTATTTTGATGGGGATTGCATTGAATCTGCATAATGCTTTTGGTACTATGGCCTTTTTGACAATATTAATTCCATGACAAGAACATGGGAGGTCTTTCCATCTTGTAAGGTCTTCCTCAGCTTCTTTCTTTGATATTCTATAGTTTTCTTTTTTGGGGAGGGCATACCGGGGATTGAACTCAGAGGCACTTGACCACTGAGCCACATCCCCAGTTCTATTTTGTATTTTATTTAGAGACAGGGGCTCACCAAGTTGCTTAGCACCTCACTTTTGCTGAGGCTGGCTTTGAACTCGTGATCCTCCTATCTCAGCCTTCAGAGCCAGCCCCTGGGATAACAGGCGTGCACCACAGCACCTGGCTATAGTTTTCATTTTTGACATCTTTTATCTATTTGTTTAGATTGATTACCAAGTATTTTATTTTATATTATTGAGGTTGTGAATGGGATAGTTTTCCTGGTCTTTTTCAGCAGATTCATTATTAGAGTACAGGAGAGTGATTAATTTATGAATGTTAATCTTGTGTCCTTCTACTTTGCTGAGTTTATTTCTCAGCTCTAGAAATCTATGGTGAAGTTTTTTGAGGCTTCTAAATATAGGATCATGTCATCAGCAAACAAAGATAATTGGACTTCTTCTTTTCCTATTTGTATCCTTTTAATTTCCTTCTTTTGCCTGATGGCGCAGGCTAGAGTTTTAAGAATGATGCTGAATAGGAATGGTGAGAATGGACATCCTTGTTTTGTTCCTAGTTTTAGAGGAAATGCTTTCAGTTTCCTCCATTTAGTACGAGGTTGACCTTAGGTTTGTCATATCTATCCTTTACAATGTTGAGGTAGCCTCCTTCTAGCCTTAGTTTTGCCAACATTTTTAACATAAATAAGCGCTGTATTTTTTCAAAGCACTTTCCTGCAGTTATTGAGATTATCATGTCATTCTTATCCTTAATTCTGTTTACATGGTGAATTACATTTATTGGTTTGCATATGTTGAACCAATCTTGCTTCCCTGGAGTGAAACCCACCTGATCATGGTGTACTATCTTCTTGATGTGTTTTTGAATGTGGTTTGCTAAAATTTTGTTAGAATTTTTGCATCTATGTTCATCAGGGATAGTGGTCTGTAGTTTTCTTTCCTTGATATGTCTTTGGTTTTGGTATCGAGATTATACCAACTTCATAGTATATACTTGGGAGTGTTAGCTCCCTTTCAAATTATTTGTGGAATAATTTGAGGAATATTGGTGTTAGTTCTTCTTTAAATGTCTGGTAGTATTCAACTGAATATATGGTCCTGAGATTTTCTTTGTTGGAAGATTTTAATTGCTGCTTCAATCTCATTGGTTGATATTCATCTGTTTAAGTTCTCTATATTCTCATGGTTCTATGTGGGTAGGTCATATGTGTCTAGAAACTTGTCAATGTCTTCTACATTTTCCAGTTTCTTGGAGTATAAATTTTCAAAATAGTTTTTAATGAGCCTCTGAATTTCAAAAATACTATTTTAATCCAATGGACTTAACAGACATCTACAGATTATTTCATTCATCAGCAGCTGAATTCACTATCTCTCAGTGGCACATGAAACTTTCTCCAAAATAAATCATATTTTAGGGCCTGAAGCAAGTATTAGCAAATGCAGAAAAATAGAGATGATTTCTTGCATCCTATCAGATCACAATGGAATGAAATTAGAAATCAATAAGAAGATAAAAAACAGAAACCATTTTAACTTGTGGAGATTAAGCAATACACTTTCAAATGAGGAATGGATTGTAGAAGAAATCAGGAGAAAAGTAAAAATCTTAGAAACAAATGAGAATAGAGATATAATGTAACAAAATCTCTGGGACAGTATGAGTGTAGTTCTAAGACAAAGTTTACAGCATTGAATCCCCACATTAAAACAATAAAAGACCCTCAATAAATAGCTTAATTTTAAAGCTAAAGGCCCTAGAAAAAAACAAATTCCAAAATCAGTAGAAGACAGGAAGTAATTATGATCAGAGCTGAAATTAATGAAATTAAGATTAAAAAGCAATACAAAGGATCAATGCAACAAAGAGTTGTTTCTTTGGAAAGATAAAGAAGATGGATAAACTCTTAGCCAAACTAACCAAAAGGAAGAGCAAACCCAAATCAACAAAACTGCAGGTGAAAAAGGAGATATTACTATACCATTTTTTTTTAAAATATTTATTTATTTATTTTTAGTTGTACACAATGCCTTCATTTTTACGTGGTGCTGAGGATCGAACCCGGGCCGCGCACGTGCCAGGCGAGCGCTCTACCGCTGAGCCACAACCCCAGCCCCACTATACCATTTTTGATAGAGGAAAAGAGGTGAATAACAGGATAGTTATCTTAATATTCTTGACCTTCTTAATCTAAATATTTCTGTAAGTGTAAAGTTAAAAGGTTTTGAAGATAAAGCATAGATTGATATGAGTTGTTGTCTTAGGCTACTTTAAACAGGATTTACTTATAGACATTTCACATCATCCTTTGCCTTAATTTTTAATCACAATTCTTTTTTGTGAAAATGCCTTAGTGTTTTGAAGTGTTTTGTTAACTATCTAATATTGCTATTTTACTTGAAAGAGTTTAAACTGGAACATCTTTGTCAAGTACATAGCCCTGGGGTTTTTTCCCCTCCATCTCATGTGATCCTCATATCTTTTCTTGTTAGTGTTGTCTTTGTTTTTCTCCTCTTAAGGAGGATATGATCTATCCCTCCTTGCTTAAGGCATAACTGCTGACCAAGGAGCCTCCTTTAGTATCCACTAAATTACTGCTGTTCTATGTTACTAGTGCCTTATAAAGATATGCCTTGAATTAATTGTAGATCAATCCATGAACTTTCTGGGGTTGGACAATCCTCTCTCTCTCTCTCCTCTCCACAGATACCATTTGGTAATTTTCTGGAACTCAGCATGCTACTGGAGATACATTGAGCATGACAGTACCCATTATCACCTTTTCTTTGAGCTAATTTGAAGGCATAACTTAAAAAACTAAAGCAAAAAATAACTGTTAATCTATTTTAAAATTCAATTGCCTTAGAAACTTTCAGTAGTAAATGAACTTATGTGATTAGTATGGAAAATAAATCTGTTCTAGTTCACCCCATGCTCCATTCTGTTTTACTTGTATTTGTGCCAAGACATTTTGGCAATCTGTACATCTTTTTTAAAAATCTCAAAAGTAAATAACAAAACACAGACTCCATATATGGATAACTCTGAAAAAATGTTCTCCATAATTTTACTACTCTCCTACAAGTGTATCTCTGGAATCCTTCCACAAGAGGTGTGTGTGTGTGTGTGTGTGTGTGTGTGTGTGTGTGTGTGAGAGAGAGAGAGAGAGAGAGAGAGAGTCTAAATAGGTAGTATTTTACGTGATTCAGACTTTCAAAGAATGTAAAATATTTAGTGAGTCCTCAGCATTCCACAATGACAGTTAACAAAGCCAAATAAACTATTTAAAACATTTTTTTTTTCCAAAGGATAAGTAAGCTAATCAGAGAGTCAGTTCTTACCTGGACAAAACCTAGAATAATCTGAGTATTCAAAGGGCTAAGTCAAAAACGAAAGCAGCTTTTTTCCAGAGGGGATTTGTCTATTGAAAGAAACAGCTATGGAATCAAACTATGGTTCAGGCAGCCTCCTGGGTCCAGGCAAATGACTTCAAAAAATCATTTTCTACCCATCTGCAGTCTGAGAGCAGAACTCTCATGTTAAAGGTGAACCAGAAGTAAAGAAGCCATTGCTTGAAAACAGGAGATAAAAAGATATCCATAATAAATTCAAATGTTGGAATTAACAGGCTTATTATAAAACAAATTTGATATAAGTCATAAATATATTTAAAAAACAAGTTAAGAAACAAAATTTTTTTTAAAAAGAGAGAGATATAATGATTATAAAAGAAAATCAACCTTCTTATCCTAAACTATAAATAAAGAACTCAGTGGAATAATTTGACAATTGACTAGAAATAGTTAAAAAGAAAATTAGTGAGCTGTAAGATAGGTTAGAATAAAATTTTCAGAATGCAGCATGAACTTGACAAAAAGATGGAAAATGCAAAAGTCAATGCCAAGAGAGATAGAAATAGAGTGAAAAATCCAAAATAACATAGGTAGAAATTGATTTTTGTAGTTTCTCTCCCCAAGGGGCTATAGGAGGGAGATGAGTGTGGTTATAAAAGTGCAACATGAAGTATTTTTGTGGTTTTGGAACTATTTTTTTGTGTGTGTGTGACTGGAGTAATGAACATGGAAATTTACATATGCAATAAAATGTTATAAAACTAACCACACAATAAGTACATGTAAAACTAGAAAAATCTGAATTAGATGAGTAGATTATATAGGTGTCGATTTCTTGGTTGTGCCATTATACTGTCATTTTAAAATTTTTAAATTAAGGAAAACTAGGGAAAGCATACATGTTCTGTATTATTTCTCACAATTACATGTGAATCTATAATTATCTCAATTAAATTTGAATTAAAAGGAGAAACAACAAACATGTAGACACATCATAGTGAAAATGCAGAATACCTAAGGCAAAGAGAAAATCTTAGACGACAGGAAAATAAAGGTGGATTGCCTCCAAAGAAGGAACAGCTTGACTGACAGCCAACTCCATAATAGCAACCAAAGATGCCAGAAGTCAGAAGAATACTAATATCCTCCAAAGTCCAAGAGAAAAGCCAGTGATGATATTTTCCAAACTGAAGATAAAATAAAGACATCTTTAGATAAAATTCGAATGTGCTTACCATGTCAAAACTGCACTAAAAAGAAATTCTAAAGGATTTACTTAATAACAATGACCCCCATGTGGAAGATTTGGTATGAGTAAGGGCATAAAAAGTTAGCACAGTGATACATACCGTTAGTTTATCCAATGCGATGAGTTAGTGTACATCTCTACTAGATATCAAGACTTAGTAACATTAACACAATAATAGAGAATTCTGTACCTGAAGGTACAGAAGAGGGAGCCTAGCAATGGAGGCAAGCATCTATAGGCATCAGATTAAGTAGTAGCAAGCACTGGAAAAGGACAAAAATAAACAATGTGATAATTATAGGTGGGAAAAAATAAAGTGGATTTCTATGTCACAGCATGTGATAGGGGATGAGTTACCTAAATGGCATAGGCAAAGGCAAAGTGATAAAGCTTTAGGAAGTAAGTTTAGATAATTTATTTTGGGAAGGGAGAGATTTCTCAAATAAGACACAAAAGTGCTAAACATGAAGGAAAAGATCAATAAATATTATGTTAAAAGTAAGAATTTTCTTCATCAAAAGGTACTATAAAATTAAAAGATAATCCACACAATGGGAGAAGTATTTTCTAAAAATGAAAAATGCAACCCTGTAAAATACAATGAACTCCTGCAAATCAACAACAACACAAAAAGAAAACTCCAAAAGGAAAAGTGGACAAAATAAAAAAGTAAACATTTTTGTGAAAAAAAGGAAAGAATTAAAAATGACCAGCATACATTTTAAAAAGTGTTTGATCTCACGTATAATCAGAAAAGTGATAAAATTTTCAAAAGATAACAAGATTATTATCATCACTGGCTTTGCAAAATCTGAATCCAAAAAGTCCAATAAGAAAAATTACTTAATTAAAAAATGGGCAGAATATTTCAATAGACACTTTACCAAATACATTGAAATAGTAAATTAATACACCTCTAATTTGATGTCTCAAATTAAAAAGACCCATTATACCAGGTGTTGGTGAAGTTGTGGAAGAACTGAAACTATCATATACAGCTTGTATGATAGTAAAATATTTATTTTTAGGCAGATTTACATGAATCTTGAGTCTCAAATGTATTTATCTTGTGTTTTCATTAAAAATCTCAGTTTAGGTTTTTATTTTTATTCTTCTGTTGCTTTTAAAAGTTGTCCTATGGAAGGTGAAAACTCTGACTTTCATATCCCTGTTTAAACTGGAAGCATTCCTTATACTTTTAGGCATATCAATTAATAATTAATTAATGGTCTGATTGTAGATGTCTTTTAATACTAAATTTTATTGGCTTATGTAGTGCTGTAATGTAACAAAACAGGACAAGTAGTTTTCTATTCTATACTACTGCTTATATTATGAAAATCTGATCCACTTTATTTAATAAGAGTGAATATTGTCATCAAAAGGTATCATAAAGGAAATCAAAGCAACTACACCACCCTGAAGTAATACTCTCTATAATCAATAGATGAAAAAATATACAGAAGGCCTCACCCTTGGTATATTGAGTGTTTCAACATTGTTTAGTGGGCAGAAAATATTTATCCTGCTACAGACTGATAGAGGAGTTTGATACTTACCTGGCAGGGTAGATCCCATGGTCAAAGAGGAGTTTGATACTATCTACCAGTCTCCTGAGGGCTGAAGACTCCTTCCTGCAAATCCTCTGAGTAGAGCTGTATGCAGGATCTTGTGAGATAGAACTCAATTTTCAATTTTAGAGTGAACAAAGAATGAAGATTTTTTAGAGTGCCTTTTTACTTTCCTGCTGATAGATACTAGATATCTTATGCTTGATAAAATACTGGAAAGACTCTCTCAGAAGCAATTTTTTTTCCTGTGCTCCTGGTGGTTTTCAAGAGTACTTTTGGTTTGGTGAGCCAGTTACTTAGAATTGTCCAACTCCATTCTTCAATCAAAATAAATCCCAAACTTGTTTTCTATTTTATCCCAATTTATTTCTGCAAATTTTATTTTTGTATTCACCTCACTTGACTGGATTTGTTGCTAGAACTTTTTATATCTTTTGTGTTTGGGAGGTTTTAAGATTTCCCTCTTCTGATATGTAGAAAAGAAGTATAAGTGAGGAATTGGCATGATAAAGGATGTAGTGAAGAGTCTCTGAAAGGGAGGGCTTTGAAGAGGGGGGCAGGAAAGAAAAACTGAATTAAGTGTTAAGATGGGGCCTAGAAATGTTACGATAGTAATGTTTTTGGATAACATGCACAGAAATTTAGACTAGATGTGAAGTATGTCAGTAAAGAAAGCAGGTGACTGAGCTAAAGGATAGCTTTAAAGAGTTAAGTGAACATGCAGGTGGAAAAATAAAACTAAAGGTAGGCTTTTGTTTTTTTTTGTTTTGTTTTTGTTTTTGTTTTTGTTTGGTACCGGGGATTGAACTCAGGGGCACTCAACCACCGAGCCACATCCCCAGCCCTTTTTTGTATTTTATTAGAGACAGGGTCTCACTGAGTTGCTAAGTGCCTCGCCATTGCTGAGGCTGGCTTTGATCTGGCAATCCTCCTGCCTCAGCCTCCCAAGTGCTGGGATTACAGGCATGCACCACCATGCCCGGCTGTCTAAAGGTAGGCTTTTTTAAAAAAACTTTTAAGTCTTGGCCAGGTATCTAAACAGAAGAGGCCAGTTAACTGGCAAACCCAAAAGATGTCCTGGATCTGTCACTGGTTTTTATAAAGCTCTCTTCATATTTGTAGGAACAGTTCTACAAAACAGGAATATATTTTGGAGCCAGACAGATTTGGGTTTAGTCATCAGTTTAACTCTTAATTTCTCATGAGCAATTATTGGGGTAAATAATGTCTAGTGAAAAGACCTGATTATTATACATACAGCACACATACTTGAGAGGAAGTAGAATGGCCTGTCGTATAGCCCTGGCCAGATTTACTCTGCATGTGCAGGTGTTTTGAAGGCATTGCTCTGTCCATATGCTTCTTCTTAAAGTAGTTTCCCATGAAGGAAAAGACACCAGGTCTCCACAGTGTAGAGAAAGAAGTTCTTCAGATTACTGGATCTAGAAGAAGCAGCACTGGCAGAGCATAAAGCCTGGGACATTGGATGCAATTAGAGATAGAGAAAGGACAGAAAGCAGTAATTAACTAATGGTTTTATCTGGGAGTCCTAATAAAAGAGGGATCTGGGAAAGAAGCAAAGTAGATATTGTAGACACGCGAGGAAGAGAAGTGCTCCTTTCCTATCTTAGGGTATGTATGACAAGAATTTCTAGGAAGGGACTCACTTCACACTGGCATGAAACACTGTGAATATCTTTGTACACAAAATAACATTTATTCTTAGTGACTGAAAAAGAAAAATCTACTGTTTTATTTTCATAGTTATTTTGATCAAGCCCAATCAATTGGCTTTAGGAATCCTAACAATCTGAGCAGTTCTGCAATGTATATTTTATTAGGTGGCTGTGCTTTTGTTCATATTTGTCTTTACAGTCTTTTACTCCAGTGCTTCTAATTTCTTTATGATTTTGCAACTATTATTTGTTTTATACATAATTAAATACCTTTTGCATTATCACAGAGTCTGCTTCATTTCCAATGTTGAAGAAATGACTTATGTACTTTTTAGGAAGCTCTGATCTTAGAACTCTATAGGGAATAGAATTCTTGAACATTTTAATTGTCTGCAAGATAAGAACAGTCTGTAAAGGTGGTTGAATAAGATGGATATCATTATCCTAAATGCATGATTGAAGATTTGAATGGTACGAATATACATTGTATACAAACAGTGTTGTGTAAAATGATGCTCTATATGTTTATTATGAATTATAATGCATACTACTATTATAAATACGAATTTGAATAAAAAAATAAAATAAAAGAATTTTAAAGAAGGAAAAAATATCATGTTTGCTATACTCTGTTGTTATTAAATAAAAGGGGGGGCGGTGAGATGACAAGAAACTAGCCAGGTTTAGAGTTTTAATCCACTAAATGCTTGGGGGAAAAAAAAAACAGTCTGTAGACAGGGGTAAATAATTCTTGGGGACAAAAAGAACAACTAGCTCAGGGGGTTGTTATAGAGTAACAGTTGGGAGAAGAGACAAAAGGGCAATCCTCTCCAGGCAGTTTATACCTAGATATTTTAAGTAATAAACCAGACTGTTAGGATTAAATGATGAAATTATCTCAACAGAACCTACTTCATCATGCTTATTACAGCAAGAAGAAAATGTAGCTGCAATTGCCAAGCCCCTTGCAAGCAATCTAAAGAACCACACAGAAGATGAGGCAATAGTGCAGCAGCATACATTGAACAGTGAAGTTACTGGAGGCCACATGGGAACCAGGACAGACACACAGGAGCATGACAGTAACTGGCAGCCATTTTAATACACACTAGATCTCTTTTCTTTTCTTTTTCTTTTTTTTTTTTTTTTTTTTTTTGGTACTAGGGATTGAACTCAGGGGCACTCAACAACCGAACCACATCCCCAGCCCTATTTTGTGTTTTATTTAGAGACAGGTTCTCATTGAATTGCTTAGTGCCTCACTGTTGTTGCTGAGACTGGCTTTGAACTTGCGATCCTCCTGTCTCAGCCTCCCAAGCCCCTGGAATTACAGGTGAATGCCACTGCCCAGCTTACACACCAGATCTTGTAGTAATGGATGTGATATCAGGAAAAGAAAGACTCAGTAAGAAAATAAAGTGGTACAGTCATAGGATCAGTACCAGTCTTCAGCAGAGTTGAAGAACATGTCTGCAAAGTGGTGTGGTTGCCTAAGGAGTCAGGGCTGCACACTTGGGTACAAGTTCCATTACTCTTCAGAATAATCTAATCACAAGCAGTCTTTTCTCCCCACTTGGATCATAGTTAGCTATCAACAAGTATCTTTGGAAATGCTCTTCAGAATAATGGGTTCATGTGCTTTTTAATGTCCTTCTATATCTGTCCTATTTCTTTTTTAAGTAAAAAGAAGCTCTTTAGTTAAAAATGTGAATATCCCTTAATAAACTTTATTATTAGTACCATTAAATTATTTTTGCTGCTTCCAAATACAATAGATTCATTACTTGTCTGAGGAATATAAAAGATAAAAGCTTCACTTTAGAAGAGCTGAAGTTAATGCTAAATCACTTATCAAATGAAATTATTACATATAGACATTTTACATAGAGAAAATAGAGTGCATTAACGATTTATTTTTAGTGTAAGAATCACAGTTAATCATTATTGTTAACTGTTTCAAAATAGTTTAAAAAGTTTTCTGTGTCAGAAGTGATTAGAGCATTACTGTTTTCTTTCCACACATGGACTAAAAATTAATTAATATGACATTCGCTCTTTCTATTTCCATGAACTCTTATTAACTAGAGTAGTCCCCTACAGTAGCCAGAAACATGCAGCAGATGGCACTAAGAACATTCAGCAAAGCAGTCACGAGGTCTTCCATAGTTGCTCCACAGGGTCAGAAAATTGCCTGAAAAGTGAGGTACACTAACTAAATAAATACCACCTTGCCAAGCTACACAATAGAAACTGCAAGTTCCACATAGAGTACTTTCCACTTAGAAGACCCAATCGTCAAAATAAACTTTATAGTTAATACTATGTTGAGTAAACATATAGATAACACCATGTTGAGCCCCTTCCAGGAATTAGGATGTTGTGAAACTTTCTGAAATGGGAGCTACCATAGTAATTGATTTTTTTTTTAAATTCTGAGAGTGAAAGCATTCAGTTTTTTTTTTTTTTAATTTTGGAAGCATAAAATAAAATGTATGTAATCTTCTTGGAGAAAAGAAATGATTCACACAAAAGATGGCAAAGTAACTGTTTCTCAGTGTGTGGTCCCTGCTTTCACTTTGTAGGTTCCTTCTCTGTATTTCCTCTGAAGCACTACTGGAGAATTTTTTGACACAGACCAGTAGTCTCTACCTTGTGATTTTCTTCAGCAAACTAATAGTTGTTGTAAATATGATGTATTTAGTTGTTTAAATATGATGTATTTAGGTACCAAATTATATATTATTAAACCATAGAGAAAGACCAAACAACTTTAAGGTGTGCAATAGAAAATAAATATCAAGCAAATTTCTAAATTAGTGCTCTGCTTTTATGAAAATATTTCTTTTGTATCCACGGTGCAAATTTACATCAATATTTTGGCCACGACTTTTAGATACTTTTGCTCACATCAACAGCATACATTTAAATCAAAACTAATCAACTTGAGTAGTTTTGAATTTATTTATTACACAATAGGCAGATAGCTTTTACAGTCCTCTTTCAGGACTTTAAATTTTATTTAAAAAAAATTATTAATTAGAGTATATGGATACACAAAACCATGAGCATTTTGATGACCCTGCATCATATAATGACCTTCTGTGTCTATGAATGATCTGTGGTCACAGTACTCTTTTTGTTCTACTTGACCCCCTGGAACTTGCAGTTTCTATTGTGTAGCTTGGCAAGGTGGTATTTATTTAGTTAGTGTACCTCACTTTTCAGGCAATTTTTCTGCATACTTTTCATGCATACTTTCTAAAATTAATGGTTTGTATGATTTTTGTCTTGATTTGAACATTTTAATTGAACTATTTTTTATGTACAATATGAGTGAAAGTAAATATGACTCTTGTTGTAGAGATGTAGAGTAATTCTTGTCCCTTTCTTCATGTGGAAAATATTCTCTCCAGGAGGATTGTATAGGGGGAGGAAAGAAGTCATTATTTGATTGGTTTAGAGATCCTGAGAACCCCATCTATCAAATATAACACAAATGGAATATTGAGCTATGAATTTAGTAGTCTTCACTTCTTGAAGACTCTTCATCTTTAACAAGAAGAGGTTAAATAATTTCAGCCAACCCTAACAAGTAAAATATGTAAAAAGTGTATTATATACAGTTCTGTAGTATAATTTGAGGTTGGCATTGTGATGCCTTGAGTATTGTTCTTCTTGCTTAGGATTGCTTTAGTTATTCTGGGTCTCTTATTCTTCCAAATGAATTTAAGGACTTTTTTTTTTGTGTTTTGTTCTACTTGTGTGAAGAATGTCATTGGTATTTTGATGGGGAGTACATTGAATCTGTATAATGCTTTTGGTAGTGAGGCCATTTTGACGATATTAATTCTGCCTACCCAAAAATATGTGAATGTGATGTCTTCCAATTGTCTAAGTTCTTCAATTTCCTTCTTAAGTGCTCTAATTTTTATTATAGAGACATTTCACCTCCTTGATTTGATTAATTGATTAATTGACAAGTTTTTTTTTATTGTGAATGGTATGTTTTTCCTGATTTCTCTCAGCAGAATCACTGTTGGAATATAAGAAAGCTATTGATTTGTGGATATTGATATTGTATTCTGCTACTTTGCTGAATTTATTTATCAGCTCAGAAGTCTTCTGGTGGAGGTTTTTGGGTCATCTAGATATAGAATTGTGTCATCAGCAGAGATATTTTGACTATTTTCTTATTTCTATATTTCAAAATTTCCTTCTCTTGCCTTATTGCTCTGGCTGGAGTTTTGAGAAATCTATTGAATAGAAGTGATGAGAATGGACATCCTTGTCTTATTCCTGATTTTAGAGGAAATAATTTCAGTTTTTCTCTGTTAAGTATAATGTTGGCTTTGGGTTTGTTATATCCAGCTTTTATAATGTTGAGGTAAGTTCCTTCTGACCATAGTTTCTCCAGAATTTTTAATATGAATGGGTGTTGGATTTTATCAAAGGCCTTTTCTGCCTCTACTGAGATGATCATGTGATTTTTGTACTTAATTCTATTTGAGTGGTGAATTACATTTATTGATTTGCATAGGTTGAACCAACCCTGCACCCCTGGAATGAAACCTACTTCATCATGGTGTATTATCATCTTGATGTGTTTCTGAATGTGGTTTACTAATATTTTTTAGGGATTTTTGCACCTATGTTCATCAGAGATATTGGTCTGTAGTTTTCTTTCCTTGATGTGTTTTTGTCTTGCTTTGGTATCAGGATTATACAGACTTCACAGAATAAATTTCAGAGTGTTCCCTCCCTTTCAATTTAATGGAATAATTTGAGAAAGACTAATATTAGTTTTTCTTTAAAGATCTGGTGGAACTCAACTGAAAAATTCATCTGCTCCCAGGCTTTTCTTTGTTGGAAGGCTTTTAATTGCTATTTCAATTTAATTACTTGATATTGTCTGTTTAGAGTTTCTGTATCTTCCTGATTCAGTTTGGGTAGATCATACATGTTTAGAAATTTGTCAATGTTTTCTAAATTTCCCAGTTTCTTTAAGAATAAACTTTCAAAGTAGTTTGTAATGAGCCTCTGGATTTCAGAAATTTCTGTGTTGATATCTCCTTTTTCATATCCAGTTTTATTTGGATTTTCTGTTTCTTCGGTTAGTTTTGTTAAGGGTTTATCAATCCTATTCATATTTTTGAAGAATCAATTCCATTTCATTGATCTCTAAGAAAACTTCCCAAGAATGTTCTTAGGAATGAAAATTCCTAAGGAAATAAAAGGAGGTAGCCCCTAATCATGCCATTTTAATCTATGTGCTAAAGTAGAGGCAGCAGTCACTAATACCTAGGGGTTGGAAGATTTGACATTGCCCATCTGCTCACGCGGTATCTTCTGGTTTTATCTGATAAATACACAATGATAATCCTTTGATGTTCAAGACACATCAAACATGTATAGATTAAAGAGTTGCTGTTGGGTATCTGCCAATATATAATGATTAATGAATTATATATAAAGATTAATGATGTCCTGTTAGGGAATCTGATATTATATAACAGTTTTAAATTGTTTTAATATTAAATAAGTTTGAGATATGTAAATCTGGACAGCAATTTTACAGTTGTCATTGGTCCATGAATAAAATGTCTGCAAACTAGAGAGAAATGTGTATATAAATATTTATATCTTATGTGATAAGCATATTTGTATACACTTTCTAAAGCCATCATTTTCAAATTTTATGCAATTGATTTGATAACATTTTCAATTCTTAAGTACAAGTCTACAGAGAATAACTGGGAAGATCTAGACATGCACAGCCTCCTCCACTATTTACATGTGCCACCACAGTGTACATTTGGTGAAATCAGTGAACTTATACTAATACATCATTACCCTAAGTCCATAGTATACATTAATTTTCATTTGTAGTGCTTTACCTACTATGGGTTTGCGCAAAAGTAAAATGACATGTATCCACCATTTTAATATTGTGCAGATTGGCTTCACTGCCCTGAAAATATTGTTTTCCTCATAATCATCCCTCCCTCCAACTTAATGTCTTGCAACCATTAATCCTTTTATTATCTCCATTGTTTTGCCTGTTCCAGAGTGACATACAGTTGGAATCACATAGCATGTCGCGTTTTTAGATTGGTATATTTCACTTAATGATATGCATTTAAATCCAGGTGTGTCTTTTTATGATTTGATAATTCATTTCTTTTTACTGCTGAATGATATTCTTTTGTCTGAATGTAACACAGCTTATCGCTCACCTACTGATAGACATATTGGTTGTTTTCAAGTTTGGGCAATTATGAATGAAGATACTATCTACTGATATTTTAATATTTAATATTTTAATGTGCAGGATTTTGTGTGGAAATATGTTTTCAATGCATGTGAATAAATGTTAAGGAGTTTGATGTAGCTCATGATGTCAGTATGTTTACTTTTATGGAAGCTACAAAGTTGTCTTCCAAAGTGGTTGTACCATTTTGCATTCCCATCAATAGTGAATGAGCTCCTGCTCATTTGTACATTGCTTGATTTGATTTGCTATTATTTTCATGAGGATTTTTACATATATGTTCATCAGAGATATTGGTCTCTAATTTTCTTTTCTTGTAATGAGCTCTAGTTTTTGGTACTGCCCAGTGCAATGAATTAGTAATTATTCCTCTAATTCTATCATCTGGAAGAGATTGTAGAAAAATGGTATAATTTCATCATTTGATGTTTAATAGAATTCACCATGGACCAAATGGACCTGGTGCTTTTTGTTTGGAGGCTTATTGATTATTGATTCCATTTCTTTACTAGAAGTAAACCCATTCAGATAGTTTCTTCATATATGAGTATTGGCAAAAAGAGTCTTTCAAGAAATTGTTACATTTAATCTAGGTTATATAATTATGGGTATAGATCTGTTCATAATGTTCTTTTATCACCCTTTTAACATCTATGGGCTTTTTGGTAATGTTTTCACTTTCATTTATGATAGTATGTGTCAAGTCTCTTGTGCTTTTAGCCTTTGTAGAGGCTTACTGAATTTATTGATCTTTTAAAAGAAGCAGGTTTTAATTTGTTGAGTTTCCTCTATTTCCCATTTTCAATTTCATTGATTTCTGTTCTAATTTTTATTATTTCTTTGCTTCTCTTTACTTGGATTTAATTTGGTCTTCTTTTCCTAGTTTCTTAAGGTAGATGCTTAATGACCTGTAATAATGGATTCATCTATTTCTTCTTGCAGTTTTTGCCTCATGTATTTTGATGCTCTGTTTTTATATTCACACACATTAAAGACTGCTATTTATTCTTGGAGTTTTGACCCCTGTATCGTTATATAATGTTCCTTCCTATTTCTAACAGCTATGAAGTCTACTGTATCTTAAACTAATATAGCTACTCATACTTCATTTTGATTAATGTTAGCATGATGTATTTTTCTTTATTATTTTACTTTTAATATTTTTCTTTATATCTTAAATGGGTTTCTCATAGATAGCATTTAGTTGCCTCTTGATTTTTGGATTGCTCTAACAATCTGTCTTTTAGTAAATGTACTTATATCACTGACATTTAAAATTATTGTTGAGCTGGGTGTGGTGGCACATGCCTGTAATTCTAGCTACTCAGGAATCTGAGACTGGAAGATCATGAGCTCAAGGTCAACCTGAGTAACTTAGCAAGAACCTGCCATAAAAATAAAATTAAATTAAAATAACATATAATAAAGCAATTATTTATATGGTTTGGTTAATTTGACCATATTTAGTACTTTTTAAAATTGATTGCCCTTATTCTTTGCTCTTAAAGATTTTTTTAAGCTACCAAATGTCACTTTTTCTATAATGCTATGCTTTAAAAATGTTGTTGGAAAGCATTAGTCATAAGGTTTTTTGGACTATTTCTTCATGGAAAAATGTTAGATGCTATGGAAATATTTAGACTTAATTGTTTAAATATCCCAACATCAGAATTTGTTTTAAAGGAAAAAAAAAAAACTAGATTGATAAGAATGTCATTACCCATATGCACTATGAGTTGTACATATTAAAAATTATAAAAATAAAATTTAAAAAAAAAGAATGTCATTACCCATAAGAATTTTGAAAGAAATCATGGTTCTAAGAATTTAAGGTAAAGACATTTTATTTGAAATAGTATCAGTTTTTCTCTAGTTATTTCAAAAATAGAATATTTTGGAATTCTTTCAAAAGCAAAATGAAGTTGGTTTTCAAGCTCCATGCTTTAACAGCTCTCCCTGAGGAACAAAAGTAAAATAAAAATGATCTCTTCTTTTCTGTCTCACTTTTTTTTTGAAGTAGTGTATTGTAGTGGTACATAATTATGGGATTTGTTGTTTCATATTTGTACAGGCACACAATATAACATTATAATTTGGCCCGTATCAGTCCCAGAACTTTCCCCATCCTCCCCACTTCCTACCCCTTGGTCCCTTTCCTTGACTGATCTCCCTTTGATTTTAATGAGATCCTGACCTACCCCCCAACTTTCTTCTCCTTTTTTCTTTCTAGCTTCCACATATGAGAGAAAACACATGACCCTTTACCTTCTGAGTTGGGCTTATTTGACATTACCTAATCATCTATGGTTCTATCCATTATCCTGCAAATGATATGATTTCATTGTTTTATGGCTGTATAAAACTGCATTCTGTAAACATACCACATTTTCTTTATCCATTCATCCATTGATGGATACTTAGGCTATTGTGAATTGTGCTGTTATAAACATGCTATGGTCTCTGGTTTAATTCCTAGGTCCTTGATACACTTTGAGTTGAGTTTTGTGCATGGTGAGAGATAGAGGCTTAATTTCATTTTGTTTCATATGGATTTCAAGTTTTCCCAGCACCATTTGTTGAAGAGGCTAATCTTTTCTCCAATATATGGTTTTGGTGACTTGTCTAATATAACTATAATAATAATAATGTCCTCTATTATGTACCATTGGTCTACAAGTCTATTTTGGTGCCAATACCATGCTGTTTTTGTTACTATTGCTTTATAGTATAGTTTAAGATCTGGTATAGTGATGCCACCTGCTTCACTCTTCTTGCTAAGGATTGCTTTAGCTATTCTTGGTCTCTTATATTTCCAGATGAATTTCATGACTGCTTTTTCTATTTATATGAGGAATGTTGTTGAGATTTTGATTGGAATTGCATTAAATTTGTATAGTGCTTTTGGTAGTATGGTCATTTTGACAATATTAATTGCCTATCCAAGAAGAGGGGAGATCTTTCCATCTTCTAAGGTCTTCTTTAATAGTAGGCCCAAATCTCCATCATGTCAGATTAAGCCCCAGCTTCCTTAATAAGACTCTCATAGTGCAAGAATTAAAATCAAGAATCAATAAATGGGATGGATTCAAACTAAAAAGCTTCTTCTCATCAAAAGAAACAATCACTGAGGTGAATAGAGAGCCTACTAATTGGGAACAAATTTTTACCACATGCACATCAGATAGAGAACTAATATCTAGGATATATAAAGAACTCAAAAATCTTAACACCAAAAACCAAATAACCCAGTCAATAAATGGGCCAAGGAAATGAACAGACACTTTTCAGAAGATAATATACAATCAATCAACAAATATATGAAAAAATGTTTAACATCTCTAGCAATTAGAGACATGCAATTCAAAACCACTCTAAGATTTCATCTCACTCCAGTCAGAATGGCAGCTATTAAGAATACAAACAACAAAAAATGTTGGCAAGGATGTGGGGGAAAGGGCACACTCTTACATTGCTGGTGGGACTGCAAATTGGTGCAGCCAATATGGAAAGCAGTATGAAGATTCCTTGGAAAACTGGGAATGGAACCACCATTTGACCCAGCTATCCCACTCCTCGGTTTATACCCAAAGGACTTAAAAACAGTGATGTAGCCACATCAATGTTTATAGCAGCACAATTCACAATAGCTAGACTGTGGAACCAACCTAGATGCCCTTCAGTAGATGAATGGATAAAGAAAATGTGGTATATATACACAATGCAATATTACTCAGCATTAAAAGAGAATAAAATCATGGCATTTGCAGGTAAATGGATGGAGTTGGAGAATATTATGCTAAGTGAAGTTAGCCAATCCCCCAAAAACAAATGCTGAATGTTTTCTCTGATATAAGGATGCTGATTCATAATGGGGATGTGGGGGCAGTGTGGGAGGAATAGACAAACTTTAGATAGGGCAAAGGGGAGGGAGGGGAGAGGAGGGGCATGGGTGTAGGAAAGATGGTGGAATGAGACAGACATTATTACCCTAAATACATGTATGAAAACACAAATGGTGTGATTCTACTTTGTATACAACCAGAGACACAAAAAATTGTGCTCTATTTGTTTAATATATATATATATATATATATATATATATATATATATATATATATATATACTGTCATATATAACAAATTAGAATAAATAAAATTAAAAAAAAACATGGGTATGCTTATATCACTATAGTATAATGACTTTCATTTTTTAGGATAAATACCAAGGAATGGGTCATATGGTAGTTCTAGTCATTTGAGGAACCTCCATACTGATTTCCATAGTGGTTGTACTAATATAAAATCCTACCAAGAGTATAAAAATGTTCCTTTTTCTTCACATCTTCTCCAGCATTTATTATTATTTGTATTCTTGATGATTATCATTCTGAATAGTGTAAGATGAAATCTCAGTATAATTATTATTTCCAGAAAATGATCTCTTCTTAACATGAAACTTGGTTAGATCTTTTTTTTAAATTTTTTATTATTCTAATTTGTTATACATGATTGCAGAGTACATTTAATTTCATATTACGTATAAAGAGCACAACTATTATTAAGCACAGTAAATTTATGGTACTTTAACCTTAGAAGTTTTATTTTCATCTTTGCAAGTCATTAGTCTTCAGAGTTATGCACCATACATTTTGCTTCACCATTTTTATGTACTGATAGGTTGGGCTTATTTTGGTTAAAATTCAAAAGCCATTTTTATTTTAATTTGGAATGTTCTTTTGTAGGTTCATTTAAATTGTGGTATAGAAGTTGTACTTAGAGGAGATGAAGATAGTAGTGGCTTCCCTATCTTCTATTTAACTATTAACCTGTTCTAGCAGTCCAACTGCATTGTTTCTGTATTGATATGAAGCTATGCTTGAGAGTAGAATGACCTTTTAACTCTAAATTTGAAGAGACAAGCTACATTCTTTCTTGAAATGGTTTCTTGCTTTAATGAACTTTCTTTTCTTAATATTTCTCCATAAAGATTTTATTTATGAAAACAAAGCATTTATTAGGGTCAGTGGCAAGATCACCAATAATGTTTTTAAAAACAATTTTCACCAAAAATAAGGATTGTTGTTTTTCTTCATATCCAGGAAGTGTGAATTAATATTCAAATTTCTATCATTAATGGAATTGACCACACTATGATTATTATATGATTATGATTATTATGAATTATCTATTGTTTTATATTTTAGAAATATAAGCTGGATTTGAGTTAATTTATTTTTGTACATTGGGAACTTTAATGCCAATGTCTTGAGTATTTCATGATCTTTTTTTTTTTTTTTTTTTGTGGTATCGGGGATTGAACTCAGGGGCACTCGACCACTGGGCCACATCCCCAGCCCTTTTTTGTGTTTTTATTAGAGACAGGGTCTCCCTGAGTTGCTAAGTGCCTCGCCATTGCTGAGGCTGGCTTTGAACTCGCGATCCTGCTGCCTTAGCCTCCCAAAGTGCTGGGATTACAGGTGTGTGCCACCGCGCCCGGCTAGTATTTAATGATCTTTAAAGACTGAAGATATGTTTTTTTCTTTTCTCTTTTTTTTTTTTTTTTTTTGGTACCAGGGATTGAACTCAGGGGCCTCGACCACTGGGCCACATCCCCAGCCCTTTTTTGTGTTTTTATTAGAGACAGGGTCTCCCTGAGTTGCTAAGTGCCTCGCCATTGCTGAGGCTGGCTTTGAACTCGCGATCCTCCTGCCTCAGCCTTCCAAGTGCTGGGATTACAGGCATGCGCCACCGCTCCCGGCTATGAGAAAAAAGAAAGAAATGAATTAAAGGACCACTTACTGATATTTTATGATATGCTATGCATAGTCTTTGTAAAACAAAATATCAAGAGTAAATATGGGTCCTAAAAGAACACTCAAAAACTTCCGTTTCAAAATGCAGTACTCCAGGAGGGCTCTCAAATGCCCTGCCACTTTTCACTGTGGCATTTCTATAGAAAATCAAACAGAATGTCTGACCATACTTTTCTGTCCCTTGTGGCTCTCCAAATGCCAACTGACATCACTGGCAGAAAGATTCTCAGTATTTGTTTTCCCTAAGTACTTATTTTAAAACTGTTTTTACACTGTTAAGTTCAATAAAGACAAGTAAGCCATGGTCCGCTCCCTTAAGGAACTTACATGCTATGAAAGGAGAGAGACATATAAACAAGCAACCAAAGATAATAAATTGCATACTGTGCTCTTTGTGGGACTACTAGGAAGAAAGCTAGTAATTCTTCTGAAAGGGTTAGGAACATCTTATAGTTGAAGTTAAAGTTTTCCCTTGATGATTGAATATATTCCACAATAAAGATAGCAGGGGGAAATGAGGGAAAGTAAAGAGACAAACTCATGCAAACCTTTGCATTTACAAAATCATACACTTGGAATGGGAGGGACCTTCTAACATGGTTATTAGAAAATCAAGCAGGGATAGAAAATAAGTCATAATTTAAGATATTAAGGTAGGGGCTCAGTCTCTTCTCTCCCAGCTCTATTGTTTACTGAAGAGTATAAAAATCATCAAAGAACATAAAAATATTGCAATCTATCTACTATGTAAATATTTATAATATTCAAGACATAATTTACTTTGCATATGAACTCTCAATCAATTCTGTGAGCAACTCTTACAGTTAGGTATTATTATTTCCCCTTTAGAGCTGGGGAATAAAACTCTAAGATTGGTAAAGTATAAATGAGCTTCCTGAGGTCACTTGACTTATAGGTCGTATGATGAGGATTCTATGTTTCATAACTCTAAAGTTCATTCATGTTCTTAGCCACTATATCATACTATCTCCATTATACAAGGAATGTGCTGTAAGGAACATCTAGAAACTTGGATCAGCCTGGCACAGTGGCACATGTCTGTAATCCCAGCAACTTGAGAGGCTGAGGCAGAAGGATTGCAAGTTCAAAGCCAGCCTCAGCAACATACTAAGGTCCTAAACAACTTACAAGATGCTGTCTCAAAATTTTAAAAAAATAATAGTAACAAAAAAGTACTGGGGAGGTAGCTCCATGGTTAAGTGCCCCTGGTTTCAATCCCTGGTACCAATAACTAACAAAAACAAACAAACAAAAACCCCTGTATCAACCTAGCAGGAGAAGCACCTAGGATGCAGGTTTAGCATGGAGGGAATCTGCAGAGATTGAATGCAGAGCGCTCATCTTCTTCGTGATAGATTTTTTAAAATTAATAGAGGTCTCCAAATACTTCTCTTTCCTCACAGAAAACTAAGACCTTAACAATCTCAAGATTCAGTTTCATAAATTAGGGGCATATTATGCTTCACATCTTTTGGTTAGAGCCATAGGACCATCTTCTGATATTCTATTTCCTTAGCACATGACTATAAGATTCTAATCTATATACAGATGAATACCAACACTCCTAGCCTTAACCCTTTAAATTCTGTTGTTTTAATTATTTTATTCTGTTGTTAATATTTGCTCTCTGTATCAAACTAAAAATTCTCCATTCTTAATTTAAGATTACATTAATGGGGTAATGTGAGACAGGGATAGATAGGAGAGACTATTAATTTCAGATGAGTATTCCTGCTACATAACCAAAGAGAGAAGTTTCAATGGCAACTCAGAAATTTCTGTCTCCACTTGCATTTCTGTGGCCCACAGTCTGCAGGAAAACAAAGTGACAGATTCCTTGGTAGTCAATGCAAGTGGGTCATAGAAATCCAGGTGGGCACTGGCAAATGCCTGACTTCTGAGATTGACAGAGCTAGCACACAATAGATAGTTTTTGTTCATTCCTAAAACTGTTACTCAGAAACATAACTGCAGCCCATTAGTCAGTCACATTTATCACAGGTTTTTTATTTCACATATTAGACTGTGTTTCCACTTTGCAAAGACAAGTAAAATCCATCCATAACTCTTAACTGAAAATTATAAATAAGATAATTTGTAGTCTATTTAGACTTTGCTTGAACTTGGAAATAAAAAATTAAAGTATCTTGAGAATCTCTGTCTTCAAAGGCAAGTTTCAGCAAGTCTTACATGGACCAGTGTGAAAATGCTGTTTTATATTAACCTCATGAAGCAAAAGGTGGAAGCTATTTAATGTTATTGTATCCAGGATGCACAGTTTGCATATTAAATTGTAAGCAAGAATAAATTATGATAGAAATTGATTTTAAAAACTTGACCTAGGGGAGATGTTTTTAATATGACAAAGTCTGTATGTTCAGTAATGGAAGGGCTAGATTTGCAAACTTCTTAATTGGATTTTTGTCTAGTATAAATTGCAAGGAACCTTCATTATACTATAAATGAAATGGTGCATCTATTCATACAATTTTCACTTAATATTGAGTAAGCATCTCCTGTGCTTATAACTCATATAAATTTGGACTTCAATTACTGAGTCAGGTGCTTAATTTATGTATCTTCAAGTTGTTACTCATCCATAACTCTAGTAAAAATAAAGAGTGGGATGCTATAATAGTCTTGTGCTGTGATATATTACTGATAAAAATTTTATGACGATCTCTCTAACAATAAGTAATATAAACTAAAAAAAAATCACTAAATAAAATAGCTTACTTGTTATTATAACTATTATCACCAGTTTCATGACCATAAAGCATAATACTATAAAATTTAAAATAACTAATAATAAAACGATTTTTTTTCAGAGTAGTATAATCTAATCTAGTAAAATCAATGAAAATTAATTTATCATAAAATTGGAACATGTAACTAGAGATTTGTCATTATTGAAGGCAGCATGTTTTAGCAAGTGTGATCTCAGAAATGAGGGAAAAGACACAAACTATATATAACTAACTGGGAAATAAATTATATTTCCTTACATAAATATTTAAAGTGAAAAAAAACTGAAGACACAAATTTTAATTAGCAGTACAAAGTGCTGGGGGCAATCTATGAGCTGTTTGTGAACTGAGCGATGTTCTAGCCATTAGGAAGGGAAGTTGCTGTTTGGGAACTCCCAGGAGGAACTCCCTGGTTTGAGAATGCCCAGCTCACGCTGGCACCCAGATCTAGCTCACAGCTCAAGTTCAAACACAGCCTAGGAATGGGAGTAACCCGCCAAAACAAAACCATCTGTTTACTTCAAGACCACTGCCACACCTAGAAGCAAGCACAAAAACAAGACTCCTCCCACACTGAAACCTTACTCTTACTGATCCCCTTTGATCTGTACCACTATAAATAAGGCAAGTGCAGGCTTCTTTGTTAGAATCCAGACCCCTCTGGTCACTCAACAGGTCAGCCCCTGCTTTAAAAATATTCTTGCCTTTTGTCTTTATTTCTGATATATTGCTTTCATAGCTTTTATTTCACAGTTAGCCCACCCCTCAGATAGGTACCTGTTCCCTCACCCACGCAAGACATGAGTGGGAACAGAGTCAGAATAAGACAAAACAGCAAGTCAACCATGACTGTGAATAATTTCACCTTGGGCTTGTGGTTTAGTAGAAGAGTTGTGTAAAGAGGAACCTGGAAGCAGTCAAAGGACTTAGCAGAATAAAATTCTCTTAAGCTCTATTTTCTCAATGTTCCATTAAGTAATGTTCTAAGAAAGGATTTTGTTTTGTCATCAGCAGGACAAACACCCTCTGAGCCTCAGGAGGTGAGTTTGGGAGGCTAAAGTGTTGGTGATTACTCTGCCCCCCACATCATGCTTAGTACAACAGACATGGTATGGATAAGAAACCCCTTGCTCCTGGGCAGTAACCCCCAAGATCCAGGTACCCTTGGTCTTCGACAAAGCAGGTGAAGATATTCTGAATACTCAGCTGGATATGTGGAATTGAGGTATAGGAGAGAGACTGGGCTGGAGATGAAAATGTGGAGTTTCTTCTCTTAGGAGGAAGTTGATAATGTGGGAGTGGGTTGAGACCACTGCAGGAATGTACAGGAATGTAAATGTATTGAAAGAGAAAGGTAGAGGGTGAGAAACACCGAGTGACAGGGAGGAGCCAAGGAAGAAAATCCAGCAGGGAGAGGAGGACAGTTCCATAGGTAGGATATTTTAAAAATGGGAAAGAGGTTTCAGGAATGAAACCTCTAAGCACAGTGTCAAAGGATACTGGAGATTGAGTATTAAAGGACTGCGGATTTGTCAGGTAGAAGTTAATTTGTCGACTTAGCATGTTGCAGTTTGAGTGGATGGTGAATGTGGAAGTCAGACAGCGACTTTCTGAGGTGAATTAGAGGTGAGAAAGTAGTGAAAAGCCAGCTTTGTCTCTGCTGGTATTGATTTATGCTATTATTTCTACCCAAAAAGGGCAAGAAGAGAAATAGAATAGAGCCTAATGCAATAGGCCACAATGTTGGCTGCATATTACAGTCACCTTGAGAAGGGTTAATTTTATTTTTTACTTTTTAAATACTAATGCCTGAGACTTACTATGAACCAATTAAATTTGATTCTCTAGGGATAGCATCCAGATATTGGTATTTTAAATCACACTCCAGGCGATTCTAATATTTAGCTAGAATTGAGAACCACTAGATTAATCAGACAAGAATGTGGCTTTTCTCATCAGCTATAGTTTAAATGTCAGTCTCACCTTCTGCTGACTGTGTGGTCTCTCTAAGCTTGAATTTCCTTATCAGACAAATGGGGACAATAATATTTTCCTCGTTTTAGGAAGTACTAAATGGTATAAAGTATGTGAAACATTTGTTATGGCAATTATGGGTTGATATTATTACTTTTATATCATTAAAGCAGGTAGCTGATGTCCTCCTTTCCTCCAGTTCTCTTTGTACCAGGGATTGACTCCAGGGCCACTTAACCACTGAGCCACATCCTAGCTCTTTTTTTTTTTTTTTTTTTAATGTATATATTTTACTTTGAGACAGGGTCTTGCTAAGTTGCTGAGGCTGGCTTTGAACTTGCAATCTTCCTGCCTCCGCCTCCTGAGCTGCTAGGATTACAGGTGTGCACCACCATGCCTGGCTCCTCCAGTACTTTGGCACATACTTGTGTGTGTGTGTGTGTGTGTGTGTGTGTATTCCCTGGGGTGACCACATTCTAAACAAGAGATGAGGATAGTCAAGATCTACCAATCTCTCCACTGCTTATATTCCATGTTGCCTACTCAACAATTCTGCTAATACGTATGCCTGGTATTCAGCTCTTGCCACTCTATTAGCATAACATGGAAATGTTGTTGTCGGGTGGGTTCTTTATCTTACATATTTGAAGAATGAAATCTATGGACACAAGGGTGAGAGCAAATTAGCAGGATTTATTAGAATAATAGAAAGCAGAGCTCTTCTTGTGAGGGACCTCAAGAGAGGGTGCAATGGGTATCTGTTGTCTAGGGGTTTTTATGGGCTTGTTTGTCCCTATAATTGATTGGTGAGATGAAATATAAATGTAGGATTCAGAAAGGGGCCAATCAACTCTATTTTATTTTCTTCAGCAAATCTGGAGAAAAGTATTTTCTAAGACTTCTCAGCACAAGTGTAGGGATGAGGTTCTGTTAGCAGAAAAGGAAGCAGCGCCTTTTGCAGTTGGTCATGTCTAGGAGCTATTAAGAAACTGTCCTTCTGGCTAGGAACATCTGGAGTCAAAAGCTTGATTTCCTTGCAAATCAAAACTACACTGAGATTTCATCTCACACCAGTAAGAATCAAGAATACAAATAATGACAAATGCTGGAGAGGATGTGGAGAAAAGGAACACTTTTATAGTATTTGTGGAACTGTAAATTTGTACAACCACTATGGAAATCAGTATGGCGACTCTGAAAACACTAGACATTGAACCACTATATGACCCAGCTAAACTACTTCTCAGCATTCACTCTAAAGAATTAGAGTCATCATACATGCATTCACATGTTTATAGTAGCACAATTCATAATAGCTAAACTATGGAACCAGCCTAGGTGTCCATCAGTGGATGAATAGATAAAGAAAATGTAGCATATATACACAATGGAGTTTTGTTCAGCCATCAAATAAAATGAAATTATGACATTTGCAGGAAAATGGATAGAACTAGAGACCATCATGTTAAGTGAAACAGGTCAAACTCAGAAGATTAAGAGTGACATGTTTTCTCTCATAT
This sequence comes from Tamias sibiricus, assembly GCA_025594165.1. Lineage (NCBI taxonomy): Eukaryota > Metazoa > Chordata > Mammalia > Rodentia > Sciuridae > Tamias > Tamias sibiricus. Next base: position 65,886,718 of record CM046666.1, on the reverse strand, counting down.
GCAGAAGCTAGAAAGGAAAAAAGGAAAACAAAGGTGGGGGTGGAACTTCTAAAAATCAAAGGGAGATAAGTAGAGAAAAGGGAACAGGGAATGGGAGATAAGGAGGGAGAAGGGAAATGCTGGGGAGTGATTTTGGCCAAATTATATTGTTATATTGTGTGCATGTACAAATATGTAACAACAAATCCCATCAATGTATACACCTATAATGTACCAATAAAAAATGTGAAGAAAAAAAGCTCAATTTCCCAATCCTTTCCTCCTCCTTTTCTTCTCTGAATCCCTTTTCCTGTCTGCCTATGGGTGCCCTATCTTCCTGTCTCTTTAACTGTGTCAAAAGTTTCTTGTCTTACATTTCTGTTGTTTCTTAGGCCTTTGGTTTCTCACATCAGCCATAAAACTTTATAATTCTTTGACAGAACTTGATGATTTTTCTCAAAACATTCTTCATTTTCAACTCTGAACTAAAGTCATTTGTGGTAATTTTGTGGCAATGCATTATTATACATGTACACTAGACAGTAAGTAAATGCTATGCTTCTTGCTAATAGGCAAGAAATGTCTTGGAAATGTCTGTTTGTTGATGGCATCTGCCCAGACCTTGGTTTCTTGCCTTGTTTTCTGCTCCTTGGCCTTACCTTGAGGCCTCTGGCAAAAACAAAAATTGCACGAGAGAAAGTTAAACAGGTAAGGAAGATTTTATTCAAGACTATTGTAATATAAGAGAGATCTCAGCCTGGACCACATTTTGCTAAAACAAAAGGCTGGAGGGTTTTTAGGCCTGGGAGTGAACTATTGGAAAAGTACTGGAGGATGTTAGGGAGAGGTTGATCAATGGGATATGTTGTGCACATTAAGTTATTTATTCTTGAATTTGCAAATGTTTTTTAATTAGGCTCTATGATTAGGCCACCTGTGTTTGCTAGTTGCTACCCCAAGGTTCTGCCCTCCCTCCAAAACATGGAGAAAACATCACTATCTTCCTTGATGACTGTGTTCCACAGGGATTACTGCCAGGTCTTTGATAAAGACATTACTGGGTTGTAAAACTGACCAGAGGCTGGGAGAAAACTTATGTCACAATATCTCAAAGGGACAGTGAAAGAATTTAAAATTGAAAGTTTTCTCAAGTAAATGTTCCAAGAAAAGGTCAGGGCCTAGAGTCAGTATGAAGCCTATTTAAAATTTAGTCAATGTGAAGAAACTTTAAGACCATCATGGTAATCATATATATATATATATATATATATATATATATATTTTTTTTTTTTTTTTTTTTTTTTTTTTTTTTTTGGTACCGGGGATTGAACTCAGGGCACTGGACCACTGGGCCACATCCCCAGCCCTTTTTTTTGTAATTTATTAAAGACAGGGTCTCACTGAGTTGCTAAGTGCCTCACCATTGCTGAGGCTGGCTTTGAAGTTGCGATCCTCCTGCCTCAGCCTCCCAGGTGCTGGGATTACAGGCGTGCGCCACCGCGCCCGGCTGGTAATCATATTTGATTTTTCTTTGGAATAATCTTTTCATCAACATTACTTTTTCTAATCTCTCTCTCTCTCTCTCTCTCTCTCAACTGCTGATATTTGCCATACTTAGTGAAGTGCTAAGCAACTTAGTGAGACCCTGTCTCTAAATAAAATACAAAGTAGGCCTGTGGATGTGGCTCTGTGGTCAAGTGCCCCTGAGTTCAATCCCCAGTACCAAAAAAAAAAAAAAAAAAAAAAAAAAATTATAGGATATCTTTTATTTCCTTCTTCAATTTCTGGTCGCATTTATAGAACTAAAATATATAGTAAGTACCCTAAGATTAGCATTCCATTTTGAAGTAAATTCCAGACTATATGTAAAACTTATACTTTTTCTGGGGAAAGTCAATTATGAATTATTTTTGGAAAAAAGTCAAAATTATCATTCTTATATTCATTAATAGCCAAGAAACAGAAGGGACAGGTATCCTTTGTTTGGCTTCTTTTGCTTTCAAATCAGTAAGAAAAATATTGCAAACTATAAAGCTTCTTTAATCTCTCATGAGGGCCAAAATGGAGACTTCTGTGGCTGGTTTCCTTTAGAAGATTACTAGGCTGCACACTAGTGGATCTACTTCTGTTTAGATCAACCATTAGATGGACTGGGATTGTGGCTCAGTGGTAGAGCGCTTGCCTAGCATGGATGAGACACTGGGTTCAATCGTTGGCACCACATAAAAATTAATAAAATAAAGGTCCATCAATAACAACAACAACAAATATTTTTTTAAAAAGATGTAGAAATGCCTTTGAAAACTGTATTAAGGACCATTTATACTAACCACTTGAAAAAGCATTTCTTTATTTTTGCTTTTTGAAAAATTCTTAGTTTATGCAATAATTTGCTGATGTTAACAGAATATTGGTGAATAAAATATATAATATAATATGTAATAAAATAAAACTCAAATGTTGAGATAACAATGATTTTGGCCATTCTACTTTAAAGTATAGATATATACATTCATAATTATTCTATTTATTTATAAATGAATATAAAGTATAATTATAGAACTTATAAGTGATTAAGTTAACTGTAAAATGTAAGTTACTAAATTTCAGGTACCCAGATCAGATCATAACTAATTGAGGTCCTTTTTCTAGATCTTGTGATTCCTATAGTCTTTTTTACAGGCTCTTTATTCTCCCTGATCAGCTAGCTTTCTACTTACGTATGTATTGATTCATTTTTTACTTCGAGGATTTTGTCTCCTCTTGACATCTACCATTCCTGCACTCACTATTGTTTGCCATATGCATTCATGTCACATCTGTCTGTGCAAGTTTCTCATTCCTGTTTTGTCCAGGATATGGAATGAATTTAAATTCTGGGTGCTGAGAGACCAGATTGGAGCCTTCTGAAGAAACTCTGGCCAGATCTAAAATAAGTTGTGTGATCACAAAGAGAGATTTGCAAAACCTTCAAGAATAGAGTGACCGATACAGAGATAGACAAGGAAAAAATGAGATGTGAAGACAGGTGGGGGTAAATCTTTAGTATAAAATAAATAATTGGAAGAAAGTTAGTTTTTAATTTAAAGGAAATCTATGTTAACCTTTTTTTGAGACACTGAGAGTTTGGATCAGTCTGCAATCTCTACTGAGGGTCCCTGACTCAAGATGATTGAAATTCAAGCTAAATTTTCTTTTTAGCTGGATTATTTTCTGGGACTTGATAATGAATATATAGGTCATCTTCTGTATAGGTACAGCTTCCACACAACTTGTAATATAACTAACTGGTGATTTTGTCCAATGCCTTGTTTTGTTTATATTATCTTTGTATAATTTATGCACCCATGGTATTTCTTCAAGTAGACTATAAGCCCCTTGTTTTGCAGAATAGAACTCTGGCACTAGACATTTAATTGAAATGAAACCCTGGAATATTAAATTAGTATTCAGGGAATGGAAATTGCCACAGCAGCTCATATGAAGTGAAAGAGTAGAGGGCAGGAGTAGTGTTTCCCTATCACAAGTTTGTCACTCAACTTCCCTTTCAGCTGCAATGAGTTTTACCTTATACTACAGGGAATTCTATGCATTTTCTTTCCTTTCTTTCTTTCTTTTTTTTTTTTTTTTTTTTTTTTTTTTTTGTGGCTCAGCTTGGAGCTCTTTCACACAGTGAGGCACACCAAAGCCAAAGCAGTAACTGGGAGCTGAGACAAGTCTGATTCCACTGTGAAGCTTTTCGTGTCATTGACTACTTTGGGAATCAGAGGAGAACTAGTGCTCCAAGAAAAACATACAACTCATAACTTTATGAAGAAGAGACATTTCCAAGTGTGGTTGCAAACAACATCTGTCTCTAGTAGGGGAATCACTAGCTGGCTGAAATTGGGAATGGCTTCCCTGGGTTCCCTAGAGAAATGATTGTGGGTTATGGAAGGCTCACTGGACACAGAGTTATGAATCTTCTAATGTGAGGAAAAGTGAGGCTGTAGGAAGTCTTGTTAGTTTCTCAAACTTTGATGTTTATACTTTGCCTTGTAATCTTCTTAAATTACAGATACCTGGTCTTCTACTCCAAAGATTTTGAGATTATTAGTCTAGAATGGAGCCTAAAAAACTGCTTTTCTAGAAAGCTCCTAGATATTGATGCTCTGCAATTTCGAGGACAGTATTTTGAATAGAACAATCCTAAGCAGTCATGATTTGTCAATGATTAATTAAATCCAGAAACTGGAATACTTTCTATGAATATCCATGACCAAAGAATGGGTCTCTTCAAGGCTGTCCACAGACTGAAGATAGAAAGGACTCACCTATCTCATCAGTAAGCTTAACAATCACCTCTGGAAATTCATGTGCTGTTAGCTGACACAGTTGGATCACCTTTCTTAGGTAGAAACTGGTACTGTAAGTGGAGAGATGAGAGATGTTTGAAACCCAGAATAGGAAACTTCATCCACAGAACCCAGTTAACCAGAGTCACACTGGCTATTGCCTTGGGCTGTGTGTGACCAAAAATTTCAGTCTTGGCACAGAAAAAAATCTTTTCATAAACAGTTGTGCTCAAGACCCAAGCTTACAGGTAAGACAGCTTATGGTAGAATCCCTGAACTGTTACTTCGTATTTGTGTTCCTTGGCAAGTTACTTAACATATCTGGGCAATACTTTTTACATATGAAAATAGAGATATTAGTAATTCTGTTTTTTTTTTCCCAAAATTGTTGTGAAACTTACATCAAGGCACTTATCATCACACCTAATGCTTAAAAAGTGCTCAACAAAAGTTACTGATTGTGAGTCCAGCAAGATAATTTCTTCCTTTGAGGATATCTAGTGAACTTCATTAGAATAAAGACATATTTTAATATGACAAGTGCAAAAAATCACATAGGAGTTAAAGATTCTTTGAAAAATTATTTTGATCACAGTATACAAATTATGCTATTAAGATAGTTCAGTTACCATTTTCACTTTGATAACTAGGCAGTAGCTAAAGGTATCTTGGGCCATTACTTTAAATTTGCATTCTAACTTGGGGAGAATTTTATCTCACAAAGTATCAAGTTCTAGCAAAATCAGAATGTTGGTATTTTCTGATAACTTGGCTCTCTTCTGGTGCACCCTCATTGCCATCAGACTGATTCTGAGCTCTCAGAGTATGTGCTGTGCTTATTCATTATTCAGTCATTCTTTCCACTCTTTAGTGCATGTGGTCAGTTCCTATTACCTTGGGGATATCTACCCAATGACAATATCCTCTTTACTTCATTTCGATCTTTTACACAGTTATTGTTGTATCAGGTTTATTCTAGTTTGGATGCTGATGAAAAGGGAAAAAGAAATAGTTAATAAAGTGATGTTTTCCCGCTCAGTTTGCTTTTGCATCTCTTTATCTGTCTCTCAAATTTAGCAAGAGAAACATTTGTTTCAGTGGATTATCTGATACACATCATTGGCTGCTACATGCATGATCGATTTTAAATGTGTGCCTGAATCCCTCCTACCAGACTAAATCTCTAGGAAAGCAAACTACATTTACAGAAAAAAAAAAAAAAAACCCATAAAAACAAAACAAGGCTTTCCTGTCATTGTCAGGTACACTGTCATCTTTGACTGAACCATCATATTGTAAAGAAGTAGCAGCTGGCGAGAGATCAGAAACAACAAATCTGTGTCTTTCTTTTCCATACATCTCACCCGGGAGGTAACCTAAGTCATCACTCTGTTTCATCCTCTCTTGATTCTTGGCTTTTTTTGTCCCTCCTCTTGCATGCCATATTCACTTTCCCTGTATCCATTTTGATTCAGTCTCCATGCCTCTCTGGTTACTGCTGCTCAGTAATGAATCATGGAAGCTACTCAAGTCTTGTCTATCTATCCTTCCAGCCAGATCCTGTTATTCGTCTGCCTTTCAGCTGCCCTTGTGTAATGAGATGCTTTTATACTTAGCTTCTTCAGTTTTATTTTTCTCATTCAATTTTTTATCTTTGAATTGATAGCCCTTACCACCATTTTTATTTTAAATATTTTATTATTTTTAAGTTATAATTTGGTTAAATGAAAGTGTTTCTCTGTTTTATGAACTATGTGACAGTACAATATGCTAAATTTAATTAGTCTGGTTAATATTTCAAGTTATACTATATTCAGCCTCATCTTTCCTTAATAGCAGAGGGATTCGGTAAAGTATTTAATAAAAATCCCGATTTCCATTTTCCTTAACAATCTTGTCATTTTGATGATTTCTGTGAGTTCAGTTATATTCGGTAAGGTTGGACTGATTTTCCAATAAGTTTAATTTAATGTCACTGGAATATCATCTAAATACCAGTTCAGTTGTGACATTGGTTGAAAAACTAAATCCTCTGGGTCAAATTCAGTCCAATACTCTTTTGTGTAAATAAAGTTTTATTGGAACACAACCGTATCCATTTCATACCACAAAAGAAGAATAGAACAGTTTCACAGAGACTATTTGGTCATTAAGGACTTAACTATTTACTGTCTCGTCCTTTGAGAAAATGTTTGCCTACTAACAACCCACACACTCCTGGGCAAGTTTCTATGTCAGGTCTTGAAGTAAAGCTTATGGTATGGTGACTCACTGAATATTTCCTCCAAACATATGAAAATCGCACATTAACTCATAGGAAAGGCCAGATTATCTTTAGAACTAGCTCAAAGACATTTACACATAAGCAGGTTTGTCAGGTAAAATATAGAAATACTCAGTTCAATTTTAATTTCAGAAAAATATCAAAGAAAATTTTAATAGGAGTATGTCCCACACAATATAGGACATCTGGTACATTTGTTTGCTAACTCTGGCAACTCTACATATAAGCAAATGCAAAGAAGAAGAACTGAAGAGAAGTTGAAGCAGCATTTACAGGGCACTGTGTGAGGCTTTTAGTTTATTAGCACCTTCCAGTGGATTGTCTGATAATATTCCAGTTTTCTCCAATTTTATATTCATGCTTTGAATCAATAATAAAGGGAGACTTCATTCTTTACACCCAGGTGTTTGGTGCACAGATGGTCAACTTTCCAACCTAGGAATCCATGCTGTTTATTAACAGTTTGAAATTTTCAGTTGTACAGTGGGTTACAGGAAGAAGAGCACTTTTCAACACAAGATGAAGGCGAATTTTTCAGTAGGACTTCATAGGTTTGATTTAGTCACAGGAGGAGGGCAAAAAATAGAAAGTTTACAAAATGACTGATTGGAAAATTGGCAAGAAACTACTTGTTCAGATATTTCTCTACCTAGAAGAAATAGCCTTAGAAATGTAGTTGTAATAAGGAAGCACTGGGTAATGCTGAAGATTAACCAAGAGAAAGCAAGGTTTGTTAAACAGGAAAATAACATACCAAAAAATTCTATATTAGGGGGCTGGGGTTGTGGCTCAGCAGTAGAGCACTCACCTGGCACGTGCAAGGCCCTGGGTTCAATCCTCAGGACCACATAAAAATTAAAAAAAAAAAAAAAGGTATCATGTCCAACTACAACTAAAATATAAATTTTTTTTTTTTTTTTTTTTTTTGGTACCGGGGATTGAACTCAGGGGCACTCGACCACTGGGCCACATCCCCAGCCCTTTTTTGTATTTTATTAGAGACAGGGTCTCACTGAGTTACTAAGTGCCTCGCCATTGCTGAGGCTGGCTTTGAACTCGCGATCCTCCTGCCTCAGCCTCCCAAAGTGCTGGGATTACAGGCGTGCGCCACCGCGCCCGGCTTAAAATATAAATATTTTTTGAAAAAAAAATCTGGGGCTGAGGTCGTGACTCAGTGGTAGAGCACTTGCCTAGCATGTGAGAGGCACAGGGTTCGATTCTCAGCACCACATATAAAGAAATAAAGATTCATTGACAACCAAAAAAATATTAAAAAGAAAAAACTTCTATACTAGAAGCAAGCATTTACTTTGGTATATCTTAGACTATGTAATGAACTCCTGTGATGGCTACCTCTTTCACAACAATTTTAATTTTCTTCTTGATTGCAAGTAAGAAAATGCATTTATATATGTCGATCAGCACATTTGTACCAGTTGAATTCATCACAAACTTGCTGAGTGACTTTTAGTCAACAAAATTACCTTTAAATTCTTGGTTCATCTGAAGAAAGCTAACTAGAACATTTCAAAGATTCTCTTTGGATCCAAGACTTTGCTACTATCACATACCTATGTACAGTAAATTACAATGTGATGTCCAGGTTTCATGGAAATAGAATGTACCATATGATGAAATCCAGTTAAGGAGTTACATCAATAGCACTCTTTGTTCTTATTCATATTTAAAATCTATTTACAATGTGTTAGAAAATATCAGAATTATCATAATGAAGTGACTACTAGCCACAATTTGGTAAATATGACAGACAATATCAGAAGTTGCTGCAATAAATGAGACTAGTCCTATCAAATTATCACAGATTCACCTAAATTAAAAGTAACTGCTCCAGTATCTTTGGTTTGTGTACTTCCAGCATATTTTATGAAATATTCATATGTCTGAAATTCTATTACTTTCTTCCTTCATAAAGATTTTGGCTTCTTGATAGTTTGTAAATTTTTCATAGAAAATAGCAACTATTCTATTACATGGTATCTATTTTTAAATAGGTACCAAAGAAAGAAAATCTGTGTTTTTTGTGGCTTGAAATGCAATAATCTATCAATTAGATAGAAAAAACACACAGGAAGCTATGTAAAAGTTGAAAGGAAAAGAACTGACCCTTACTGTGCTTAATTACAAAATTTATTTGGGGGATATTTATTGGGGAGATGATAATGTTGTGTTCTCTATTTTATTGTGTATCTCTATCTCTATCTTATTTATTTTTAGAAATATTAGTCTGAGAAAGGAAAAAAAATAGTGTGTACATATGTGAACATTAACTCGTGTATCTACTAAAATGCTATTCTTTTTTTTTTTTTTTTTTTTTTTTTGGTACCAGGTACCGGGGATTGAACTCAGGGGCACTCGACCACTGGGCCACATTCCCAGCCCTTTTTTGTATTTTATTTAGAGACAGGGTCTCACTGAGTTGCTAAGTGCCTCGCCATTGCTGAGGCTGGCTTTGAACTCGTGATCCTCCTGTCTCAGCCTCCCAAAGTGCTGGGATTACAGGCGTGCGCCACCGCACCCGGCTTAAAATGCTATTCTTTAATATTTTGTTTTTCAGATCATTTTAAGTGCATTTTTGCACAGAAATTTATTCTTTTCTTTTTGCATATGTACTAACAAGATTAACCTGCTGTATTTGTGAAAAAAATTGCTTCTGAAAGATCATTTTCACTGGGTTTAACAATCAAAGTTAAAATTTATGTAAGAGATGGGGCACTTCAAGGACAAGATATATGTGTGTGTGCATATATGTGTCCTGAATGTATTTATAAATTTGGTTCAAAATGCTCACAAGCCACTTTGCACCTTGATTTTCTTATCTGCAACCCAGAATGTGATCATTGAAAACATCAGTAATGTTTTGTCTAGCTCTCAGTTTCTATTGATCTATTATTTTCAGTGTTAATGTAACAGTTGCAGGATATCTGTCCTTCTCCATGATGTTTAGTTGAGTGCAAACTACTATTGTTTGTGAAAGCTGATTAAAATAGATTAAACTCATGCCTGGTTCATATGGGCCAGGAGGGAAGATCCAGCATGTTAGTTAGCCTTTTATAGCATCTCAAACTTATTTCTTATGAGTATTGTGCAACTCAATTGTATTTAATCACATCAAATTCACCTTTTCTTAATTGTTCTGAGTATTACTGCAATCCCACATCACACCAAATTTGCCTAGCAATGCGGATAACTTGTATATGATATTGTGCTATTTCTTATTTTAGAGCCACAAATAAGATTAGTTTCTATATCCCTTCCCCTAATATCTCACTTTCTATTTCTGTCTCAAATTCACTGCTATTCTTATTGAATCATCAGTAAGTCATTTAAAACCACCTTTGAAGTCTGTGATTTCTTTTTCATTTGAAGGTGAACTTTAATCAGTTTACATTCTCTATTGGATAAATTATTATTATATTATTATCTAAGCAGCAGTGTACCTTTCTAAACTCTGCATCCTGGCCCTGCATCAACAGCATGAGGACTTTGCTGTACTTATTACTATTTGCTTACGTTCCTTAAGTCTCCCTGCCCAGCTGGGTCTGCTATTCCTTCCCACATCAAATGAAGCCTGATGGAGATAAGAGGTCCAGCAGAGTGAAGTAAAGGATTCTTACACAGAACTGAACACAGAACAAGCAGTATGAGTTCACTGTTGTTGGTTTCAAAGCTATAGGACAAGTGCAAAAGTGAACAGAAGTAAACTTCATGGAAAGTATACATTTATAGTTTAAAAGTCCAGTGGAAATTACCTTTTGTAAATTTGTAAACCCTTTATGTCACATTAGCAATTCTGAGCAGCTGAATTGCCAACTAACCAGAGGTTTTCAAAATAGGTCTGAATAATATTTGACCACAAAAATAATGTTTATATGTACCCACTGTCAGTTGCCACTTAGTTAAGGTATCTTGTCTTTAATTTTACAGGTGTCAGTATCTTGCTTGCTTCAGCCAGCTTCTCTGTCAATTTTATATCACCTGTGATTTCCTGTTAAAACTTTATCACACAGAAATGAATGGAAAGCAGTGTAGACATGTGAGGAAAAGATTCACCTTCAGAGGCACAAGCATTCTTTAATAATTACCAAAACATCTGCAGAAAGAACATGTTTAAAAACAGAATGAAATGTTTCAAGCCAATAAGAGTTTAATGTGCTCATCTTGGATTTAATTTGATTTTATGTGACATTCTTCCAGTGTGTTCAAAGACGAAGTTAATGTGGTACCCTTAGGTGTTGAAACATATTGCTTTATATATGTAGATGATTTGAGTCTTGTTCTAAGGAAAAGTTTTGTTTTAATTAAATCAGCAATTCCTTTGAGCTTATGGAAGACAATATGAAACATATTAGTTTGTGACTTTTTATGCTCCTAGAGGTTTGTGGCAATATAAAGCTCAGATATTTTTCCAGTAATTGCTTTTAGATTTTAGGTGAGTGACTTTGAGAATTTTCTAGGGAACTGTTTAGTGCTGGTACTAATTCTCTAGGGTGCTAAGAAATAATGTTTATCTGTAATTTCTGTGCCAATAGGTGAAAAATACTGTGATTAGAGAGGTGTATTGCAGAGAATTGTAGCTAAAATGGCTTTTCTAGTACTAATTTTCTCAGTTTCATAGATCCAGTTTTTGCACCTGTAGTATTATAATATTGATATCTTCTTTTCAATAAGTGAAACTGTGTCTCCCTGAAGTTCATGATGTTAATGACAGATATGCATGACATTATTTTCTTTCCTGAGGTCAGTGAGATAATCCTCACCAGTTTCCTTGTCTTTCTGGGTGGACTTGCTTGTTTTTAACATTGAATACATCAGTCAATATCTAGACTGCTCTCAAGTGGCTATGCTTCTAAAATAATTTTAATAAACTATGTAATTCTCTGGGTAATACATATAATTTCTCTTCACTGTGGTTAAGTCTATCCTGTAAACTTGAAATACATCTTCTCTGGTGCTGCAAAATTTCAGGGCCATGTTATTGCCAAAAGTCAAGCTATAATTTTCAATACAGAATTATATGGAAAGTTTTAGAGTGATGTAAAGATTATATTAAGAATCTCAGCCGGGCGCGGTGGCGCATGCCTGTAATCCCAGCACTTTGGGAGGCTGAGACAGGAGGATTGCGAGTTCAAAGCCAGCCTCAGCAATGGCGAGGCACTTAGCAACTCAGTGAGACCCTGTCTCTAAATAAAATACAAAAAAAGGGCTGGGGATGTGGCCCAGTGGTCGAGTGCCCCTGCGTTCAATCCCCACTACCACACACACACACACACACACACACATACACACAAAAAAAAAAGAATTTCAGAATCATACACAAAGGTTGAATTGTAGATACATTTAATTGGAAAGTAAATTCTTTAATATTTCCCCATATGGTAGTCTCTTCTATATTAAGAAATTTCATTCCCATGTTTAAGTTGAGTAGGTATCCCTTAATAATTCGTTCTTTCTTTCCTATGTATTTTAAGTGCAACATATTCATAACATGTATATACTCTCTCACATAAAGGGACTATGTTTTTCTCTTTTTAAAATTCAATATCTATACTTTAATTCGGGAGCTTGAAAACTTTTTTGTAAAGGCCAAATAATAAATATTTTCAGCTTTGTAGTAATTACTCAGTTCTGCTGTTCTAATTCAAAAGTAGCCACAGGCAATACACAAAGCAAAGAGTATATTTGTGTTCCCATAAATCTTTGTTTACAAAAGCTGATGCTAGTCTATGGGGCCTTGGTTAGCTGATCTAGTAGCTTTGGTATTTGCCATGTTTTCAGAAGCATACAAACTCCTAAGATGAAGTTTCAGGCTATCTTATTAATGGTCATATATTGCTTTTTATAATATTTTTAGCATTTAATAGTGCACAATAAAGTACACTGAATAAAAAATTAGTTTCTATTCTACATTTAATCAAATTCACTTTGTACACACAGGAAAAGCAGTTAAAAGTATATAGTAGAAGTGACATCAGCAAAAATGATGGAACAGGGAACTCCAAGAACACATCCTGTCTCCAAAACACTGGAAAACGTGGCAAAAACTGCCAAAATCAACTTTGTCAGAACTCTGGAAAAGAGTCAAAGATTTAAATTTAAATAAAGAAAAAGGCAACTGAAAATTGGTGGAAGATCTTGAGACATTTTAACTTGTCCTTGGACCATCTCCACTTGCCCCAGCTAAGTAGTGGTCTTGAACATGACATCCTGTATTCACACTGGGAGTTCTGGGGCTGGAGGCAGCAGAGCAGATCTCCTTGCCTAAGAATTGTGGTTGTCTGTTTTGACCTGTCCTGCATCTCCTTGAATCCTATTGTGAAGGAATTGCCTTTATTTCTTTAACTGAGAGTGCGTTCAGGGCAAAGAAGCAGCAACATGGCTGTATAATGGGCAGTGATCAAAATTGTCAAAGGCAAAGGAGCTTCATGATGCCTCATAAGACAAACAATATTAGTTGAAAGGTCTGGTAAAAGCCTGGGAGGAAAGGTAGGAAACGGAGATTCTTTTGAGAAATAAAGGCTTTGAAAAATTCTAGTGTGATCCAGGAGTCTACAAGGGCATGTTTATGCCCAAGGTTGGAATCATGTTCAAAAAGAAATTAAAGGACCCTAAGCTCTCACCTTAACTGACCTTCAAACTCCATGCAAATTGGAAGGAAAGGCCAAGTGTTACAAAGCAAGAGCCTACTATGGAACCAAGACAGTCACAGCAGTTCTCTCTCACAGGTTTTTGCAATCATACCAGAAAGATTTCAGACATGTCACTCAGAGAAGCAGGCATTAGTTTATTAAAAGGGACAGAAAAAGAAAAAAGGGTATACTCTCACAGAGCGGAGATAGATGGCACACATGCCCCTATTGCCTTCCAGTTTTATTGGGGGTCCCAGGGAGGTTTCCACTTCTTGACTTTTGACTGACAGAAGAATTGCATCTAACATCCAAATTCCCACTGGCCCATGCTGACCCATTCTAATAGAAACTTGTTCTAGAGATTTTATCTTTATCTCCACGATTTCTGGAAACTTTCTGTGGAAGGGTCACAAATTTTTCCTCCTTTGGAGTAACTTATGTTCTTTTATTGACATTTTTGATTTTTATGCAGATAACATGTTGTTTGCTAAGGAATGTAACATATCCTATTGACTTAAGCAAGGCAGGGTTGCAGGTAAATTGTCTAACAACAAGCATATAGACCCCAACTGCTAAAACTAGGAGATCCTTCCTTCCTTCCTCCTTTCTTCCTTCCTTCCTTCCTCCCTCCCTCCCTCTCCCACCACCCTCGTTCCAGGCATTTAGATACTTCAGTAACCTCATGGAACCTAGTATGAAGTGTTTAAAATAGTTTAGAGGGGCTGGGGTTTTAGCTCAGCAGTAACGCGCTGGCCTAGTACACGTGAGGCGAGTGAGGGTGAGGGTTCTATCCTCACCACCACATAAAAATAAATAAAATAAATAAAGATATTGTGTTCATCTAAAAAAAGTCTTTAAAAAATAGTTTAGAAAACTCATCAAATGAAGAAAAACACCTCATAACAAATAGCAATAATAAACTATGGAGATGGGGAGATCTGACTTTCTAATTTACTATATCATAACCTTTAAAACTTCAAGTTGTCAACAAAAATTGAAACATATAAAGAAAGAAGAAAGTATGACACATTTATATAAACAAAAAGAAATTAGGGTTGGGGTTTTGGCTCAGTGGCAGAGAGCTTACTCGCACATGTGAGGTGCTGGTTTCGATCTTCAGCACCACATAAAAATAAATAAACAAAATAAAGATATTGTGTCCATGTATAACTAAAAGATAAAGAAAGGAAGAAAGAAAGAAAGAGAAACCATTCCTGAAGAAGCCCAGATATTAAATTTATTAGACAAAGATTTTAAATTGTTTTACATAAACACAAAGAGCTAAATGAAACAATGGCGGGGTGGGGGAGAAAACTAGAGAAATTATTTATCATCAAGTGGAGCTATTAAGAAAGAGATAGAAAGCCGGGCGCGGTGGCGCACGCCTGTAATCCCAGTACTTGGGAAGCTGAGGCAGGAGGATTGGGAGTTCAAAGCCAGCCTCAGCAATGGCGAGGCACTTAGCAACTCAGTGAGACCCTGTCTCTAAATAAAATACAAAAAAGGGCTGGGGATGTGGCCCAGTGGTCGAGTGGCCCTGAGTTCAATCCCCGGTACCAAAAAAAAAAAAAAAAAAAAAAAAAAAGAGATAGAAATTATAGAAAACAATCAAACAGAAGTTCTGGAGCTGAAAAAAACATTCACAGCTAAAATGAAAAATTTACCAGAAGGTATTAACAACAAGTTTGAACAGACAGAAGAAAGAATCAACAAACTTGAAGATAAGACAATTGAAATTATCTTGTCAGAGGAGCAGAAAGTAAAAAGAATTGAGAAAACTTTAATAAAAAGCAGAGGAAGACAAAACATTTCTTGAGGAAGACAAAACATTTCTTAATCCTATAAGGCCAACATTACATTGAAACCTAAATCAAAGCCATCAGAAGAAATGAAAAAGATAGGCCAATAACGTTAATGATTATAGATTTAAAAATTTTCAATAAAATGCTTGCAAACCAAATTCAGTATCATCAAGAAGGTTGTGAATCACAATGAGGTGGGATTTATCAACATATAAAAATGAGTTAATATAATACATTACATTAATAAAATGAAGAAAAAACAATCATGTCAATTGACACACACAAAAATTTGACAAAAATCCAACAAACTTTCATGAGTACAACATTCAAAAAACTGGGAATACAAAGGAATTTACTCAAAATGATAATAGGTATTTTTGAAAAACCCGCAGTTAATATCATATTTGAATGAATGATTGAAACCATTATCCATAAGATCAAGAACAAGAGAAGGCCTGTTTTTGCCAGGTTTGTGCAACATTTTACAGGAAGTTTTAACTAGTACAGTAAGGCAAATAAAAGAAATAAAAGACATTCAGATTAGAAAGAAAGATGTAAAAAATCTCTTTTTACAGAAGGCATGATCTTATACAGAGCATATTGTAAAGAACACACACACACACACACACACACACACACACACACCTATCAGATCTAATAAATTACCCAAAGTTGTGGGATACAAGATCAATTCACACACACAAAAAAGTTATATTTTAACACATTAGTAAGGAATGATTTTTAAAAAAATAAGAAAATATTGCTTTTACAAGAGCATCATAAAGAATAAAATCCCTAGGAATAAATTCAGCCAAGTAGATAAAATGTGTATACACTGAAAACTAAAACATAATGTTAAAAGAAATCACATAACAACTATTAAAATGAAAGACATTCTTCATTCATGGATTGGAAAATTTAATATAATTAAAATATCTTCAAGGTGCTATACAAATTCAATGTAGTTCCTCTCAAAATTCCATTGGCTTTCTTTTACTGTAAAAATGGAAAAAAATCCACATTAAAAGCCATATGAAATTCCTAATTAACCTGGATAATCAAAATAATTTTCAAAAATAATGAAATTAGAAGTTTCATACTCCTCAATTTCAAAATTTAGTACAAAACCATAGTAATCGAAACAATTTGATATTGACCTAAGAACAAATATATACATCAATGGAACAGAATTAAGCTTTCAGAAATAAAACTATATATCTTTGCCCAGTTGATTTTTGACAAGTCAAGATCACTCAGTGGGGGAGAGAATAGTCACTTCAACAAGTGGTGCCAGAACCACTGGATATGTACATGCAAAAGAATGAAGTTGGGCAGCTGGACGCAGTGGCACACACCTGTAATCCCAGAGGCTCAGCAAGAGGATCAAGAGTTCAAAGCCAGCCTCAGCAAAAGTGAGACACTAAGCAACTCAGTGAGACCATGTCTCTAAATAAAATACAAAATAGGGCTGGGGATGTGGCTCAGTGGTTGAGTGCCCTTGAGTTCAATCCTTGGTACCTCCCCCCCCAAAAAAAAGAATGAAGTTGGGGAGCTGATGGTGTAGTTAAGCTATAGAGTGCTATCTAGCATGAACAAGGCCCTGGGGCTAATCCCCAACACTGCCTAAAAAGAAAAAGAAAAAGAAAAAGAAAAAAAAGAATGAAGTTTGACTCATATATCACATCATATAATAATTAACTCCCCCAAATGGATCAAAAGTCTGAATGCAACTTCTTTTTTTTTCCAAATTTATTTTTATTCTAAGTTGTTATAAATGACAGCAGAATGTATTACATTTCATATTATACTTATAGAGCACATTTTTACATATCTCTGGTTGTATACAAGGTATATTCATACCATTCGTGACTTCACACATGTACTTAGGGTAATGATATCCATCTCATTCTACCATCTTTTTTTTTTCTTTAACCTTTTGCCCCCTCCTTTCCTCTCCCTCCCCATTGGCCATTCTAGTGTTCCTCTGATCCTCCTATGCTCCCCATCCCAACCCCACTGTGAATCAGCCTCCTTGATCAGAGAAAACATTTGGCATTTGGCTTTTTGGGATTGGCTAACTTCACTTAGCATTATATTCTCTAACTGCATCCATTTACCTGCAAATGCCATGATTTTATTCTCTCATATTGCTGAGTAATACTCCATTGTGTATATATACCACATTTTCTTTATCCATTCATCTACTGAAGGGCATCTAGATGGTTCCACAGCTTAGCTATTGTGAATTATGCTGCTATAAACATTGATGTGGCTGTGTCCCTGTAGTATGCTGTTTTTAAGACCTATGGGTATAGACCAAGGAGTAGGATAGCTGGGTCATAAGGTGGTTCCATTCCAAGTTTTCCAAGGAATCTCCATACTGCTTTCCATATTGGCTGCACCATTTTGCAGTCCCACCAACAATGTATGAGTGTGCCTTTTTCTCCACATCCTCACCAACATTTATTGTTGTTTGTGTTCTTAATAGCTGCCATTCTGACTGGTGTGAGATGAAATCTTAGAGTGGTTTTGATTTGCATTTCTCTAATTGCCAGAGATGTTGAACATTTTTTCAAGTATTTGTTGATTGATTGTATATCTTCTTCTGAGAATGTCTGTTCAGTTCCTTGGCCCATTTTTTTGATTGGGTTATTTGGTTTTTGGTGTTAAGATTTTTGAGTTCTTTATATATTCTAGAGATTTGTGCTCTATCTGGTGTGCATGTGGTAAAAATTTGTTCCCAATTAGTAGGCTCTCTATTCACCTCACTGATTGTTTCTTTTGCTGAGAAGAAGCTTTGTAATTTGAATCTATCTCATTTATTGATTCTTGATATTAATTCTGTACTACAGGAGTCTTATTAAGGAAGCTGGGGCCTAATCCAACATGTTGGAGATTAGAGCTTACTTTTTCTTCTATTAGGTGTAGTGTCTCTGGTCTAATTCCTAGATTTTTGATCCACTTTGAGTTGAATTTTGTGCATGGTGAGAGACAGAGCCTTAATTTCATTTTGTTGAATATGGATTTCCAGTTTTCCCAGTACCATTTGTTGAAGAGGCTATCTTTTCTCCAATGTATGTTTTTGGCGCCTTTGTCTAATATAAGATAACTGAAATTATATGTGTTAGTCTCTGTGTCCTCTAGTCTGTACCATTGGTCTACCAGCCTATTTTGGTGCCAAAACCGTGCTGTTTTTGTTACTATTCCTCTGTAGTATAATTTAAGGTCTGGTATAGTGATGCCACCTGCTTCACTCCTCTTGCTAAAGATTGCTTTAACTATTCTGGGTCTCTTATTTTTCCAGATGAATTTTATGACTGCTTTTTCTATTTCTATGAGGAATGTCATTGGGATTTTGATTGGCATTGCATTAAATCTGTATAGTGCTTTTGGTAGTATGGTCATTTTGACAATATTAGTTCTGCCTATCCAAGAACAGGGTAGATCTTTCCATCTTCTAAGGTCTTCCATAATTTCATTCTTTAGTGTTCTGTAGTTTTCATTATAGAGGTCTTTCACATCTTTGGTTAAGTTGATTCTCAAGTATTTTATTTTATTTTATTTTTTGAAGCTATTTTAATTGGGGTAGTTTTCCTCATTTCCCTTTCAGAGGATTTGTCACTGATATATAGAAATGCCTTAGATTTATGGATGATGATTTTGTATCCTGCTACTTTGCTGAATTCATTTATGAGTTCTAGAAGTTTTTCTGGTGGAATTTTTTGGGTCTTCTAGGTATAAAATCATATTGTCAGAAAATAATGATAATTTGATTTCTACTTTACCTATCTGTATCTCTTTAATTTATTTTGTCTGTCTTATTGCTCTGGCCAGCATTTCAATTACTATGTTAAATAGAAGTGGTGAAAGAGAGCATCCCTGTCTTGTTCCAGTTTTTAGAGGGAATGCTTTCAATTTTTTCTCCATTTAGAATAATGTTGGCTTGGGGATTAGCATACATAGCTTTTACGATGTTGAGATATGTTCCTGTTATCCCTAGTTTTTCTAGTGTTTTGAACATGAAGGGATGCTGTATGTCAAATGCTTTTTCTTCATCTATTGAGATAAGAATATGGTTCTTATCTTTGATGTGATGAATTACATTTATTGATTTCTGTATGTTAAACCATCCTTGCATCCCTGGAATGGACCCCATTTGATCATGGTGTATTATATTTTTGATACGTTTTTGTATCCGTTTTGCCAGAATTTTATTGAGAATTTTTGCATCTATGTTCATTAAAGATATGGGTCTGAATGCAACTTCTAAAACTCTTAGAAGATACTATAGGGGTAAGTCTTTATGATGTTAGATTGTCCGATGAATGCTTTAATTTAAATTTAAATCTTTTGTATATCATCAGATACCATCAAGAGACAACTCACAGTTTGGAAGAGAATATTTGCAAATCATATATATCTGATCAGAGTCTAATGTTAAGTATATATAAAGAACTTTAGCAGTCAATAGCAAAATGACAAACAACCCAGTTTTAAAATGACGTAGATTTAAATAGACATTCACTTAAGGAAGACACACACATGAAAAGATGTTCAATGTCATTTGTCATTAGGGAAGTGCAAATGCAAACCATAATGATATGCAATTTTATACCCTCTAAGATGACTGTAATATTTTAAGAAGGTAAAATAACAAGGGCTGATGAGTGTGTCAAGAAATTGGAATCTTGGTGCATTACAGGTGGCACTATCAATGATATTGTGGCTGTGGAAAGAAGGCAACTCTTCTTAAAATAATTGAACAACTTCCATATGACCCAGCAGATTAGTGACACCAGGGCCTGGAGGAAAGAGAGAATGGGGAAGGACTGCTTAACAGGTACAGGTTTCCTTTTCAGGCTATAGAAATGTCCTAGAACCATACAGCGGTGAGAATTGCACAACAGAGTAAATCTCCTAAAGTGGTTAAAATGGTGCATTGTGTGTACTTTACTACAAAAGAAAAAAAAATGGATGGCATGATTAAGAAGACCACATGCATATGTTTCTATCAAATCTAAACTTCTACAATTTAACCTATGACTTTATTTCCACTTTGGTGTTGTCTCAGATTGAATAGCTTTGAGCATCAGAAAACATTCAGCTCATTGCTCTCAACACTTTGAAATACTTATCAATGTATAAATAAGCCTAGAATTAAAAGTTTCAGCAACACCAATCTATACCAACTGAAATTTGAGTTAGCAAATAATATAAATAATTTTTTTTAGATTGAAAGGGATGCTAGTGATGACTCATCCTGAGAGGAGCACAGTCTTGAGGAGATTTTAGAGAAAAGCCACTGAATTATTAAAGGATAAGAAGACTGGATTTTTGAGCAGAGACGAAATAAAATATAGGAATCAACTTGCCTAGTGAAGAACAAACTAAGGATTGATTTAATAGCTGAAGTTAAGCACTTTATTAAATGTGACAACTTGAGGGAAATAAAAGAATGCTATAAAAAGCTGTATTTTTGTGTCTATCTTGATTTCTTTTTTCTCAGACACATTTTAGTAAGCTTCTTTAAAAATGCACAGGCCAATTTGGGCAGATGAGAGGGGTTTTCTTTAGTAAATTCTGTGACAGTAGCAGATAGCAATAGCAAACAAAACAAAAAAAACCCTGCCATCCTTGTCTCTTACAGTAACATCATTTTGAATGTTTAATGAACAAAGACAGGAAAGGGGATGATCATTCTCACTTTTTTCTAAATATGGATTTTGGTGTTATTTTTTTTTTTTTTCAGGTAGGTCAGAAGATGACTGAGGTAACTAAGAGGTAAGACAAATGGACTTGAAGCTATCAAAGAAGTTTCTTTTAGCATCAGAGACAATAAATTTTACAACCACATTTAAAAAAATTGTTTTGTAGTTGTAGATGGACAGAATGCCTTTATTTTATTTGTTTATTTTTATGTGGTGCTGAGGATTGAACCCAGTGCCTCATGCATGCTAGGCAATGTGCTCTGACGCTGAGCTACAGCCTCAACCCTATATAACTACATTTTTAAAGTGTGATTTTTTTTCTGGAAACCTTTATATAGAATACCTTCTCATGTATAAAACACAATTTCATTGTCACTTTGCTTAAGAGAAATGACTGGATTAGATGACCATTGAAGTTTTCTTTCATTTAAATGAAGTAGATGAATCATGTTCTTATGATTACAACCCTCTCTGAATTCATACATCTTAGAAGTGCTCTTGAGATAAATGTAATTTAATTCTTTAACAATCTGTCTTAATTTTAGCTATTTTTGTAGATAGGTGGTACCATTAATATAGTTCCAAGAAAATTAGTATCATGACTATAGATGATAAGCACATTTTATCATTTCAGAAGAGAACATTAATTCCAGCATCAGCCTGGGAAACTATGGAAACATCCATAGTGCTAAATTTCTTCTTTTCACAGTATAAATGCTGATAGCCTGAAGAAAACCCCCAAGGTCTTTTCTTCTAAGTACAATAAACTGTTTTTCCCACAACCTTGTCAACACTTGGATTAAATATAAATGTAAATAGATAATTATGAATAAATTACTCAGGCTGGGGTTGTGACTCAGTGGTAGAGTGCTTGCTTAGCAGGTGAGGCACTAGGTTCAATCCTCAGAACCACACATAAATAAATAAATAAATAAATAAATAAATAAATAAAAGGTTTTGTGTCTCTCTACAACTAAAAATTAAAAAAAAAATTTAAAAGAGTAAATTACTTAAAACTAAAATAAGGGACTTCTGTTTCTAACTTCTTTTTCCAATATGTAATGTATTAGGTATCCTGAAATATTTTCACTTATTAAGCTCTTAAATACTGGCTTTAAGGGCTGGGGTTGTGGCTCAGTGGTAGAGTGCTTGCTTAGCACACGAGGCCCTGGGTTGGATCCTTAGCACCACATAAGAATAAATAAATAAAATAAAGGTATTGTGTCCAACTACAACAAAAAATAAATATTTTTTTAAAAAGTACTGGCTTTAAAAAATATATCTTTCTAAGTGACCAGTTGAACTAGGCAGAAATTGAAGAAAAGAAAAAGTAAAAAACCATGGCAAAGCATAAATTTAGTAAAGTATGCAATCACTGATGTCTGACTGCTCTGAATATCATTCAATTTTCTTTTTCACGGAAAAGAACATGGTGCTGGAGATGGGAAGAGGGTGAGTTCAGGAGACAATACTAGCACCTTTATAAGATGCCCTGCTCTAACACTAGAATCCCTGAAGGGAAATACCTATGCTTAAAGGATGAACCACATAAATGATAAACCAGTCTCCCACAGAGTTGGCTCTATATGAAGGGCAGAAAACTTTCCATATGATTTGAGACCAAAATTTTCACTACTTAGTTCTTCCAAAACAGTAAGAATTTAGTTTAAAGCAAAGTTGAATTGGAAAATCATTTTCTGTCTAGCCCAAACAAATAAAGCACTGAAAGTAAAACAAGAGTAAACTGGATCTTTTTAGGAAAGAATATTAAATGCAGACAAAACTCTAAGTGCAAAAAATGTACCAATAAACTTAAGTACATAAAAAGAAATCTAGGATTTAAGAGAAGATGGCCGACAGGAGGGAGGTGCTCTCTGGACACAGGTGCTAAAAGACGCGGAGTGGGAAGTTTGAATGCGTTACTAGCAATTCCATTACAACTGAAAGGGAGCCAAGACGTTCGTGCACCTCTGGACAGTGAAATGCAACATTCTCTGGACCACGACGAGCAGGGGCAGAGTCACAGCGGTCCACAGTCTGAAGCAGCGCTGTCTGCACTGCAGGCAGGCGCAGCTGCCCGATACCATATCAGCAAGGAGACATCCACCCAGCGGCTTTGAAACCGATGGGCGAGGAGGGATAGAAAGAGGCCTAGAGGAGTGGGCGGTGTCCACATAGAGCTCTTTCGCTCAGCTTGCCAAGTCGATCCCGAACGCTCTGGACTGACACAAGGGTCTGCGGAGCTGCTGTTGAATGGGAGGAGAACACCACCATCTTTGAGAAGTACAGTGGCTGACCCAGACAAAGGGGAAAAGACAGAAGGGCAGAACACCTGCAGATATCCAGGGAGCCGCCAGCGCTCTGAAGGCAGCGCACACCTGGGTGAGGCTCGGGTAACCAGCAGGGGAGGGCATGTCTGAGGCCACTGCAGTGGCCACAAGAAGCTACAACTGTGGGTGGGAGTGGGGAAAGGGTGCCTTCTGGAGGGTGCCCTTCCCGGTGCCATTCATCTGCTGACACAGAACCCCCCTGAGCCACTCTTCCACTGAGCCATTCTGCCGCTGGCCTAGGGTGCAGCCTTGACTCCACTGACAGGGCCACAGACTGTCTGGACGTGGTCCGATGCAGTTGGCTTAAACTGGAAAGGAAAAAAGAGGGGGGTTTCCCAGGGCCCGTTTTGTTTGAGACTTGGGGTTCGACTTTTTTTTTTTTTTTTGTTTGTTGGTTTGCTTGTTTTATTGGTTTTTGGGTTTTTTTGTTTGTTTATTGGTTGGTTGGTTTTTCTTTTTCTTTTTTTGGCTTTGTTTTGTTTTGCTTTTTTTGCATTGATTGTCAGTGTGTTTGTTTGCTTCTGCTCCTTTTTTCTTTCCTTCTTTTCTTCCTTCTCGCTTTTGCATCTTTTCTTCCTCCTTCATCTTTCATATTTACACCCTGCCAGTGCATACTAAACAGAGGCAAAAACAAGTTACACGCAGAACTTGGGATTTCTAGAACCGGTGCAATTGAACTGGATAGCAAAGTGGTGTTATATATAGTTTACTCTCTATTTTCTTGATTCTCTCTCCTCTCTATTACACCAATTTCTACTCTTTTATCATTTTTTTCTTTTCCATATTACTTTATATATAAATTGGTAATAATATCTGGGTTAACCAAATTTGTACATTGTGATCAAACTTAGATTTTCGGAATAGAAAGTGATAGGTTTTAAAGTGTAAAGGAATTATAAGGGGATCTGATAGCATTGTACTACAGGAACAACATAAGGCTTTAAGGTAAAATCGAAATAGTCAAGGTCCCACAGTGCAGGAAGAAAAGACACACAAGCAACATGAAAAAACAAGGGAAGAAAGTGACACAAACAAATCAAGATACCTCATCAGTAGATTCCATGGCAAACACAGTTGGTCAAATGCCAGAGATGGAATTTAGAAATTACATATTCCAAATGTTTAGGGAACTTAAAAATGAACTCAAAAATGAGATGAGGGAGCAAGTACAGGAGGCAAAAGATCATTTTGACAAAGAACTCCAAAAACAAATACAGGAAGTAAAAGATTACTTCAATAGGGAAATAGAGGCTCTAAAGAGAAACCAAACAGAAATTCCAGAAATGAAAGAAGCAATAAACCAAAATAAAAGTTCAATTGAAAGCATCTCCAACAGAGTAGACCACTTGGAAGAAAGAACCTCAGACAATGAAGGCAAAATATATGTCCTAAAGAAGAATTTAGACTATACAGCAAAACTCGTTGGAAATCAAGAACATAACATCCAAGAATTATGGGACAGCATAAAAAGATCAAACTTAAGAGTGATTGGCGTAGAGGAAGGGGCAGAGTTTTAAGCCAAAGGAATGAGTAATTTATTTAACGAAATAATTACAGAAAATTTTCCAAACTTGAGGAATGAATGGGAAAACCAAGTTCAAGAGGCATACCGAACACCAAACAAACAAAATCTCAACAGATCCACACCAAGACACATTATAATGAAAATGCCTAATATACTGAGCAAGGAGAGAATACTAAAAGCCACAAGAGAAAGGAAGCAGATTACATATAGGGGGAAACCAATCAGACTATGTTCATATTTTTTAACCCAGACCTTAAAAGCAAGAAGATCCTGGAATAGCATATTTCAAGCTCTGAAAGAAAAGGGATGTCAACCAAGAATCTTATATCCAGCAAAATTCAGCTTTAGATTCGAAGATGAAATAAAAACCTTCCACGACAAGCAAAAGCTAAAAGATTTCACCACTCGAAAGCCAGCACTTCTGAACATCCTGGGCAACATTTTTCATGAAGAAGAAGAGAAAGATATCAACGAAAATCAACAAAGGGAGATATTAAACTAAGGGAAATACCAACCAGAAGAGAAAACCAAATCAAGCTAAAGACCATAATTCAAATAAAAATGGATGGGAATAAAAATCACATCTCAATAATAACCCTGTATGTTAATGGCCTAAACTCACCAATCAAAAGACACAGATTATCAGAATGGATTAAAAGAAATGACCCAACAATTTGCTGTCTCCAAGAAACACACCTCATAGAAAAAGACATCAATAGACTGAAGGTGAAAGGCTGGGAAAAGTCTTATCACTCACATGGCAGGCGGAAACAAGCAGGGGTTTCCATTCTCATATCAAATAAGGTAGACTTCAAACCAAAACTAATCAAGAGGGACAAAGATGGATATTTCTTACTACTCAAGGGAACCATTCATCAACAGGATATAACAATCATAAATCTATATGCCCCAAATCATGGAGCACCTACCTTCATCAAACAAAACTCTTCTCAAGTTCAAGAGTAAAATAGACCACAACACAGTAATTCTGGGGCACTTCAACACACCTCTCTCACCAATGGATAGATCATCCAAACAAAAGCTAAACAAAGAAACTTTAAGCCTCCTTAAAACATTTAGACCTAACGGACGTATATAGAATATTTCATCCCTGAGTAAACGAATACACTTTTTTCTCAGCAGCACATGGCTCCTTCTCCAAAATAGACCATATATTAGGTCATAAGGAAACTCTCAGCAAATATAAAAAAATAGAGATACTACCCTGCATTCTATCAGACCATAAAAGGATGAAATTGGAAATCAACGACAAAACAAGGATTAAGAAAAACTACTCCAACAACTGGAAGCTAAACAACATGCTACTGAATGAACAAGGGGTTGAAGAAGACATCAAAGAGGAGATTAAAAAATTCCTAGAGGTAAATGAGAACACAGATACAACATATAGAAATCTCTGGGACACTATGAAGGCAGTAGTAAGAGGAAAATTCATTGCACTGAGTTCATTCCTTAAGAGGAAAAACAACCAACAAATAAATGACTTAACATCACACCTCAAAGCACTAGAAAAAGAAGAACAGACCAACACCAAGAGCAGTAGAAGACAGGAAATAATTAAAATCAGAACAGAAATTAATGAAATTGAGACTAAGGAAACCATTCAAAGAATTGACAAAACTAAAAGTTGGTTCTTTGAAAAAAATAAACAAAATTGACAGACCCTTAGCAATGCTAACAAAAAGAAGAAGAAAAAAAAACTCAAATTACTAACATTCGTGATGAAAAGGGAATATCACAACAAACACCTCAGAGATACAGAAAATAATTAGAAATTACTTTGAAAACTTATATTCTAATAATACAGAAAATATTGAAAACATTAACAGATTTCTTGAGTCGTATGATTTGCCTAAACTGGAACTGGAGGCTATACACAACTTAAACAGACCGATTACAAGCAAAGAAATAGAAGATGCCATCAAAAAGCTACCAACAAGGAAAAGTCCAGGACCTGATGGGTTTACAGCCGAGTTCTGTAAGACTTTCAAAGAAGAACTAATACCAATGCTCTTCAAACTATTCCAAGAAATAGAAAAAGAGGGAGCTCTTCCAGACTCTTTCTATGAGGCCAATATCACATTAATTCCAAAGCCAGGCAAAGACACATCCAAAAAAGAAAACTTCAGGCCCATATCTTTAATGAATATAGATGCAAAAATCCTCAAGAAAATCCTGGCAAATCGAATACAAAAACATATCAAAAAGATAGTGCACCACGATCAAGTGGGGTTTATTCCAGGGATGCAAGGCTGGTTCAACATTCGGAAATCAATAAACATAATACATCACATCAATAGACTTAAAGACAAAAATCATATGATCATCTCAATAGACACAGAAAAAGCATTTGACAAAATTCAACACCCCTTTATGTTCAAAACACTGGAAAAACTAGGAATATCAGGAACATATCTCAACATTATAAAAGCTATTTATGCAAGACCCAGAGCTAACATTATCTTAAATGGAGAAAAATTGAAAGCATTCCCTCTAAAAACTGGAACAAGACAGGGATTCCCCCTTTCACCACTGCTATTTAACATAGTACTGGAAACTCTGGCCAGAGCAATTAGACAGACGAAAGAAATTAAAGGATCCAGATAGGAAAAGAAGAGCTCAAATTAGCACTATTTGCTGATGACATGATAATATACCTAGAAGACCCAAAAAACTCTACCAGAAAACTTTTACAACTAGTAAATGAATTCGGCAAAGTAGCAGGATACAAAATCAATACCCATAAGTCAAAGGCATTTTTATACATCAGTGACAAAGCCTCTGAAAGGGAAACGATGAAAATGACCCCATTTACAATAGCATAAAAAATAAAATAAAATACCTGGGAATCAACTTAACAAAAGAGGTGAAAGACCTCTATAAAGAAAATTATAGAACACTAAAGAAAGAAATCATAGAAGAACTCAGAAGATGGAAAGACCTACCTTGCTCTTGGATAGGTAGAGTCACTATTGTCAAAATGTCCATACTACCAAAGGCATTATACAGATTTAATGCAATTCCAATCAAATTTCCAATGTCATTTTTCAAAGAAATAGAAAAAGCAATCATGAAATTCATCTGGAAAAATAAGAGACCCAGAATAGCCAAAGCAATCCTGAGCAAGAAAAGTGAAGCAGGGGGCATCACCATACCGGACTTTAAATTATACTATAGAGCAATAGTAACTAAAACAGCATGGTATTGGCACCAAAACAGACAGGTGGACCAATGGTACAGAATTGAGGACACAGAGACTAATACATATAATTTCAGTTATCTTATATTAGACAAAGGTGCCAAAAATGTACAGTGGAGAAAGGATAGCCTCTTCAACAAATGGTGCTGGGAAAACTGGAAATCCATATGCAACAAAATGAAATTAAACTTGTATCTCTCACCATGCACAAAACTCAATTCAAAGTGGATCAAGGACCTAGGAATTAGATCTGAGACAATACGCCTAATAGAAAAAGTAAGCTCCAATTTCCAACATGTCGGATTAGGCCCCAAGTTCCTTAATAAGAATCCTGTAGCACAAGAACTATTACCAAGAATTAATGAATGGGATAGATTTAAGCTAAAAAGCTTCTTCTCAGCAAAAGAAACAATCAGTGAGGTGAATAGAGAGCCAACTAATTGGGAACAAATATTTAATACATGCACACCAGATAGAGCACCAATTTCTAGAATATATAAAGAACTCAAAAAACTTTACACCAAAAAAGAAAATAACCCAATCAATAAATGGGCTAAGGAACTGAAAAGACACTTCTCAGAAGAAGTTATACAATCAATCAACAAATACATGAAAAAATGCTCAACCTCTCTGGCAATTAGAGAAATGCAAATAAAAACTACTCTAAGATTTCATTTCACTCCAGTCAGAATGGCAGCTATCAAGAACACAAGCAACAATAAATGTTGAAGAGGATGTGGGGAAAAAGGCACACTCATACATTGCTGGTGGGACTGCAAAATGGTGCAACCGTTATGGAAAGCAGTATGGAGATTTCTTGGAAAACTGGGAATGGAACCACCCTATGACCCAGCCATCCACTCCTGGGTATATTCCCAAAAGACTTAAAAACAGCATATTACAGTGACACAGCTATCTCAATGTTTGTAGCTGAGCAATTCACAATAGCTAGGTTGTGGAACCAACCTAGATGTCCCTCAGTAAATGAGTGGATTAAGAAAATGTGGTATATATGCACAATGGAATTTTACTCAGCAATAAAAGAAAATAAATTAACAGCATTTGTAGGTAAATGGATGAAGTTGGAAGACATAATGCTAAGTGAAGTTAGTCAGTCTCAAAAATCCAAGTACCAAATGTTTTCTCTAATATAAGGAGGCTAGTTCATAGTATTGTTGGATGGGGGGGGGGTACATAGGAGGACTAGAGGAACACTAGAATGGTGAAAGGGAAGGGAGGGGAAGGGAGGGAGCAAGCGGGGAGGGAGGGGGAGAAAAGGAAAAAAATAGAAATAAGAAAAGGTGGTTGAACGACATGGATATCATTTTCCTAAATGCATGATTGAAGACCTGAATTGTACAAATATACTTTGTATACAAACAGTTGTATGTAAAAAGATGCTAAATACATGCACTATGAGTTGTACATATTAAAAATTATTAAATAAATAAATAAATAAATAAATAAAAGAAATCTATTAATAAAGAAAAAAAGCAACTTAAGAAAATGAAGAAATAATAGACCTATAAAATATTCAAGATGATAAAGTGAAAATGGAGAATCTACGTGCTTGATATGTTTAAAGAAATAAAAAAGGGCCAAGGTGTCATCAGACATTAATGTGCATGCTCCTTCTGGTAAAAGTGGATTAGCCCTATGTGTTCTGACTGTGTTACAAACCACAATTTAAAACCCCATATAAAATACTTCTTAAAAACCATTATTTGAGGGCACAGAAGTGAAAGAAAAGGCAGAAACTTGAGGGGAATCATGTTTGAGAAAACAAAACTGGGAAAAATTCCTATTTATATTTTGAAGAGCTATAATGCTGGGTAGATAGTGTTACAGGAAACTGGTCGATAAGTAGGAAGCAGGAGAAGAGGAGATCCCCAAACTTTATTTTATGCGCTGGGGGTGGGGGTACGGATTGGAGATCAGACTCCAAATTCTGAGTGCCCATCACCAGTTTTTCACATTTATAACCTATCTGATTGTCATAAATTTTCTGGTCTGAATGATACACAGTTGTGCACAGGGTTTCAAGCTGGAGTCATAGAGTGTGATAAAGGGAAGAACTGTCTCCTTTTATAAAACTGTCTCATTAGATAAATCTCTAGCCTTGGGCCTGGAGCCTGCACAGGGGCGTTTACATTTCAAAGGAAAGTGGTTAGATTCTAGGGGAAGTCATTTACAATCTAAAAGGTAGGAGAGGAGGGGGCTAATCAAGTTTCCAGAAGAGGAGCTGACTAGAAAGGGTAGGGGAACTCTCCCTTTCCCAGGCTCTAATTCTCAGGACAGTGTTCTTAGTTTATTTTGCATCCAGGCTTGAGTTAGTTATCCATTACAATACAACTGGAACAGAAACCCACTTATTGGCCACAGGGTTAAAGGATGGAATTTGATACTGCAATAGTGACTAGAGAATTTGGGAAACATGGTAAAAAGGAAGGATTCACAGATGAGGAGTCCTGAAAATATATACAAAATATATACAATTAAAAATGTCCAAATCTTTGGTTGAACTCTGAATTGTGCACACATGAGAGAGATTACAAGGAGCCTAAGAGCTAGAAGTCTAAGAAAAGTGTGTTATTTCAGGGCTGGGGTTGTGGCTCAGCATTAGAACGCTCACCTAGCACGTGCGTGGCTGGGGTTGGATCTTTGTCACCACATAAAAATAAACGCCTTGTGTACAACTAAAGCAAATAAATAAATATTTTTTTTAAGTGTGTTATTTCAGTTTTGACAATACAAGGAAAATGAAGTTTGTAATTTGAGTCCAGCTTAATTGGCTCCATGCCAAAACAGAAATCAGTACTCTTCAGAAGATAATAATAGAATCTCTCTATGATGGATTATCCAGAATATTCAATATAATTTTTTAAAATTACTGTACCTGTGAAGAAATAGGAAAATGTGACTCCTAAAGAAGGGAGAAAACAGTCCAGGTAAAGTCTCCAATATGATGCAGATGTTGTACTTAGTAAAGTAGAACTTTGAAGACATTATAATAGACAAATTTAAGAATGAAAAGGAAACCAGTCAATGAATTTATGGGTGGGGAATGTTGGCAGAGAAATGGAAGCTGAAAAGAAGGAGGAGGAGGAGGAGAAGGAGAAGAAGTCGTCTAAATGGAAATTTGAGAACTAAAAAAGAACCCAATATCTAAACAGAATTCACTGATGGGTTTAACAATGAATTAGAGATGAACGAAGTAAGGGTAACCTGGAAATTAGAGCTATAGAAATAATAACATGGAAAAAAAGAGGAAATGGTAAAAATTTAAGCAGCCTGAAAGACTTATCAAATTATATCATATAGGTTTTTCTCTATATTTTAACTGAGTCATTATAATTTTACATAATAGTGGGATTCCTTGCAACATATTTCTTGCAACCTATCATGTACATGCACATGATATAACGGGGTATACCTAGAGTCATATGGTAGTTTCATTCCTAGTCTTTTGAGGAACTCCATACTGATTTCTGTAGTGGTTATACTAATTTACAATCCCACCAACAATGTAAAAGTGTTCTGTTTATTCCCCATGCTCCAGCATTTATTATTGTTTATATTCTTGAAGGCTACCCTTGTAAAATGGATAAAATCTCAGTGTAGATTTGGTTTGCATTTCCTTAACTGAAAAAGACTTTTAAATATTTTTTATATATTTGTTGGCTATTTGTATTTATTCTTTTGAGAAATGTCTGTTTAGTTCATTTGATCATTTATTAATTGGGTTATTTGTTTTTCTGGTGTTAAGTTTTTTAAGTTCCTTATATGTTCTGGATATTAATCCTCTGCCATAGAGTAGCTAGCAAAGATTTTCTCCCATTGTATATGTCCTCCCTTCTCCCTTCACATTAAAAAAAAAATTTTTTTTTTAGTTGTACATGGACACAATATCTTTATTTATTTATTTTTATGTGGTGCTGAGGATCAAACCCAGTGTCTCACACAGGCAAAGCAGGCACTCTACCACTGAGCTACAGCCCCAGTCCTCCCTTCACATTTTTAATTTTCTTTTGCTGTGTAGTAACTTTGTAATTTGATGCCATCCCATTTGTTTATTCTTGGTATTATTTCCTGAGCTTTATGGGTTCTATTAAGGAAGATGCTGCCCATGCCTCTGTGTTAGAATATTGACTCTATGTTTACGTCTTCTAGCTGTTGAAATGTTTTTGGTCTAATTCCTAGGTCTTTGATTCATTTTGAGTTGACTTTTGTGCAGGGTGACAGATAGGGATCTAATCTCATTCTTCTAAGTAAGGATAATTAGTTTTTCCAGCACCATTTATTAAAAATACTGTTTTTTCTCCAATATATGTTTTTAGTATCTTTGCCAAGGATCAGATGACTGTGTCTGTGTGTGTTAGACTGTGCCTTCTATTCTGTTCTATTGGCCTATGTATCTGTTTTTGTACCAGTACCAGTAGTTTTTGTTACTGCAGTTCTGCAAAATAATTTGAAGCCAAGTATTGCAATGCCTCCAGCTTTGCTTTTTGGCTCAGAACTGCTTTGGCTAGTCTTGATCTTTAATTTTTCCAAATGAATTTTAGTAACTGATTTTTTTTCTGGTTTTGTGAAGAATATCATTGGTAATCTGGTAATCTGGTACATTGAATCTGTATATCAGTTTTGGTAATATGACCATTTAAACAGTGTTGATTCTGCCTATCCATGAACATGGGAGGTGTTTCTATCTTCTAGGGTCTTCTATTTCTTTCTTCAGTGTTCTGTTATCAGTGTAGAGGTCATTTAACTCCTTGGTTAGATTTGTTCCTAGGTTGGTTTTTGTTGTGTTTGTTTGTTTTGAGACTGTTGTGAATGGGATTATTTTCCTGATTTCATTTTCGGTAAATTCATCATTGATGTATAGGAAAGCTATTTATTTTTGTATGTTGATTTTGTATCCTGCTACTTTGATAAATTTCTTTATTAACTCTAGCAGGCTTCTAGTGGAGTTTTTTTTTTTTTTTATCTTCTAAATACAGGGTCATATCATCTGCAAATAGTGATAATTTGACTTTTTTCTTGCCCATTTTTATTTCTTTTATTTCCTTTTTTGTCTTATTACCCTGGAGAAAATTTCTAGTACTATATTAAATAGGAGTAGTGAGACTGAACTTCCTCATCTTGTTCTGAATTTAGAGGAAACACTTTCAGCTTTTCTCCTTTCACTATTGGGTTTGGGTTTGTCATATATAGCTTCGATGGTGTTCCAACTCTTTCTATTTTATGGCATAATTTGAGGAGCATTACAATTAGTTCTTCTTTAAAGGTCCAGTAGAATTCAGCTAAGAATCCATGTGGTCCCAGACTTTTCCTTATTGGAAGAATTTGAATTACTACTTTAATTTCATTGCTTATTATTGGTCTGTTTAGGTTTTCTACGTCCTCTGCACAAGTTTGGCAGGTGATACATATGAAGAAATAGATTTATTCTTCTATATTTTCCTTCTACATTGGAGCATAATTTTCAAAATAATCCCCAATGATCCTCTGGATTTCTGTGATGTCTGTGGTGACATTTCCTTTTCCTCTATATTTTTATTACTTTGGGTTTTCTCTTTTTCTTTTAGTTAGTTTAGCTAGAAGTTTATTAATCTTTTTTATCTTTTGAAAGAACCAATTCAGTTCATGAATTCTTTGTATGGTTATTTTATGCTGTATTTCATGATTTTGGACTCTGATCTCAACTATTTCCTTCCTTCTATTGGTAATGGAATTCATTCAAGTTTTTCCAGGGCTTTGAGGTGCATCATTAGGTTGTTTATTTGAGATCTTTCTGATTTTCTTATGTAGGCACTCATAGCTATAAAGCCCCATCTTCATAGTGTCCCACAGTGTCTGGTATGTTGAACTACCATTCTTGTTTGATTCTAAGAATTTTGAATTTTTTCCTTTTATCTCTTCTATCATCCATCATTGTTCAAAAGTGTATGTTTAATTTCCATGTGTTTGTATAGTTTCAGTAGGAGGTTTTTGTTTTTTGATGTTGATTTCTAATTTTATTCCATCATGATCAGATAAAAGGCAAGAAATTATATATTTATTTTGTATTTTCTAAGAGTGGCTTTGTGGCCTGGAATATGGTCTGTACTGGAGAAGGTTTCATGAGTAACTGAGAATAGTGAATTCAGTTCTTGTTGGTTGAAATATTCTATAGATGTCTATTATATCCATTTGATTTATAATATTTTTTAGGTGCAAGGAGTCTTTACTGAGTTTATGTCTGGATGACCTATCGGTGAGAGAGGTATGTTGAAATCATGCAGTATTATTATTCTAGGATCTGAGTCTTTAATTTAATATACCACAAACCAATCAGCACAGAAAGAACACCCCCCCCCAAAAAAAAATTCTTAGTGAACAAGGAAAGAATTATCTCCACTGAAGTAGTCAAACTGTTGATGAGGATGGATAGTTATTGTTTATGTCCAACTGTCTTTCATTTAATTTCTTCTTGGGCTATGTATTGAAAAAGAGAGTACACACAAGGCTGGGTATTTTTATACACTACTAGATGAGTGTACTAAAATTGAAGCTGATTCAGATAGCTTTCAACTTCCTTTCTCATCAGTATAAAGTAGTATGAAGTGGGAAGTGCTGTTGATTGGAGTTTTGTGCAGACAGACCAGGTCAATGCACTCTGAGGGTGGGGCTGTTACAGAGTTCTAAGTGGGGAGTTCCAGCAGCTGGGGCTCAGCTCTAATCAGGCCTTTGGGACTTTGTAGGGTGATATCTTCTCTAGAGAAATTAGACCCACATACACCTAGGACTGGACAGCTTCTGATCTCTTCTGGGAGTCTGGATCTCAGTAGCCTCCTGAAAATTCTACTTATGGGGCAGATGAGCCAACCCTCCACAAATCTCACACACTGTCCATGAATACAGCCTTCCAAGGTTTAGTTCCTGACTGTTTTCAGGCCCACCTATTCATTTCTCAATCCTCCTTAGCCGGTCACATTAGTTGACAGACTCCAAGGGAAAGTGAGTTGCTGTCCCCTCTGTCTCTCTGAATTGAGTCCTTCTGGGTACAATCTTATCTGTGCCTGTTTCACTCACATTCTATTAAGTACACCCTAGGTGACATGGTAGGCATTTTCCAGGACAGTATGGCAGTATTTGCTATGATCACTTGGGTTTCTGTAGTAGCAGCTGCAGCATGACCTCCTCAAGTTGGTTCCTTTCTCAGCTCTCTGCTTGCCATCTGAGAAACACAGAGCACTTTTCAAGCATAGTTCATTGTGCAGCCTCTGGATCAGCTAAGTTCAGGCTGCTTTTCTGTTCTACAGGTTTTTTTTTTTTTTTTTTTTTTCATGACAAATTTATCCATTCTGTTTCTCTCTGTTGTCCCTCCCTCTGTGGAGAACCAGTGCTGCCGTTGCTGTTGCAACTACTTTAGCTCCAATGTACTCTTTCTTATTCTTTATTAAATGCACCTGAATTTCTGAGTCTCTAAAAGACTCTGTCCAGTATTAAATTTCAGTGAGTTCCTTTTTTCACCCAGCTTGCTGAGAAGCAGTACTCCCACTGCTTGAATCCTGAGTCACATAGTAACTGGACATGCAGTCTTCCTCTAATCCGCCATCTTGAATCTCTAGTTCGCTACATTCTTTTTTTTTGGGGGGGGGGCATGGCGGGGGTACCAGGGATTGAACTCAGTGGCACTTGGCCACTAAGCCACATCCCCAGCCCTAACTTGTATTTTCATTTAGAGACAGGGTCTCACTGAGTTGCTTAGCACCTCGCTGTTGCTGAGACTAGCTTTGAACTCACAATGCTCCTGTCTCAGCTTCCTGAGCCACTGGGATTACAGGTGTGCACCCTGATGCCCAGCTAGTTTGCTACATTCTTGATGTGGGAACTTAGATGACTTATTTTGATATTTTCTTCTTTTCTAATGTGTGCATTTGAAGGCTATAAATGTCCCTCAGAACTGCAATGGCTGCATAACCACAAGTTTTTTATTTTTTTATTTTTTTGGTACCAGGGATTGAACTCAGGGGCACTCGACCACTGGGCCACATCCCCAGCCCTTTTTTGCATTTTATTTAGAGACAGGGTCTCACTGAGTTGCTAAGTGCCTCACCATTGCTGAGGCTGGCTTTGAACTCGCGATCCTCCTGCCTCAGCCTCCCAAAGTGCTGGGATTACAGGCGTGCGCCACCGCGCCCGGCATAACCACAAGTTTTGATGTATTATTTTCCTTTTCTTTTAGTTGAATATGTAATATGTTTTAGCATCTCTTGAAATTCCTTTGACTAAAGATTGTTTAGAACTCTGTTTTTGAATTTTCAAGTTTTTCCATTATCTTTCTGTTACTTAATTCTTTGTGGTCAGAAAGCATACTCTGTAAGATTTCTATTATTATAATTTGTTGAGTTTTGTTCACAGTCAACACGTAATTCATCTTGGCATATAGTCTATGACCACTGAAATGAATTAAAACCTATTATTTTGGGGTTCTATAAATGTCCATTGTATCCTTTTGGTTATT
Organism: Tamias sibiricus; assembly: GCA_025594165.1. Classification (NCBI taxonomy): domain Eukaryota; kingdom Metazoa; phylum Chordata; class Mammalia; order Rodentia; family Sciuridae; genus Tamias; species Tamias sibiricus. Next base: position 65,850,383 of record CM046666.1, on the reverse strand, counting down.
GGTTGTTGTTGTTGTTTTGCTTTTGTTTGTTTGAGGTTTTTACTTATCCTGTATCCTTGCTTCTTGTTGTGCTAGCAATTGTTAGAAGAGGGAGTGTTGAAGTCTCCATTTGTAATCTGTAACTGCTGATTTGTCTGGTTCTTCTTTTAGTTCTATCATAATTTGTTTCACATATTTTGCAGCTCTACTTTGGATACACACTTAGAATTGTGATGTATGGGTGCATTGACCCTGTTAGTATTATATAATGTGTTTTTTTCTGTCACAGTAATTTTCTTTCCTCTACTTTATATAATATTATTAGAGCCACTACTGCTTTATTTTGATTAACATTTATATGATATAAATTTTCTTTTGTCTTGCTTTTTTTTTTTTGGTATGGGGGATTGAACTCAGGGCACTCGACCACTGGGCCACATCCCCAGCCCTTTTTTGCATTTTATTAGAGACAGGTTTTCACTGAGTTGCTAAGTGCCTCACCATTGCTGAGGCTGGCTTTGAACTCAGATCCTCCTGCCTCAGCCTCCCAAGTGCTGGGATTACAGGCGTGCGCCACTGGGCCTGGCTTTGTCTTGTTTTTAACCAGCTTATATCATTGTATTTGAAATCAGTGTCTTGAGAGTGTGTATTTGTGTCATGTTTTCAGATCTACTTTCCCAGTCTTTTTCTTTCAGTGGGTACATTATAACACTTATGTAACATAATCATCAATATATTAGGACTTAAATTGTTATTTTATTTTAAAATTAATTTTATTGTGCTTTTGATTTCTCTATGCACTTTAAATTTTTAGGATACATTTTAATTTGTGAATACTTTGAGGTTTAGATAAAAATCTTGAAGGTATTGGCATCAGGTCAATATTGGCATCAGATTCACCATTTTAGGTTGGGAGCCATTTTATCTGGAGGCTCCAAAGTTTTCCATTCTGAGGCAATGCTGCTTAACTTCTTGTTAAGAACATGTGCCTGCTACATGATCATCCCCACCCCAATTTATGATGCAACTCCTAAGCAGCTTATGAAATTCCTCTTGTGGGCTATAAAGCTGCTCTGAGTACTGACACACTGCTGCTGTACTTGGAGGGATAGCCTTGTCAGTTTGCCTACTGCCATGGACAATAAATCTCTTGTGTGAGATTCTGATGTGTGGTCTTTGGACTTTGTGTGGACTTTGAGTGTCTTTGAATGTCCTTCCAGAAGGTAATGCCTATAGTTTCTATATACTTTACATCCAGTTTCTCTTATTGTTTCAAACTCACATAAATATAAAATATTTATTTTAATAGTTTAACCATATTGATACATTATCATTAGCTGAAATCCATACTTAATTAAGATTTCCTTAGTGTTTAAAGATTTTTTATTATTTGTTCTTTCTAGATATACATGACAGTGGAATGTATTTTGACATATTATAGAATAAGTAAAACTTGTTCCAATTAGGAGCCCATTATTGTGATTGTGTATGGTGTGGAGTTACATTGGTCATGTATTCATATATAAGGATGGAAAAGATATGTCAGATTCATTCTACTGTCTTTTCTATTCCCATCCTTTCTTTTTTCACTTCATTTCCCTTTGTCTAGTCCTTAGTTTTTTTTTTTTTTTTTTTTTTTTTTTTTTTTTTTTTTTTTGGTACCTGGGATTGAACTCAGCGGCACTCGACCACTGGGCCACATCCCCAGCCCTTTTTTGTATTTTATTAGAGACAGGGTCTCACTGAGTTGCAAAGTGCCTCGCCATTGCTGAGGCTGGCTTTGAACTCGCGATCCTCCTGCCTCAGCCTCCCAAAGTGCTGGGATTACAGGCGTGCGCCACCGCGCCAGGCTATAACCACAAGTTTTTGATGTATATATTTTCCTTTTCTTTTATGTTGAATAATGTAATATGTTTTTAGCATCTCTTGAAATTCCTTTGAACTAAGATTGTTTAAACTCTGTTTTTGAATTTTCAAGTTTTTCCATTATCTTTCTGTACTCAATTCTTTGTGGTCAGAAGCATACTCTGTAAGATTTCTATTATTATAATTTGTTGAGGTTTTGTTCACAGTCAACACGTAATTCATCTTGGCATATAATCTATGACCACTGAAATGAATTAAAACCTGAAAATATTTTTTTATTGGGGTTCTATAAATGTCCCATTGTATCCTTTTGGGTTATTGGTTGTTGATGTTGTTTTGGCTTTTGTTAGTTTGAATGGGATTTTTACTTTTCCTGTATGCCTTGCTTCTTGTTGAGCGTAGCCAATTGTTTGAAGATGGGAGTGTTGATGTCTACCATTTGTAATTCTGTAACTGCTGATTTGTCTGGTTCTTCTTTTAGTTCTATCATTATTTGTTTCACATTAGTTTTGCAGCTCTACTTTGGATACACTCTTAGAATTGTGATGTTATGTGGTGCATTGACCCTGTTTGAACATTATATAATGTGTTTTTTCCCTGTCACAGTAATTTTCATTCCTCTACATGATATAATATCTTATTAGGAGCCCACTACTGCTTTATTTTGATTTAAACATTTATGAATGTTATAAATTTTCTTTTGTCTTGCTTTTTTTTTTTTGGGTATGGGGGATTGAACTCAGGGCACTCGACCCACTGGGCCACATCCCCAGCCCTTTTTTGCATTTTTTTAGAGACAGGTTTTCACTGAGTTGCTAAGTGCCTCACCTATTGCTGAGGCTGGCTTTGAACTCAGATCCTCCTGCCTCAGGCCTCCCAAGTGCTGGGATTACAGGCGTGCGCCACTGGCCTGGCTTTGTCTTGTTTTTAACCAGCTTATATCATTGTATTTGAAATCAGTGTCTTGAGAGTGTTTGTATTTGTGTCATTGTTTTCAGATCTACTTTCCCAGTCTTTTTCTTTCAGTGGGTACATTATAACACTTATGTAACATAATCATCATCTATATTAGGACTTAAATTGGTTATTTTATTTTAAAATTAATTTTATTGTGCTTTTTGATTTCTCTATGCACTTTAAATTTTTAGGTACATTTTAATTTGTGAATACTTTGAGGTTTAGATAAAAATCTTGAAGGTATTGGCATCAGGTCAATATTGGGCATCAGATTCACCATTTTAGGTTGGGAGCCATTTTATCTGGAGGCTCCAAAGTTTTCCATTCTGAGGCAATGCTGCTTAACTTCTTGTTAAAGAACATGTGCCTGCTACATGATCATCCCCACCCCCAATTTTATGATGCAACTCCTAAGCAGCTTATGAAATTACCTCTTGTGGGCTATAAAGCTGCTCTGTTGTACTGACACACTGCTGCTGTACTTGGAGGGATAGCCTTGTCAGTTTGCCTACTGCCATGGACAATAAATCTCTTGTGTGAGATTCTGATGTGTGGTCTTTGGACTTTGTGTGGACTTTGAGTGTCTTTGAATGTCCTTCCAGAAGGTAATGCCTATAGTTTCTATATACTTTACATCCAGTTTCTCTTATTGTTTCAAATCTCACATAAATATAAAATATTTATTTTAATAGTTTAACCATATTGATACATTATCATTAGCTGAAATCCATACTTAATTAAGATTTCCTTAGTGTTTAAAGATTTTTTACTTATTTGTTCTTTCTAAGATATACATGGACAGTGGAATGTATTTTGACATTATTATAGAATAAGTAAAACTTGTTCCAATTAGGTGCCCATTATTGTGATTGTGTATGGTGTGGAGTTACATTGGTCATGTATTCATATATAAGGATGGAAAAAAGATATGTCAGATTCATTCTACTGTCTTTTCTATTCCCATCCTTTCTTTTTTCACTCATTTCCCTTTTTCTAGTCCTTAGTTTTTTTTTTTTTTTTTTTTTTTTTTTTTTTTTTTTCGGTACCTGGGATTGAACTCAGCGGCACTCGACCACTGGGCCTCATCCCCAGCCCTTTTTTGTATTTTATTAGAGACAGGGTCTCACTGAGTTGCAAAGTGCCTCGCCAATTGCTGAGGCTGGCTTTGAACTCGCGATCCTCCTGCCTCAGCCTACCCAAAGTGCTGGGATTACATGGCGTGCGCCACGGCGCCCGGCTTAGTCCTTAGTTTTTAACTAGTTGTCCTTTTCTTGTTCTAGTATAACATCTAAGCTTCTGTAACAGTGGTCCACTTTTTGTTTTGAATATAACCCTTGCTCCTCTGCCACTACAAATTATTTTTAAAGGTAGACATGTTTCTTTCTCTTCCTTTCTCCCTGCTCCTCCCTAATCTCTCCCCCTCCCTAATCCCAGGGGAAACAGGATACCCTTTCTTCCCTATCCTAAACCAACGTTATCTGTCCCTGAGTACACACACACACCCACTACAGGAATGAAAGTAATCCAGACTTTGGGGAATGGTACCAGAAGATCTCAGAAATGACTCTCTCCCATATTAACAAGTGATATTACAACTCCAGAGATCACATGGAAAGAAAGCCTTTGAGTCACCTCTTTAAAAGCCCCCTTTTCCTGCTAATGGGCAGAATCACAGCCTTTGGAATAGGAGTACCTTGTGTTTCTCCTTTACTAGCAAACCAATAAACCTTCTCCTTACCTTTTTCTCAAAACTGTGTCTTCATTATTGGTTTGTCATTGGGGACAAGGTCTGAGCTTTCGGCAACACTACCAATTACATTTAATTGTCATGTCTCCCTTGTATTCTCTTGGCTACGACTGGTTCTCAGACTTTCCTTGTCTTTGTTGTAACCTTGTAAGTTTTGTGAAAACTGATCATGGGATTTTGTGGAATGTCACCTTAATTGGGAATTATCTGATGTTTTTCTAATTAGACTGGAGTGATGTTTTTGGGAGGAATATCACAAAGGAAAAGTGTCATTTTCATCTTATCATTATTAAATCTACATCTATTGATGTTGAACTTAATCACCCTAGTTGAAGAATTATTTGTTATGGTTCCCTGCTGTAAAATTGCACGCACACGCATGCACGTGCAAAAACACACATACACACACACACTTCCACACTGTACTCTAATGAATAAAATCATTATGCATCCATCCCATATTTAAGCTGTGGGGAGTTGTTATCCAGGTCCTTGAAAATGTAGTATTTGATATTGGTGATGAGAATCAGGGGCCAAGTTCCATTTCTCCAAGATGTTGAAGATTGAATACCCGAGAAACACACAAGGCAAATGTAGAAAGGAAGTTTTATTTAAAGGATAGAACAGAGATAGACTTCTCTGTAATGAAGGAGCCCCAGAGCTGAGTGTCTGAGGGAAGTGGGGGTGTCCATGCCCCTTTTATACTTTTTACAATTCCTTTGTTCTCATGGCCTCTCTTTCCCATCCTGCTTGACTAGGTGACCAGAAGGTGAGCCAAAGGTGGAGAGATCCTGGATGGAAAGGAAGGGAGGGGCACAGGGGGCTTCAATCATTAACAACACTTTGTAAGGAGGAATAAATAGTTCCCCTGGAGGCAGGTCACCTTGACAACAGGTGGAGGAAGGGGAAGTGTCCTGGAGGTATTAATATTTTATTTCCTCTTGAATCAGTCCTCATCTTTCTGACCCCATCATTTATTACCTACACTGACTGTCTTTCTGTCCCTCGCCCTCAGTATCTACATTAATTATTTAGAAATTTGTATCTTCTTCCCATGTATTTTATTCAGTCATTGATTTACTTAAGTATAGATTAATGCTTATTTATTTTATACTTTAAGTTGTATTCTAATACTAATTTATTTACTTTGTTGCTTAGGTTTTTCCAGGTTTGGCCATTGTTTTCTCTTTTGGTTGGCTGGGGCCCCTTTGACATACCACCTGTGTCAGTTTTCTAGAGATGCTAAAACAATAAATCCAAACACAACAGTGCCTTGCACGGCCAGGTTCCCTCTGAAGACTGCTGGTAAAGTTCTCTTTGTCCCTTCCAGCTTCTGTTGGTTGCTGTAATTCCTTAGCTTATAGATTGATAACTCCAATCTTTATTTCTATTTTCACAAGGTGTTCTTCTTTGTGTTGTATTTATAAGTTTCTCTCCTCTTATAAGGACACAAATCAGGGTATAGGACTCACTTGTTCTACTATAACTTCATTCTTAACTGTTTCCATATCTGCAAAACCTTACTTCCAAATAAAGTCACAATCTTGGGTAGTGGGAAAGCATTAATTCAGAAGGGACTCTATTAAACCAACTACATTCAAAATTATTGTAGAAATTATTGGAGCATTTTAGAATAATTCCAGTATCATCTGGCATATTAATTTCCCCAGTGCTAGCATCAGCCATTTCTCCCTGGAGCACTGTGTTCCTTATTGGAAACTGATAATAGAATCAAGGTTACTAGCCTCCAATAAAAGTTTCTGGGCGGGTAGTATTTTTTTTCTAGGCCTTTTTTAGATTATGGCACAAAAAATCTGTATATGCTTGCTGACTTGTGTATCAATTATCTGTTCGGAAATACATAAATTAATATATAAATATTCAATAAATATTCATCTGTATGCATATTAAACTGAATTTGAGTTCATGTTCATGAATCTCTAACACTAAACCTTTGCCACATAGATCATGCTAACCTTTTTCTCTTGCTTTTCTGTAACTTCTCATTCCAACAACAAGAACCTAATTCCTAACATCCACCATCTATTTTCTTAATGTTCAATTTGTATATACATGTATACTGGTCTCAGAATTGTTTAAACCCATACCCCATGGGAAACAAGTTTGTTGAATCAAGTATAGTGTTTTATGATCAATTTTTTTAGTAGTTAGTCTTAAAGACACAAATTTCCAAAATTACTTAAGTCAGCAGCACCTTTTCCTCCTTTTTCAGTAGGGTTGTTTCACATATTTTTAATACAATAACATTGCATTCAATGTCCTGGGATCTTTGACCTCTGAAATATTTGGAATTTGCATACATTGAAATTCTTTTTTTGTGGTTTTATAAATGTTTAGTAGCAATATATCCACCAATTACAATTTCATACAGAGTAGTTTCACTTCCCTAAAAAATCCCCTGCACTTCACCTGTTTAACCGTCCCACCTTACCTGAACTCCTGGAAATCACTGATATTTTACC